>CAWUFW010011168.1:0-634865 GCA_963921515.1 Calotriton arnoldi
ATCCACCCTGCTGTCTCTTTTCTAAAGAGAAAGGTGTCAAGTTTGTTATCCTTCACTTGTATTTTCAAATCTAAAAATTCTATAGATTCTCTGTTGTATATATATATATATATATATAAACACCCCTGGAGTGGAGGGGTGTGGCCTGATTCCATTACAGACCAGTCCCCACTCATACATAATGAAAATCAATAATACTGGGCATCTATTGTACTTTTTGCCTCCCTATGAGAACAGTTCAAACGTCCTCTCAGGTGCGCAGGGAGCAGAAAGGCTTATGTGGGCTCCTGAAGTGATGTGTGCAGCCTAATGTCAATATGGGCAGCCTCACACCCTTTACCTAATAAAAGAAAATCCCTGAGGTCTACTGGTGTTTTCTGCCCCCTTTCGCAGACAAGTTGGGGCTAATCTTCCCAACCTGCTTGTCAGGGGTGCTGAAATACTTTGTGGGCCCTGAGGATGAAGGGGTGCATCCGCACATAAATATGGGGTGGCCCTCCACCCTTACATAACAAAAATCATTCATTGGTGCCTAGTGATGTTTTCCTTCCCCTGCAAAGATTGGGAGTAAACCCTCCAATCTGCCCCCCAGGAGGGCAGAAACAAAGTGTGAGTCACTGGGATGGAGGTGTCCAGCCCAATACTAGTTCCGGCCACTCTGCTCACCAAACACAGAACAAAAAGTAATCTTTGTGTTTAGTGGTGCTTTCTGTCCCATATTGGATGGGCATATTTGGGATAAATTCCTAGAATAGACTTCCCAAGGGGGTAAAAAGATTGTGTGGGCCATTGTGGTGGAGGGGTGTTACCTGATACCAAATCAGGCTGCCCCCCCACCTCATACATAATAAAACAAAAAGTAGTCCCTGGTGACTAGTGATGTTTTGTGTCCTTCTTCCCTCCTGTCTGGTCAAATTGAGAGTGAACACTCCAATCTCTCTCTCTCTCTCTCTGGGGAAGAAAGACTTTGTGGGCCTCTGGGTTAGAGGGGTGTGGTCCGTACCACTGGGTGGGAACATTAGGATTACATCCCCCAATCTGCCTATCCCAGGGGGCAAAAAGGCTTTTGGGATTCCAGCTGGGGAGTGTAATTTACCTAGCAGGATACCACTCCCCTCATGAAGAGGTCTGGGATGTAGTAGGTGAATCTCTACTCAGGCATCGCACTGTTGCAGCGATTTGCCAGCAAGAATCAACTACAGAGGGTGCCTATTGGAAAGGAGAGAGACTCCCCTTTTCACTGGTACCTCTCCCAATTGTAATCAGTGACCGAAATGCAGCTGAAAGGCTGTGGTTACTTTCACTTTCAGTTCATGATGTCAGCGTGAGAGGCATGCTGATCAACATTAAAACAAAAAAATCCCCAGGCTGAAAGGAAAGCTCTTCCCCTACAGCCCAAAGTGATGATTTGGAGTGGAAATTAACCAGTTCCCAGCCCCCGGTGATAGGAAGTGCTGGACACATCCTTAGCATACTAGATACACTGCTGACAATGTGCCAGGCACGTTAATACCACCCAAAAAGTTTATTTGTCCAAATAACAATTAAAAGTTAGATGAAAAGTTATAACCATGATATGCATCTGGTGTAATCTTTCTGTGACATTCATGCTCTAGGAATCATTTTTGGACATGAGACTTGTTGTACTTGATAATGCCATAACTATTTCTACATTAACACAGGCCTTCAAAGAAATATTAGCTTACCCACTTAAATGATGTCTCTAACTCATTTGCCTTATGAGTGCATAATTGTCAGATTCCCTGTACATCAATCTTATCCAAGTATTTTAGTTGAAAAGTCTTAGAGCAGAAGTCTGAAAGCCTTAATACATTTCAAAGTCAGCATCTGTGAGTAATAGGAGGGTGTCAAGCTACTTAAGTAAGGATGACTAGTAAGGGCTAGTGTGGTCAGTATGGATGGTGGATTAAAGGCAGATCAGGATTAACTGTATGACTTGAATAATTTACAGTTTAAAGTGATTCCAACATGTCAAACCAGAAGACTGAGTGTGTGAACCTGAAACTAAGTGCAGATGTCAGTGGCTCAATGTCATGGTGAGCTAGATGTGCGGGCAGGTTATAGCTCGAGGCTAGTAAAAAGGTATCTGTTAAAGCCAGATTCAATTAAGTGGTGTAACAAAGGTACAATGGACCCTAATGTAAGTACATAAACTTGTCTTCCCATTCAGATGGGAAAATGACAACTGTAGGAAAGTGATCACTATTTGGGTTGAACAAGTGTCCACCTCAGAGGATAAGGCCATCACCTCCTAGAAGTCATTCAAAATAAATAAAATAAACCTGTGCTCTATCCCTCGTAAAAAGACACAAAGCAGGCTCAAATTAAAGGCAATGTATAAAATTTAGAGGCAGTGCAAACACAGTAGAAAAAGTCACACATGACACAATAAAATTCCACAATCAATTTTAAAATAAAGAGAAAAATATTAGCAGTAAAATAGGACCAAAACAACAAAAATCCAGTAAGGGGAACTGGAGACTGGAATGTTTAAATATTTAAGGGAAAACATTGCCAAAAAGCATAAAGTGCCAATGATAGTCTATAGAAGGGATATACCGGGACCTAGGTGTGATTTGAGGCTGACCCCCAATGGAACCCAGGTCGGATACACCAAGTGGACTGGTCCCTGTCAAAGTCTGGAAGTCAAAAAGATTTCAAATCCAAAAAGGGAATCTGCCATTGTTTTAAGAAATAGTTGTCTCCCTTCAGGACAAATCTGATATTGTAGCTGCTGCCGTGGAACTGCCGGTGAGATACCTGCCGCAGGTTGGTCCCGTTAAGGCTCTGGAACTTTAGAGGTTTTTGTTTGAAAAAGCTTCTTTGCCCCTATAACAGAAAATGACTATCTTTTTTTTAATAGACGCATGAGCCTTTCAGGGGGACGAACCCAAAATTCAATCCAATGATGTGAAACTGCCTGTTTATCATGGTAGGAACCCTCGGCTCTGGAGCTCAGGAGCAAAAGTCTTCGAAAATTTGCAAACATTTTCCTGATGCCCAAGCAACCAAAGGAGAACACTTCTAAGCTCCTCAGAACCATCAGGGATGTAGGGGCACCTAGAGACTTTCAGGATGCCAGGCAAAACCCACCAGCAAATTCCAGTCAACGTTCCAATTGCCTCTGGTCAGCTGGGAATTGCAGAGAAAAGGCTCCTTGCAGTTTTTTGTGTTTCTCTACCCACAGAGGAGGTCTGTGACTGACCCTGGGAGTCCGCTTCTTTGTCCTTGGTACAAGGGGGAGCAGATCCAGGCCTTCAGGGCTCCTTACAGGTCAAACACAGTCGGTCCAGTCCTCCTATGTTCTTTCGCAGGTCCAGAAAATGTCCTGAGGAAGACTCAGTGAGGGTCCAGCTTAGAAGGATTCTCTAGCCTGTGGGTGTGAGACTCCTGGGCACTTCCTAACCAATAGGGTAAACGTTTCCAGGGGCCAACACTACCTAATTTGTAAACAGTTCATGTTAGACTTCGTGCAAACAGGACAAAATGCCATGAACCAGAACATTTTCAAGATGGCAAAAGTCATCTTCGGCCGCACTAAACTTGGTGTCTGAGGGTTGTGGGAATGTAGAGTTCAATTGGGCAGTCTCCAGTGTCCTTCCACATCAAGCACTAAAATCCAGTTTTAAGCAGTCCCTGTACCCACAACAAACTAGGAGACAGGACAGAAGTCTGATAGGACAAAGGCAGGGTCCTACAGCACCAGGCAGGTGATACACAATATTTGTCCTGGCATCCTGTTCTCTCCCTTTCAAGTGTGTCAAAGTGTTACATGTGACTCAAATAGACCCATTGGGTAGGATTTGCCACAGTCCCCTGCATATTCTACTGAGCCCAGAGGTGTCCTGGTGTCATCGCTGCCCCTTCAGGCTCAATCCATTGTGTAGCTCCCTGAAGGAATTTCACACCTCTGTCACACCTCATTCAGATGAAGTATTAGGCGGGGCAGTTCCTGGAAAGCTAATCCAGATTAGCCTCCTGCTGCTTCAGGCAGATAATGATAACGATAACATTCTAAATATGTAATTTCCCAGATCTTTAATAAAACTCCAACGTGACCATTACATTTGGTTTTTATTACATATAAAGATAAGTTTTTGAATGGACATTGTAGCTGGTACAGGTAAACTGTTATAGATTAAAGTATAAAATCTATACATTGGCTTTTCCTCAGTGCCAGCTAAAGCGTGACCAGTAACAGTGTCGTTTTGGGGCTAATCATTAGGTGAACATGCTATTTCTAATGTCACACATGTTCCACTCTTCCATATTATGCACCCTACCTTGTAAGGAGTAAGGCACACCTACGGATTACTTATTTGTTTGGTTATCTTGGTATTTGTTTATCTAGTGCCCATACCTGGGTTAACCAGGTTACATAAACCACCCTCATACTTAACCATAGGGCAGCCACTATTTTAAAATTTTTGAATAAAACTTCCTTTCATCCAATCTCCTTTCTTCCTGAAGTTTGGAGGGCCCTAGCCATAGCAGCTGCAACCTACGGAACAGAACTGTGGGGCTATGGTAATCTAAATGCTCTGGAAGTAGCCGAGAACAATTTTTTTAATATGGCACTTAAACTCCCCAAAAGCTCTCCATTAGTCTCCAAACAAGACCTAGGTTTTTAGGCCACAGCCTCCCTAGTTTGTCTGAAATCGATTTTATACTGACTGCGAGTTTGGTCTACTTCTGAGTTGAAGCACTACACGGTAGGTCTAAGTGACGTTTTGGACAGATCGCACGAAGGGGTGATGCTACCGTGGCTGGATTATGTAAAGCAGCCTCTTTTTTCTATGGGTCTACAAACACAAACACACCATCAGTATCAAAAAAGTTGAAGCACACCTATTGGGAGCATGAGGAGGTAAAACTCTCCAAACAGTCTGGCTTGGGGCACATGACTGAACGCTTTTTAGAGCTCAAGCGACTTTCCTCCTTCGAGAATTATGTGGACGATATTGATCCTCCATTCACAAAAGCTAAGGTTTAGGTTGAGCCCACTTGCTACATTAACTGCCAAATGGAAAGATTGCCATGGAGGTAGTAACATTTGTCTTGCTTGCAGAGGGAGTGATGAAACAGATGGTCATTTATTGTTCTTTTGTCCTAATTGCCGCGAGCAGTGGAAGCGCTGGATTGTTACCTTTTGTTATCTCCTAGGTGTTCGCCAGTATAGGATAGCCCTGAGAATATGTAGAGCAGATACATCATTGTTTTTTCTATTGCTAAGCATCTAGAGAGTATCTGGCCAATAAGGCACAATTATTTTCCCCTTTTGCCCCCTCAGTCATAACCCAGTCCTAGTCGGTTATTTCTCCATCTCAGGGTCACTCTGACATCGCTTTTTAATATTGTATTGTATGGTTTTATTGTTTTTACCATATCCATGCTGCTATCATATGAGTTGTAAATTATTTTAATGAAATGCTTTTAAACTACTGTAAAAATATGATGTATCTGTGTTGTATCTAAAGGAAGAAAGACTAATTTAATATTTAAGAAATCTTTTTTCCTCCCTGTCATGAGGTTGGTCATGACAAGTCTGTGTAGCAGGGTTCAAGCTACTGCTGCCAGGCACCACAGGGTATACCTGAAGTCATGTTTTTACTGCCTCTGTAGTGGATGGTACAATAGGTACTGCAGTCCACACGTGGCATTTAACGTTCCGTACCATGGGTGTACTTCTGCACCATATACTATGGCCTTATAGGAAAGATAAATGTGCCAAGAAGGTTCAGGATTAACAACAGGCGAGTCCCCAAAAGATGAAAATTCGGGGGGACTGAACAAAAAGGGTTACTTTGTAACAACGACTGCCATAATCGGTGCTTAATATGTCGCTTATACCAATTTGCCCCCAGTGCCACTGTAAGCACTATTGTTAGATGCTCCATTGATTCAATGTGCTTTTCTCAAATGCAGATCAAGTCAACAATCTGTCAACACATCCAACTCGAAGCGTCACATTTCTATCTCGAAGTGGACATGGCATCTGAGAGGAAGAGCCAGAAATAGCTGGGGGTCCCATGGGTGTTTGACTAACACAATGCTCATTGAGGCAAGATCAAAATTGGATGTGGCTGCCTCCAAGTGTCAGAGAATCCAGAGCGACTAAGGCAGGAATCCCCAAGTTCATAAAGGTGCTTTCTAAGAGCAGTTTTCAATGTGGAATGTTGCTAAAATTTCAAATTGATCTTTGGATCCATTTTGCTGATAATGCAGATTCCAACATTAAAAAGACAAACAATTTTACTAAACCACATTCAGAAGCATTTTATAAGTGATGGTCTATACAACCCAGTCATTCTGGTGAAGGCAGAATCTGTGAATAATCAGAAGGCGGGTTCTAACTGGATTACCTATTTCAAAGAGCCTGTTATTCATGTATGTATGAAGTCTGTTAAAATACCAAGGTGTCATGCTTCATTACAGGGTTCTTTCATCTACCCAACAGTTTGGTAGGGGGGCTGATGGGCTCATTGAATGGCCTTGAGAGCGCTAAGGAGGATATATTGAGCTCAACTGAGGTGAGGTTGGGCAATCTATAAGAGAGATTAAAAATCCCTTCCAGTAAACCCCTTCTTATGAATTTATTCTAGGCTGTATTAGTGTGGGAAATTAAAAACAGTGTATGTAGGACAAAAGGGGTTATAACGACTGCCTAGTCCTTTAGGTTGACAGTTTTTGGATATCCTTATGGCCCCCAGGGGGTCGATGGATTTCCTCAGGACTGAGATCCCTCAGTGCTATGACTCTCATCCAACATTCATGCAAACATATTAGTGAATTGCGCATTTTTTTGTTGATAATTGGGAGGTTGTTTTGCTAGGAAGCTCCACCTGATGTCTTTTGCCTAATTGTCTGCACCTGCATATCACCCTAGAAAACACAGTCCATTTCGGGACCATGACCCTTTGCCATTTCACCACAGTTCAACATTTTCCTGTTGTTTCCAGATGTTTTGTCTGAGTATTCTGGGTAATTTTATTGCTCCCTTTGTTACTTGTGCATTTTATATTTTATTTTCTTTGACATGTGGCTTTACAAATGTATTTAATTTAATTACATTAGAATGGCAGGGATGGGAAATCACCATTTCACAGAGGGAGAATTGTCAGTCATTGTGGATGAAATTATTAGAGTAGAGCCACAATTGTTTGGAGCCCAAGTACAAAATACCACCATATCTCAGAAAAGGCAAATGTGGATCAGAATAGTTGACGGAGTGAATGCCGTAGCAAACAACATGCGCACACAAGAGGAAATTAGGAAGCAGTGATATCACCTGCGGGGGAGAGTGTGTTCCCTGGCCTCCGAGAGTCACCTGGAGACCCAAAGGGCTGGTGGTGGTTCTCCCAGCCCCTCTTACAGCTTTTTCCCTGGGAGGAGAAGGTCTAGTAGATCCTACATCCTGAAGGCTTGACAGGAATCCCTGGTAGAGGGGAGACTGGTCAATTAGACTTTTCAATGTGTCACTAAACCTAAATGTCCTGTTTCATTGTAATTTAGCTGTTGCTAGTGTGTTTTCTACCTTTGTTAAACATAAAAATCTAGATATATCTGTGTGATTTGTCTTGTCTTGTTTGTTTGTTTGAATGTATTTTGTTGTAATTAAGATTACAGATTTCAATGTCCAGTACAGTTCACCTGATGTAATGGTGCTTTTAAACCAAATAACATATCTCATATATGTATTTTATATTTCATATGTCAGTTTTTTGTTCTTACTGAATATTTTCACTACATATGTTTAACTTACAATTTTGGAAGTGTTGTGCATATTTAATTGCAATGATTACACCTACCACAATGCTTTGTTTTTGTCATTTGAAATAATAATGCAATGTAATTTTGCTTAGTCTCTCTTTTCTGTCAAATATTCACATATATTGAAGTGTATGTAGTTTATCAATCCCTATTTCATGCTATGTTTTTAAATGTGTTTGTGTTTAATGTTGTATGTTGTCCTATCCTTGGTATCTCATTGAATTTATGGTATTTGTTTCACGAATCAAAGTTTTCTAACTTGCAAATGTGAGGGTATGTAATTTTATATGCTGAAAATAAGTTGTCTTATTTTTAAACACAATTACTTTGCAATGCTTATTTGATGCGTGATGCTAAATATCCTTTTAAGTTGTACAATTGTCAGAATTCTTGCAGGCTACGCCTTGGAATGGTTTCTGTCACATTTCTCCTCTCTCATGTGTTGAATCTTTGGTATATCTTATGTATACTTTCTATTTCTCTCATTTCAGGACATTTTGACCTGCTTTTATGAAGTTTTTTAGTGTGTAATTTAAACTGTTTGTGTAATGTATTATAAAACCACTGCTTTTTATTCTTCTTCATTTTTAGCTTCAAACTCATTTTACATACAATCCAGACTTTTACAACTTCTTATGTTTCTTTTACAGACATTAGAGATCCAACACCCAGAGTACGTGGACAACAATCTGCCACTCAGGATACCTCTACTCCAGACCAAGAACAAACCTTTCAGGGAGGACTCCACTCATGAAAGTCTGGATGACGAGGAGCAGGCTGGTCCATCTGGTCAGCCTGGGCAGACAGCTCCAGTGAGTCACACTCTGCCCATACCTACACCTCCCATTTCAGCTGGGACCACCCCTCAGCCTATGGATACCTCCACTTCCTGTGTCCAAACCAACATCTTGTGCCCCCAGTTCTGGCTGCAGTTCAACACCCCCACATCTCCAATTCAGCCAGGAACCAGTGGCATGGGGCACACTGGGTCAAGAGCACAAGGTAATGGGGGTAGGGGTCATGTGAGGGAATCTGTGGGCCAGCAAAGTGAGGCAATTGGGTTTACTGTCACCCAGGTAAACATCGACCAAGTCTTGAAATTCCTCCATTAGTCTCAAGACATGATGGGCCGGGTCCTTACAGAGCTCCGGAAGATGAAGCAGGAGCAGAGGGGGCACAACGTACAGAAGGAGAATCTGAATTCCAATTTGAACTCCCTGACTGGGGTGCTGCATGCCATTTACACCCATATCTGCAAGGCTTTTCCAGTACCATCTTCCCCTTTCTGTGGTCCAACGTCATCTGGGCCAACTAAATCTTCCGCAGCCACAGAAAGTGATGCCCTGCCACAAGTGGCAACAGCTGCACCCACCTCAGTCCTGCAACTGTGGATCCACCAGCCCACCTCCGCATGCACACATGTACATACGGACCACCAGGAGAGGATGGCAAGACCACCACCAAGAGACACTGAACCTGATTTCCTCCAATGTGTGACTACTATTCACTCTGTGGACTATTTTCTAAACACATTTACCTTTCTGATGCCAGTTGTAGTTTGGGCATTGGATTTCAAAACATTTTGGCTCTTCAATAATCGATTCATTCACCATGATTTACTTTATATCTTTTTGTTCTTTTTTTGTTCACACCCTGTTTTAGTTTATTTGGTTTTGTTGAATAAAAACAAAACTAACAAAATCAAAGACTGCTGTTGTATTTCTTTGCTCAATGTATTTATATTTCTTTCCTTCCATCACACATATTAAAATATAAAAAATTAAAATGATTGTTTATTAAAAAATAAATGCCATGTAGCTAATGTTTCTCACATTCTCCTAAAATGACAAAAAAGAACAATTAGCACAAACCCAATGGATGTATGTTTTAAAATTGTACGAAATAAATGTTTGTCATGTTTACAAAAAAACATTACAACCCACTCATAATCGAAATCATCAGTGCCATTTTAACATTTACAGGTCCAGACATTGCCACAATGGAAGAATGTGATATAATCCAAAAAATCAGATTGAATTGGCAAACTCTCATTGATTTCTGTCATCAGCCCGAGCCTGATCTTCTGGCTCAGAATAGTGATCCCACATCAATAACACCAATAGTCAAAATTCTGGTATTACTCCATTTTGTGGCCACAGGATCATTCCAAGACATTGTTGCTGCATCTGGTGCAATGTCACAACCAACTTTAGGTGGTGTGATACAAAAGGTTCTATCTACAACGATGAGACACATCAACAGCTTCATACACTTAACTCAAAATGATGATTTAGCCACTGTGAAGGGAGATTAGTATGCTTTGGGTTGATTACCACATGTGGCTAGACCAATTTAAGCAGCACATATTCAGCTTAGTGGCACCATTTGACAGAAAACAAGTCTACTGCAATCTTAAGAACTACAAATCAATAACTGTGCAAGTTGTCTTTGTACAAGATATGTACACCTAAAGTCTGTGTGTGTCTTTCACCAGATCAATCCATGTTCCCTTTGTACTTTGCAACAGCAGCATATAACTACAAATGTCACAACTTTGAAATGTCCTTAGATCATAAGATTATGCCCGTATATGAAGAGACTTTAAATTCCATACAAGGCTCATTTCCAAGTCAGCTTTACTTGCAGTTTCATTATGAAACTCTTCCATTGGCTGAATTTGTAGGGCGATGGGGAATTCAAGTAATCTCAGTTATCTCTGCCCAATGTGTAATGCCAACCGTGACTCCATTGTTCATCTTGTTTTTATGTGCCTTGCCCTTAGATTGTCTTGGAAGAAATGCATTCTCCCTGTGTGTCGTCTGCTGGAGTTAAGATCCTGCCAGCTAGCACTAGGGATACTAAAATCCAACACCAGGGAAGTGGTAGTGATTGGTATAGCCAACTACATGCATGCATCTTGGATAAAATGTAACCGTGTAGGTCCAGTGCCCGAACCAGCTCTTGAGGGTGTGTAAATACCTTAGACACCATTTGATCAATTGTAACTGGGTCCTGGCTAGTTACTAGTGGGAAATGTGTCTGTAATCAGTAATGTAGTTTTAAATCATAATTTTACTTTTATCTCCTTTTACTAATTTATTCTACTATGGGATTGTTGTACTATTAAATTGTTGATGATGTTTGTGTATGTGTTTTTTGGATTTGTAATCTGAAACAAACAAATTTGATGATGATGAAATGTCGAAATGAAGATGACATGGTGAAGGGCCCTAAAACAGATAAAACCAAAAAGAATCATTAAATTACATTACAAAATAGACTCCTTACAAATGAATAATTTTGAGGACATATTTTCTAAGAACAATAAAAGATAAACAATGTAAATGAACCTAGTAGTCAATGTGTCAAAATGATGATCAACAAACATCTTTGGCCTGGATTTCATCAACTTGACCTTTCTAAAAATGTCCGGCACAGACTGTTATCCTCATTAGATTAAAAATTGATTTAACTTTAATGTTATAAAATGTTATTTTAAACTTACACTCGCTTGAAGAAGTTGTCAATAACATCCTGACGTAAGTCAATTCCTTCCACTTCACCACTATCATCTTCATTTGGCATTTCAACATCCTCACCCGGTGGTTCTTCATGGTCTCCATCCTCTGCGATATACGGGATGTTCTATCGCAGGGCTATGTCATGCAACATGCAGCCGGCCATAGTGATTTGGCACACCTTATCACGTGAGTAGAGGAGGGCTCCACCAGTCTTATCCAGATAGTGAAATCTGACCGTAAGGAGCCCAAAAGCCCACTCCACTGACCTCCGTGTTCTTCCATGGGACTCATTGAAGCAGACATCCCCTGGAGATGTTGGATTCCTCAGCGGTGCTACCAACTATGATCGGTTAGGATAAGCTGGGGCTCCTATATGGAAGAAAAAAAAGGGCCAAAATATGTAACAACTTTTTAGATTATTCACCTTGAATTTACCCAAACAATATAATGACAGATTGTACCTACCAACAAGCCAGGCCCTCTTAGGTCCAAGTTGTGACATTTGCAGGGGTATGCTGCTGTTCTGTAGCACAAAGAAATCAGGGGTTGATCCTGAGAAACGCGCACACACACTTGTGATGTACAAATCAGGTAAGCAGACAACCTGCACATTTATTGAATGGAAGTTCTTTCTATTTCGTTAGACTTGTTCTCTGGCATGTGGTGGCACTAAGGCAATATGTGTGCCATCAATTGCTACAACCACGTGGTAGGCAACCCAAATCATAAACATCACCCTTCACATTTGCAAAATCCTCTGAGGAATTGTTATCTATTGTTTTAGACTCATTTTCCCTTGATTGACTTATTTGGAATAGATGTACACACTCATGATTTGTAGGTTCTTTTATATTTCCTCCATCATGGTGTTTTATTGCTTTTGAATGTACCCTATTGACTTATGATTACATTAAATTTGTATTAGTTTTGAAAAAAGATATACCCGTGTTCTTTAAAGTTTTTAGCTGAATATTTGAATAACTTTATTGATGATCAGATTTAATTCTAAGTTGAGCTACCAAGCTGAGTTCAACACTCAAATCACCAGTTACAATTTTAATCTGAGTAAGATTAATGAATGAAATCCCTTGCAGGCACTATTACTTATTATTAATTTCTTTGCCCAAGCCTCTGAGGGTATATTGGGTCTCCCACTGTTTTTGTTACTAAAGTGAAAGCCAGCATATTTTTTTAATTATTCACAATTGTAAAAACAAAATGGAAACAACTTGAGATATTTTGGAGTCAGATGTACACATGTTTTTGGTTTGAACTAAAGTGGATTAAACTATGTATTTGCTTATGCTGTAGAAGTCATTAGTCAATCCCCCCAAAAACTATTTCTTCATGTCTTCAACAGCATAGGTGTGTGATACATTGATAAACAACTTCAGTACTGAATCCATGTAATATTTTGAACATTTGAAATATACTTAGGTTACTTGATGTAAGTGTTACCATTGTGAAATGCCCAAACAAAGGAAATAGTGTTTCAGTTTATACAAATATTGGCATAACATTGCAGTATTTGTTGACACACATTGATTGATAGTTTAATTTTTATGCCTGAATATAATTAAGCTCTTTTCTGCCTTGTACAGACACTGGACAAAGATTTTGCTTTGTATCTTTTTGTGACATAAGTTCACTGTTCTAAACAACAAATCAGAAGCATTCAGAGTGGTTAAACAGTTCCTGGAAAGAATTTACAGTGGTTAAGAGAAAAGATCAAAAATGATATAGAAACAATAATGGTAAATTACAAAACTGTGACCAAATGTTTTCTGATGAAGTTCACTACATGCATGAGATAATGAGAAAAAAGAACCAAAGTTTGTAAGCCTTGAAGTAGGTGAAATCTGAAAAAATGGAAAATGTTTAGAGAAAAAACTTCTTGATCACTTCTATCTACACAGATACAATTAAAATATTGTATATGTCTTTACAGCATCTTCAGCAGCAGGCAAAGGGTACATTGGCCACGTAGGTGGGTAAGCAGCTGGCCACTGTGGCTCGGGTGCTGAGACTACAGACATTGAGGGGCCCACTGGCATGGAGGGTGACGGGACTACAACAGTGGCCGCCATCTCAACCACATCATCTTTGGAGGTCTCTACAATCGAACAGTCCTTAGTGGTGGCGGAACCTACAGGAACTATACCAACTGCATCCTTGTCCACCACCCAGATAACCATCTCCACCCTTCTTCCTGCTCCCCTCCAGTTGGCCAAACCTGCCCCCCTAAAAGTACTTGAGTCTCCTTCGCAACAGGTACCTCACCCCCTGACCCTGTCCCCCCCGGCTGTGCTGAGCGAGGAGGCTATTGACCTATTACACAGCATCTCTGTAGGCCAGACTGTGCTCCTGAATGCAATCCAGGGCCTTAGTTGCCATATGCACAAATGGTAGCAAACCTGGAAGGCATTCATAGTGCTATGTTTGGCCTGCAGGTAACATTTATAGGTAACCTCCTCACTGACCGCAGCCTTCCAACTAGCCCAACCTTGTGCTCCAACTCAGGCCCCTAACCCATCCATATTCCCAAGTTCCAGCCCTATACCAAGCGCACGCACTTCTTTGCATGCACCTACTCCAACAGACACAAGCAGCACACCCACACATAAACACAGACACAGCAAGAAACACAATCACACATCCAAACAACATACAGACACTACACCGACACCCACCACCACACCAACAACCACTAGCACACCCACAGGCACCACAACCTCCAGCAGACCCACAAGCACCACAACCACCAGCACACGCACAAACACCAACACACCCACATGTACCACAACTACCACCAGAACACCCACAAGCACCACACCCACCACCACATCCACAAACACCACAACCACACCAACCACCTTAACAGCACACTCATCCAAACGCACACCTACACACACAACACCAACCAAACCCAAACAGAAACTCTCACCCGAATACAAAACACCTGAGAAACCACAAACATACACCAGACCCACATGCAACTGCAAAACATACACCCACATGCACCACAACCACACCAAGCACCTCAACAGCACAGTCATCCAAACCAACACCCTCACACATAAGCATACGTACAGGCAAAACAACATTCACCTAACACAAAGGCACAAACTCACCCGATCAACATTCACCTGCCACGAAACACACACACAAACGTACACGACATACAGTAGACCCACATGCATCTGCAAAAACAACATTCAAATGCACATCACCCACTGCAGCTCCCTCTACCTCCCAAACCCAATCCTCTCCTACCCATCCTGCCCTTTTTCCTTGATCAGATTTCTTATCAAGTCTGTCCTTGACCCTTTCCAAACCACCCCTCCAACCCCCCCCCAAACCCACCCCTCCCAAGAAAGATCATTGAGGTGCCTACTCTGTGGCCACTACATGCCCCTTCCTGAGGAGGTTCCCCTTTGGCAGTCTGTTTAGGAGGCAACCTTTGGGCAACTGTAAGTCTGTGCTAATGACAGCCTTTTTATGTTTTATGTTTGATAATAAAATGTATTCTTTGAGAGAAGTATCACATTTTTAAATAAAAAATATTTTCCTATAACCAAGTTAGTCCTGACATTATGTATCATTTACAAATCTTTGATTCCTAGAACTGTTATTGATGAATATGTGTATTACATAGTTTTACTTTTAATTATGACAGGAATTACAACAGTTTTTTTTAAATTTCTAATTTGTAAAGTCCATACACTAGTACATAAAGAATGTGGTGGACATTTACATTTTAGTGCAAGCAGTCCTCATGATAATGGGCACTTACAACTACAAATTATTTTTAAAAAAATTTTTAAAGTGTTAAAACAGGTGTGCTTATTGGAACTTTTATAAGTGATAAAAATAAACACATATGCATTACATCTTTAAAAATAATTATACAAAAATGAAATTTAATAAAATACAGGAAATGCACTAGACAAGGAGAAATGTTACATTGATAAATTTATTAAGTGAATCACGTTTGAAACTAACATTGATTTTCCAGTTATTTAAAATAAACCTTTCAATTTGTCTAGTGCAATTTCTACATTATATTAAAGTTCACTTATCCCTATAATGTCCATGCATATGTTTCTAATTTGATAGTTTACCAAAATTAATTAAACACACCTGTATGGTTACTTTTTGTTTTTTTTGATTGATGTCAATTTTTGGGTATGTGTCCATTGTCAGAAAGGCAGCTTGCACTACATTTGCAAAATGTATAGGGTTATACAGGTATGTTTCTTTAAATTTCTGAGACGGCAACATTACACACATATGCATTACACATTAGTATGGTATTGCTTGTAAGAGAGATGTAAAAATACACAAGTCCAGATCAAATGGAAACTGACAAGTCAAAAGGTAACAAGTGAGATTTAGCAGCTTACCTTCAATTCCGGCAATGACAGGGTTGATTAGCATTGTGGTCAAGTATCAGCAGCAGCAGCAGGACTTGTACAATGGGGCCCGTGGTGGAAAAGGAAGTGTCAAACAGAGAGAAGGTAGGTTTCTGCCTTATATTCATTCCAATGCGCCAAATCAGGTGTGGAGGCTTCCCCGCCAGAGTTGCGTTGGCGGGAAGCCACATCGTGATTGACCCGGCAGACGAACTGGCTGTACTCCCTCCGACCGCCACTTTTGCCTATGGTGCTGCTGCTGTGGGTCAACAAATTTGACGGAGTTGGTGGCACTCCAATGGTCTATTGTCCATCGACCTGCCAGAATCTAAATAGAGCGGGCGGACCGCCTAGTACATGGGCAGGGAATCCGATGGAAAAATGACGGCTGGACCAATTCTGCCAAGATCTAAATCAGGTCCTTTGACTTGATATAATACGATTGATCCCATGACTTAAAATTAATTTTTATTTTACAGAAGATTTTATTGGATTCTTAGCTGTTTTTAGACAATTGTTTATAGTTTTTAATTTTTGTAATAGTTTTAAGTAATTGAATATAATAAGGTTTACCTACATCCATTGTCAGGAACTATCCTGTGAGCCAGTGAGGAGTTAATTACCCTGGTAATGAAGGGGATGATGTTTGTACACATGTTCTTTACATTTTTTTGCCTGGATCACATCTGCCAAGCTCACTAGCTCATGTGCAACTGCCAAGATCTTCACGTACAGGGGGCTAAAACAGGGTTGTGTGATCGCCCCCACCCTGTTCAACCTATACACCGCAGACCTGGGAGAAGCACTGTTAAAAACTAACATCTTTCCTCCAAAACTGGGCCACCTCAGATTGCCAATAATGCAGTATGCAGACGATCTCGTCTTACTGGATCATACAAGAATAGGCATGAAAAGGGCATTAGAGATGCTACATAATTACAACATGGAAAACAAACTTATAGCTAATGCATCTAAGACAAAAGTGTTGATCTTTGGCCACAAGTTAGAAAAACTTACACTGGTATGGCAGCTGGGCCCTCTAAGGATAACCACGACCAATAAGTACACCTACCTGGGAGTACAATTTGCAGATACCTGCAGACCAGCACTGCAGGTTAAAGCACTGGAGGCAAAAGCAGCTAAGCTAACATACGGCTTGTGTAAATTACATCACAGGCTTGTAAGCCACTCGACGGAAGGGATCCGATGAGTAATGCAAGCCAAGCTAATGTCTACACTTAGTTATGGCCACCTTGTCTTCCCTGGTTTGTTGACCAAAAAATTGGAGAGCCTATACATAATAGCATATAGAAAAGTATTTAAGCTCCCATACACGACTAGGCGCTCATTGATCCGATTAGAGTTCAACATCACAGCAATGGACATTGAATGCAAAAAAGACATAGTCAAATTTCAACACAACGTGATTAATGCATGTCCGGGCACAATCAGGGCAGCGCTACAGGTGGTCTTTAAAGATAACAATAGTCGCTGGGCGAGGTATTTCTTGATGGCCAAAAAAACACTGGGACTATCAATCGAACCCTCAACAGACATATCATTAACAAAGTGTAGTCTAAAGAACCTGCTAAAAAAGTGTGGCATGAACATCTCGAGGCAACAAGACCTTGAACGGATTAGACCTGTTCTGGGTGCAGAAGGTCTTATTGATTCACATGAAACTACTGTATGCCAGCCCAATTTAAAGCAGGTCTTGGAAGGCAAGCCCTACAAAATGTCATGAGGGTGAGGCTCTTAACTTTGCCAATACAAGACTATAGAGCCCACTGGAAAACCTGGTCGTCAAGTGGGTCCGGTTGTAGTCTGTGCCAACACCACACAGAATCCGCGGAACATGTCATTTGCTGTTGTCCAGCTTTGCTGTCCCCAAGGCGCTTGTATTTAAGAACCATGTTCGTACATCACGGCGTAAGAACATGTAAGGAGGCCTTAAGGCACATTTACACCACCATAGTCCCGATGGAACTGGCACTAATTGGGAAGTTTTATGTAGTTGCTGGAATGTTCTTACGATCGGCCAGAGAAGTGACAGTTGAATAAATTATGTTTCAAGGACCACTGGCACTTACAACTGCTTAGTATCGCATTTTTAATATTTTTACCATCTATACTAACTTTTACTAGCAATAGGATGCTCCCCGTAATTTAGCATTTTTAGATGTTATGCATTGCATTTTAACCTTTTCTAACTTGTATTTTCTTCTGCTTTTGTAGAGGATTTTAATTAATCATACAATAAAGTTGTAAAGTTGTAAAAGAAAAAAAAAAAACATTTGCCAAGTGTAAGGCCAGTGTGATAATAGTGAGAATGTTGGTTTAATGATTAGGTGTTATCTGTTTGAAGGATGACCAACATTGTAATGCTTTAGGGTTTAGCACCCCAAGATATGAGTAAGCAAGCTTGGAGATTTTGTCATAATTTTCTTTGTTGCTTGGAATTTCAGATGATGTTGGGGGTTGGCTGACACCTTGTCTATGCCAAAGAATGTGCGTTGTCCTTCACTATCACCATATAAATACATTAGACACTGTAAAGACGGACATTTATCCAAGGAACAAGGTCCTTCTAGGTCCTCTGGAAAGCTCTTTTATGGCAATTAAGAAGTGGCTAAACTATCTTGACCATAGCAGGAAGAGGGATTTTTTTTCTTACAAAACTACACACCCCAAACACTTTTGGTTTTAGCCTTGCATGGGTAAGGCTTCAAAGAAAGATTTTAAAAAGTATTTTTTCTACTCAATACAATTTTAATAGTTAAAAGGGACCAATTTTGAACTCATACATCCACTTACACTCAAAAAAGACCTCAGAAGGAGCCTGTCGAGCAACTTGGCTGCTGCCAAGGGGCAACTTCTATGATGAAGCATGTCACCTAGTGTGGAGAGAAAAATAGTGTAAGTGTCTAACAGAGAGACAGACCGTTGAGGCAAGTAGTGTGTAGGGGGGAAATGGAAGTGAGACCTTAGTGATGTTTAATTCCCAGTCTCATATTTTCAGAAAATGAAACATTTTCAACTGTAATTACTCCCAACAAAATTATTGTTACTCATCTAGCTGATGCTGCTAACTAGCATTGGTAAGGCCAATAGATATGGCTTTCTATGCTTATGATCTTTATTGTGTGATATGTTTAGATTCAATAACAGAAAACTCAGAGCGAGGCACCTAAATACTGGTCAGGGTGCATACAGTGGAAATCACAGGATTTTAATTCATATGTTTTGAGCCACGCCTTTAATTACACAGGCCACCCCTCTTGGAAAGAATTGGGGATTCATGCATCAGGACATGTTCCAAATGTCTGGGACTCTTTCAGAAGAAATACACCACATTGCAGAAACAAATGACACTGTCCCACCTTCTGTGTCAAACCAAGCAGAGATCATTTTTGCAGCAGCTTCCTTCTTGGCTCAACTGCAACAGAAATAATCAGTTGACAAGGGTGCTGTTTTCCCCTCCATTTATGGAAAGAGCCATTGGAGTCAAGGGAGGAGTGGCTGTATAAAACCATCTAATCACTCATCAAACCATACTTTGCACAATATCTTCCCACTCCAAACCTCTGCACAGGTCACACACATTGCACTGGTATCCACCGGTACCAGGGGCATAGTTTGGACAGTAAGATTGTGGGGGTAAGCTTCAGAATTTCCGACAATCACGCTGGCATATAATGTTTAAATACATCATACGACAAGCAGCATGCATGAGAGGGGCCTCAGGGGCAGTGAAAAGGCGAAGAATGCGGATTGGTAGGAGTACTAAAAGAGAAAACACAATATTTTGTAAAATAACCAATATTTTTAAAACAGTGAGAGAGTGTGTATGTTTTGTCTGTGCGTAGTAAATATTCTTGCTAAATTCCGACTGACATCTCACATACCTGACTCAAGGCACCTGTACCCAAATATTTATCAGAAAATACATTTATTAGGGAGGTGTAACACCCCAACTCCCCCGAAGCTACGCTCCTTACCAGTATCTACCACTACTCCTACCACTCAAAATGTAATGTATTTATTTTTTCTTTGTTTTTCTTATGAAAAACTCTAATCATATTCAGCAGTACTTCTAAGAACAATAAGCGATCAGCTATGTTATATACCTTCTTGGTATAATCCCAAAAACAACTTTTATTTACATACAAGTTTAAAGATGTGTACTGAAGCTTGCTGTTGCATGTGATCGTGGTATGTGCGATCCTCAGTCATAAAAGCAGCACGTAAGTCACTTGTGATGTACCAATGTCAGCCAGTGATCTACCCACCAATTCACTCACCACCCATGCTATTAACATGGTAGCACTGAATAGAGAAGCGATGTAAGAGACTGGGTCATAAAAGGTTTATTAGAAATACAATAAAATGATGTGGGGTCACTGCTTTAAAATGGACGAGAATGCAAAACCCTTGTGGGTTTGTGTATTATATATTGTCCAGGCAGGAAACTGGGGTTGGAAACTGCTTAGTCAGGGAATAACACAATTAAGTAAATTCCACCATCCTGCACAGGTAAAGGGAAGAAAAGGAAAATGAAAAAGTCAAAGAACAGTTTAGGGAACTGTTTCTAAGTATAAAATGCCCCCAAGGAATCTCTCTAGATCTGGATAGGGTCACTGCCAATATGTGCCACTTGCAGAGCACGATATATGACTTCAGCTTCTTCTGGGGTCACCAGAAAGGCATCTGTCTTGTTTCGCGAGCAGTGTTGGAGGGTGCTAAGTGCTTATAGGTCTTAGGTTCACCTTAGGGGAAGTACTGTTGAGCAATGTCCTTCAACATTTTGATCTTCATCTTCTCCCCTGAGCTCCAGTAGAGCTAGTATACCTTGAGACATTTCCTCCAAGATGATTTAGTATCCTTTACTCTGCCATCTCAGAAGTCATAAATAGGAAAGGTCGGAATGTTGGAGGTGGATGACGTTGATTGGTCTCTGGATGACTCATCAATGACAGGGTGGTTACATTCATCTGCAAACGGCACAGTGGAACATCCATCATTGGAAGTTGGCTGACAGTTCTATGACAATGGTTCTCTCCAGAACTTTAAAAATGAACAGCTGAAGTGGGGGAGTTTCCACTCAGATTCTTTTTTTGTTGAGAGTAAAGAAGAGTGTGTTGAATGAAATTGCAACAAGTACTAAATAATCATGGTAAAAACTGTGAGCATAAGGATACTATCAGGAATTTTGTAAATAAGTGCAACATATCAAATAAGCAGAATAAGTTGCATATTGATAACCATGAACTAAAGGTAAGAGTAGAAAAGAAAGGAAAATAAAACTAAGGAGTGTGATAAGAGTGGTCAATGAAGAAGAGATTGGGAGAGTAAGAAATATGTGTAGGAATATATAGTCAATTTTAACATATCATCAAGCATTAGTACGAGCATATAATAAATAAGTGAGAAACAAAAATTGATGGAGGTTTAGGAACTTCTTCCAGTAAATGATGTTGAGAAGTGGAGTTCCATGAAGAGGTGTCTAAAAAAGATGCTAACTAGTGATCCAATAATGTCTTTTTTAACAACAATTGAAATGGGAGTGACATATGCTCTATCAAGTCTATGGTTATAGTAGACGCTACACCACCAGGCTTGGAAAGAGAGGTTTGAGGAGTTTTTCCAAAGTTTACTGATTTGCTGAAAAGCAACTGATATTAATAAATCAGTTAAACAACTTTACATGTACAATTGTGCCAGTCATTTGAAAGACTTTCTAGAAAAATATTTGAAAATGAAAAGGGAATATTAGTGTGAAAAATAGAATTAATTTGGCTCCAAACTTTCAGCCAAAACTGGTGTGTAGACGGACATTGCATAAATCTGCAGTGGTGGAGTTTTTTTGAAAAGTTTGAGGCAGTCTCTGAATTCATCTTGTTTAAGGTGACTGGGGAAATTATCAGCATATTATAGATGTAGAATAAAGTTTGAGTTGTGTTTGCAGATCATGGTTTAAGCATTTTCAACCAGATCTTATCCCAAAGCGTAGTAGGCCATGACATTTGGAATCTCTTTCCCATTGTAATTCAATTTCTAATTTATTTCTGTCATCTGGGTAGTTAGTAAGAAATGTAATAGATAGAAGAAGCAGTGAGAGATGCAGAAAGTGAGGAAGTGATCTGGGTGTAAACTTGGGTAGGAGTATGGGATGATAGTGTAGTTAAAGGGTTGGTAATAGCATGCATTGGAGTTAAATTTACTATTACATGATTTTGAAAAATTTAAGAGTAGTTGTGCTTGATGAAATGTAATAAAAGAATCTTTTGAGATAAGTTGGTGAACCCAAATCAAACCGCTGTCTTTCCAAGTTTTCCAAAAAATAGGTTTGTTGTTAATTTTTAGAAGCTTGGTAGGCCAAATAGAAGACTGAAGGAATTGTTCTTTAGTTAGGAGGTGCGAGAAGGGTATTGGTCTGAATAGTTTGTATGTAGTCTTATGAATAGGAAAGGACATGAAATAAATTTTCTGGATGAAGAATAGGAATTCCTTAAAAGAAAAAGGCAATTTAAAGGATAATTCAATGTCTTACAAAAGGGGAGAAAAATCTGGAGAATAGTCTGATAAATATTTGGAAGATTTTTTTAGAAGAAAAGCAGTGTGATATGTCTGAAAATCAAGGAAGTTTACATCACCCTAATTTTTACTACATTTAAGTTTATGAAGAGACATACAAGAAATGAGCTGGGATGGTAAGAGGAATTGCAGATAGGGTAAAGAGAATAATTGAGTACGAGCATCACATTGAAGGAGTCAAGTCTATCCCACCAACACGGATATAAAGGATGCCACCTAGTTGTTAAATTGTTAATTTATTTATAACTGTGCTTATGTTTAAAGAGAGTGATTCTTCAATAGAGGCTGTAAACAAAAGTCCTAAATATTTAATTTTGTGGGGATTCCATGCAAAATTCTATTGAATAAAATCATGTTTAAAGCATAAAGTATTGCGCTGAAGAATTTCACATTTATCTGGGTTCAATTTATAACAAGAGAGAGTTGCAAACAAGGTTACTTGTGTGAGGAAAGCTGGAAGAGAAGAATCATCATAGAACATTGTCAGCATATATTGTTTAACAAATGTTATTGATTTTAGGAGCAAATTATACAAGATGTAGTGATTTCAGTATGTGGTTTACAGACAGAGATTACATTTTCCCAATGGGCCAGAGTAGCATATACAGCAATGAAAGTTGTGGCAGGAGACATTGGTTCCTTTTTTCATAATCAACAATCAGCGCATGCAATAAGAGTAGCTAGAAAGACATCAAAAAGCTATGCTTCCAGAATAGAAGATCTTCGTGACACAGGCTGCAAAGCAGCTGTAACGACATTCTACATGCAGACAACATATAAGGGCACAGCGCTCCAGCATCAGAACATCGTCAGCATAAACACAAAGTTTTACCTGTTTATCTCCATACTGGAAACCAGATATATTAGGACTTTTGTAAGGAAGGGTTCTAATGCAAGGATGAATATGAGACGGGAAAGAGGACAGCCTTGTCTGACACCTCTATGTATGGAAAAGAGGGAGGAATTAAACCATTGGCAAAAAAGAAAGCTTTCAGGGCTGTACACAAAGGGATACCAATAAAATAAACTTGGGACCAATGCCAAACCAGGAAAGAGTGTGAAAAGAAAAAAGTCCAATCCATGTGATCAAAAGCTTTTTCAGATTTAAGGGATATAGTGGCTAATGATTGTGTATAATTTTTGGACTTGCTTAAAACGTTGAAAAATACTCTACTGTTACCTGAAATATGTCTACCTTTGATAAAGCCTGGTTGTTCTTTACCTATGAGGCGTGGTAAAAAGAGATCAAGACGGAGAGCAAGAAGCTTAGCAGAAAGTTTGGAATCGGAATTCAATAGAGAGATTGGTCTTTAATTTTTACATAATTTTGGGTTACGTCCTTCTTTAGGAATGTAGCAAATTAGTGCTTCTTGGAAAGGGCTGGTAGATTATTTCGTAGTAATAAAATGTGTAAACAATTCATGAAGTTTTGGAACAAAAGACTTCGAAAGTGTAAATAAAATTCAGTGGGAAAGCCGTCTAGACTAGGGGCTTTCCCCATTTTGATTAACTTTATTGCCTCAATGATATCCTTAGAGCGGATATCTGTTTCTAATGAGGAGGAGAAATCAATGGAAGTGCTGAATTCTTTATGAATGGAGGATAGGTAATATTGTATGTCTTAAATTCATCTAATATATCTATTTCCTTGAATACAGGAGAGAAATCTGCTCATAAAATAGAATGGATTTTGATACGTTCTTTCTTTAATTTTAAGATACGTAGCCAATAATTTTCTTGCTTTATTTTGGCCTCCATATCATTTAGCACTTGCTTTAAGAAGGCAAGAAGGGGCCTTTTTGATAGAAAGCTTGTTATATTGAATGTTTTCCTTGATAAATTCATCTAGAGTAATTTTAGAGTTGGTGTTGGTATAAAGAGTTTCCAAATGTTTAGAGCGGTTCATAATTTCTAGTGTTTTTTGGGAGTTGAATTTCTTCATTTTGGAGTCATAGGAAATAATGAATTCTGGCAGTAGCTTTGAAAGAGTCCCATATAATGTGAGTTGAGAGGTCGGATGAGTAGTTAAAGGTAAAAAAATTCATAAGGAATGATTCAAAATTTTTACTGAAAAGGGTGTTCAATAACAAGGGGGTTTTAAATTGCCATCTTCTATTACCACTGCCGATTGGAACTAAATCTGTATCCAATGTGACAGGGGCATCATCTGAGATCAGTATAGAGCCATCTGCATGTATAATATGTTGGTCTATGGGTTTAGAAACAAACAAATATTCAAGTCTAGATTAGGAAAGTATGTAGGGAGAAAAATGTATATACTCTTAATAATAGATTGCATATCCTCCATGTGTAAATAAGAGATCGTTGTTCAATGGCTGTAGTAAGTTGTGGATGCATAATGGAAGGGACAAAAGTGGCTTTAGAAATTTGATCTATATAAGAATCTAAAAGTTGATTGCAATCTACTCCAAATATTATGTATTCTGCTAGAATGGACATCACTTTACAAGAAATAGTAGGCCAGAAAGTGTTGTACGGTGTGGTAGGTGCGTAAATGTTGAACAGAAAGACAGGAATTTTATTAATCTGAAGGTTGATTTCTATCCATCTACCCTCTGTATCAGAATCATGAGAAATTACAGTGATATCTAAATTTTTATGGCAAAGAATATTAACCCCTTTCTTTTTCCCTGAACCTGAAAAAGAAAAAACAATGCCCACCCATTGTCGTTTAAGCATTTGAACTTCTGAAGCAACAATATGAGTTTCTTGTAAAAATACAATATCTGCCTTTAGTTTGGATAAATGGGTAAGAACCATTTGTCTCTTAATAGGTGAACCTAAGCCTTTAACATTCCAAGAAAAAACTTATGAAGTCATTTAAAAGGAGTTAACAACATCAGAGACAACTGCACACTGGAAGAAAAACGTGAAATGTAAAACAATAAAGAAAAAATAGAACATGCAGATGAAATTAGAGGGAACAGATAGAAGAGAGAAGCAACAAGAGTAGGTGAAGAAAAGAAAAATGGTGACCAAAGAAAGCAACAGAATCCATTCAGAAAATAACAAATGTTACATACCAAAGGAATCAACATAAAAGCGAAGGTCTAAAAACAAGCAGTGTAGGCCGTCTAGCATTACACTAGTGTGCATTTCTATATTTATCTGTGAACACTTTTTCGCTCAACTTTTAATGACCCCACTGCTTATATGTCGTATAAAGACATTTAAACAACTGAAAAAGTAGCACAAATAATCACAATTAGTATGACTCAATTAGAGCAATGCAAGTTCAAAGTGAGCAATTCTGTAATCCAGAAAAGTCGCATATAACACCAATTCAATCAAATTCAATCCATTCGGAATCATATATTAGATGTTCAGATCCAATTTTATCAATTCCCTTATTCAACAGTTTCTCAGCCCAGCCAACGTGTTTCGTCCATTAGAACTTCATCAGGGCTGTAAACAATAATACATTTAATAGCCAAATAAATTACAAGAAGAACAATTTATAAACAATACAATACTCCCTACCTATATACATCCTTTTATTCACATTATATCATTTAATATAAGCATGAAATTGTGTTCATTGTGGCCATATCCATCACAAGACCACAATTTTATCCTTGAATAAATCTTAGGTTATAAGGCTGTAATCCCTCATATGTATTATTCCACTTCCCTACATAGTGGTAGCTATTAAAATTTGTCACTCATCTAAATGGAGATTGTTTTAAAACGTTAACTCACTTGGTATTTCCATGTGTTAAGTCTCTCACTGTAGTGCAAATTTTCTCCCAAATCCAGAGTTATAAGGCCAATAGTTATAATTTCAGGTGGTATAGTACCCCCAATGGTATCTATAATTCAATTAAAATGCAATCATCAGCACCCCATATTGAAAAAGCATACTTTCCATCAAAGGGAAAATATTTCTGCTTCTCTATGTGAAAAGAACAACTGATGGACAGAATGCTGAACCATATCAAACTTTCACCCCAGTACAAAGATATGGGACTAAATCCATCGATTTTTTGCTTAGCATGCCATTACAGTTTAAACCTACCCATATAGTCTTGACCCTGCTTCCCATGGGAACATTCCAGCCCGAACTTCCAGGCCAGATCCTTCCTGGACTGGAAACAAGCATCCTGGGACCGGATTCGCGGTATAACTCCTCATCAGCCAGGCTAGCTTGATCACAGTGACATGGAGAGCACGGACCCAAGCCTGGGCATACCCGTCACAATCGGGGTGACAAACGCAAAAAGAACAATTGATGGACAGAATGCTGAACAATGTCAAACATTCACCCCAGTACAGCAAATACTTCCAAAGGTCAATAAATCAAAACATTTTGTCCAAAACAGTTTACTACTGTTTCCTCTCTGGTCCGTACTCCTTTTCAACCAATGAGAAACCACATATTAGTTTAAGGCGCACATCCAACCAGGGAAGTACCTGAAGCTTATTGTGATAGGCAACTCAAATCCATCATTCTATGTTCGCAATGATTTCCCATTATTAAGTACAAGCACCATGTATTTTATGGCATGGCTTTAAGGTAATCTACCCTGAAAGACAAAGTAAGTAGCCCTAAATGAAATGATAAGATCCGTACATCTAACCACAATGATATCACGCTGATCCTATCTAATGAAGGTGGACACAGAATGTCACGCCCCTCCTCTCTGGTCTGACCCCCCTCATCTAATCAAGCAAGTTCTTATAAAACTCAAGGATGTTGCTTTTAAAACGGCAGTAGTCCTGTTATATATTAACACCAATATGAATGGTTGGCCCCCTCATCCAATCAAACAAGTCCTTTTGAAACTCAAGGATGTTGCTTTTATAACGGCATTAGTCCATGTTATATATTAACACCAATATGAATCACTGACAATATGAGTTATCATCTCACATGTGTACTGAAGTGTGGTACGACACCCAATTTCTTACAATATCTCAAAAGTGAGACCAATATTGTATAACTACCAGGCACGGTGCATCCGTTAGGGTGTGGGGGGCGTTGCCCCGCTCATATTTTGCCTCCTGGCCCCCCAATTACATGCAAGTATTTAATATTTTGAAGTCAGTAAAAAAAACGATTCCATTTTGTAAACTTCAGCCACGGCAGTATGTAGAAGTGGCCTGCGGGGGTAGGGCTTGACAGACTCCTGTAGCCAGCGCGCACTTGAGCCCAAGTACGCATGTCGGGTTGGCCGGCTGCCTTCCCCGGCCAGCCCGACCTGCGCACCAGAGGCTCCTCTACCTACTCATTAATGAGCCTGGAGTGACTCAAAGCCGCATTCCCAGGCTCAGAAGTGAGCGGTGAGGTCCCCTGCCCCAGCCAATCCTGGCGCTGCTGTAACAGCAGGAGCAGCGTCAGGATTGGCTAAGCTTAGAGAGTGAGATCGATGACGGAGATGGGAGGAGGTAGCCAACAGAGTTAATAGTGAGGCGCCTGGGTTCTAGGGAGAAAAGAGGGAGGGGGTAGCTTAGGGCGTGGCCTTAAATAATGTGTGGTTGCGTTGCTTTCAAATGATCGTCCTGAGCAGTGACCACTGCACTCGCAACGCACAAGAAATCTCGAAGACGAGTGTGCCCGATCTAGAAGTCCCTTAGGCCTCTGACATCACTGAGACGAATCTCTTTCACACCAACTCCTTCCCTCAGCCTTGTTTGGAGACCGCTTGGGTGTGCAGTGCCTCTGTGTCCCTGTAGAGGCTGTTCAGGCTGTTACTGGCCACGCCCCCACTGGACAGCCCTTGCTCGTGGGTGAAGGTGTCCCAGACAGTTGGGCCCTTGCCGTTCTGCCGCCAGCCCCCCCTCCAACTGGTAGGCAGCAGTGCCCACTGACAACAGGAATCCTAGAGGAAAGGAAGAGGTCATCCTCCGGGTAGAGCAGTCCAGTAAACTTATGTCAGATCTC
This sequence comes from Calotriton arnoldi, assembly GCA_963921515.1. NCBI lineage: Eukaryota > Metazoa > Chordata > Amphibia > Caudata > Salamandridae > Calotriton > Calotriton arnoldi. The sequence continues at coordinate 28,221 of CAWUFW010011168.1, forward strand.
CCGGCCGTCCCCGGGGTTCCTGTGCACGCAGGTGAACAGCAGCAGGCAGCACAGGAGCTCCTGCAGGGGCAGAACTCCGGGAACTCTGGGCTCACACAACGCTGTTTATGGTTATGTGAATTAGATCCCTGCTCCGCGGACCCTGAAACACCCTACTCCGTGGACTCCAATGTCCTCCTAAGCGCATGCACGTGCGATCCATGCTGCGCAGATGATCCAGTCCCTTTAACTGAAGTCACACTGGCTGCTCGTAGCAGCGCCGATCTTAGGAGGCATGCTGAAAGGCATTAATAATTACCCTCAGCGTCCGTGAGTGGAGATGGGCCATATAGGACTGTAAAATATTTACAGGCACGAATGCTTTATGCAATCTGAATGACAGAGTTGTCACGCTTCACGGTAACCTAAGTGAATGGTCTCTTTAAAATGGTGCTGGAAACTTGTTGCTCAAGGCATTTCTATATGTGGGTACATTCTTCACAGCCGCTCCACTTGCAGTTGCACCGAGGTTTTCAGCACACAGCTTCCTGAACCAGTGTATTGAGTTCAGACTTCGGCAAAATTGACGGCCTTCCCTTGACTTCTGCAGACTCCTGGTATTTTCAGGTTTATGGGTGCTGGCCAGGTGGTGGGGGGCACATTACCGAGAGTAGCAGATAGAGGCATCTGGCAAAGATACACACAGTTCTATACACTGATAATGTAAAAAGGGACATAACTCTTTTATAGACACTCTCAAAGCTCTCCAAACAGATGCACTTGTGTTAGATTGTTTCTGCACCTGCCCATCATTCCTTAGGGGGGGGGGGTCTCATGGGTTCTTTTTTCATTTGATAGCTGTTGTTTATTTCTCTGCATTTATGATTATTTTGGTATAAAATTCATGTTGACAGTGGGTTTTTAGTTTTCCTGAGAGCCTGGGGGCCTCATGGGTTCTTTCACATTTAATCGCTGTTATGTATTCCTCTGCATTTAGGATTATTTTGGTATTATATTTATTTTTACAGTGTGTTTTTAGTTTTCATAGTCAAATACTTGTATGTGTCTGAAAGCAAAACATGGTTGTTTAAGTGGAATATAATGATGTGTATGAGACTGGAATTAAAGGTGCTCACTTTTTTAACAAAGAATTGCACTTTAAAATTGCCCGTAATCCCTGCTTATTACATAAGCAGCTACCTGTGTCATTATCATAAGATAACTACCTTAGAAATCTGAATCCTCATTGATTGGATGGGCCCAAAAAGCAGTACTGCCCGAGGCATATTTTGAAAAGAAAAAGGTTCCATCAGTCACTAATACCTTATCTATGTGATATATATGTATGAGGTAAATTTGTAATTTAAACGTAGCCATAAGGCAATAGAACACTGTTTAGGGTTGAAGGCAGAGCAGGGGAACAATCAAAAGTGGAGGCTGGGTTCTTGGGGGGTAATTTGGCCACTCTTTTTTCAAAAAATTTCTGGGGGAGAACCCCCCTAAATCCCCCCTAGGTTGTTCGGGCTCGCTCGCTACGCTCGCTCGCCGCATTGCACTACGCCACAAATTTTACGCCTCACCACTTTCAAATGTCACCATCCACCACTGATAACTACTCAGAAAGGCAAGACATGCCATATGTTACTATAGTAATTACAATGAAGTCAGTCAAGGAAGGCAAAATATAGCCCAGTCTGCAATCATGTAATGCGTGAATCTGAGCTAGAAAACCTCAAGCTGCGATCGTCTATTAGGGGCAGACACATGCTTGACCAAAATAGAGGAAACTCCCTCTTCGGTCCTACCCCACCGTCTCCAATCGAAACAGTTACCCGGAATAACAATGTTTCTTTCGAAAGGCAACTAGCTGCTATTTTCCATTGCAATCGACGTAAAAGGTTGACAGTAAAAAAGATCTTCACATACGTGCTATGTGATGTAGTGCAGCACCCAAATTGTTACAATATCTCCGAAGCTTCACAAGTTATAAGATCTATCTCAAAGAGCCCAATACTACACCACCGCGTTCAGTCAAGAGAATGCTTCTGAACAAATGTTCCTTCTGTCCTCCCTTGATATCACATTCCTTTCTTGGAATCTTAGGGGGCTTAACAACCCACGTAAGGGCAAACAGGTGTTGCAGTATTTGAATAGATACAGGACCCAGATAGCCTTCCTACAGGAGATCCACCTTCCCCTGAGACATGAGTACACCTTTACGACTTTTTAGGGCCCTCACCCCACTTATTTCTCAAGTTGTAACTTGTACTCTTGCGGGGTCTGCATACTTATCCATAAACAACTTTCTTCCCATCCACATTCCATTTCTACTGATGAACAGGGTAGATACGTCCTGGTGGCTGGCACCCTGGCTGGTCAAAGATCCTCCTGGCTAATATATATGCTCCGAACATTGATGAACCTGATTTCTTTCAGACACTGTTGACTCAAATTGATCAAATGGACGTCGACCATATATATCTCTTGGCGGTGACTTTAATATGCTTTTAGATCCCTCATTGGACACTACTGCCACAAACCTAGCCGGGAAACCTCATTCCATGGGCATCTTACACAATATACGTGATAACTATTTTACACGATCCCTGGCATTTGTGCTTCTCATCCACACCAGCATACATATTTTACTCAGCCCCTCACAACACGTGGACACAAATAGATTACTGGTTGGTGTAGGTCACTGTTGCCTCATGGCTAGACACTATTACACATTTGCTGCATACTCTCTGGGACCATTCCCCTGTCAAATTGTCCTATAGGGTTCCCATTCAGGCTCACGTGAGTCCCTTTGGCACTTCCCCGTGATGGTACTACATGACGCTCTTTTCCGTTCAGAACTTCAGGACACGATCACAGAATAGTTTGAACTTAATGTGGGATACGTCATGTGCCTAGGTCGCCTTTGGGAGGCATTCAAAGCATATGCCAGGGGTATTTGTATTGTGTAACAAGCATAGATCTTGAAAGACATACGTACTAGTTTAGCTCGAGTGGAAAAGGCATTGTCTGACCTTGACCAGGCCAGAACCCACCAACGCACAGACTTCGATCTTTTAAAGAGAGCCTCCTTAATAGAGGAATTCAGGGGCCGAGCAGACCGTGAGACATTCTACCTCGGAAAATATACTAAAGCTCGTCATTGTGGAGAGGGAGCATGTCAGGGGCGCACTCTGACACGCTTATTCTGACCATTCCGATCTGCCTCCTATATTTCAGAACTACATGCGGCGGACGGCTTATCCCTCACCGACACCGAGAGTATTCAGGCAGAATTTCCAACTACACAAAACTACACATTAGCCGGCAAAGTAATGATACCTCAGCATTTCAACAATATCCAGATGAGATGGCCATGGTGTGGCTCACTGCTGTTCAACAGCACATCCTCAGCAAGCCATTCATTTGCAAGATCATACTAGCCACAGATATGATAGATGGATCCAAGGCCCCTGTCCTAGACAAATTCACCGGGTGATTCTATAAGGCATCAAGCAATCTCTCTGACATGGCATCTTTTGACGGTATACACTGAAGCCCTTGAAGCTGGCATGCTATCACTTTCACTGCATGAGGCTGTGATCAAATTATTACTTAAACCGGACAAAGAACATCAACTATGAGGCTCATACCGGGCTTTATCATGGCTCAACATTGACAACAAGATCCTGGCTACGTTACTAGCCTCTAGACTCTCTTGTTGATCAGATTATAGCTAAAGCACAATCAGGCTTTGTTCCACATCAATCCACAACTATTAATCTCCGCACAGTTTTTGCAGTCTTCAAAAGGTTTTCTCATACCACCCCCGCTGCAGTGACATTATTAGATGCTGAAAAAGCGTTTGATTCACTGGAGTGGCTTTTCCTACTGGCCACCCTCCGACAAAGGTGTCCCTTTCTGCACAAAAACAATCACCCCTACAATGCAGACACCCTTGCACCATGGCGCAAGGGTGTCTGCATTGGTGCATAGCAGCCCATTGTGCGACAGCACAGGGGAAAAGGACAAGAACGCACCTTATCTCATAGATACGGTGCATTCCTGCCCTTTCCTTTTGACGCAGGGCAGCAATTCCTTGCTATGCTGCCCTGCGCCAAAACCTAGAAAATGAGGTCCTAAGTGGGCAAGTGATTACCTTTTTTAGTCCTTTTATTTAAAGAGAGAACAGGGATACCATCTGACTTTGATGTAGATTTGTTGGCAGAAATCGGGATGCTTGACGTATTTACTGAAGAATAGGAGGCTTGGCTGTCAGGTTCTGAGTCCTCCATGTTATCCAACGGCACAGAAAAGGGATTAGGGTCAAGAAAAATAGGAGATTTAGATTGCAATACTGAACGAGGAGAATTAAACTTTAAATTCTGTGTTTTTCCCATAAACCAACCAAACACGTGATCCGTAGTTAGCTAAAAAAGAGGGTGTAAAGAGTATGACGTACGTACGGCCAGGTTGTGAGATATAAAAATGAAAGTTGCAAAGAATTAGTTATATAAGGGCCATTATGTTCAGAGAAAACAAAGAGGGATCTTCTGCCGCTTTAAATCCTCCTCAGGCCATCCAGCGGCGTGTACAACAAAACAAAATGGCTGGCGCAACTTCAGTCAGTCAGCACGCCCGCAGTATATAAAGAGAAATTGCATTCCGTTGCTGAAAAGTAGTGTCTTTTTGAGGGCAGAGAGATTTCCCTGTCAGCAGTGTCCAAGTTGCTAAGTACAGAAAGCGAAGTCCGCTGGGAGGAATCTTAAAAGGGATATAAATCGTCTGCCATTTGAAAGCTTCCTCAGATGATTCAGTGTGGAAAATAAAAAACCAAATGGCCGGTGTGACTTCAGTCATTCAGCGCGCATGCCGTAATTTGTGAAGTATATGTAGTATCCTGTCCATGTTAATGTTATGCCATTTTCACCTCCTGCTCAGCCAGTGTGTTTGTGCTGGGTACAGAATGGAATGTTGCAGTGATGATGCGCTTCGGAATGTTGGGAGCCTGTTAGAAGAAGTCATAGTTGAGATTGGGCTGAGCAGCATGCTGGTTGCTCCTGGTGGGGCTGATCTACATATCCTGTAACCTACTATAATAAAACATCTTGAACCATATCTTGCCTGCTTGGACCTCGTTATTACAATTATTTGGCGACGAGTTGGAGACTTTCTCGCGCTTTGAAGTTGGTCTGAAGCTACCTTAAGATGACATCTACTGTTGGTCAACATGTTGGGGAGAAGCGTCAAGATGTACAAGATCAAACAACACATGGAAAAGTTCGCAACAAGTCTGGGTCACAAGAGGCCACACAGAAACCAAAGAAGCCACAATGGAAACTAAGGAAACTGGAACAGCACGTCTTGCAGCCCCACCAGTGTCCATTACATCGGACAGCCCCAGCCCAAGCGTGCTGTACTCTGTTCCATCTGGACACATTTACAAGATTTGCGCTTTTAAGGATAGTAAGCAACATCATTTTGACTTTCTTACTGTCATCTCATATCTGTACGCTGCGCAAGGACATGTGATTGAGTGTTATGCTGCACAAATTTGTTGTATATTCAGAGTAACTATTTCAACAGCTCAGCACACACTGGATCGGGATGTCTCTCTACGCTGTGCCATCGTGTTTCCCTTTGAGATCAACTTTCATCTGGCATCTACGTTGTTTTTACCACTGGAGCTGTTTCACGGTGCTTGTGAACATGCTGATTTTATCTATTGGTAATGCCTTTGAACAGTGTGAGAGGATCTTTAATTCCGGCTGATGCTGTGGTTTTAAGGGGGTGAGACAATTTTTGTTTTTTATTATCGTTTTGTCCTGGGCAACTCCCCTAGTCTCTTGGCAGTTTAACAGCAGCGCTGCAGTTTTGAAAATAGAGGCGCGTGCCATGCGCAGTCTGCACGCTCTTACCTGCACGAGGATCTTTAAGGCTTCTTCTATGACGATCCTGCCCTGTTTCTTCTGGTGACGTTCCAGCCTCACTGTGCGGCAACGTTGGGCGCACGCTCACGCCGCGAGCCACCCAGTGCTGGCGTGATAGCGTGCCGCCATCTTTGGATTGGAGGCTGTAGGGATTCCACGTATCTTTGAAATGTGCCAACCACGTTCGTGTCGTGTCAATAAAGTTTATTGACGTTTGAGCTGAGCAGGAACTTTGCGGTGTGAAGTTCGGTTGATCTTCTTCACTTCTTGTTCGTCAGTGGATGGTTTTGTGGAGCACGGTGATGCTACTGGTACTCTCTCTTCTCTTCTTATGGTGCATGTACCTGACTGTAAATGGGGTCTTAGAGTGGAAGCTTTACTCCATGTTTGAAGAAAAGTTAAAGGAACATGATCGTGGCAGCGTTTACTTGTTGAATGTTTTCGTTTAGCTGCATGGTGACAGTCGACTTGCTTGTCTTACTTCTGAGTTACCATAATGTGTGGCAAGTCTGTGCATAATATGACGTCTGTCTCAAATCTTCAGAGGTCTCCATAAATGTGTGCACTATAGGTTTCTTTTCGTCCTCGGCGCATGTTGTCTTATGACTGCACACTGGACAGTGGAAACCTGTGTTCTCTCTGTATTCAAGTGACAAGCTCACCGTTAACTACTACAGGCACCTAATAAAGCAGCATCCTCCAGCGGCATCTAGTCATCTTTCGGTGCTCACCCCATAGTTGGTTCTTTGTTTCCTGTGGGACTCTGGTACTTCTCAGGAACATGAAAATGGTGTTTACATGGACGTGGGGTGATCTGTAGTTTTTCATTCCACATTTACCTGTCTGTGCACAAGAAACTCACTAGTCCGCTCCGGGCTATATCTTTTAAGTGTGTTTGTTCAAACACTTGTGTGTGTCACATGGATACGGTGACATGCACACACATAGCTGTAACTGTCATCAAATGAAATGTTAATGTGAATTGTAATTTAAGCCTGTTTTATGAATGGTTGTGATTTTACCGTATGCATCTATGTTTTGGCTTGTAGTACATTTCATGAAGTTACTGTCTTTCTCACTCTTAACCTCCATGAGATTGTATGGTGGGTTTTGTTGGGCTCAACATTTTACGTACATGGACTCTGGGTACACACCTTCAGGGGTTTATTGTTTCATTTTACTTGTGTGCAATCTACATTTTACTCTTCCCTACATAGGGATGGCAATGGGTTTTAGCCCCATTTGCTCACAATACACTTGCCTTCATGGGCTACTTACGGTTCCCATCTCTCAGGGCATCAATGCATGGGTGTTAGTCCCTTTTGCATTAGCTAACCATCCCTATTCTTAGGGACAGGTTATGGGTTCAGTCCCATTTACTCTAGCTAACCTCCTTTACGTCTCGGGGTAAGTCATGGGCTTCAGTCCAATCTTCTCTTATACTATTACCTCACACAGGGTGTGTCGTATGGGTTTTAGTCCCATTACTACATTGCACAGTATGTCACCTCTTCATGGGGTTGTCCTTACACGGGCTTTCTTTTCATGGGTCTTAGTCCCTTTCACAGTAGCTCCTCACTCCTTTTCCTCGGGGTAGGAGTTGGTTATGGGCTTTGTCCCATTTTCACATACGTTGAGTACGTCTTTATCCTTACATAGGGTGTGTCTCATGGGTCTCTGTCCCATTTTTTGTTATTTTCTCAACGTTATGCTTTCATTATATTACATTGTCAATTTTGCAATGTTATGTTTATATTATATTACAATGTCAATATGATAACGGGGAAGTATGAGTGAACTTATTGTATTTTCTCCTCATCTTCTTTGTTTTCTCGCTTTTTCAGTTCTCATCGTGATGTCTTCTCTTCTTGTCATCCGTGGATTCTTGATTCTTGTTGTTGGTCTTTCTTTGTCCTCTGTCTTTCCCTTATCGTAGTGCGTTTCTTGTTCTTCCTTCCCTAGGAGGATACTCTTCCTTCGCCACTTTGTGTGTCTGGATGTACGTCCAGTGTTTTGTTGTTTTGTGCTATGTCTTGCCTCCTCGCATGCCTGTCTGGCCAGTAGGTGTGTTCGGGGATAGTCTTTGGTGCTTTCACGTCTATCTTTCTTCGTTGTTTTCCTTTTCCGTATCTTTCTTTTTTTTCTGTTATTTATAGAAGGGGAGTATGGGTTATATTTAACTGTTTATTCATTTGTCGTTTCCTCTTTTTCTACTCCCACCTATCTTTCTGCTCCCTTCTTCTTGTTCACTTCTTTGCATCGTTTATGCTGTTTCTGTATTTCTCTTATTCTTTCCTCATTTTTGGTTCTCCCTTTTCAGTTTACCATCTTAATTGCTTCTGTTATATAAGAAAGGGGGATATGTAGTATCCTGTCCATGTTAATGTTATGCCATTTTCACCTCCTGCTCAGCCAGTGTGTTTGTGCTGGGTACAGAATGGAATGTTGCAGTGATGATGCGCTTCGGAATGTTGGGAGCCTGTGAGAAGAAGTCACAGTTGAGATTGGGCTGAGCAGCATGCTGGTTGCTCCTGGTGGGGCTGATATACATATCCTGTAACCTACTATAATAAAACATCTTGAACCAGATCTTGCCTGCTTGGACCTCGTTACTACAGTATACGGTCCACCACCACTTACCTTACCAAAAGAAGCATATCTTTGAGGGCAGGGGAGTTTCCCCTATCAGCAATTCCCTAAATTGTTGGGTGAAGAAATCATAATCCACTAGGAGGAGGCTGATGCTCCTCCGTAACCATTGCGGAGCTGCACTAGCAGGCAGCCATCTTCTTTGGCATCAAGCCAAGCCCTCCACTCAGATCTTTACCCGACAGACATTCACTATCTACAAGTCACAATGTGAAAGCATGATCAGGGAGCGATATAAACTGAGTTCTGCAGATATGAAGTGAAGACAGACCAGTGTCATGTATACTACACTATTTGCGTGCATGTCTGCAATGACCATAAACAATGATGTCAGCACAATACAAACATTGTGGAACTTAATTTATTATAAGTGTATTACTGGAAATGCATGGTGAGGTCAATTGTGCGCCCAAGCGTAGCTGTGGTTTGTCAAATCTGACGCTTGGTCCTTTTTCATTTCCGTAATGGCTTATATGGATCACAAGCTTGATATTGATGTGTATTGTCTGGAGAAATGTACTATTGTGCAACATGCAATATACTGATATAATGTTCCATACTACAGTTAAGTAGTATGAGAGCACTCCAATATTGTGACCCAAACACCTACATAGCACCTCCCATGGGTTTTATTATCCTGATGCTGAAATAGTTGTGTGTAAATCATATGCATTATGTATGCCATTGTCAATAAAAGGTTAGTCTACACATTCCAAAATACAAAGAAAACCTATGAACTGAATTAACACATTACGCATGAAACTTTGAAAGCTCTCAGCCATATCCACTTCTCATATTGTTGTTCATTGATTCTCACAAAACAGCTATGTACCAACATACAATGCAGCATGTAGTTACAACTTAAACGCTGACCATAAAGGTTTAACCATCACTTGTTGTACAAAGAGAAGTATGCAAAAGAAACAATTGATGGACGGAATGCTGGACAATGCAAACATTCACCCCCAGTCACAAGGATCTGGGTTAACTCCATCATTCTTTTGCTCACCACACCACCCCAGTTTGGACCCAGCCATATGCAAATCAGTCTTGACCCTGTTCCTTTTGGGAACAGTCCAGCCCGAACTGCCAAGCCAGGTCCTCCCTGGACCGGAAACAAGCATCCTGGGACCGGTTTCAGGGCATCACCCTTCATCAGCCAGGCTAGCTTGATTCCAGTGGAGTAGTGAGCACGGGACCCACGTCTCGGCATACCTTTCCCACTTAGGGCGACATATGCAAAAGAAACAATTGATGGATGGAATGCTGGACAATGCAAACATTCACCCCCAGTCACAAGGATCTGGGTTAAATCCATCATTCTTTTGCTCACCACACCACCCCAGTTTGGACCCAGCCATATGCAAATCAGTCTTGACCCTGTTCCTTTTGGGAACAGTCCAGCCCGAACTGCCAAGCCAGGTCCTCCCTGGACCGGAAACAAGCATCCTGGGACCGGTTTCAGGGCATCACCCTTCATCAGCCAGGCTAGCTTAATTCCAGTGGTGTAGTGAGCACGGGACCCACGTCTGGGCATACCCTTCCCACTTAGGGTGACATATGCAAAAGAAACAATTGATGGACGGAATGCTGGACAATGCAAACATTCACCCCCAGTCACAAGGATCTGGGTTAAATCCATCATTCTTTTGCTCACCACACCACCCCAGTTTGGACCCAGCCATATGCAAATCAGTCTTGACCCTGTTCCTTTTGGGAACAGTCCAGCCCGAACTGCCAAGCCAGGTCCTCCCTGGACCGGAAACAAGCATCCTGGGACCGGTTTCAGGGCATCACCCTTCATCAGCCAGGCTAGCTTGATTCCAGTGGTGTAGTGAGCACGGGACCCACGTCTGGGCATACCCTTCCCACTTAGGGCGACATATGCAAAAGAAACAATTGATGGACGGAATGCTGGACAATGCAAACATTCACCCCCAGTCACAAGGATCTGGGTTAAATCCATCATTCTTTTGCTCACCACACCACCCCAGTTTGGACCCAGCCATATGCAAATCAGTCTTGACCCTGTTCCTTTTGGGAACAGTCCAGCCCGAACTGCCAAGCCAGGTCCTCCCTGGACCGGAAACAAGCATCCTGGGACCGGTTTCAGGGCCTCACCCTTCATCAGCCAGGCTAGCTTGATTCCAGTGGTGTAGTGAGCACGGGACCCACGTCTGGGCATACCCTTCCCACTTAGGGCGACATATGCAAAAGAAGCAATTGATGGACGGAATGCTGGACAATGCAAACATTCACCCCCAGTCACAAGGATCTGGGTTAAATCCATCATTCTTTTGCTCACCACACCACCCCAGTTTGGACCCAGCCATATGCAAATCAGTCTTGACCCTGTTCCTTTTGGGAACAGTCCAGCCCGAACTGCCAAGCCAGGTCCTCCCTGGACCGGAAACAAGCATCCTGGGACCGGTTTCAGGGCATCACCCTTCATCAGCCAGGCTAGCTTGATTCCAGTGGTGTAGTGAGCACGGGACCCACGTCTGGGCATACCCGTCCCACTTAGGGCGACATATGCAAAAGAAACAATTGATGGACGGAATGCTGGACAATGCAAACATTCACCCCCAGTCACAAGGATCTGGGTTAAATCCATCATTCTTTTGCTCACCACACCACCCCAGTTTGGACCCAGCCATATGCAAATCAGTCTTGACCATGTTCCTTTTGGGAACAGTCCAGCCCGAACTGCCAAGCCAGGTCCTCCCTGGACCGGAAACAAGCATCCTGGGACCGGTTTCAGGGCATCACCCTTCATCAGTCAGGCTAGCTTGATTCCAGTGGTGTAGTGAGCACGGGACCCACGTCTGGGCATACCCTTCCCACTTAGGGCGACATATGCAAAAGAAACAATTGATGGACGGAATGCTGGACAATGCAAACATTCACCCCCAGTCACAAGGATCTGGGTTAAATCCATCATTCTTTTGCTCACCACACCACCCCAGTTTGGACCCAGCCATATGCAAATCAGTCTTGACCCTGTTCCTTTTGGGAACAGTCCAGCCCGAACTGCCAAGCCAGGTCCTCCCTGGACATGAAAAAAGCATCCTGGGACCGGTTTCAGGGCATCACCCTTCATCAGCCAGGCTAGCTTGATTCCAGTGGTGTAGTGAGCACGGGACCCACGTCTGGGCATACCCTTCCCACTTAGGGCGACATATGCAAAAGAAACAATTGATGGACGGAATGCTGGACAATGCAAACATTCACCCCCAGTCACAAGGATCTGGGTTAAATCCATCATTCTTTTGCTCACCACACCACCCCAGTTTGGACCCAGCCATATGCAAATCAGTCTTGACCCTGTTCCTTTTGGTAACAGTCCAGCCCGAACTGCCAAGCCAGGTCCTCCCTGTACCCGAAACAAGCATCCTGGGACCGGTTTCAGGGCATCACCCTTCATCAGCCAGGCTAGCTTGATTCCAGTGGTGTAGTGAGCACGGGACCCACGTCTGGGCATACCATTCCCACTTAGGGCGACATATGCAAAATAAATAATTGATGGACGGAATGCTGGACAATGCAAACATTCACCCCCAGTCACAAGGATCTGGGTTAAATCCATCATTCTTTTGCTCACCACACCACCCCAGTTTGGACCCAGCCATATGCAAATCAGTCTTGACCCTGTTCCTTTTGGGAACAGCCCAGCCCGAACTGCCAAGCCAGGGCCTCCCTGGACCGGAAACAAGCATCCTGGGACCGGTTTCAGGGCATCACCCTTCATCAGCCAGGCTAGCTTGATTCCAGTGGTGTAGTGAGCATGGGACCCACGTCTGGGCATACCCTTCCCACTTAGGGGCGACATATGCAAAAGAAACAATTGATGGACGGAATGCTGGACAATGCAAACATTCACCCCCAGTCACAAGGATCTGGGTTAAATCCATCATTCTTTTGCTCACCACACCACCCCAGTTTGGACCCAGCCATATGCAAATCAGTCTTGACCCTGTTCCTTTTGGGAACAGTCCAGCCCGAACTGCCAAGCCAGGTCCTCCCTGGACCGGAAACAAGCATCCTGGGACCGGTTTCAGGGCATCACACTTCATCAGCCAGGCTAGCTTGATTCCAGTGGTGTAGTGAGCACGGGACCCACGTCTGGGCATACCCTTCCCACTTAGGGCGACATATGCAAAAGAAACAATTGATGGACGGAATGCTGGACAATGCAAACATTCACCCCCAGTCACAAGGATCTGGGTTAAATCCATCATTCTTTTGCTCACCACACCACCCCAGTTTGGACCCAGCCATATGCAAATCAGTCTTGACCCTGTTCTTTTTGGGAACAGTCCAGCCCGAACTGCCAAGCCAGGTCCTCCCTGGACTGGAAACAAGCATCCTGGGACCGGTTTCAGGGCATCACCCTTCATCAGCCAGGCTAGCTTGATTCCAGTGGTGTAGTGAGCACGGGACCCACGTCTGGGCATACCCTTCCCACTTAGGGCGACATATGCAAAAGAAACAATTGATGGACGGAATGCTGGACAATGCAAACATTCACCCCCAGTCACAAGGATCTGGGTTAAATCCATCATTCTTTTGCTCACCACACCACCCCAGTTTGGACCCAGCCATATGCAAATCAGTCTTGACCCTGTTCCTTTTGGGAACAATCCAGCCCGAACTGCCAAGCCAGGTCCTCCCTGGACCGGAAACAAGCATCCTGGGACCGGTTTCAGGGCATCACCCTTCATCAGCCAGGCTAGCTTGATTCCAGTGGTGTAGTGAGCACGGGACCCACGTCTCGGCATACCCTTCCCACTTAGGGCGACATATGCAAAAGAAACAATTGATGGACGGAATGCTGGACAATGCAAACATTCACCCCCAGTCACAAGGATCTGGGTTAAATCCATCATTCTTTTGCTCACCACACCACCCCAGTTTGGACCCAGCCATATGCAAATCAGTCTTGACCCTGTTCCTTTTGGGAACAGACCAGCCCGAACTGCCAAGCCAGGTCCTCCCTGGACCGGAAACAAGCATCCTGGGACCGGTTTCAGGGCATCACCCTTCATCAGCCAGGCTAGCTTGATTCCAGTGGTGTAGTGAGCACGGGACCCACGTCTCGGCATACCCTTCCCACTTAGGGCGACATATGCAAAAGAAACAATTGATGGACGGAATGCTGGACAATGCAAACATTCACCCCCAGTCACAAGGATCTGGGTTAAATCCATCATTCTTTTGCTCACCACACCACCCCAGTTTGGACCCAGCCATATGCAAATCAGTCTTGACCCTGTTCCTTTTGGGAACAGTCCAGCCCGAACTGCCAAGCCAGGTCCTCCCTGGACCGGAAACAAGCATCCTGGGACCGGTTTCAGGGCATACCCTGAAACCGGTCCCAGGATGCTTGTTTCCGGTCCAGGGAGGACCTGGCCTGGCAGTTCAGTCTGGACTGTTCCCATGGGGCACAGGGTCAAGACTGATTTGCATATGGCTGGGTCCAAACTGGGGTGGCTTAGTGGGCAAAAGAACGATGGATTTAACCCAGATCTTTGACTGGGGAGAATGTTTGCATTGTCAGCATTCCGTCCATCATTTGTTTGCTGTAACACTTTTCGCCTAAGTGGGATGGGTATGCCCAGACGTGGGTCCCTTGCTCACTGTGCCACTGGATTCAAGATAGCCTGGCTGAAGAAGGGTGACATACCCTGAAACCGGTCCCAGGATGCTTGTTTCCGGTCCAGGGAGGACCTGGCCTGGCAGTTCGGTCTGGACTGTTCCCATGGGGCACAGGGTCAAGACTGATTTGCATATGGCTGGGTCCAAACTGGGGTGGCGTAGTGGGCAAAAGAACAATGGATTTAACCCAGATCTTTGACTGGGGAGAATGTTTGCATTGTCAGCATTCCGTCCATCATTTGTTTGCTGTAGTACAAAGAGAAGTAGCACAGACAGGTATGATGTGTCCCTGGCATCAGCGATGTCTTGTGCATTGATGGAGTGCCAGCAGTGATGATTGTGAAACAGATGTTCTGTAAGCCAAGGTAGTTTTAATGTATGCACCTGAGCACAACAAGTGCTCAAAGAAAATATGACAATTCATAAAACTACTGTGTTGCACATTGCCTGTCTTGCACAGACTCGTGAATAGCGAGATTCTGCTGCCTATCGTTAATGATGCACAACACCATCTGGCAAAAGGGTCTACTCTGGCTTGCTTACATGATTCCGACTTTGATCTTTCCGTAATAGTAGCCAATAGCAAGGCAGAAGTGTGCAGGCAACCATGTATCATGATCAAGAATGTCATTATGTGAGTCGTTATCAGTGTCAGCTCACAACAGCTGACCATGTTAAGGATCATGTCTAGTGGGAAGCAATACCGGTACAACACTTCATAGATGATACCAAAGAGCATGGTCCTTGGCCTGAATACCCTTTTCCTACTCAACCCTCTCTGTCTGGTCATGAGACCTATAGTGAATACTCCTGCCCCTGACCTTTTGTAAAAAGACTCAAAATATTGGAAAGAGTTGTTAAACCTTTCAGCTGTATTTGCTTGGTTAGTGACATATTTTGCATCAACTGCTATTGGTTATGCAAGTGTCCTGCATGTGTACCTTAAGTATTTCCATTGGAATAGGTTACATTGAGTTAGATATACATGGCCTTTCAGGTTCGAAAGTGAGCTACAACTCATGGTGAAGAATGGGAATATGTGACAAACTGTTTAAATATCGATGTGGCATAATATCGACCTGCAAGAATATCGTCGACCAGAATATCGACATGCAGGTAAGAAATATCGTTTTACTTAATATCGAAGTTAGTAATATTGTTAGTAAAAATATCGTTGTTATTAATATCGACATTTATTTTAGTGCTCTGTATTTTAGTATATGTGTTAAAAGTATGTGATTTAAATATTTTGTATAAGTATAGCTTATTTTTGTAATGTATGTTTGAAATTTTTAGAAATAATTAATTTTATGATAATTAATTTTTGCGTATTTTAGTTCCGTAGCGGGTTGTGGGTTTATAGGGAAATAGGGTGGGAAGTAATTTAATTATAATATATTTATTAATAATTTTTAGAAGTTATTAATTTAAAAAAAAAATGCGTTTTAGTTCCGTAGCGGGTTGTGGATTTATAGGGGAATGGGGTGGGAAGTAATTTAATTATAATTAATTAATTAATAATTTGTATTAATTAATATTTGTGTATTTAATATTTTATATTGTTAATTGTGTTAAATAATTTATTATTAATTAACTATTAATTGGTTATTAATTATTACTAATTAATTGGTAAATATGTAAATTGTGTCATTTTTTAGGAGCAGGTTGTGGATTTATAGGGGAGTAGTGTGGGAAGTAATTAAAATGTAATATATTTTTAAATATTTTTTACATAATATTTAGTTATTGCTATTTTATAGTCTTAATAGTGTGAATTAATTTATTACTAATTGTTTTTAATTTGATTGTTCATTGTTATTAGTTAATTAATTAATTGTTAAGCAATTATGTTAATTGTGTCATGTTTTACAATATTGGTGGTGTCATTTATAGGGGGATTTGGTGGGAGGTAAATTATTTTTTATTATTTAAGTATTTATTAATTAATGTTTATTATTTTGCTGGAGTGGGAATAGTAAATTATTCCACTCCGCTATCCAACACTTTCCCTACTGTCGCAATTGTTGGAGTGGGAATAGTAATTTTATACCCTCCGCTATCTAACACTTTCCCTACTGTTGTACTCGTTGGAGTGGGAATAGTAATTTTATCCCCTACGCTATCCAACACTTTCCCTACTGTTGCACTCCGTGGAGTGGGAATAGTAAATTATTACCCTCCGCTATCCAACACTTTCCCTACTGTTGCACTTGCTGGAGGGGGAATAGTAAATTATTCCCCTCCGCTATCCAACACTTTCCCTACTGTTGCACTCCCTGGAGTGGGAATAGTAATTTTATCCCCTCCGCTATCCAACACTTTCCCTACTCTTGCACTCCCTGGAGTGGGAATAGTAATTTTATCCCCTCCGCTATCCAACACTTTCCCTACTGTTGCACTTGCTTGAGTGGGAATAGTAAATTATTCCCCTCCGCTATCCAACACTTTTGTACTATTGCACTTGCTGGAGTGGGAATAGTAATTTTATCCCCTCCGCTATCCAACACTTTCTCTACTGTTGCACTTGTTGGAGTGGGAATAGTAATTTTATCCCTTATGCTATCCAACACTTTCCCTACTGTTGCACTCCGTGGAGTGGGAATAGTAAATTATTCCCCTCCGCTATCCAACATTTTCCCTACTGTTGCACTTGCTGGAGTAGGAATAGTAAATTATTCCCCTCCGCTATCCAACACTTTCCCTACTGTTGAAACTCTTTGGAGTGGGAATAGTAATTTTATCCCCTCCGCTATCCTACACTTTCCCTACTCTTGCACTCCCTGGAATGGGAATAGTAATTTTATCCCCTCCGCTATCCAAAACTTTCCCTGCTGTTGCACTTGCTGGAATGGGAATATTAAATTATTCCCCTCCGCTATCCAACACCTTCCTATTGTTGCAATTGCTGGAGTGGGAATAGTAATTTTATCCCCTCCGCCATCCAACACTTTCCCTACTGTTGCACTCGCTGGAGTGGGAATAGTAATTTTATCCCCTCCGCTATCCAACACTTTCCCTACTGTTGCACTCACTGGAGTGGGAATAGTAATTTTTACCCCTCCGCTATCCAACACTTTCCCTACTGTTGCACTCCCTGGAGTGGGAATAGTAAATTATTCCCCTCCGCTATCCAACACTTTCCCTACTGTTGCATATGCTGGAGTGGGAATAGTAAATTATTCCCCTCCACTATCCAACACTTTCCCTACTTTTGCATTCCCTGGAGTGGGAATAGTAATTTTATCCTCTAAGCTATCCAACATTTTCCCTACTGTTTTAGTTAATGTAGTGTAAAATGTTGTTTTAAAAATAAATAATTATTTTAATAGTTTAATTTATTATATATATATTTTATTTTTATATTTATGTTACAGGTATATGTATATATATATATATATATATGTATTTATAATTTTTATTATGTTTCTAACATTTTATAATTTAATAAAATAATTATTTATCAATATTAAGTAAATATATATATATAATAATTTTTATATATGTATGTTTAATTGTTTTTTAGATTACATTTATTATTTATTATTTGTAAAAAAAAATAATAATTCTAACTATGGGGGTCATTACGATGGCGGACGGAAAAGCTACCCGACCGCCATGGTAGCGGAAACTCACCGCCCGCCGCTACCGCGGGAAAACCAATGGCTAGATTAGGATCCTCGGCGGTAAAAATCCAACCGTGGCGGAAAGGAGACCCGAGAAACCGCCCGTCCCGTGCGGAGAAGCCCGAAACCCGTCCGTGGCGTTCGGAATTGCTGCGGAAACAGCACAAACCACCACAACCACAGCGGAGACACCGCCATGGAAATTATGATATCCCCGACATGACTGCGGTGCAGAGCGCTGTTTCCGACCGCCGCGGTCGACAATAGTGAGGAATGAGAGAGCCCGCGGAAGCGCCGTAGCATAGCCACCGCTGCGTACGCTCCGTGAAAAAAATGGCGGTCGAAAAAAATACACACAACATGCCCACAAAGTGCATCAAGCAAACAAGTCATGCACCCAAAAACACCTAACACAGCTCAAAGACACACCCCCATGGTAAACTCAAAAACTACAAATTCCAGGACGACACACACACCACACCTGCAACCAATACCCCATCCTGACACACCCACATAGCCCAGTATAAATCCAGCCCCCTACCAGACCACAATCCTTTGCAAAACTCCAGAACTGAAGGGACATACACCACAGCTGACAGGAGAGGCAAATCTGCACAACACACACACACACACATCACCACCACCACCACCACTTCTACACCTGCACCTCTAACCCCTTTGCATATCACACACCATACACATCACCACCACCACCACCTCAACACTTGCACCTCAAACACCTTGGCACATCACACACCATGTCACCACAGAAAATGCCCAAATTCACTGACAGTGAGTTGAGGGTCCTGGTAGATGAGATAATCAGGGTAGAACCCCAATTGTTTGGTAACCTGGTACAACAGACACCAGTAGCCACAAGAACGCTAATGTGGAGAAGGATAGTAGATAAGGTAAATGCAGTAGGGACCGTGCCAGGCAATAGAAATGAAATTATGAGGCGCTGGCATGATCTGAAGGCAGTGGTCAAGAAAAAGAGAGCCAAGAACCATGAGCTGGCTAACAGGACAGGCAGTGGCCCTCCCGTTCCACTCAAGACATTCACCGAATGGGAGGAGAAGGTGCTTGGCATACTGCATCCAGAGGGTCTCACAGGAATACCCGGGGGAGTGGAGGCTGGTAAGTACAAACAAATGCCTAACATCACACTGACATGTACTGTCTTGCACCACTACTAAGCTATACCTCCCAGGTACAAATGCAGTCATGAGCACCACACATTCACCAACACATCTCTCACACATTAATCCAACAGTCCCTCAGGTTCACCTCAAAGGTAGCTACAAACATCCCCATGGGTACATGTTTACATGCTGCCAGCACTACAACTCCCACCAGGCCCCCTTGTCCTACAGATGCACAAGATGGAGCCCTGACCCCCCCCCATGTGGCAGCCATTGCATTGCTCACCTTAACCTAACAGGTAGGTAGCCATCCTCACAGGGAGGTGTGTGTGTGTGCTCTGGAAGTCTGCACTACAACTCCCACCAAGCCCCCTTGTCCTACAGATGCGCAAGATGGAGCCCTGACCCCCCCCATGTGGCAGCCATTGCATTGCTCACCTTAACCTAACAGGTAGGTAGCCATCCTCACAGGGAGGTGTGTGTGTGTGCTCTGGAAGTCTGCACTACAACTCCCACCAGGCCCCCTTGTCCTACAGATGCGCAAGATGGAGCCCTGACCCCCCCCATGTGGCAGCCATTGCATTGCTTACCTTAACCTAACAGATAGGTAGCCATCCTCACAGGGAGGTGTGTGTGTGTGCTCTGGAAGTCTGCACTACAACTCCCACCAGGCCCCTTGTCCTACAGAAGCGCAAGATGGAGCCCTGAACCCCCCCCCCCATGTGGCAGCCATTGCATTTCTCACCTTAACCCAACAGGTAGGTATCCATCCTCACAGGGAGGTGTGTGTGTGCATTGGAAGTCTGCACTACAACTCCCACCAGGCCCCCTTGTCCTACAGATGCGGAAGATGGAGCCCTGACCACCACCCCCAATGTGGCAGCCATTGCATTGCTCACCTTAACCTAACAGGTAGGTAGCCATCCTCACAGGGAGGTGTGTATGTGTGCTCTGGAAGTCTGCACTACAACTCCCACCAGGCCCCCTTGTCCTACAGATGCGCAAGATGGAGCCCTGAACCCCCCCATGTGGCAGCCATTGCATTGCTCACCTTAACCCAACAGGTAGGTAGCCATCCTCACAGGGAGGTGTGTGTGTGCTTTGGAAGTCTGCACTACAACTCCAACCAGGCCCCCTTGTCCTACAGATGTGCAAGATGGAGCCCTGACCCCCCCCATGTGGCAGCCATTGCATTGCTCACCTTAACCTAACAGGTAGGTAGCCATCCTCACAGGGAGGTGTGTGTGTGTGCTCTGGAAGTCTGCACTACAACTCCCACCAGGCCCCCTTGTCCTACAGCTGCGCAAGATGGAGCCCTGACCCCCCATGTGGCAGCCATTGCATTGCTCACCTTAACCTAACAGGTAGGTAGCCATCCTCACAGGGAGGTGTGTGTGTGGTTTGGAAGTCTGCACTACAACTCCCACCAGGCCCCCTTGTCCTACAGATGCGCAAGATGGAACCCTGACCCCCCCCCCATGTGGCAGCCATTGCATTGCTCACCTTAACCTAACAGGTAGGTAGCCATCCTCACAGGGAGGTGTGTGTGTGTGCTCTGGAAGTCTGCACTACAACTCCCACCAGGCCTCCTTGTCCTACAGATGCGCAAGATAGAGCCCTGACCCCCCCATTTGGCAGCCATTGCATTGCTCACCTTAACCTAACAGGTAGGTAGCCATCCTCACAGGGAGGTGGGTGTGTGGTTTGGAAGTCTGCACTACAACTCCCACCAGGCCCCCTTGTCCTACAGATACGCAAGATGGAGCCCTGAACCCCCCCCATGTGGCAGCCATTGCATTGCTCACCTTAACCCAACAGGTAGGTAGCCATCCTCACAGGGAGGTATGTGTGTGCTTTGGAAGACTGCACTACAACTCCCACCAGGCCCCCTTGTCCTACAGCTGTGCAAGATGGAGCCCTGAACCCCCCCCTTATGTGGCAGCCATTGCATTGCTCACCTTAACCCAACAGGTAGGTAGCCATCCTCACAGGGAGGTGTGTGTGTGCTTTGGAAGTCTGCACTACAACTCCCACCAGGCCCCCTTGTTCTACAGATGCGCAAGATGGAGCCCTGACCCCCCCTCCCATGTGGCAGCCATTGCATTGCTCACCTTAACCTAACAGGTAGGTAGCCATCCTCACAGGGAGGTGTGTGTGTGTGCTCTGGAAGTCTGCACTACAACTCCCACCAGGCCCCCTTGTCCTACAGATGCGCAAGATGGAGCCCTGAACCCCCCCCCCCATGTGGCAGCCATTGCATTGCTCACCTTAACCCAACAGGTAGGTAGCCATCCTCACAGGGAGGTGTGTGTGTGCTTTGGAAGTCTGCACTACAACTCCCACCAGGCCCCCTTGTCCTACAGATGTGCAAGATGGAGCCCTGAACCCCCCCCATGTGGCAGCCATTGCATTGCTCACCTTAAACTAACAGGCAGGTAGCCATCCTCACAGGGAGGTGTGTGTGTGTGCTCTGGAAGTCTGCACTACAACTCCCACCAGGCCCCCTTGTCCTACAGATGCACAAGATGGAGCCCTGACCCCCCGCCCCCATGTGGCAGCCATTGCATTGCTCACCTTAACCTAACAGGTAGGTAGCCATCCTCACAGGGAGGTGTGTGTGTGGTTTTGAAGTCTGCACTACAACTCCCACCAGGCCCCCTTGTCCTACAGATGCGCAAGATGGAGCCCTGAACCCCCCCCCATGTGGCAGCCATTGCATTGCTCACCTTAACCCAACAGGTAGGTAGCCATCCTCACAGGGAGGTGTGTGTGTGCTTTGGAAGTCTGCACTACAACTCCCACCAGGCCCCCTTGTCCTACAGCTGCGCAAGATGGAGCACTCCCCACAACCACAACCATGTGGCAGATATTGAATGTGACTCCTCAAACTTACTGGTAGGTAACCATTTCAACTGGGAGTGGTGTGTGGAATTGGTGACACTGCAGTACAACCCACAACAGGCCCACTTCTTCAACAGATTAGCATGATGGAGCACTTGTCCCACTCATAGGCATGTTACATTTGTTCCCCCGCACATCACACCATACCACTTTGTCCACAGTCACCTACACAAATTATGCTAAACAGTCGTATTGTACTCAGCATGCACAAGTCTCACTGCAAAAATGTCCCACATTGTGTCTACTGTGCCAGGCATCACACACTGCAACACTAACACCTATCATGCTTCCCTGCAGCAGTGTCTGGCAGGTTGGTTGTCAAAGTGCTAATCACCCATTTCATACCACAGTGTTGCAATGTAAACAGTGGAAGTACAGATTACCAAAAAACTCCACTGGACCTGGGACTCACACTGCTAAACTATGCACATCCCAACTGTCTTGCAACAGACCCAGCTGCCACAGTGCTGCACTGAATTGCATAACAAGAGTACCTTGTCTGACTAAAATGCACAAATGTGTCTGCTTGGGACCAGCAATGTGTGTATGCATTGACAATGGTCACATCTCACACTGTCTGTCTGAACAGTGCTGGTATAGTCTGGCCCCAAAAGCACACATTGTCTGCACATGGATGATTGTATCTTACAAACACACCACTGTTGATGACAACATGTACGTGTATGGATGCCCTGGAACAACTGCATCACCAGTACTTTGATCATGTTCTCAGGTCCACAAATCCCATGAAACCATGATAGTGTGGAAATGTTTGCTGGGTGAGATGTTCAACCTGCTGTATGTCACCACAGTGATAGGAGCCTATACCCCATGCCCTATTTTGCCTGCAAATGTTGGGGGAGTGAACCCCACACCCAGATAGTTGGGACAACAGTGATGGTGGGGCCACACCCCATGCCCTAATGTGATGTGAAAAGTTTGGGTACTGAAACCCACACACACCTTCTGCTCACCACAGGCACGTTCCTCCCAAGAATGACTCTTAAGTCACATAGCCATGTCATTGCTCACCTTCACCTCAACCGGTAGGTAGCCATCTTCACACGGAGACGGTGTTGTGGTGTTGGCAAATTGTCCCACAAATCCCACTATGCATGCTGTCCCACCCCTGAGTAGGATGGGCCACTCCACCCCCAATCAGAATCATGTGGCAGGCATTGTATGCCACCCACTCAACTAACAGGTAGCTAACCGCATCTCACAGGTCGGGGTGTGTGGGGGTGGGAAGCTTGCACAACAACTCACACAAGCCCACATGAGCTCCAGCCCCCAAGACTGATAACACCCTCGCACTAAGATGCATGTGTCAGTCATTGCAATGTCCACTTCCAAATCACTGGTAGGTAGACATATCATGCTGACTTGTCCCACACTGGACCAAGATGGAAGCCTTCCTCACACACACACAGAGAGGTCTTACAAATACAAGCACAAAACAGCAAACAGAACATATCACCAGCCACTACATGCAGCCAGATATGCCTCACGACAAGCATGGTGGCATAGGACACCAGGCCTCACATTGCACAACTGCACACCCAGATAGCATTGGCCACTATAGTGTGCACACACCTAAGCAAATGAAACCATGACAGCAACCAAAGTGTGACATTCAGATCCACATGTAGATGTAACTCAGTGCACAACCCTGCACACCACTGCATGCCATCTGAAAATGGCAGGGGTCCAGACCAGCAAGGACCAAATGAAAGCAAAGAAAGCATGGCTGGAAGTGCAAATACAGATATGTACACCACATGCCAAAGGTATGGATGCAACTACAATGTTCCCCCAATGTGCAGAGAAAACGGCTGCAAGGGCACAACAAGTGACATACATGCGTAACAGGATCACATATGATTAAACACTCACTAGATGCCAACATGAACCTGTCAATGTAAAAAATGTAAATTGTGCATGTCATGTCTTGCCAACTCCCAATATGGACGAGTAATGCATGTACCTCAACAGCTTGTAAAGCATCACTGGATGTCGGTAACTGCAAATTAGATCAGTGAACAACTGCTGGATGTACAAACAGTTGATGTAACAGTGCGAACAGAAGCTTTGCTGGTTGCAACACAATGACCATTTCTCATCTGACCCACAGGTGACCAAGAACTCACTGCAGAGGACGACACCACCAACCTGCAGAGCCAGTCCCCCACCCCGGAACAGAGACTACTGGATGAAGACTCCCTGGATTCCTTGGATGAGGAGCCCCAAGCCAGCACATCTGTTGTGGCAGGCCGCAACCAGGCCCAGGCACCCATTGTCCCCACAACCACATCTGCTGCAACCCATGACCTTCCCCAGACAGCTGTTGTCACGGCCTGTGTGGCAACCACTACCACCACCACCACCACAGCTGCCCGCAACACCCTCCCTGCCCCAGGTGATGAGCACCCCACGACATCTACTGAGGAGGCCAGGGAGAGGATGCAGCGGAGCAATGTGGGGAGCCAACAGGCCCGTGGCAGCAGTGTAGGTGGGAGGGGCAGGGTCATGCAGAGGGGAACTGAGCCTGGGACGGAAGCCCTGTCCCACATCAACAGAGTCCTTGGGGCATACGAACAGGCCCAGGGACGAATGGGCCGGTCTGAGGAAGATTCTCGGGAGCTCCTCCTGCTGATGAGGTCCATGGACACCCGCATGGGACAAATTGTGGACCTCTTTGGGCAGCAAGTGGCGATTCTGAGGGACAGGCCAGCGCAACATTCAACATCTCCGCCTCCCCTGATGGGCAGCAGGATGACAGTTCGTCATCCTCCCCTGCGTCCACAGAGGGGGTGAGTCCTCAGACACCACTGCCCCTGCAGCACAGGCCCCTCCAGTCAAGCGCAAAAGGGGCCGTCCAAGGAAAGGCCAGGAGGCATCACGGGCCAAAGCACCTGCCAAAGGCAAGTCCTGGAGCCAGCCATGATGCCAGACCACTGCATTTACCTTTTGGACTATCCTTCCCCACACTGCCATGTGAATGGCATCTGTCTGTTGGACTGGGTCTCCACATCACTGTGGTGACTACTCAATTATCTCATCTACCATGACCGTCAACTCATTTCTTCAAATTCCCCCCATGTACATTTTCTCGACCCTCACATGTCACAATTGTAAATAAATACACCTTACACACATGTTGTTGTGTCTGCTCCGTCTTTAATACAGGATGTGCAACCTTCACCGTGATGTAAATGTCCCAGGGAAATGGAATGTAGGTAGGCAAGGAGAGGCTGAAGGGACCTAGGAAAAACATTAGAACAAGAGTCACTTGTTTTGGTGTGGCATCACACACATCACACAACACTTGTCAACAAGGTACTCCAATCTTCACACATTACACAGAGCAACAGTCGCCATGGAGACATCCTGTATCTGTGTCAAACTACCCTATCCCACAAACATTGCCAACCAGCAAGGAGTGAACACAAGGCTGCAGTCACCAAGCTCACATACACCCTCACAGCAACTGCAACACCATCAGACCATGTGTCCCTCCTACATCGTCACTCACCTTCAAGTGAAGTAGCGGTTGATGAGCTGTTGACGCATGTCGACACCTTCCTCCTCTCCACTGTCCTCGTCACTGGACCCGGGTTGGTTTGCAGGCGGGGGCCTTGGCTGCTCATCATCATCCAGGATCAGGGGTATTGCCTTGCGAATGGCCAGGTTGTGGAGCATGCAGCATGCCACGACTATCTGACACACCTTCCTTGGCGAGTACATCAGGGCACCTCCGGTACGGTCCAGGCAGCGAAATCGTGACTTTAGGAGACCAAATGTACGCTCTATTACACGCCGTGTCCTCCCATGGGCATCATTATATCGCACATCAGCTGCTGTCACAGGATTCCGCAGTGGGCTCAGCAACCACGGACGGTTAGGATATGCAGAGTCACCTGGGTGTGAGAAACACAGATTAACCTTGATGTTCCACAATGCCACAGGACAGCATGTCACACACACACCACGCTACTCCACTATGCATACTCACCCACAAGCCATGCACGCTCAGGAAGCAGATTGGCCATCAGCTGCGGGACGATGCTGCTAGGCATGATGTGCGAATCATGGGCTGACCCGGGATACCTGGCACACACGTGGGAGATGATCATGTCCGCCCGGCACACCACTTGAACATTTACTGAGTGGTAATGCTTCCGATTTCTGTAAACTTGCTCACATGCCTGTGGTGGCACAAGCCCAACATGTGTGCAATCAATGGCACCAACAACATGGGGGATGTGTCCAAGGGCATAAAAATCTCCCTTCACAGCCACCAACTCTGGCCCCCTGGGGAATTGAATGTATCTGTCCTTGTAGTTCATCATAGCTGACAGTACATCCCTCAGCACCATGCTGAACATCGGTTGTGACATCCCACCTGCGCTTGCTACCGTGTGCTGGATTGAGCATGTCGCAAAGAAATGCAGGCACGCCATCACCTTTGAAGTCGCAGTGAAAGCTGTTGGATATGTGCGACGTGGCTGCAGGTGGGGCTCCAACATGGCACATAGGTTTTGTAGGGAAACTCTATCCAGCCTGAATTTGCGGATGATCTCTTCATTCTCCATGTCAGCCAGCACTGTGAATGGACGATGGATATTGGTCCTCCTCCTAGGTCATATGAAAGTGCACATATGTCAATGAAACACACCATGAGATGTACAGGACATTTCACATTTCTACAGACACATTGCCAAATGTTACAGACTGCACCATCAACCAACAGAGCACTGCACAAGTCGGTACACATCAGGCACACTACTCGTACACTTGTCCCCTTACCCGCAGCAATGATCTGTGCACACCTCCTGCTCATTGGCATGCACAGTGGGATATGGCACCACATGTGTGCGCACACCTGTGAGTATTACCCTCAGCATATGTGCCAAACTACAATACTACCCTAGCACACCGTGCTGCTGTCCATGATACACCTCCCAACACAGGTTGCACATGGCACACATCAAGTACACACTGACCACAGCCTGAGCGTGGTGAACACGTGTGTGCATGTGCAGTAGACAATGTGACAGTCAATGATGCCCCTAGTTCACACAATGAGACAGCATTGTGCATTACATTGCACCTACACACATTGACCATTAGCTACATATGCTATGCAACACAAAAACTGTACAGTCTACATGCCCTTACACATCACATGTGACATGTGCGTGTGTATGTGTCAATGCAATTTATCACATACACATATATGGCATGTGTAGGTGACATGGAGTTAAATGTCCCATTCGTTATGTTGGCCTCATGAGGGTCCTTCAATGTTGGAGACACTGGGCACTGTTCATGTTGGGCTATGGATAGAGATGGATGACTCCATATGTGCAGCAAACCTGCTCCGCAAGTCCACGGACGGTCACTACAGGCACTGTATGGCACCCATATGGCAGTGCCTACCGCCTGGCCCCTGCAGACTGTCACTGCCAATACCCCAGACACTATTGCGGTAGTCTCAGCCATATCTACATGTGTATATGGCGGTTGGCATGCACCGCTACCCAGCTCATGGTCACTACAGGCACTGTATGGCACCCATATGGCGGTGCCTACCGCCTGGCCCCTGCAGACTGTCACCGCCAATACCCCAGACACGATCGCGGTAGTCTCAGCCATATCTACATGTGTATATGGCGGTTGGCATGCACCGCTACCCAGCTCACGGTCACTACAGGCACTGTATGGCACCCATATGGCGGTGCCTACCGCCTGGCCCCTGCAGACTGTCACCGCCAATACCCCAGACACGATCGCGGTAGTCTCAGCCATATCTACATGTGTATATGGCGGTTCGCATGCACCGCTACCCAGCTCACGGTCACTACAGGCACTGTATGGCACCCATATGGCGGTGCCTACCGCCTGGCCCCTGCAGACTGTCACCCTCAATACCCCAGACACGATCGCGGTAGTCTCAGCCATATCTACATGGGTATATGGCGGTTGGCATGCACCGCTACCCAGCTCACGGTCACTACAGGCACTGTATGGCACCCATATGGCGGTGCCTACCGCCTGGTCCCTGCAGACTGTCACCGCCATGGACCATGCCCTGGCAGCCAATGGGAAGCACCCTCGTGGTAGCCTGATGCAATTTTGAAAATAGCGGTAGGCGTGTTCCGCAACCGCGTAGCCGGTCATTGGAAGCATTCAAAAGATGCACCACCGAGGTAGCGCACGCCTGGCCCCTGCGGTGTGTCACCGCCATGGTCCATGCCCTTGCAGCCAATGGGACGCACAGTAGCGGTTGCTTCATATGGCTTTGAAAATTGCGGTAGGCGTGCACCGCCACCGCGGAGGCAGACATTGGATGATTTTAAAAATAGCAGAACTGGTACACCAATTGCAGCGGCGTGGGACCACTGACACAGCCCCAGGGGCCTATATATGTGTGGGAGGGTGCCCCACATTTCCACTGCTACCAGGGACTGCTGCCTGACACCCTCCACCTGCTGCTGCTGCCTCCAGGGACTGCTGCCTGCCACCCTCCACCTGCTGCTGCTGCCTCCAGGGACTGCTGCCTGCCACCCCTGAACTCCACCTGCTGCTGCTGCCACCTGTCCACAGTGATGTCGAGGACACAGAAGATCCGGGCCAGTCCCTTCACCAGCGAGGAGCTGGAGGTCCTGGTGGACGGGGTGCTTGCACAGTACCCAAGGCTCTATGGTGCCCCTAATGTCGTGGTTAGTCTCCAACAGTGTGAGTGAGAGTGCAGGGGGGGCACATGTGAGGTGGAGGTGCTGCAGTATGTGTCAGTGAGTGTGGGGCTCTGACATGCACTGCCTAGCATGTTTTCTCCAGGGGGAAGGGCTGTGTAGCCTCTTTCACACGTTTCCCTGCATGCCCATCCAGATTTGAGGGACATGTATTGTCCTGTCAGCCATACAGTGAATCAGCAAATTGGTAATGCAGGAGTCAGGCCAGTGATTGCTTGTGTGAATGGCTGTGTGGGTCCCAAATGTCACTCTCAGTGTCAGCCCACCTGGCCTGCACAGTCGCCGCCCAATTCCCACAAGTACACATCACTGCATGTACAGTGTGTTCCATGTGTCTTTTGTTCACACATCTTCATCAAAGAGCCATCTCAACCCTGTAGATTGCACACGACAAGCCTTGTGACAAGGGTGTGTGTATGAGAGTTGATGTCACTGTATGTGAGCTCCATGACACAGTGAGCCATTCACAGGGCTGGGACATTGGGGGCTGCGCAGTGTTGGACACAGTGAGTCCACCAACAACCATGTGTTGCTATCTAATCTATGTGTTGCTCTAGCTAACAGCGGACAGTAGATGTTGGCAGACTACACATTGCTTGATGTGCTGGCATCCTGCATGTGAATGGGATGTAGAGGTACTGTGTCCACCCTCCCACCTTCATGGATTCACGTGTGGTTCTCCAATGCCGTTGTACTATGTGCCATGCATTCTTGGCTCTGTTACACATATCTGTTGATTTGGGATGAGTGAGTATCGTGCCACTGTTTTGAGAGATTTTGGTAGTATACACTGTGTCACTGATGTATTACCCCTCTTGTCTCCCATGCCTGCAGCTGAAAGTCCACCAGCGTAAAGCCGTGTGGAGGGCCATTGCCTCTAAGGTGCGCGATCTGGGTGTGTCAAACCGACGGCGCAGCCACTGTCATAAAAGGTGGGACGACATCTGCCAGCTGAGCAAGAACGTTGCCGAGATGATGCTGGGGCTGCTCCCTCGGAGCGGCAGGTTGGCCCGACGCACCATGACACCACTAATGGCCCGCATCTTGGCCGTAACACAGCCTGAGTTGGATGCACAATTGAAGGAGCATCAGCAGCAAGCTAGGGGTGAGTATTTGCTGACGGGTGGCTTGGGCAGGGAGTGGCTGCATGTGTCCACAGATTGGACAAACTCTGAGCTATGTGAAGTTGGTAGTGTGATGCAGTGGATTGTAAGTGGAGTCTGTGCTGGGTGCATCTGATATGCATTTGTCCCACCTGTACTCACTGATGTGATCTGCGCAATGTGCATTGACATTGCAATCAAAGCTGTGGCATTCAGGTATCTTGTGCAGTGGGGTACTGTGTGAATTCATATTGCTGGTGACGGCAGTGTGCCTAATCTGAGTGTGTTTCAATCAATGCGTGCAATGCCTGACAGCAGATTTCAGCTGCTACAACTTCTGAGGACAATGTGCTACAGTACTTGTGCCCGTGCAAGCAACATGGTGGCTGGCATGCGCTAATGGCCATTGTGGGCTATTATGTTGTGGTCTGTGTGTGTGTGCTCCCCTACTGCTCCATCCATGTACGTAATTGACACCATGTTGTGGTGTTCATCCTTGCCATCCTCAGCACCCTGTGTGGTCAGAGAGATTTTTGTGCCTGTGTCTGAAGTGGACCACAGGCAGGATGGTGTGCTGTGTGAGTCACCGGGATCACTTATCGCTGGATTTGTTCTTTACATGCACTGTTGGATTGATAATTGAGGTGGCAATGTAGATTTAGTCAGGGTGATGTGCAACGTGGATAACACATCTTCTTGAATGGTGATTTACTTGCACATGTTACTTCAGTTGGTGCCACTCCACTAACACTACATCTCTCTCCCATGTAGCATCTCCTGTGTGCGTTGAGGGACAGGGGACGGACATCAGCGGTGAGGCATCCAGTGCAACAGCCGCACCGGAGCAGAGTGACACAGATGTGACCAGCGCCGAGGAGGGGGACAGGAGTCTGCTGGAGGAATCACAACCCGAGACGCAAAGCTCTACGTCATCTGACGCCAGCGGTGACGCATCCATGTTGGGGGCCACAGGGAACGGGGACTCTGCCTCCTCTTCCGCCACACAGCGTCCAGTGCCCAGCCTCCCATCTACTTCCACTGGTGCTGCCCGTGTTCGCACAAGTCGAAAGGGAAGAGTGTCCTTCACCCCAGGCACTGCTGCCCCGGCCCATGTCAGCCCTGCAGCCCTCAGTGCTGAGTCAGTAGAGCTATTGCGCCAGCTGTGTGTGGGGCAGACAGCTCTCCTCAATGCCTTCCTAGACCATGATAAAAAGTTGGGCCAGGTGATAGCTTTCATGGAGGGCATACATTCGGATGTGGGTGGGCTACACCGGACTGTGCAGTCATTGTCCTCAACAGTGACGGCAGCCCTGCAACAGGCACATTCTCAGGGAGCAGCTCCTGTCCCTTTGTCCACCCCCCTGTCACTGTGCACCTCTGACGACAGTGACAATGCTCAACAGACCCCAAAGTCCAGATACAGCACATGCAGCACACAGCAGCAGCAACAGCCCAAACGGTCCAGCCCGCAGACACCATCCCCACAGAAAACTAAGACCACCCCAGAGCACAGAGAGAAAAGCCCGTCAGGTGACACCAAGGGCCAGAGGGGCAAGAAACAGGCCTCAGGGTCACAGGCCTCAGAGTCATCCCCCGCAAAGGACTCTCCTGTCCCAAGGACCACTCGCAAAGCAAAGAAGGCAGTTTCCCTGCCCACTGAGGAGGTGTTACCTGCAAGGCTTACACTGGATGATGGCCCTATGGCTGATCCACCCACAACCTCCACTCCCATCCCGAGCCCTGTGAAGCAGGCACAAGGGGGCACTGTAGGGGCTAAACATAGTAGAAAGGGTTTGGAAGGGCGGAGGCAAGCCCCAGGGAAGCGCACAGCTGGATCCAGCATGTCCCCAGTGGGGGCCCCAGAGTCAGCACTAGGAGCAGGTTTGGTGGTGGGGTTACCTGTTGTGGCCACACCAGTTCCCATTAGTCCCCACACAGGGAAGCCTTTCAGGATCCCCAAAAGTGGAAAGGCACCCCTCCACAATCTCCTGCACACACTGTGTCTCACCACAGCATCAGTCCACCTCCCCGTGCCACCACCCCACCTGGTCCAAGCAGCCCTCCAGCTTCCCAAGCCAGAGATGTCTCTTCCACAGATGTTCCTCACACTCCCCGGGGCAGACCTCCTACTGACCACGACACACAGTCACCTCCAAGTCCGACAGACAGCCACATCTGAGTGGTAGTCACTATCACACACCTGTCTGTCCACAGTGGTGTCTGTGATGCCTATTGTTATCCCCATGACTCTGTTGCTGAGCATGGCATGGTATATTCGCACACATTAGCTGTGCAGCTTCTGATGTGACTACTCTGCACATTGTACTTGCCTTGTGGTTCACTGCTGTTTGCACCCTGCCTGTGCAGCTTCTCATGGACTTCACCTGCACATTGGACTGGCCACTGGCCTTGTTGCTCACTACTGTTTGCCCCCTGCCTATGCAGCTTCTGATGTGACTACTCTGCACATTGTACTTGCCTTGTGGTTCACTGCTGTTTGCACCCTGCCTGTGCAGCTTTTCATGGACTTCACCTGCACATTGGACTGGCCACTGGCCTTGTTGATCACTACTGTTTGCCCCCTGCCTGTGCAGCTTCTGATGTGACTACTCTGCACATTGTACTTGCCTTGTGGTTCACTGCTGTTTGCACCCTGCCTGTGCAGCTTCTCATGGACTTCACCTGCACATTGGACTGGCCACTGGCCTTGTTGCTCACTACTGTTTGCCCCCTGCCTGTGCAGCTTCTGATGTGACTACTCTGCACATTGTACTTGCCTTGTTGATCACTACTGTTTGCCCCCTGCCTGTGCTGCTTCTGATGTGACTACTCTGCACATTGTACTTGCCTTGTTGATCACTACTGTTTGCCCCCTGCCTGTGCAACTTCTGATGTGACTACTCTGCACATTGTACTTGCCTTGTTGATCACTACTGTTTGCCCCCTTTTTTTTTTTTAATATTTTTTTGTTGTAAAATTTCCAATATTTTAAATACACGAGGATTTCATGAGAATGATTATTATGAAACAGCAACATAGGCATTTAACTGACTACAAGGTAACAACTTCATCATTATTGTAAAGAAAAAGGGAAAGAGACGAAAAGAGAAAAGGAAAGTAAACATAAAGACCCAATTTGTGATCAAATCAAAAAAAAATCCTTCAATTATTTTCCATACAATCACATAACATATTAATGCTTCTTTTATACATTTTAGTTTCCCTCCTTCCATCTTTTGAGAGGGGCCCATATGTTTTCCCCTTTTCTTTTGGCTTTTAAGCCCTTTTTTTCATATATCCCCTTTTCTAAATTATAGGTGGCTAATAACCTACCCAACCATTGTTGGAATCCGGGTGCCAGCGGGTCCAACCAGGCTGATGCAATACAGATTCTTACCACTGCCATTGCTATAAAAAGAAAGGGGCGATGGTCCTCTAAAACGTCATTATTGCTAATACCCAGCAATATATGTTGGGCTGTTAGATTCAATCTTATTTTCAATGATGTATTCATAAATTTTTCAATTTAATCTAGCCAGGTACCTAGTATAGGGCATGTTTCAAACATATGTGTCAAATCGGCTTCCGTACTACTACAGCGCGGGCATGTAATTCCATCCTGGCCGCCCCATTGAGCAATTCTAGCCGGGGTATGATATAGTGAGAACAGTGTTTTGTAGTGTTGAGCCTGTAATCCTGCCGATCGAAGCACCGTCCTCCCCAATTCAAGTGACTCCAAAAATATATTCTGTGCCGTACCTAGCCTCTGTTCCCACTTGGACCCGTGTTTTTCGAGGTCATCCTGAATAAACATGATCAGCTTTGAATATATCTGACTAATTGTGAACCTTTCTTCAGAGCGGACCGCGTCCACAATATCATTATTAGTAAAACCCATTGAACCCCCTTTCTTTTGGGTTAGATAGCTCCGGACTTGCAAATACTTAAAAAAATCTCTAGTATGTATCCCGAAACTAATTTGTACATCCCTGAATGCTAACACGCCCGATGTATCTAAAAGATCTCCTATTGAACAAATTCCTGCTTCATCCCATCTAGACATGATGTTATCTCGAAAGATCTCTGGCATAGTTGGATTTTTAAAAAGTTGCGTATAGTAGTTCAGTCGACCAAGCCCAACTTTGCGTTTAAAAGATACCCAAATCTTAAAAGCTGCATGCAGGGTTTTGAACCTAACTTTTTTATAATAGCTTGGCTCGCTATAAATCAGAAAACAACCCTGTGCGGCCCCGCCTATTAGTAATTCATACACATCCACTGATCCAGGTTGAATCCCCTGCTCTTCTGTTTTCCCTCCCAGCAACACACGCATATATTGAAGAGCGGCCGCCCAATAATATAGTCTTAAATCGGGGACCCCCCATCCTCCCTTCTCCCTTGTTAAAGTCATAAATTTGAGTGCCCTTCTGATCTAACCATGTGACCAAATAAACCTATTGAGCATACTTTCCATTTCTTTAAACCAAGGCTTTCCAAACTCGAGGGGTATGGTCCTAAAGAGATATAGTATCTTGGGAAGAAACAGCATCTTTATTATGTTGCATCTACCTACAATGGTAAGGTGGAGATTATGCCACCTGTCAAAGTCTTTCTTCCCTTGTCTTATTATTGGAGCTATGTTAGCCTCTACTAATTGCCCCAATTCCGATGTAATTTTTACCCCCAGATATGTAGCCATATTTGTGACCCTTGTATCCCCAAAACCAGACGCGCTATTAACAACGATTTGGGTCTTCTGCTGGTTGAGTTTGTACCCTGAGACCATCCCAAATACTACTGCTTCATTACCTATTTCATTAAATGCAGTCTGGGGGTCGGGTGTGACGACTGCCAAGTCGTCCGCATAGGCAAGGATTTTCGTCTCCAACTCCTGAAATCTCATTGATTTAATTGTACAATTTCCTTCAATTCTTCGTATCAAAGGATCAATATATATATAGCGAAGAGTAAGGGGGAGCAGGGGCACCCCTGTCTGGTTCCCCTCGAAATCGGTATTGGTTCCGTATATTCCCCATTTACTCTAACGCGAGCCACAGGACTCTTGTATAATGTGACTACTCTGCACATTGTACTTGCCTTGTTGATCACTACTGTTTGCCCCCTGCCTGTGCAACTTCTGATGTGACTACTCTGCACATTGTACTTGCCTTGTTGATCACTACTGTTTGCCCCCTGCCTGTGCAGCTTCTGATGTTACTACTCTGTACATTGTAGTGGCCACTGGCCCTGCAGTTGCCCACATTTGTTATCTATCTATGCACAAGTGTGAATAAAGACAGTTGTTCCTGTTGTCAGTTCTGTCAGTGTAATTTCTCAATAAAACTGTTTCTGTGTGTGCATGGTTTACTGTGTCACATGCTCAGTATGGCACTTCAACATTGGCAATGGGTTGTCTCACGTTTCCATGTTTTTGCAGGGGTGACAGGGACTTCAATTCTTCCTGACTCCTATACTTGTGGGTGCAGTGAAGGTGGTTTTTGAAAATGTTCTTGTTGTCATCATCCTTCTTTGTCCATGTTGTCTATGGTGTAGACATGTCATGTTTGGAGGCAATGTCAGCACAGGGTGGGAGTTTATGCACAGGCTTTCATGCAGGTTGGCACGGGTCATGGTGTCTGTGTGAGCTTACTTACTGTGTGCCCAGCAGTGTATGTGTACGGTCCTCTTGTGGTGGTCAGTAATCCTGGTCCCATGCCTTACTTCCAGAGTGTACACTTTGGTGGTGAAGAAGTGTGTGGTGTGAAGGGGGTGACTTTGTGGTGACTCTTGATGTGTGTGCACCTACATTGTCGACTACACCCATGTGTCACCCTGGAGTGGTGTGCGTGTATGTGTACTTGTTGTGCCCTGCAATTGTGATTTGATGCACATGGGAGTGTTGTGTGCTGCTGATGTGAGAGGGGGGATGTGTGACCTATCCTACTTGTGCTTCTCAATCATGGAGTGTGTGAATGGGGCCTGTGTGTTGTGGTGCAGAGATGCGCTTGTCAGGTAATTGCATACCTATGTGTGTCTGTTCAGTATTTGACTTCATGGCCTTCCTCTCATCCCTGTGCCTTGACATGGGTGGCCTTGCTGTCTCCCTGAGTTGTTGAATTGAGGTGCTTGTGTTTTGGGTTGACTCACTGTGGCAGCCATGTGTGATTTGATGGGCTGTGGGTGTTCTCAGAGGTCTGTTGTCTTGCATGTGATGTACACATGCTTGATAGTTGTGTCCTTGTCCTTCCCTTTGTGGGCACATCACTTTAGCTTTCATGTATGTTGTCCTCCATTGCTGCTAGCATGTGGTCTGTGTATGTGGCTGTGAGGCAGGGTAGGGTGTGTCTGTGTAAGTTGGTAGGCTGGTGTGCAGTGAATTGTTTGATCATCAATATGTGTGTGTGTGTACATTTTGTGCTGGAGCTCAGTGTTCTGGGCATGTGTGTGGTGTTGTGGTGTGTGTGTTGGCTGGGGCCTGGCCTTCTGTGGTATGTGTTCCTGTGCAACAACTCCTGCTGTGGCTATCTCTGCAGTTGTTAGGGATGTGGGGCAGGGTGTGTATTCACCTGTGTTGTTATTGTGCAGGAGTGGCACATGGCAGGCACATGATATGTACCTTCAGGGAGAGGGCTAGTGTGTTGTGTTTTGAGTGGTGGTTTTGTGTTGTTTGTACAGTGGCCATGGCTGGCGCTGGCACTGGCCTCTGCGTTGTGTGCATGTTTTCCTGCACACTGACCGTGGCGGTGACGACACCGGGACATTTGTTCATGATTGCGGAACATGGGTAGCCAGGATGTGGCGAGGTGTTTTTGTGACAGGTGGGACATGTGTGGATGCAGTGATGGCTGTGTGCCTGTCCCCACAGGGGTGTCTGGTGTGGACATGCACCGTTTTCAAACCCTTGACTTGTGTATTGTGTTGCATGCACAGTTGTGTGTGTACGTACCTGCGGCGGCGTCCATGCCAGTCAATGACTTGCAGGTGGTGTATCATATACAGCACTGGAAAGGTGTGTAGAGCTGGATCCATCGCGGTGTGGTCCGGGTGTCTATTTTCTTGCTCCTCTGTGGTGTCTCCGCCGTCTTTGGCTATACGGTTGCTCCGCCGCGGTGTGCTGCCCTTTTTCCGGCATCGTGATTTGTTCTGCGGACGGGACGTCATTCCGCACGGCGGTTAGTGCTCATTGGCTCACTCCGCCGCGCTGGCGGGCGCACTTTGATGGTTGTCGGCGTCACACCGCAGCGGACGGGAAATGGCTCTGTCTAGACATGCTAATATTGCGGGCGTGAATACTGCTGCCGGTGCGCGGTAAATGGCGTTTTCTCCCACCGCCAGCATCGCGGAGGTGCATCCGCCAGTCATCGTAATGGACCCCTATGTTTTTATTAATTATATTTATTATTTAATTTATTTTATATTATTTTTAAGACATTTAAAAAACCGATATTTTGAACAACAATATTTTGGTTTCGATATTTTTGTACTTACCTTTGTAGAGATAGGATGTCGATATTCTTGACATCGATATTCTGTACACGATATTTGTGTACCTCGATATTCCTGTCGTCGATATTCTGTCAGTGATCCACAAAAATCATCAATTTCTTAGCTGATTTTGCCCTTTAAGTCTTGGCATAAATGCTAACAGACCAACCAATCTTGCCTAGTAGAATTTTTTCAGTTTTCTGGAAACCCTAATTTTGCAGATGGTGCACTTCTATTGCAAATGTGTCAAGAATTGGATTTGGACTTGTTACTCTGTATTGAGATGTCTCAAATCTAAATTCTGAAATCCTTGATTTGTTATATGTCAATGTTCAATAAATAAATAAAAGCAAGTTAAAAAAACTGGATCCTGAAAACATCTGTTGAGCCTCCTTCTTGATGGACTAAAGAAAGGGTTACTCCTCTCAGCGGCTGTGCTGTCACCTAGTACAGAATAGTATACATGAAAAATAGCAAGTGTCTCCTTAGGAAAGTCTGCTAGGAGGAAAAAAATCAACAAAGGGTAAGAAAACACACCATGGTAATTTTGTTGCTATTGAATGGAGATAAAGATTAATACTGAAGTAATTAGATAGGCACCAAATCCCTCCTTAAATCGGGCAAGAGAAACGAGACAGATAGAATAACCAGAAGTCAAATTAGTAGAACTTACAACTGCTAGAAGCAAAAACCAGAGTTAAAAAATGTAGTGAGGATTGAGACAAAAAAAATCAAGGAACTAATGCATTGCGATGTCTCTCCCTTCCAAAATTGACTTCAAATAGGGAATGACATCATAAAAAAATACTTCTTTATCTTAGATTGGGAATCTCAGATAAAACCCAATAGAGAGGCCATCAGCTTGGAAACAGCTGTTTATAAGGTTTGCCCACACCCCTTTCCTGGAATTGAGCCCCATGTATGGCATCCTTCACGCTATATTCTGAAGTCCAACTGCTGCCGGTAATGTCTTGCTCTCCTAGTGGTTCACGGAAAACTCCTCCTAGTGACAACAAGCATGGAGAACAAGAGAGCAAAGATGTCCAGCCATGTGCTGAGCAAAGTGTCCAGCAACATGCTGCCAGGTCACGCACGGAGAGCTTCATCTACCTCTGAACATGTGAAGTCTCTGGAAGCTGTTAATACTTCTCTCTACACAAGTCTCAGCAAATATCTCAGGGCATTTGTAAGTGAATGCAAATCACAGCCCTGCAAAACTAGTTCAATTACTGTTTGCACAATGCTGTAACTCAGACCAGCAGACCTTTACCAGAGTTGAAATAACTACCTAGATTGTAATCATTTGCCATGAGTATCCTGAATTGTTCAGATAATTAATCAATCTAGACATCTTGTTGATAATCATATACACTTTCCAGGCTGCCAAAACAAATAAGAAAGTTAACAAATAATCCATGTATTGCTACCAGGAAAGAATCGGTTTTCTGCAAGTTTCAACTGGCAGTACAAGGAGAGGAGAACGATCTTGGCCAAACTGACATAATTAATATTTATAAATAGAAATATACAACTATAGCTTTTTTTTAACATAATTGTAGTTTCATG
This sequence comes from Calotriton arnoldi, assembly GCA_963921515.1. Classification (NCBI taxonomy): domain Eukaryota; kingdom Metazoa; phylum Chordata; class Amphibia; order Caudata; family Salamandridae; genus Calotriton; species Calotriton arnoldi. The sequence continues at coordinate 67,006 of CAWUFW010011168.1, forward strand.
TTTTTTCAAGAACAACTACTCTTCTCACGGATGAGCAATGCTTAATTTGTAAAAGAATGAGTGCCGGTGCCCCAAGCTGTGCTCGGAACCGGCCCGATTCTAGAGAGAGGGCCAGGTGGGCCAGACTCTCCCAAAGTAGCCCCATGGCCCACCCAAGGCCTATTTACAAGAAGAAAAACAGCTTTTATTATTTTAGGCCCTGGCAGAGTCCACAGAGTTCTGCTCTGCAGAACTCTGCAAAGTGCCAAAAAAACTCACGCCATGCTCCGCGGAGTTCCGCAAGTGGGGGAGTATGATAAGTAAAGCTTCTAGCACTGATTTTTAGCACCAGGAGTTTGTCCTGTGCTGTAAAATCACCGAGAATGGTACTACACGTTGTGCCAGAGGGCGCTGCTTCTTTCTGCTGCTCGAGTAGATATTCTACACGAGTGGCAGCTTCCTCAACGCAAGTGGCAGATTTCTCAACGTGAGCAGTCGTGACCGAACGGATTGAGAAACCTCGCCAGGAGTAGGGCTGGTGCGCGATTTTTCTCACTCGCGCTCGCCAACTTAACGTAGTCGAGAAGCACACGAGAAAAAACTATTCTCCGCGTCACTTCGCGCGGATTGGGCAAAACTCTGTGAACTCTGCCGGCAGAGCGGAATTCTTCACCCACCCCTAACTATTTTTCCTAATGATTCACTTGGGCCTGCAGCCTCTCTGTTTCATCTTAATTGTTTGGCTTTCATGATAAGCACCAATGCCCTGGGCCACTTTAAGTGCTTGGGAGAGGTGTGAAGTCAGTCAGGATAGTGGCTGTTATCAGACATGTGTGAACAGCAGAGATACTTGTGACACACCCACTACATCAGAAGAGACCACCCCGAGCTCTCCTTACACAGTACTTAAGAGACACCATATTGCAGAAACAATCCGGTAGGATTTTGACATCCCAATAAAAGTCATTGAAAAACGTGTGTATATATGCATATAGTTAGTGGTATGTGTTATTTTCTTCCTGCTGTGAATCTATGCTTAACCTGTGGCCATATGCTGCCTACTCCTAATATCCTGAGTATGCTAATATAATTTGAGTGAACTTTAGGCACAGATACCACACTTTGGGGCTCCTATGCATTTATTCTCTCCCAAAAAGTTGTATCTTTTTTTATATGAGTAGCTAGAAAGTGCTTCTATAACAGGTCCTAAACTGATAAAAAATTATATAGCGGGCTAATGCACTTGCTACAGAGATGTTCCTACAATTTTTGGCTTCACAACTTCAAATTTTCTTACTCAGCCTTTTGACACAAAAGTGCGGCAGTAAGCACTGTAAATAACTTTTATGTCCTGTCATCGATATAAAACATCTGAGCTGCTAGGTGATCTGTATAAACACACTTATGTTAGCTTTAGTAGTCCACCTGTTAGATTTTTGGGGCATTTTGAAAAGTAAATAACTCACTTAGACCAGTAAAAGTTATTGGCTATTGAGTAAATAGAAACTTTGGATGTGGTTGTGTGTTTTCATCAGAAGTCCTGAAAAATACAGGGCCACAGTTTTCACAACAGTGCTGCTAGTTTATAGTGAACATGATCAAACATTCTACGATCTGAACAAGAGGAAAGTGCGACAGGGCACAGAGGTGAGAGATGGAAAGTGATTAAAGAAGTGAGGGAGGATTGAAAATAGGAGGGTAAGGAAAAAGAAAAGAAAGAATGAGAAACAAGCATTTGTAAATGCATTAGGTTTCGCCTATGTGATTAATAATAAGCTGTTTTTGTGGTAAGTTGTAGCTTTGTGATCAGTTGAGCAATATAAGTTACTGACACTTCGTTAAGGTGTTATGACTTACAATTACAATAGCCTAATGGAAATATCAGGCAGTGAGCAGGCTGCCATGCAATTTTCTGTGTTTAACAAGAAAAAGGCACATGGTTAAAGGATTCGTAAGTAATGCATAGATGACAGATAGAGCGGGGGCGGCGCATGCAAGAGAGAGGTGGGAGGTAAAGAGGAGATACTAAGATCAACATGAGTTAGAGAAGTGAGAGGTAAAGGGGAGAGAGACAGTGGTGCGCAGGGCAAGGGAAGATGCTGGAGAGAGTGGAATTGAGGAGGGCAGTGAAACTATGGAGTATTTTAGGGGTTCAAGCGGGAGGTGTATACAAAATCAAAATAATTAAGATGCTGGTCCGCTATGCAGCGTGTGTTAGGAGGACCCCAATGTGAGCTGCATGCTCCGAAACAATACTCTAATCGCACTTGTTGCTTCCTCCTTGAAGCCTCTTTATTGAAGCACCTCTCCCACGTCAGTTGCAGCATATTTTCAGTGCTGCCTTCTTTTGATCTAAAAGCCAGGTCTTATTTATCATGCATCCTGTTTGCTGTCTTTGAAAAAGGCCCCAATTCATCCACCATCCCTACCAAATCATAAGAATTTAGAACAAGTAATGCTATTGCTAACTTTACTTCTTACTCTTATCTAGTGCAGAAGTAAGGAAAGCCTGGACACATGGAGAAAAATTAGTTTCTTTATTTCAAGCCCATTCTCCACCCTGACAGCCACAGTAACCCCAACACAGTGGGCAGCACTGGCCCATCAGAGAGCATCAACATTTGATGCACTGCCGAAAGAGAACCAGCGCAAACAATATTCAGCATAAAAAAACAGCTTTACAATACTAAACAGCAATGACCAATCTACAATACTACCACTAGACTACAGAGGGAGCAGTGGCGTCTCGTCCGCTAAGGCGGAGGAGCGTCACCCTACTGCTCGGCGAGCAGTGCAAAAAAATTCAAATAAAATGATAATAACAAGAGTTATTATCATTTTATTTTTCTTTGCAGAACTCGGAGCCAGGTCAGGTAGAGCGGGGCTGGGTTCTCCACCGTCAGAGCAGAATGAGGATTGATTTGCAATCCCTAAGTGCGCATGACGGTTTGGCCGGCCCTTTTGGACTGGCCAAACCGTCATGCGCACTTTTCATGTTCTCCACCGGGCTGTGTTGCACAGTCAAGTTGAGAACATGCCCCGGCTCCCAGGCACTGCCTGAGCAGCTTGTTTGGCCGCGCAGACCAATCACGATGATGCTGATGCAGCGTCGTTATTGGCTGGGAGAGGCAGGGAGCCTGAGTGCTTCTGGTTCTGCGGACGGAGGAGAGGCGGCGGTGGCTGCGACGGCGAAAGGTACGTTTAAAAAAAAAAAAAAAATTCATCCCCCACCTCACCACCCCCATTCCGAGGCAGCCAGCACTGAGAGGGAGAGAAGTGTAGTTCATTAAACATGTGTGGGCCGGTTGCTTATTTTATAGAGAAAACATATTAAATGCGTAAAATATTATAATGAAACTTCATAAAAGATTGTGAAAATGTTTTTGAAATGATTAAGGAACTCAGCCATCATAAAGACTACAATATCAATAACAAAACAAAGAGGCCCCACATCTGATCTGTTTGGTAAATGCATTCGGTTTCGCCTATGATATTAATAATGTTCCTTATTAGCTTAAGAGGGTGAGCAGGTATGCGATTGGCCATGGAAGGGCCACAGTCTAAACGCTTAGTTCTGTTGCTTTAACAAAAAACTGCTTGTTATTAATCACATAGGCAAAACCTAATACATTGCCAAAGCCATTAGATTTGTCTTTTGAATTGTGCCTGCACTCTGTGCCATGCAACATACTAGTACACATGGAAAAATAGAGCATGCACATAAACCAACAACACAACAAACCTACACCTAATTCTCACAATTTCCAAAAAACATACAAGCATCAGTTCACACAGACTAAAAGTCACACATAAGCAGGCACAGAAGGGGCCAGACTGGGACGTGCATAAGTGTAGAAGATGGCCTTCATCGAGGGGCACTACGAGAAGTCCACTACAAGAGCATTTGGAGTGTTCTTAGAAGAACTGGGGGTGGTTGGTCAGAAATGTGCACTAGGTGTTGACTCTCATGTGTGCTCTAGATTCAGTCGTTTTTACCTCTTGGTCTCTGTATTCCTGCCCTTAACTTTTCATGCTGAAATCATGGTCGAATTCTGATGAATGAGTGTAAACCACACTCAGCTAGTCATGTCATTCTTGCTTATATTTCACATGATTTACCTAATCGTGCATTCCCTATGAGTGTTTTTTTTTTCCAGGATTTCAAAGCAGCATGCTACTTTTGTTTAGTGCATAATTTGAATTAGGTTGCATCCGGGTGTTTATAACAGGGCACAATTGAGTTGCAGCTGAAGGCAATGCGAGTTTCTTTCAGTGCCTGTCAGCAGGGCAAAAAGGTGTTCAGAATACGTGGTCATCCAATCCTTGGCCTCTCTGCAAAGCGCATACACCTATGGTCACGTCTGCCAGTTGCAGTTGTGATTCTATGCATTATGAATGGGTAGTGTAGCGTTCTATGGGAATTTTACTGTATGTGTTTAAGCCACGCCCATAATCATATAAGCCTCACCCCTTTCAGGGACCCCCATTTTTTTCATCCCACTTAAAGCCCTGATAACAAAATATAACAGGAGGACAGATCTCTGAGCTAGGTGAATTGAAACTAAAAACTTTACCATGGGACACTGTGATAATTACACCAGGCCAGGTAAGTGAAAGAGCACATACTTTATTGACTGTTCATCTCCACAGCTTCCAGGAACTGACAGCCTGGGATTCAAACCATCACATTCTATCACCATGACAGTGACATCATAGGTGGTACAGGGTGAATAGATAGTAAGTACATGTAGAAACTACTACAACATCTCCTCTCTTCCCATGGAATCAACAAACCATGAATGGAAAAAAAAAAAAAACAAGAAGGAGACAACCAAGAAACAAAAAGAGCAAAAGTACATGACAAATGACCAAGAACCAGGAAGAGAACATCGGATAAAAATAGATAACAGCACCAAAGATACAAGTTCACAGGGTCAGCACAATAGTAAAGACTAGAGATTCAAATGATTTGGCGGAACACTTGTCCTACCACTCCTGCATGGAGGGACATATTTCAAAGAAGACTTGGTAAGTTGTGAGGGTTGTGGAGAACTCTTTTCAAGAGTTGGTCTATTCCGAGCTGGCTGGGAATGAACAGCATTACCAGACTCGAGACCTAACTGCAACACAACCCTCTTGGGAATCTTGTAAATCCTGGACAGGTTCCACCAATTCTTCCCATTGACCCTTACAGCAAAACGTGAAGTGGCATCCACTTTAACAGGGGGACCAAATTTTGACAAACCCTTGGGAACATTTAGGGGGGACTTAATCCTCACCCAATCCCCCACACACACGCTAGGCTTGAAGTTTGCCACATCTGGGTCCACTGGTTGGGGATGCATCCCACTGTCCCCCTGAGCCTTCCCACAGCTTGACAGCAAACCCCACTTCTTCATCCAAGCAGGACACATGTGAAAAGATGCTTCACTACCCCTAAGTAAAACAAAGGGGCTGGAACCAGTGATGTTACTAGGAGTTGCGCGATGTGCCCACAACATGCTCTGTACTGCTTCTTTGATATCAACACCAGAAGAAACAGCCCACTGAACACACTCAACAAGTATACGGTTATTGCGCTCAATGAAACCATTGGCTTGTGGATGATACAAAGCCACACGCCGATGAAGAATACCAGACTGGCTCAGAAAATCAGACATCTCTTTGGAAGTAAATTGTACTCCATTGTCGGATACAATCTCTTTAGGGAAACCCTCTCTGGCAAAAAGACTTTGGAGGAACTTGATGACCTCATGAGAATTGGGATCGGTCATAAAATGAACCTCCCACCACTTACTGTAATAATCAGCAATAACCAAGGCGAATTTGTATTTGTTAGGCAGAATATTGAAAGGTCCTACAAAATCGATGGCTAACTTCAACCAAGTACCATCGGGTACCTCCACTTCTTGTACAGGAGGAGAAGCAATCTTTATGACCTTGTCACTGGTACATGCAAAAAGAACAATTGATGGACAGAATGCAGAACAATGTCATACATTCACCCCAGTACAGAGATCTGGGCCTAAATTCATCGGTTTTTTGCTCACCATGCCATTCCAGTTTGGACCCAGCCATATGCAAATCAGTCTTGACCCAGCACCCAATGGGAACAGTCCAGCCCGAACTGCCAGGCCAGGTCCTCCCTGGACTGGAAACAAACATCCTAGGACCAGTTTCGGGCTTTCAGCCCTCATCAGCCAGGATAGTTTGACTCCAGTGGCATGGAGAGCACGGGACCCACGTCTGGGCATAACCGTCCCACTCGGGGTGACAAATGCAAAAAGAACAATTGATGGACAGAATGCAGAACAATGTCATACATTCTCCCCAGTACAGAGATCTGGGCCTAAATCCATCGTTTTTTTGCTCACCATGCCATTCCAGTTTGGACCCAGCCATATGCAAATCAGTCTTGACCCTGCACCCAATGGGAACAGTCCAGCCTGAACTGCCAGGCCAGGTCCTCCCTGGACTGGAAACAAACATCCTAGGTCCGGTTTCGGGCTTTCAGCCCTAATCAGCCAGGATAGTTTGACTCCAGTGGCATGGAGAGCACGGGACCCACGGCTGGGCATACCCGTCCCACTCAGGGTGACAAATGCAAAAAGAACAATTGATGGACAGAATGCAGAACAATGTCATACATTCACCCCAGTACAGAGATCTGGGCCTAAATCCATCGTTTTTTGCTCACCATGCCATTCCAGTATGGACCCAGCCATATGCAAATCAGTCTTGACCCTGCACCCAATGGGAACAGTCCAGCCCGAACTGCAAGGCCAGGTCCTCCCTGGACTGGAAACAAACATCCCAGGACCGGTAGGGTATGCCCAGACGCGGGTCCCATGCTCACTACACCACTGGATTCAAGCTAGCCTGGCTGATGAAGGGTGATGCCCTGAAACCGGTCCCAGGATGCTTGTTTCCGGTCCAGGGAGGACCTGGCTTGGCAGTTCGGGCTGGACTGTTCCCACAAGGAGCAGGGTCAAGACTGATTTGCATATGGCTGGGTCCAAACTGGGGTGGTGTGGTGAGCAAAAGAATGATGGATTTAACCCAGATCCTTGTGACTGGGGGTGAATGGTTGCATTGTCCAGCATTCCGTCCATCAATTGTTTCTTTTGCATTTGTCGCCCTAAGTGGGAAAGGTATGCCCAGGCATGGGTCTCGTGCTCACTACACCACTGGATTCAAGCTAGCCTGACTGATGAAGGGTGATGCCCTGAAACCGGTCCCAGGATGCTTGTTTCCGGTCCAGGGAGGACCTGGCTTGGCAGTTCGGGCTGGACTGTTCCCACAAGGAGCAGGGTCAAGACTGATTTGCATATGGCTGGGTCCAAACTGGGGTGGTGTGGTGAGCAAAAGAATGATGGATTTAACCCAGATCCTTGTGACTGGGGGCGAATGTTTGCATTGTCCAGCATTCCGTCCATCAATTGTTTCTTTTGCACTTGTCACTGGTACAACATGTTACACATCCTTCCACTACATCATTTATTTGACGGTCCATGGAGGGCCAACAATACACACAACGAATCCTTCTTTTAGTACTCGTCTGTCCAAGATGTCCCTCGTGCCCATAATCGATGATGCGTGACCTCGGTGATTCAGGAGGAACAAACTTATCACCCCGCATGATCATTGCTCCACCTTCCAAGGTAGGCTCATCAGCGACCTTTGCGAAGGGATGAAGATCACTATCCAAATGTTTTTCTTTAGGCCACCCGGACACAATGAACCCTTTCACTCTCTTGAGGACAGCATCGGATACCATACCACAGAACCATTCACGCTGTGTGAAACAACCCACACCACATGCATCGACTGAGGCAATAAGGCATTCCTCATCTGCGTCGTCATCATGAAGATCAAATTTTCCTAAAGGTAAAGGAGACCTTGACAGAAAATCTGCCCTTGTGTTTTTTCCACCAGGTATGTGTGCAACATCAAAGTTGTATTGTAACAATTTAGAGCTCAACCTTGCAATTCTGGGAGTGTGGTCTTTAACAATTCTACCCTCAAGGATGGGAACGAGGGGTTTGTGATCGATAAGAAGAGTAAACATCTTCCCCCACACAAAACATTTGAATCTCTCGACAGCCCAACAACACGCCAGCAACTCTCTTTCAATCACCTGTTATGTCCCGTATAGAGGCCCTAATGTAGACCCGTTCATACATGCCCTAAAATGGACGTATTCATATTTGCCCTAATACGGTCATATTCGTACTTGCCCTATTATGGTCAAAGCCGCATATGCCCTATTACGGTCATAACTGTACATGTCCTATTATATGTATAAACAACTAGAGAGAAAGGGAAGTCACTGCTTCCACTCTTATTCCCCAAGGAAATATCAAATAAACAACAGAAGAGTGAAGCAAAAAAGTTTAAAGGAAGCTTAAACAGAAATCACTCATGTTAATTAAAAGAGCCCTCACTCACCAACCTAGTTGGTGACATGCTTCATCATTGGGCTCCCACCAGAGAGGCCGAATGCCTCTCCGGTGTGCTACGACGCCTGATTACAGCGGAGCTGGGTTTTTTTGGTGACAAGTGCTGGTGCAAAAGTGAGGTTAAAAATGAACTTACTACTTCCTAAAAAATATTTTATTCAGTGGAGAGTAAGGCCAAGTTAAAAATATGTGATGGATGCTGTGGTTGAGTATATTGATAGGTTAGGGTGCGCCTTAGCGTGCGCATACCGCCATGGTCTCCGGTCCTGACGAAAGCCTGGCAACTAGCATTTAGAGGCTGAAACATGTAGACCAGATTTTCTTAAACCTTTGGATATGTTTGAGCAATATACTCAACCACAGCATCCATCACATATTTTTAACTTGGCCTTACTCTCCACTGAATAAAATATTTTTTAGGAAGTAGTAAGTTCATTTTTAACCTCACTTTTGCACCAGCACTTGTCACCAAAAAAAACCAGCTCCGCTGTAATCAGGCGTCGTAGCACACCGGAGAGGCATTCGGCCTCTCTGGTGGGAGATCAATGATGAAGCATGTCACCAACTAGGTTGGTGAGTGAGGGCTCTTTTAATTAACATGAGTGATTTCTGTTTAAGCATGTCCTATTATAGTCATGATTCCTTATATAGGCACGTCTTCCTCAAGTCTAACAAGGGCCAATACAAACCATACGAAGCAACTAGAGTCTTCAGGGTATAAATACACCACATCTTACCCCGGTAAGACAGAGGGAACCGAGACTTCCATGCTGACACACTGACCAGAGACGCTGAGGGTCCTGCATGCAGTCGCTCCAGCTGACAGCGGTCTGACACAGCCCTTGCGGGGTGTCCAACTCGAGACCAGGACGGGGTCCCAAACCCTCTCTATTCAGGTATGGGGGTTCGACTAAATCCTAGAAGGATTCTTGGCTCTTAGGCTTTTAGACCTACACATATGCTAGGTACACTCAGGTACATCTAGTTAGGCATCGTAGGAGTACGCGCACTTTTCATAATGCTTTTTATATTCATGAATGTATTCATGATTATTGCAATATGGTAGAACTGTTCTATCCCTTTGCTTTTATCGTACTGCTGATAATATATCTCTGCTATTGTCTGCTGGTTTCTGCAGCACATATATTTTACACTAGAATAACAACTGTTCAATAAATACTTATTGAAACGCCCAGACTGTTTATTCTGTGTAACTCTCTGAGACAAACCGAATAAGTAAGCACGAGTGACTGAGCGAAAAGTAGTATATTGTTTCCACCATTCTGAGGAATTTGGGTTGTCATGGTCTAAGGTTGCCAGAAACTAATCTCTCCCGATAAGAGGAGATTCTAGTGGCACTGTGAGCTAGCTAATGCAAATCCGGCTAACATACCCGGTGGGGGTGCACAGAGCCAGTCTGCCACCAAGCCCACGGTTTATGTTATCCAAACACGCAGGTCCTGCATGGGTACTATAGGAACTACACGACATGGTGCCCAACGTTGGTTTGGTACTTATTTAACAGTAGAATCTGAGTAGTTCAGTCGTGCTATTCTCAGAGAACCTACTCACAAAACACCAGAGACGTCTGGAGTGGGTGGGCACAAAATCCGCCGCAGCTGAGTAGTATGAAAATACTATTTATTGGCTGTTAGTTAATCAAGCTTGAAAGGACATTTAGTTCCTAAAAATTGTGCATAACACCTCATGTTAGTTCCCTTTGAACACTTCTTCCTCTAAACATGCCTGGTTCAGGGGATGAGAGATTGACCTGAATTTCTTAACGGGAGGAGAAGATCCTGAGGATGCAATACAAATTGCACCAAAATTCAGAAGGATAGTCACCATAAGACTATTAGAAAATGGTGTACAAGCCAAGGGTGGCATGGTTGTTTTCGTGATTGAGGCACACGAATCAAACAAAACAGAGGTATTCTATTCATGGGTTACACTCCCAGCAGCAAATGCAGTAACAAATACATTTCACTACTATATAGAAGGAGATGCACCACGGGAATATTGTCCGTTTGAGGACATAGAGATTCCACTCACTTACCAGGAACATCATTACTGGTTTAATGGCACCCTACCCCACGTACGAGAAAGAGTAAGATTAGGCCCGCTCGGAGGAGACGGGGCCACATGGCCAATACTAGCGGCTTACACACCGCATCCTGGCATTAACACAATGCTACAGCCAGACTTACTAGTACAACACACAGATTTAATTAAAATCTACAGAAACCTGACACAATTTGTCATGAGGAGTTTAGCAATCCAACCTGCACCAGGTGCAGCAAACAGTACTCCGACTCAGGGTACAGGAAATAAAATTACTCCTCAAACATTACACGCGGTAATGGGCAAAATGCCCGCAAAACGTGAACAAATACCATTCTGGATAGCTCAGAAAATAACTCAGCTTGAGGCGGTATTCCCGAATACTACCACCTGTGATAAACACAGAATTCTAACAATCTGCTTGCCCATGGGGATCACACCACAAGTAGAGGACTGCACCTCTTGGGGTTCAGTCTTTGCTGCCATATATACCAGAACACATGGTATACCGTCCTTAGCAGTAATAGCTGACGTATTGAGACAGATACAAAATGAGTACGGAGCAGAGCCTGCCCTTAACTTAGGGATGGAGTTACTAAATAACTTTGACCAGGTATCAGCCATAATACTACCTAATATTAAAGGGGAGGCAGCTTCAGTGGCGATCCGCCAACGCCTAAGGGAGTTCAGTCCAGAGGATCATCAACACAAACTACCCAAAATAATTGAAACTGCATATGCAGAACTAGGCAGAGACAGTTTAGGTGGGAAAGCATTAAAACCACAACTAGTGGGCAGTCCTGAAAAGGACACTACAAAGCAGACGCCTACTTCTTCTAAAAAGAAGTGGGAAAATAAAAAACAACAAAAGTCTAAAGACAACAGATCTCAATCCAGAGGTAGGTCTCCTCAACAGGAGCCCTCTGAAAGGAGGTATAACCTCAGGAATAGGGATAATATTAAAAAACCTGACAGGTATCAGGATACTGATACTCGTTCCTCTCGTTCCTTTCAGGGTTCATCAAAAAACTCAGAGAGGGAAGGACGGTCAGAGGAGCGTACAAAGGCCAGAGACACGCAACGCGCTGCGGGCTACGCACCTAAAAAAGAAGATAAACAAAAACAGAAACCTCAGTTTAAAAAGAAGAAGGTAGCAGGTCTCAAGATCAGACATGCCTAGAATTCTGAGGACACAGCTTCTGAACGGGGAATGGGCTCTGGCGATGCTAGACAGCGCGGCAGAAGTAACGATAGCTCACCAGAACTTGAAGGAATTTCTGGTGACAGCGGAGTTGAGTGAGTTTATCACGGTGGAAGCACCTGATACTCGGGTAAGTGTCCCACATAAGTTACATGAGATAACACTCCGGCTGGAGGGGGACAAGCCCAGGAAAATTAAAGGTCTCTTTTGGGAAAATCTGTCATCTGGATATGACATTCTATTAGCAGAACAAGACTGGCCGCCAGCATTCGTCATGGAGGGCCCTAGGGGAGAAACTGTAATTTTTCCAGCCTTTTCCGACCTCGTTCCCATTCACCTAAAACATGCATATGCGCAGGAGTGGGCGGTTGCCCTAGTTCCAGCATTGTATAAAAATCATGTTGGTTGGGATGAGGATTCAACCCACCACATGATCCCGTTGAAAGTTTCTCCAAATGCTCAAAGGCAATACCCTATAAAGCAGGAAGCTAAAAAACAAGTCAGCGAGATCCTAGATCAACTAGAATACCAGGGGGTGATAGAAAATTGCACTTCACCTATGAACAATCCTTTGTTTCCCGTAATGAAACCTGACAACACATATCGTTTAGTTTTGGATTACAGACATTTAAACACTTGCACAAAGACATTTGCAGTTCAAAATGCACATAGTGGCGCATTAATGAATAACATTGTACGCAAAAAATACAAAACAACACTAGATATCTCAAATGGATTAACTGCCAAAATATAGCGCCTGAAAGCAGGTATCTGACCGCATTCAGTGCGTTAGGGTCCCAGCGACAATTTTGTCGACTAGCCCAAGGGTATAAAAATAGCCCCGGGTATTTTCAGCAAGAGTAACAGAGTTACTCCAAAATTTGGATGAAGAAGCATTGTCCTATGTGGATGATATTTATCTGACGGACGATGACTTACCGAAGCACTTGACCAGGGTGAGCACCATTATTATGGGATTCGCCTCTGAGGGCTATAAATTTAATTTCAAAAAATCAAAAATTGCCCACCTCGGTGTTCTATTTTTAGGATATGAGCTGTCAACTGAAGGAAAAAGCCTAGCAGCAAACTTTTTAGAAAAATGTGCGCTGCTTCAACCTCCAAAATCATTAAAGAATTTACAATCAATTCTGGGATTCCTAAATTTTGGTCGAACATACATTTTGGATTACACAGAAAGAGTAAAACCTTTCTACAACTTAATAAAACCTGATTTTTCAGTCAGACAATGGACACAGGAACATACAAATATCCTACGTTCACTACAGGAAGACATGATAGCTTCAAAACATTTACAGACACGCGTAAACATACGCAACTTAGTGATCCGAGTAATAGTGGGTCAATGTTGGTACACATATTTGACTTTCAATGAAGGCGAAACGGTACCAATCGCATACAAATCACACCTGTACACAAACGCAGAGATGCGTTTCACTTCAACAGAAAAAATCCTGAAGGCAGTGCAGACCGCTGTAGCAAGAGAAAGAGCTCTGGCTCAGGGTAAACGCATAATTGTCGTGACCCCAGTACCAGCTTTAGAAGCTGTTACAAAAGCTAGCATTCCAAATGCGAAAGCCTTACATCCTAGATGGATACAATGGGCTAATTCTCTTACTGCAACGGATGTTGAATACAGATTTGATCCAAGTTTAAAAACACAAGCATTTCTGCAATACGAACAAGAATATCCTCTACCAAATGAAATTTTGCCTCTAGATCAGTATGAATATATTATGTACACTGATGGATCTGCTCAACCGGCCATAGGGAGTAAGCAAGCTTACAGCACGGCGTGTGCGATTGTTAAAGGTCGCATGCACGATGGAAAGTTCCATCCGAGTTGCACTAAAACGCAATCTCTAGGAGACTGCATGGCTCAGTTGGCAGAGTTAAAAGCACTTATACTGGCACTTGTAAATACGGAACACGAATTCCCCACACTGATTGTGTGTGATTCCTTTTACTGTGTACAGTCGTACAATGAATATTTACATAATTGGGAACAAAACGGGTTTAAAGACGCAAAAGGTGGCACAATTAAGCATAAAATGCTTTGGGAACAGGTAGTGGAGTTGAGAAACGAACTACCAAGGGCTCACGTGATACATACACTGAGTCATCAGCGTGATGGCGTTCACGTTGAAGGGAATTCATTGGCTGATGAAGCCGCAAACGGGGCTGTTCGCACGGCTTCCGTAGCTGCAATCACTCGTTCAAAAACGAGAATAGACGGCGAGATTATGGTAGCTGTCAATGCTTCACGCAAAGGCAGCACAGCAATACCTAAAAAATTTGCTCTCAAGTACTCCTACAAGTTAGATGCACAAAACATTCCATATGCTCAGATTCCTGGAGTGGGGGATAGAGTAATACCAAATATGGATCGTAGGCAAGGCTTAATTTTAGCAGCACACGAGGGTTTGGGTTCTGCGCATACAGGCGTTACAGTGACTATTTCTTTACTGAAACAGCGCTACTGGTGGCCAGGGTTAACAAAGCAGACCAAAGACTATGGGGCCGATTCCGATCTCGGCCGGTAGGGCACCGAATCGGATTCGGCTTAACCGGATCCGATTCGGAGCCCTCTTTCCCGACCGATTCGTACGTGCGTCCGGCCGAGCGAGTACGATGAGAGCGCACGCGAAATCGCCGACCGACGTGTTTGCGGGTCCGAAGCACTCCGACCGACTCGCACGGACACGACTTGCACCGCGCGATGGAGACGTTCCCCGGCCAGGCAAGTACGATGCGCGCCACGAGCAGTCCGACCGACTCGCGCCGTCCGGCTCGAAAGAGCAGTCGGAGCCGCACTTTGGGGGTCCGTGTCGGACCCCCCTGTACGCGTAGCCGCGCGAGTCGCACACAGGGGGGACCCATGGGTCCCCCCTACCTGTGCATGTATGCCGCGAGTCGCTTCGAGGCGTACCCGCTGTAGGGGGCACCCTTGTTCGCCTCACACCCATTGGGTCAATGGGAGCCCGCGTACGCGTTGTACGTCCGGCTCCCATTGACTCGACGGGAGTCCGACCGACTCGAGTCCGATTGCATGCGTGCGCATCGTACTCGTTCGGTCGGACTGCCAGAGTCCGATTCGGTCGGAAATCTCTCCAGGTCCGGCTCGGTCGGAGTGATTTCCGGCCTGAATCGGAATCGGCCCCTATGTCTTAAAGTGCGACATCTGCCAGCAGATGAAAGGTTCCACCGTAACGCGCCCAGCGCAAACACTATTGCTGAAATCAGACAAACCTCTCGCATGTGTATATTTGGACCACTGCGGACCCCTACAATCTGATGGGGCCAAGAAATATATCATGGTTGCAGTGGATTCCTGCTCTAGATTCCTATGGGTTTGGCCTCAGCGCTCGGCTGACGCTCGAACTGTTATAAAAGATTTGCGAGTCTTTATCGGCACATAGCAGTTGGCACTTTACATTCTGACCGTGGCCCGGTGTTTAGCTCTCGGGCTTACAAAGAGGCCATGGAAGGAATGGGCGTAGCATTGCGCTACTCCTCTCCGTATCATCCTGAGGGAAATTCCGTTGTGGAGAGTAAGAACCGTGACTTAAAGCAATCTTTAACAGCTAGGGTATTAGGCAAAGGCGGTAGATGGGTCGATCACCTTTATGGGGTACAACGAGCAATAAACAATCAGCCAAGAAGCTCTCTAGGGGGTGTCACTCCCTACGAAGTCCAATTTGGGACAAGAATGTGGGTACCTGATCTTGATTCTGAAGGCACAGTGGCGGATGAAAAACCATTTGATATCCATGATCGTTTGGCTGTTTTACAGGATCTAAATAAATCCAGAACACAACAAAGTAACGTGCTCCAGAAACAGACCGCCACTGAGGAAGTCAAGGCAGTAACGGCAAGACCTGTCTGGATCCCAAAAATCGGAGATCTGGCCAGAGAAAAGATTGCAGACAAGAAAGAATTTGGGCCATCCTACAGAAAGCCTGTACCGTTCCTAGCAATCCAAGGCACAAGAACTGTACTTCTGCCGCCTCTTGCCGGAAAAAAGGAGAAAAGATTTGTCTCAATCGACTTAATCAAACCACACTATGTGGCCGATACTAAACAGTAGGCCACGTGGACTCCACAGTAGCAGACGCCCTCCTCTCGCTACAATCCAAGAAGTTCAAACAGAAAGACTCATCACGTTTGAAGAGCCACCTGTACGGAATGAAGGACTAAGCAACAATGCTATGGAACTCGTTCCACTTCAACAAGAAGAAACTCTACTTAACAACCAAGTTGCAATAAGACCGACTACAGACGTCTACGTCAACATGCCTCGTCAAGAGCAAAATCCGATTGCAACAAATCCCGATGCAATTCCAACAATTGATCGAACTGCTTCTGGCTATTTCATGAACTTTGATACGTTTTCACTGGATCCAAGCGAGCCGGAAACAACGCCAGCCAAAAATCACTCAAACAGAAACTCACTGACTTTTTGAACTTTTTTAGAAATACTTACCTGGTGTCACCTTGGATTGAACTATGGTATATCACTGGGATTTTCTTTTTTCTTTTCTGGCTAGGTTTAATTATAACTACAGCCCAAAGAGTCAATTTGATTTTAAAGCCACACAAGTCTTCACATCGTGAACCAAGAGACTTGTCTTCAGTGAACATCACAGCAGTTCCTATACCGGACGGTATAGTATGGGACAAGATTGATTATGATATATTCGGTCCGCAGGAACTTTTAAAGCTTAAACATGTATTTAAAATTTCTTTAAGTGATAGCATTACCACCAGTACATTTTCTGATGATTGGGACACTGAAACTGTAAACAATTTTATGTCTGATTTAGAAAACACTGCACCATTTCCGAACAATGAAATGTTAGAAGGTACTTCAGACTATGATACATTGTACTGTTACCAACAGTATGGTCATCATTTCTTACACAAATCTATAACCCCTAGAAATGTATTTGAATACCACCAGTGGGAACACTGCCCAACACCTCCAAAAGGTAGTTCACAAACCTTTGCACAGAAAATCACATACTTTTCAGGGTTTAATACATCTGACCCGAAGTCATTTTATTACAAAGTGGCAAAAACATCAGCACAGAAAATTATGTTGGCTAACACCAACCAGATTTACTCTGCTTCCTTTATGGCCCAGTTGTCTACACAGGGTTTCGACCTATGGAAGGACACTATAGATTTAAAATCAATCTGGGGGTCTAGGGACTGGCAAGTCCAGGGAACAGAAGCGCTTTTTAGAGCATGCCTCATTCCACAGCAGCTGATATCTCTAGATGACACTGTGCAACAGACATCCTGTCTTGGACTAGCCAAGAACAAGGAACTGAACTCACCCGGGTTTCCTACACCATCACAGATGGGTGGGGGGCAGAATTCAACTACACAAGGGGTAGGATTAGATGGCATTCTCCAGTACAACAGATCAGATCCTGATTGGACGAAATGGCTGATTTGGCCCAGTGACACAAACACCTGTCAACAGAGATTTATGAATACAACCGAAGGGTTTAGTATCCATAGGCCAGATACACGCTATGTACAAAGACAACACCCAGGGGTAGTGACATCGTATAGTGTTGGGAAGTTGTGCCTTGATTGGCTAGAGACCTCAACACTCACAGAAGTAAAACATCACTTAACCTTACTCACACCTGATGTGGACCGTAGGGATTTCTTGCTAGGCCCAAGGAAAACACGTCAGAAACGTTTCATATATGCCGGCATTTATGCCTATTATAATGAAAACTGGAAAATATCCCAACAAGAGGCCGCAGAAAGAATACGGGAAATAGACCGTATTAACTTAGAAAAGGCATTAGCTGTAGTGGATAATGGGTTAACAACTATGACCTCCAGGATTTACTCCTTAGGCAACATTGTGTCTTCGGCAATCGACATATTATAACAAGATCTGGCCTTGTTACAACAAGGGCAATCTCAGCTACGTTCTATTATGATGCTAAGCTGAACGCTACAATCTTTGCGTGCAGGCTATGTGCCCTGGCGTTTCATAAACACCACGTCTCTGTTTTCAGAATACAATCTGACTGATAAACAGACAGAAATGGCACAAAGGGGAGCCAAATATACAATGCTGCGTATTGAGAAACTGGAAAGGTTACCATTCACTGTAGCCGAATCACCATCAACTGAATGGCTAACTCATGGCCAAATCACTCTGCCGGTCACTACGTTTCAGTTTCAATATTGACTTGAGCAAAAGCAGGCAGGCAAATATGAAAAGATGGGTAAGGGTTACATTAAGGAAACTTGGGAGTTACCATATAGATACCGATGCCGGAATGGGGATCGAGAAGTATTTCTGACCGGTGCAAACTGCAAGAACGCTTTAAGCGGTTCTCTCATGTGTCAGGATATTTCATTACACGGAGCATATAGGGGTTCAGTAGCGAACCTATCGTGTCACATGACAGGGACCCCAGCGTCCATGATCACACCGGTTTTCCAGCTGCTCTCGAATGGGAGTTACTTGATGCTAAATGAACAAGGTTGCTGTCGGATGCTTCCGGGCGTCGCCTATCTGGTCACTGTTAACTCCAGGGTTACTTGCTGTATGCAAGTATTGTTTCCGCCACTGAACACAGTCAGGGAGGCGCCGCTATGGCCTTCACTGAACGTTTCTTTCATACAATTTGATACTCTGAGCAGACTGCAAGCCATGCTTTTACAGCAACCCGTGCCCTTAACCTCCGCTCGAGAAACCTTTGAACTTCAAGTTGCAAGGACCTCGACTGAGATATAGGCACTTATACGTACAAACTGACCCTTTCATTTCGTAGAAATGGTGGGACGTATCTTCAATATGTCTTATACGAGCGGTTTGTACACCTATTTAAGACCATAGGGTCAGGAATGTTAAGCACCTTTCAGACAGTCCTCGGAGTAATCCCAAATTTTATACACTCCGTATTGGGAAGCGTATTTGGAGGACTCCCGCTTATCCTATTGCTGATTGCAGGGGTCCTATTCATAATACTACTGCTACGCAATGGACAGCCCAATTCCCGAGGGAATGGCGAACATACTCCTGGAGCGGAAATACCGTGAACGCATGGTACAACTTCTGTGCATTTCTTGCCTGCAAGAACTCAATGCCTCCTGGTTTCTATCCTTTCGACCAGTCTGGGTAGACTGCATCTTACCTGTTCTTCGATGCCTGTTTTGCGGAGAAGAATGCACGTTGGATCTTTGTCTAACATTTCCATCAGATGCACCTCCGGACACGGATGCAGTGCTGGACCCCATAAAGGCCCATGCTCTGCGTTGTCCCCAGCGGCTTCCAATCCTGATGAATGCATTCCTGGAGAATCCACAGGTGCCGTTTGCTCCTGCTGGGTTAGGTGACTCCTCCACAGGCACCCAGGTAACAACTGCCGCACAAGCTGCCGCAGCATCGACTGTTGGCAGTGCTACATTCCATCTAAGTGCGATTGACGTTCTCTGTGAGGCGTTGGATTTGTCATCTGCAGTAGCTAACACAGATAATATTGTGCTTCCCAGCCAGGACACTTAATCTCGAATTGGCTCATCGCGTCCTGGGAAAGAATTCGGCTTCTCCACTCGTTTTCATAATAAGCGAGCAAATTTGGAACATTTCCTAAATTGACACTTTCGCTTGAGAAAAGCATGACCTTCTTCCGTTTTGAGTGAAGCAACTTATATAGAGAAACAAAATAGAGTGGCAATTGGAAATAGCTGAATTGTAAAAAAAATTGAAGTTTTTTAACAATTTTAAAACCATGTTTTTACTTGCTTTTAAAATGTTTTTAAATTGTCCAGATTTTAAGTATGGTCATTGTCATCCTGTTCGGAAGAGGAGTGGGTGTTATGTCCCGTATAGAGGCCCTAATGTAGACCCGTTCATACATGCCCTAAAATGGACGTATTCATATTTGCCCTAATACGGTCATATTCGTACTTGCCCTATTATGGTCAAAGCCGCATATGCCCTATTACGGTCATAACTGTACATGTCCTATTATAGTCATGATTCCTTATATAGGCATGATCTTTCACCTACATTGGTCCTCGCTAGTACACAACGTGCTCTGAGGGCTGAACGTTATCTAGTCTGTGGTTTTGAATACAGCAGGGTTTTTCCCAAACACAGGCCCACACTGTACTCATCAATTATGCATGGCTCTCTAGGAATACACCACCTGCATAATATGTATGTACAAAGTTCACCCCTGACGTCTTCCTCAAGTCTAACAAGGGCCAATACAAACCATACGAAGCAACTAGAGTCTTCAGGGTATAAATACACCACATCTTACCCCGGTAAGACAGAGGGAACCGAGACTTCCATGCTGACACACTGACCAGAGATGCTGAGGCTCCTGCATGCAGTCCCTCCAGCTGACAGCGGTCTGACACAGCCCTTGCGGGGTGTGCAACTCAAGACCAGGACGGGGTCCCACACTCTCTCCATTCAGGTATGGGGGTTCGACTAAATCCTAGAAGGATTCTTGGCTCTTAGGCTTTTAGACCTACACATATGCTAGGTACACTCAGGTACATCTAGTTAGGCATCATAGGAGTACGCGCACTTTTCATAATGCTTTTTATATTCATGTATGTATTCATGATTATTGCAATATGGTAGAACTGTTCTATCCCTTTGCTTTTATCGTACTGCTAATAATATATCTCTGCTATTGTCTGCTGGTTTCTGCAGCACTTATATTTTACACTAGAATAACAACTGTTCAATAAATACTTATTGAAATGCCCAGACTGTTTATTCTGTGTAACTCTCTGAGACAAACCGAATAAGTAAGCACGAGTGACTGAGCGAAAAGTAGTATATTGTTTCCACGATTCTGAGGAATTTGGGTTGTCATGGTCTAAGGTTGCCAGAAACTAATCTCTCCCCGATAAGAGGAGATTCTAGTGGCACTGTGAGCTAGCTAATGCAAATCCGGCTAACATACCCGGTGGGGGTGCACAGAGCCAGTCTGCCACCAAGCGCACGGTTTATGTTATCCAAACACGCAGGTCCTGCATGGGTACTATAGGAACTACACGACATGGCGCCCAACGTTGGTTTGGTACTTATTTAACAGTAGAATCTGAGTAGTTCAGTCGTGCTATTCTCAGAGAACCTACTCACAAAACACCAGAGACGTCTGGAGTGGGTGGGCACAAAATCCGCCGCAGCTGAGTAGTATGAAAATACTATTTATTGGCTGTTAGTTAATCAAGCTTGAAAGGACATTTAGTTCCTAAAAATTGTGCATAACACCTCATGTTAGTTCCCTTTGAACACTTCTTCCTCTAAACATGCCTGGTTCAGGGGATGAGAGATTGACCTGAATTTCTTAACGGGAGGAGAAGATCCTGAGGATGCAATACAAATTGCACCAAAATTCAGAAGGATAGTCACCATAAGACTATTAGAAAATGGTGTACAAGCCAAGGGTGGCATGGTTGTTTTCGTGATTGAGGCACACGAATCAAACAAAACAGAGGTATTCTATTCATGGGTTACACTCCCAGCAGCAAATGCAGTAACAAATACATTTCACTACTATATAGAAGGAGATGCACCACGTTATGTTATCCAAACGTGCAGGTCCTGCATGGGCACTATAGGAACTACACGACACACTGAGTAGTTTTTTTCACTTGGGCGTAATGCTCGAGAGGCAAAACCCACAGTGTACTCTTTACCCTGCTTGACTTGAGAAATCATGCCGCCAAGACCATCCAAACTGGCATCCACTGACACCGTACATTGAAAATGAGGATCAAAAGGTGTAAGGATATTGCACAACCCTAGTTCTTTTTTAATCTGAGAAAATTCAACCTGACAGGAATCATCCCAGACAAACGCAGTTTTTCTCTTGAGAAGACTTCTCAAATGCACAGTCTTGGCAGCAAAATTAGGAATAAACTTCGTGTAAAACTCGCAAACACCCAAAAGTGAATAGACCTGTTCTTTGGAAGTTGGACATGGGGCATTGGAAATGGCCTCGATGAGACCTTCTCTTGGCACAATACCATCACCAGAAATGCGATGCCCCAAATACTCAATGGACTCGACACCAAAAACGCACTTGAGCTTGTTAGACACAATACCTTTGCCTTCCAATTTCTCCAAAACTTTTGCAAGATTTTTGTCATGCGACTCCTTGCACTTTCCTGCCACCAAAATGTCATCTTGGAAGACCACAGTATCCGTGACACCTTCCAAAACCTTCTCCATGATCTGCTGAAAAACTGAGGCCGCCGAAGCTAACCCGAACGGCATCCTTTTGAACTGGAAAGTACCAACAGGTGACACAAAAGCCGTCAAGTGCTTACAGACAGGGTCCAGCTCGACCTGATGATATGCCGAGGCAAGATCAATCTTAGAGAAGAACCTCGCACCGGCAAACTTGGAAAGGATATCATCAATGCGAGGTAGGGGATGTGAGTCTACCCAAATCTCCTTGTTCAGGCTGCGCAAATCAATGCACACCCTGAGACTCCCATTCTTTTTACGCGCAACAACCAAAGGAGATAACCAGAAAGAGGATTTGATTGGCTCAATGACACCCCACTCACACATTTTCTTGAGTTCCGCTGACAAGTCATCCCTGATGCTAAATGGCACATTACGCAATTTGTGCTTAACTGGGACAACACCCTCCTTAACTTTGATGAAGTGCTTGAACCCCTTATACATCCAAGTTTGTCCCCAAAAACTCCAGCAAATTTCTTGGACCAAAAGGTCAAATTCTCACCTTGGGAATGATCATCCACCACCGAAACTTGTTCTAGTGTGTCAGGTCTAAATGTCATGCCGAACAATCCCTGATGATACCAACCAAGAATATTAAGTCCTTTCTTTGCCACGTAAACTTTCCTTTGGATATGCCTGTCCTTAAAAACTAGTGAAGTCACAAAAAACCCTGTTAAATCAATTTTCCTCCCTTCATAGGAAACAGGACTTCTGTCTGGTGGCTTGAGAGGTCTGTTCCCCCAGACACTCTCAAACTACTCGTCTGTAATCATAGTCATGCGTGCCCCCGAATCCACCAGCAATTGCAAACACTTACCATCCACCAACACATTGACTACAGGATCGACACAATCCTCAGAATCATCCTTCACAACCACTACAAAATCAGTTAACGAGCTCACAACCTCGCACACAGGATCACTCTTAGCCTCTTCAGAATACGCAACGTTAATACTACCACGGAAACCACACATTTTGGCGAAACGGCCCTGCTTACCACATTTGCGACAAGACGCATTCTTAGCAGGACACACTCTTGAATTAGGAAAATGTGAAGGAAACCCACATTTCGTGCAAAGATTCTTGGAGTATGAACCTTTCTTCTCAGTTTTGATGGGAACATACCTATTCCCCCTTTGCTCAGACTGGGACTTGACTTTATCTCCCTGCGTTTTTTCACACTGATCTTTATGGTCCTTAACCACACCCACAACATTCTTCTCAGGCTTAAGCTCTCTCGAGGCTTTTTGAGAAAGTTCAATACTCTTGACAATGATAACAGTTTCTTGCAAAGAAGGGTTCTTTAAAGTAAGCAGTTTTTCTTGGACCTTTTTGTCTCTACAATGGACTACAATTTGATCTCAAATGAGCTGAGAAGTGAAGTGTTCAAATTCGCGCTCTGAAGCGAGAATACGCAGGGCTGCTACGTAAGACACAATGCTCTCATCGTTGTCTTGCTCTCTAGTAAAAAACTTGTGCCTGGCAACAACTAGACTACTCTCTATATCAAATTGTTCCTCCAGCATGCTCACTGCTTGATCGTACACATTTAATTCTTCTTCACCCTCAACAATATCTAGGGGAGGGAGATGTTCCAAGACAGCTTGTCCCTCAAACCCCAGATTGTGCTCTAAGATCAAATGTTTCCTTTCAGCACTAAATTTCGAGCCCCCATAGCATCTAAGTACTTCACAAACGCTCTATACCACACCTTCCACTTAACTGGTGGATCACCTGGAAGCTGTAAAAAATGTGGAGGGGCTTGCACATTCTGCATGGTAAACACAAAGTCACTGAAAATAAAATTATTATAAACTGTTTGACAAAGATATAACTGCAAGATTGTGTTGAAACAATAATAATCCACCTGTGAAATAAAACGATTAGGACGTAATTTAAATTCGCACAGTACTGTAAAAATGGAAAAGTCCACCTGTAAAATAAAACAATTAGAACTTGTGCAAAATATCACCAAATGGATACGACATCGATGCTGGACTACTGGACCACTTCCAATGTCACAAGTACTACAACAGTAGCTAAATAGCTACTGGACGGAGTAGATCCAGGAAAGTAGCACTGGAGTATGAAAACTCGGAAAAGTTAGTTGAAAAAGAACAGTCGCTGCTGCGCCGCTTACCCACAAGCAGAACGCAGATACCACTGTGCCGCACTTACTGCTGCGCTGCTGATAACAATGGGAAACCATCCTGCTAGCACTTGTATGCTGCTTACCCTCAAACCGGAGTGTCCCAAACTTTCCGCTTGCCGTTCGTCTGGGGAATACGTGCTTTACTATTGCCAGAGAAACAAAAGGTGACGCGCTCCCTCTGACGCGCTGTTCGTCTCTGCTTTGCCGTCACCAGGGAAACCAGAAATGGCGCGCACCTTCTGACATGCTGTTCGTCTCTGCCTCGCCGTCACTAGGGAAACAAGAGATGACGCGCACCCTCTGACGCGCTGCTTTCCGCCTGAAGATAAGCTCCTTCTGACGCACTGCGTGTCTCCGCTGACTCCTGCAGGAGATTCTACTGCATCATCAAAAGGGTAAAACCGCAGAGAGAGAAGGATCTCTTCCCCAGTGAATACAAACGGACAAGTCTTGGCAAGGGGAAAATCACAATACACGATCGCGTCTCGGCCAGACAGCGAACTGAGTCCCAAACACGAAGCACAGCCACGCCTGCAAAATGCCACCACACAGTATCTTCCCAAATGCTCTTTCACAGCTAGTAGCTCAGGGGAAAATGGAATAAAAATATTGGAAACGGCTCACCAGCGATGTAGATCAGGCAGAAAGGTAAGATTAACCCAATGTGGCATACGCAAGATGGGTATGATGAGTCACCTTTGTCTCGATGTCCCAGCAAGGGTGAATCTCCACAAATTTCTCGGACCAATCCAACTTTGTCTCGGCGTCCCAGCAGGGGTTTGAATCTCCACAATGCAGACAGTAAATGTGAGAAGTTGGCCTGGCATATGCTGTCCACTAATTATAGTGGAAAATACAAACTAGAGCGTAATGATCTAGACAGGCTGTGCACTACCGAAAACACTCCCTTATGAGTGTGTATGAACAATTTTTACAATTCATTAAAACATTTTTATACATAGAAAAACAGAATTATACATAAATTAACATCGTTCCCAGAAACCAAAATTATCCCAAAATTGTGTAAATGAACCATCAACCAAAACCGTCTTGATGATAAAACTTCTTTCGTCCACTTATGTATTATGAATCCAAATCAAAATGTGGGTTTCAAAAGTCCGTTTATTCAGATCATAAACAGTAAAATGTTGTTTGCTCCAAAATCCCAATGCATTTCGGGTGTAACCAGCACCCTTCTTCAGGGGATATCTATAAACAAATATATCAAATTTACATCACATTTAAACAACAAACGTATCATTTGAAACATAAGTAACATTTGGAGACAGACCCATATAAGCCGGGAGGATCCTAGAAATACATGCATCGTGAAATATAGACTATAAATATAGTCTGCATATTCTTGCATAAAGAATCGCCAGATCTTAGCGATGAAAATGACACTAAAAGTGACTGACCACTCAGAAACAGAGAAGATGCCAAACGTACCGATACACCCTGTGTATAAAATGAAACGAAACGAAACGAAACAGAAAAGGCCCTTTACTATAAAACCATATCTACCTAATTCCAATCCGCTAACGGACAACAACCGGAACTTTAACAAGTTTGTCGGAATATATCGAGAACAGCCTGTGAACCCAAAGAGAACACGGTGTCAATGATCACCAAAATAATATTTGCGCACATGACATGTAAACTATACAGCTCAAAAAAACACACAAAAAACGTCAACAATATGAACTCACCCGGCGTTCGAAAAGCGCCGCTAATAGCCGAGTTATATGGATCAACTGGAAATGAATTGAATTCAATACTGCTGAAGCGGTAAACTGGAAACTAAAAATAAAAGATAATAAACAACATTCAAACGAATGCTCTAAAAATAGACTTGGGCAACTCACAAGAGCTAAACAAGCTCAAAATGCACTTACGGAGTCCTTAGTGTTTGTGACTCTTCCCAACGCCGCTGCAAGGGTGATAATGATTCTAAGGAATAAAAAAATGCTTATCAGAAAAGGTTCTCTTCCTACCATGCCTCAAGTACACCATAATACAAAAACTAATGAGACGCTTTTACTTACTAATCTGAAACGCGTCTCTCCTTCTGCCTCGTGTCCAACATCCAAGTAACAAGCCCCGTAACTGTGTGCTTCAACATAAGTGAACGTGAGCGTGCTGCGTGCGCATATCATCAAAACTAAAAAGGGATACTTAGCGAATGCGTGCAGCTCAATAGCGGCCATATTGAAAGAACTCAATTCCCCTATAATAGTGCCTTGCTTAAACCGGTAAAGATGAAAACTAACCAAAAATAACACGCTAATCGCGACTAGCTCCTTGTGTGAGAAATTATAAAAATTAAAATTAAAAGATATATAGATGAAAATAATCGAACTTAATGAAGTGTGACCACTAAGACTGAACATCATCAAAATGTGATGCGAATGAAAAAAGTGATGAAAAAAGGGAAGAAGAAATCATAACTGTCCACAGAAGAAAATTGTGACATACAGTGAAGATCACGAGTGTGTATCCATACCAAGGAAATAAACCCCACCACTACCTGATGTGGTTTTAAACAAATATGCAACTTAAACGGTGAAAAGAGGAAAAAGATTATCTAACATAAGAAATATTGCTAACTCAACATTGACTTTATACATGTACCAATACTATAATACTGTTGCCTCATCATAAATACAACCTGGTGTAGTTTTCTATAAAATTTAAGAAATAGGAACTGTGATACAATAACCTCATCATCAATAGAACACATCGTAAAATGTGCAAGTGGTGAAATACAATGATTTTTCATAGTATAACATAATGTGATTCAACAAAATATAACATGCCATCCCAGCATACATATTGCGTGTCAACCAACTCAATGACACTTTCTATCATGATAATTGGAACATGAAATTGACAAATATAACATCAACCCATGTCGGCTGTGACCTAACATCACAGTTGAAAGAGTGCATATTTCTCGACTTCAAGTGTGCATGATGTGCCATGGGGCTGGTATAGATGAAAACTTAACCTCGTTGTCTGAAGGCATATCTATCTGTAATTACATGGATGTGATGAATGGTCAATGAACTACCAATGCCTGCATTACATCAGGACATCCTATTCTAATAGTGAACCAAAATCAAAAATTGTGGTAAAAAAGCTACGTGTCATCGGTGTTACCTGGTCAGCTAACGAAGTTGAGTGTCAAACATACTGTCTTCATAGAAAACATGCTAACTCCAATTTATCATTTAAACCCTTGGGACTCATTGTATCCAAGAATCTAATCCAAAATGTCTCCCTCTGGGTGATATATTTAGTCATGTCCCTATCACTGTATTCTCGCACAACCTCTATCACACTGAATCTTAGTTGTGCTATGGTGTGATGTGCGTTAACCCAATGGCTTGCTAAAGGGGAACTCAATGTTTTTGTTCGAATCCTGCTTTTGTGCTCAGTAATACGAATACGTAATGACCTCTCAGTCTTACCTACGTAATACATGCCGCAAGGGCACCGTATTACGTAGATAACATTCTGTGTATTACAATTAGCTGAAAACTGCAACCTAATTGGTTTACCTGTCCAGGGGTGTGAAATAGAAGCACCTATGATTACATTGTTACAATGTGAACAATTGTAGCATTTTTGCATGCTCTTTTGTTGATGTGCTTCTTGAGTGTCGTGCCTCTTCAATAGTTCCCTGATGTTCTTAGAACGTTTGTACGCAAAGATCGGCTGGTCTTTAAAAAGATCCCCAAAGTCAGTTTCTGTTTGTAACAGATCCCATCTATTCAAAATGATTTTTTTGATAGCAGGAGATTGGGTTGAAAAAGTGGAAACAAATACTTCTCTGCTCTCTACAGATTTCACTTTCTTCTCCAATAGAACAGATCTGGAAAATTCTTCTACTCTAGCTGCTGATTCTTCCACTATTTCCAATTCAATTGAGATTATCTGGTAAAACAATAGCAAGCTGGAATCCCACCGCTGCCACCAATGTGAGAAGTTGGCCTGGCATATGCTGTCCACTAATTATAGTGGGCACCTTGCACCAGTCCAAACCAACCCTTATTGGAGATAGGTTAAAGACAACCTTATTGAAAGCTATCCTAGTGGTAGCTATGGAGAGCAGCCTTCAGGCTAAGTCTTGAAGGAATGTAAAGCAGCTTGTTTTACAAGTCTATAATCTCTTGAGTGACCAAATGAAAGAGCACCACACCAGGTATATATTCGAAATATATGTATTTATTGCTAAACACACCCCTCTAGTCTCTTTATGAGGCTAGAGTTCGAAGTACATAAGTTATAAGTTATTTAAACACAGTAATAGCACAAATACACGTTTGGGCCCTAGGGGCGTACCAAACCATATACCAATAAAGTGGTATAAGAACCACGACTGAATTAGACACTAGGCCTAGAGCCTCTAGAAGTGCTTGGACCACAAGGAACCACCCAAGGTAGTGACACAGGGGACCCACAGAGGACGCGTGCAGTGTAAATACACAACCGCGAGACGCCATTAACTTCTATGGAGAAAGTCGCGATCAGGAAATTAAAGAAAAGGGACACTTAAAGGAGGACTTGGAGCAAACCCTTTGAGAACTAGGTCGTTCTAGAGTCTCTACCCACGGGAGCACCAGAGTACTCGTGTTACCTCACCCAGGGAAGCCGGGTGCATAGGTGCCTTTCGGGGTCGGGTTTCGTCGTCGATTTGAATGGCGATCTGCTGCAAAGTGCTGCTGGCGACCAAGTGGAAAGTGTCCGGGTGGATCCAAGAGTGGATCGGAGATCTGAAGAACCTGAAAGCAGAGGGGACAGAGTCTGGGTCACTAGCCAGTGACCAGGAAGGCGATGAGCGGATGCCCACCGATGTCGAGTGCTTCAGGTAGGTTGACGGTTGTCTTGACTCTTCAGCCACGAGGTCCAGGAGGCGTTGTCGGTGACCAGGAGCAGGATTCGGGCTGGTACACGATGTCTGTCGAGTGCTGAGGCATCGGCGACCGGATTGGACCCAACAAGCCCTGGCAACGGCAAGTCTCGATGAAAGTAAAGAATGACGATGATGCAGACCAGCAAGGTCTGAGGAACTCACCCAGCAAGGGTAAGTGAGGGCAAGCCTGGAGCAACCAGGGTGTCCAAGAAGAAAAGGATTGGCCTTCGTGAAGGGCTACTAGCCAACGGGCTAGCGACCGCGAAGGAGCCTCAAGACGTCGCACGTGGAGCTGGCTCACAGGACACTCGTGGAGTGGAGGCCAGTGATCTTCGGTGCAGTTGGTGCTGGAGGCTAGGGCTACTCGGAGCCCAAAGCACGACTTCGTGGGAGACCCAGAAGAGGATGCACTAGCAAATGCGTGCAGTGTCTAGGGGTCACGGTTCCACGTTACCCACGACAGCTACGGGCCTCAGCTTTGCTGGGGACTCAGGGCAGCCTCGGGAAAGTCTGGAAATCCACCTCTGGTGATGCAAAGACTTCGGCGTCCGACGGGAGCTTAGGCGATGCAGACCGGACAATTGCTTCTTTGGTGCCTGCCAAGCAGGGGAGTCACTCCTTGACCCCAAGGGAGATTCTTCTGTCCTCTAGTCTTGAGTAGAGCGTCGAAGGTCCAGGATTCTGTTTCAGAGTTTCATCCAGGGATAATCTAAAGTCCTAAGGACTGGGTTCCTATACTTATACCAAGTGTAGGGGTTGGACTACTCTGTGGCCCCACCTATGGGTGGGTCAGGACAGAGGGGTGGCTACACCCCTTTCCCTTTGTCCAGTTCGCGCCAAAACAGAGGCTGCAAGCCCGTGATCCGGTTTGAACTGGGGTATGCACAGGGACACCAAATGTGCCCCCAGTGCAGGACTTCAAAGCACCCGAAAGTGCTCCCGCCCAGCCCCAATACACATTATCCTGTCTGGGGAGGTGGTCACACCTCCCTGGGACAGGAAACCTATTGTCCAGGCCTCCCCTGCCGGAGTTTCGTCCAGCAGCAGGAGGCCAGACTCGTGTCTGTGGCAGCAGCATCCATTTTGTGATGCCAGGGCTTTAGAAAGAAGTTACCGGCCAGGCCAGGGTTAACATGTCTCTCCCTCTAGAAGGGTGGAATGCTACCCCCGCCGCCAGAATTGGCGGGGGGTAGTATTCCAAGATGTTTGACACCAGACACGACATGTTTAGGTGCAGCCATTCCAAAGTTAGCATTTAACGCGAGGTTATAATGCGCTTAAGAGTATATGGTCAGGCTGCACTACAAACAGCATCAGAGAAGGGTCTCCGAACGCAGCAGAGGGGCCCTGCTCATGCAGGGGCACCCTCTCACATAGGAACCACGCACTCTGCCTTCAGGATTGATAAGGCCTGCCATAGGAGTGACTTATAGGTTTATATGTGTGTATGTATTTAGTGATATAGGTAACTATATCACAGTAAGGGGTGCATGCACCACCTTACCCAGGCTGCAGTAGCAGACCTGTGGTGTCAGTTTGGATGGCCTTCCAGGGGTGGCATAATACATGCTGCAGCCCCTGGTAGGCCTCTGAGGTACCTATGCCCTTGGTACATAGTATACCATATACTAGGGACTTATAAGGGCACTCCAGATTCCAATCAGTGATGTGCCTAAGGCACATGGAAACCATTTTAGAGAGGAAGCAGCTAGGCTGGGGTTCTGATTAGCAGGGCCCCAGCCAGACTAAGGTCGAAAAACAGTGAAGCATCAGCAAAAAGTGGGGGTACCCATGTGAAGCAGATCCTACTCTCCTACACAACCCCCCCAAACGTAGGGACATTAAACTAACCTTGCCCAGTTAAGTCTTCATGTTCTAAGTGGAAGTACCTAGAGAGTCCATCTGCATTGGCATGGTTACTCCCAGGTCTATGTTCCACTGTGAAGTCCATCCCCTGTAGGGAAATGGACCACCTAAGCAGTTTGGGGTTTTCACCCTTCATTTGTTTTAGCCATAAGAGGGGCTTATGGTCTGTCTGAACAAGGAAGTGGGTACCAAACAAGTATGGCCTCAACTTCTTCAGAGCCCAGACCACAGCAAAGGCCTCCCTCTCAATGGCTGACCAACGTTTCTCTCTAGGGGTCAGCCTTCTGCTAATGAAAGCTACTGGCTGATCCTGACCGTCTTCATTCAATTGTGACAGTACAGCCCCTACCCCCAATTCAGATGCATCAGTTTGAACAATGAACTTCTTGGAGTAATCAGGACTCTGTAGAATGGGAGCAGTGCACATGGCCTGCTTCAGGTCATCAAATGCCTTTTGACAGCTAACTGTCCACTGAACCTTTTTGGGCATTTTCTTAGAAGTTAAGTCATTCAGGGGTGTCACTATTGATCCATACCCCTTGACAAATCTCCTATAGTACCCAGTCAGGCCTAAGAAGGCTCTCACCTGAGTCTGGGTAGTTGGAGCAGTCCAGTCCATGATAGTCTGGATCTTGCTCTGCAAAGGTTGAACCTGGCCTCCACCCACAAGGTGGCCCAGGTACACAACCTGACTCTGCCCTATCTGGCACTTAGTGGCCTTGATAGTCAGGCCTGCCTTTGCAGGGCCTGTAAAACATTCCTGAGGTGGACCAGGTGATCCTCCCAGGTGGAGCTAAAGACAGCAATATCATCTAGATATGCTGCACTATAGGCTTCCAGACCTGTGAGAACTGTATTCACCAACCTCTGGAAAGTGGCAGGTGCATTCTTCAGACCAAAGGGCATCACCACAAATTGATAATGCCCACTAGGGGTTGAGAATGCTGTTTTGGGCTTTGCAGTATCAGCTAGTCTGATCTGCCAGTAGCCAGCTGTCAAGTCAAATGTGCTGAGATATTTGGCTGAGGCCAAAGTATCTATGAGCTCATTTGCCCTTGGTATTGGATGGGCATCAGTCCTAGTGACTGCATTGAGACCCCTGTAGTCCACACAAAACCTCATCTCTCTTTTTCCACCACTGGTGTGAGGTTTTGGCACAAGGACCACTGGACTAGCCCAAGGGCTATCTGAGGGTTCAATTACTCCCAACTCCAACATTTTCTGGACTTCAGTCCTGATACAGTCCCTGACATGGTCAGGTTGCCTATAAATCTTATTTTTAATAGGCAGACTGTCCCCAGTGTCCACTTCATGAGTGCACCAGGTGGTATGCCTGGGTGTCAGTGAAAACATGTGTCTAAACTGATTGAGCACCTGTCTACAATCAGTTTGTTGCTGGGTAGTGAGGCTGCCTGCCAAGGCTACACCATCTACTGACCCATCGTCAGGGTTCTGTGAGAGCAGGTCAGGGAGTGGGTCACTCTCTTCCTCCTGCCTTTCATCAGTAGCCATGAGCAAGCCCATGTCTGCCCTGTCCACATAGGGTTTTAACCTGTTGACATGGAGAACCCTGTGGGGACTCCTGGGTGTTCCTAGGTCTACTAAGTAGGTAACCTCACCCTTCTGCTCAACAATAGTGTGGGGTCCACTCCATTTGTCTTAGAGAGCTGCTGGGGCCACTGGCTCCAACACCCACACCTTCTGTCCTGGCTGGTAAACAGTCAGAACAGCTCTTTGGTCATGCCAGGCCTTTTGAAGTTCCTGGCTAGCCTCAAGGTTTTTGGTTGCCTTTTTCATATACTCAGCCATCCGGGAGCGGAGACCAAGTACATAGTCCACTATGTCTTGCTTTGGGGGCTTGAGAGGTAACTCCCATCCTTCCTTCACCAAGCACAGTGGACCCCTGACAGGGTGGCCAAACAGAAGTTCAAAAGGGCTGTAACCAACCCCTTCTGAGGCACCTCCCTATATGCAAATAAAAGGCAGGGCAAGAGTATGTCCCATCTTCGCCTAAGCTTTTCTGGGAGCCCTTTAATCATGCCCTTCAAGGTTTTGTTGAATCTCTCAACTAAACCATTGCATTGTGGGTGATAGGGTGTGGTGAACTTGTAAGTCACTCCACACTCCTTCCACATTGCTTTTAAGTACCCAGACATAAAGTTTGCCCCCTGTCTGATACTACCTCCTTAGGAAAGCCCACTCTTGAGAAAATTCCCAGGAGGGCCCTTGCCACCACAGGTGCTGTAGTGGTCCTGAGGGAATAGCCTCTGGGTACCTGGTGGCATGATCCACTACCACCAGGATAAACCTGTGCCCAGATGCTGTTTGGGGATCCATGGGACCAACAATGTCAATCCCTACCCTTTCAAAGGGCACCCCCACCACAGGTAGTGGTATCAGGGGGCCTTTGTAGTGCCACCTGCCTTGCCACTGGCCTGGCAGGTTACACAGGAGCGACAAAACTCCTTGGTGTCTTCAGACATGTGGGGCCAGTGAAAGTGAGGGACAATTCTGTCCCAAGTCTTGTTCTGGCCCAGGTGACCTGCCAAGGGAATATCATGGGCTAGGGTCAATAGGAAGCCCCTGAACTTTAGAGGTATAACCAACCTCCTGGTAGCACCAGGCTTGGGGTCTCTACACTCTGAGTACAGGAGTCCATCATCCCAATACACTGTATGGGGACCACTAGCTTTCCCAGCAGCCTCAGCAGCAGCTTGCTGTCTGAGGGGTTCAAGAGAGGGGCAGCTCTGCTGCTCCTGGCTCAGATCTGCCCTGGAAGGTCCCCCTGTCCCCAAGAACTCAACCTGGTCAGGTTCAAGTTCCTCTGGGACAGTTCCTTCCTCAGGACTGAGATCATCCCCCTCAAGGGACTGATCTTCCTTCTGAGCCAAGGGGAAAGGCACTGCCTTAACCCTACTACTCCTCCTCTTGGAAGGCACTTGGTCCTTTATTCCAGAATCCAAGGCCTGTTCAGTGCTAGACATTTTGGCTTGTGACCTGGTCACAGCAAACACATCTGCAGGGATCCCCAGCATTTCTGCATGGGTCCTGAGCTCCACTTCTGCCCAAGCTGAAGTTTCTAAGTCATTGCCAAGCAAGCATTCGACTGGTAGGTTTGCACTCACCACAACCTTCTTAAGGCCAGTTACCCCTCCCCAGGAGAAGTTAACAACTGCCAGAGTATGGTCTGTTCTGACGTTGCTAGCATTGGTCACTTGGTACATCTCACCAAGTATAACTTGCCCAGGATTCACAAGGTCTTGTGTCACCATTGTGACACTTGCCCCTGTGTCCCTAAATGCCAAAGCCTCTCGTCCATTGATTAAAGGCTGTTGTCTGTACTTGCCCAGATTACTGGGACTCACAGAGGAGGTCACATCCATGCCTCCATCACAGACTAACACAGCTTGAGTTAGTTCTCTGACTAGGTCAGAGCCCAACTCAGTACCCAGGGTGAACCCTACTAAACCCTTGGCTGGAGCACTCCCACCAACTGTAACTGTACTAGGGGGAACAGGTGCCTTAGGGGCATTGGTGGGTGCTGGACTTGAGTCTTTGGACTTGGTGCAATCACTGGTCCAGTGGGTCTTTTGCTTACAGACCTTGCACCATGGTTTTCTTTGGCCTTTCCCTTTTGTAGACTGTGAATCCCCACCTGAAGAAGATTTTTGGGGGCCTGGTGAAGACTTTTGATCTTTACCCTTCTCCCCACCCTTTTCAGAGTTCTTAGCATCTTGCTTCTTAGGGTCCCCACCTTGGTTCTGTACCTTCTGCCTCACCCTGGTTCTGACCCATTTGTCTGCCTTCTTTCCCAATTCTTGGGGAGAGGTCAGATCAGAGTCCACCAGGTACTGATGCAACAGCTGATTTTGACAGTTATTGAGAATCTGCTCCCTCATTATCAGATTGTACAATCCTGAGAAGTCACACACCTTACTGCCCATCAACCAGCCTTCCAGAGCCTTAGCAGAACAATCCACATAGTCTACCCAGTCTTGAGTCTGTGCTTTTGGGTATCTCTGAACTTCAACCTGTACTGTTCAGTTGTTAGGCCAAACCCATCAATAAGAGCACTCTTCAAGACCTTGTAATTATCAGCATCCTCCTCTCTAACAGTGAGGAGCTTGTCTCTACCTTTGTCTGCAAAGGAGAGCCACAAGATTGCTGCCCACTGCTCCTGAGGGACCTTCTGTACTTTACAGGCCCTCTCTAGAGCAGTTATCCACTTGTGGATGTCATCCCCACTCTGGTAGGGAGGGACAATCTTGCTCAGGTTCCTATGGTCATAGGACCTTTCCCTATCTCTAGGGACATGGCTGCCACCATGGGACTCTAGTCCCAACTTTCTTCTCTCTTTGTAGAGATCTAGGGACTCCCTGTCTATAGCCAGTTGCTGTTTTCTGAGTTCAAGCTGAGCTTCCTCATATTGAACCAGCCTCTTTCTTCTCTCATGAGAGGATTCCCTCCTATGAGAGGAGACAGAGGTCCCTATGGAGGTGCCAGAGTGGTTAGACTCCTGAGAAGGAGACCTAGACCTTCTGGGCACACTATAATCCTTCCTGGGGGACAAAGTGGGGATCATTCTGATCTTCCTCTTCATCGTCCACAGGAGGGATTGGGTTATCCAGGTCAGGGTCATTGTCACCCTCCTGGTCAGTTCCAGAGGGGGCTGGGGGTACTGCTACCCCTGGCCCCATCCTCATCTTCTGCCCCACCCTCTGCTCCTACCCCTTCAGTCCCTAAGGGCCTGCTGAGATCATAAGCCTCCAACATCTCTCTAAGATGTTGGGTGGTGGGACTCTGTCCTGTCTTCAATTTCCTCGAGTTACATAATGCTCTCAATTCCAAGAATGGGAGTGTATCATACTTGGAGGGGAGAAGCCCATGGGCTTCTGGCAAGGACTCACTGGGTCCTGGCTTTGAAGACATCACTAGTGAGGTGTGGTGTATGCACTACCTACTCTAGTGTGGCCTACTAAACTCTCTTGAGTTGTAGAAAGGGTGTGCTATCCCTTAACACACAACTCTAAGTTCAGTAGAACTTACTGTATTCTAAGCTTAAATTATATGTACCTTAGGTACCTTTAGTGGTTTTCAGTTGATCAATTCAATTGAGATTATCTGGTAAAACAATAGCAAGCTGGAATCCCACCGCTGCCACCAATGTGAGAAGTTGGCCTGGCATATGCTGTCCACTAATTATAGTGGGCACCTTGCACCAGTCCAAACAACCCCTTATTGGAGATAGGTTAAAGACAACCTTATTGAAAGCTATCCTAGTGGTAGCTATGGAGAGCAGCCTTCAGGCTAAGTCTTGAAGGAATGTAAAGCAGCTTGTTTTACCAGTCTATAATCTCTTGAGTGACCAAATGAAAGAGCACCACAACAGGTATATATTCGAAATATATGTATTTATTGCTAAACACACCCCTCTAGTCTCTTTATGAGGCTAGAGTTCGAAGTACATAAGTTATAAGTTATTTAAACACAGTAATAGCACAAATACACGTTTGGGCCCTAGGGGCATACCAAACCATATACCAATAAAGAGGTATAAGAACCACGACTGAACTAGACACTAGGCCTAGAGCCTGTAGAAGTGCTTGGACCACAAGGAACCACCCAAGGTAGTGACACAGGGGACCCACGGAGGACGCGTGCAGTGTAAATACACAACCGCGAGACGCCGTTAACTTCTATGGAGAAAGTCGCGATCAGGAAATTAAAGAAAAGGGACACTTAAAGGAGGACTTGGAGCAAACCCTTTGAGAACTAGGTCGTTCTAGAGTCTCTACCCACGGGAGCACCGGAGTACTCGTGTTACCTCACCCAGGGAAGCCGGGTGCATAGGTGCCTTTCGGGGTCGGGTTTCGTCGTCGATTTGAATGGCGATCTGCTGCAAAGTGCTGCTGGCGACCAAGTGGAAAGTGTCCGGGTGGATCCAAAAGTGGATCGGAGATCTGAAGAACCTGAAAGCAGAGGGGACAGAGTCTGGGTCACTAGCCAGTGACCAGGAAAGCGATGAGCGGATGCCCACCGATGTCGAGTGCTTCAGGTAGGTTGACGGTCATCTTGACTCTTCAGCCATGAGGTCCAGGAGGCGTTATCGGTGACCAGGAGCAGGATTCGGGCTGGTACACAATGTCTGTCGAGTGCTGAGGCGTCGGCGACCGGATTGGACCCAACAAGCCTTGGCAACGGCAAGTCTCGATGAAAGTAAAGAATGACGATGATGCAGACCAGCAAGGTCTGAGGAACTCACCCAGCAAGGGTAAGTGAGGGCAAGCCTGGAGCAACCAGGGTGCCCAAGAAGAAAAGGATTGGCCTTCGTGAAGGGCTACTAGCCAACAGGCTAGCGACCGTGAAGGAGCCTCAAGATGTCGCACGTGGAGCTGGCTCACAGGACACTCGTGGAGTGGAGGCCAGTGATCTTCGGTGCAGTTGGTGCTGGAGGCTAGGGCTACTCGGAGCCCAAAGCACGACTTTGTGAGAGACCCAGAAGAGGATGCACTAGCAAATGCGTGCGGTGTCCAGGGGTCACAGTTCCACATTACCCACGACAGCTACGGGCCTCAGCTTTGCTGGGGACTCAGGGCAGCCTCGGGGAAGTATGGAAATCTACCTCTGGTGATGCAAAGACTTCGGCGTCCGACGGGAGCTTAGGCGATGCAGACCGGACAATTGCTTCTTTGGTGCCTGCCAAGCAGGGGAGTCACTCCTTGACCCCAAGGGAGATTCTTCTGTCCTCTAGTCTTGAGTAGAGCGTCGAAGGTCCAGGATTCTGTTTCAGAGTTTCATCCAGGGATAATCTAAAGTCCTAAGGACTTGGTTCCTATACTTATACCATGTGTAGGGGTTGGACTACTCTGTGGCCCCACCTATGGGTGGGTCAGGGCAGAGGGGTGGCTACACCCCTTTCCCTTTGTCCAGTTCGCGCCAAAGCAGGGGCTGCAAGCCCCTGATCCGGTTTGAACTGGGGTATGCACAGGGACACCAAATGTGCCCCCAGTGCAGGACTTCAAAGCACCCGAAAGTGCTCCCGCCCAGCCCCAATACACATTATCCTGTCTGGGGAGGTGGTCACACCTCCCTGGGACAGGAAACCTATTGTCCAGGCCTCCCCTGCCGGAGTTTCGTCCAGCAGCAGGAGGCCAGACTCGTGTCTGTGGCAGCAGCATCCATTTTGTGATGCCAGGGCTTTAGAAAGAAGTTACCGGCCAGGCCAGGGTTAACATGTCTCTCCCTCTAGAAGGGTGGAATGCTACCCCCGCCACCAGAATTGGCGGGGGGTAGTATTCCAAGATGTTTGACACCAGACACGACATGTTTAGGTGCAGCCATTCCAAAGTTAGCATTTAACGCGAGGTTATAATGCGCTTAAGAGTATATGGTCAGGCTGCACTACAAACAGCATCAGAGAAGGGTCTCCGAACGCTGCAGAGGGGCCCTGCTCATGCAGGGGCACCCTCTCACATAGGAACCACGTACTCTGCCTTCAGGATTGATAAGGCCTGCCATAGGAGTGACTTATAGGTTTATATGTGTGTATGTATTTAGTGATATAGGTAACCTATATCACAGTAAGGGGTGCATGCACCACCTTACCCAGGCTGCAGTAGCAGACCTGTGGTGTCAGTTTGGATGGCCTTCCAGGGGTGGCATAATACATGCTGCAGCCCCTGGTAGGCCTCTGAGGTACCTATGCCCTTGGTACATAGTATACCATATACTAGGGACTTATAAGGGCACTCCATATTCCAATCAGTGATGTGCCTAAGGCACATGGAAACCATTTTAGAGAGGAAGCAGCTAGGCTGGGGTTCTGATTAGCAGGGCCCCAGCCAGACTAAGGTCGAAAAACAGTGAAGCATCAGCAAAAAGTGGGGGTACCCATGTGAAGCAGATCCTACTCTCCTACAGTAAAGATGACTCTTGAAGACTGGAAACACATGAGACCGTCGCTGCACACGTGGGTGGAGAGAGGAACAGTCAAACTCGTCGCCAAATTTGTGATAATTACACCAGGCCAGGTAAGTGAAAGAGCACGTACTTTATTGACTGTTCATCTCCACAGCTTCCAGGAACTGACAGCCTGGGATTCAAACCATCACATTCTATCACCATGACAGTGACATCATAGGTGGTACAGGGTGAATAGATAGTAAGTACATGAGAAACTACTACAGACACTTACCACTATGTATCCTAAACAAATGCATTTGATGAGATGGGTTATTACTCATATTCCCAACATAAACAATAACAGTTTGGCATCAATTTGTCATTTTAGTATCCCTCCAAGATAGCAATGCCCCGACCCCCCTTTAACAGATTATTTCAAGTCCTTGCCAGAATCTCATTGGTGATTTCAGGAGGTCTGTCTGGGACTTGTCATCGTGCGACTGTAATGGGCACAGCAAAACTACATGTACCAAGAAGCAATGGGGCAAGTGATCTGTTTGCTGCTCGAGCGGGGCAATAGGAGACCTGTCTCTAAACAAAAATATCTGAGATTAGTGTAGTCTCTACAAGATAAGTCTCTGTTCCTCGCTGCTGTCGATGGATTTGGTCACCCGAACTCAAGATATTATCACACGGCTGTCCTCACACGGCGTCACAGCAGATTTCAATCTGACTAATGGGGAATGTGCGCACGAGGAGCAAAGAAAAACAAGGAATACAATGTGACAATTATGCTGATGAGAAACGGTACAGCAGCTTCCCTGATTACATGGTTTCTTTAAA
The DNA here is from genome assembly GCA_963921515.1 of Calotriton arnoldi. Classification (NCBI taxonomy): domain Eukaryota; kingdom Metazoa; phylum Chordata; class Amphibia; order Caudata; family Salamandridae; genus Calotriton; species Calotriton arnoldi. The sequence goes on from CAWUFW010011168.1 coordinate 106,654, forward strand.
CAAAATTAAAAAAAGAGCCCGCATTTAATCTTTCAGTCAATTGAAACCCATGCTCTTGTGCGAGAGCATGTATGATTCTGGGTGTCCTTTCACATGTGTGGGTTGGCAGCGAGTGGAGCATATGGCAGGTGATGAATGGCACTGCTAGATTGATAGTGTTGATCCAAAAGCTTTGGATTACTGCCTTGAAATGTTGTGCTGTTAAGTTGTGAAAAGAAAACGAGTGTCGCTCAGCAGTGCAGGTCTGGCTGGGAAGCAGACTGAAAGACTCCCTTCACAAGTTAGGATATATAAAGTACTCTGTACCTCCACACTCCCAAGGCTGACAAACAGAGGCCCTTGACTGCAAAATGTGGAGCAAGCAGTATGCCAGGCAAGCAATTGGTAGAACATGCTCTCTGCATTTTTTAAAAGAATAGCCCCTGCCGCTCACTAAACACAAGAGAAAGCAAAGTTTATAGCAAGCAACATGACTTCAGAAGAGAACACAATGGTGGTGATGACAGTACTTCAAAGCCGCAGGAGCAAAGCAGATGCAATCATGCCCCAGTCACCATTAGGGGCAGCGGGAGCGAAGAATGCACACCAGTCACTGCTGACGAAATGGCTACAAGCAAACTGCATATCTAGACTGGATCTCCGCGAAGCAGATCCCTTTTACCAGTCACTGAGATGCATTACCAAAATGAACATATAATAGTAACACATAATGCACACAAAAACAAAAATGCACCGCTTTCGTCCCTTCAGGACTTTAGGCTGCAACTCCAACAACCAGAACTGCCAACCTTGGAGCTGGGGAGCCGGTTCGTGTCTCGGACTTGGCTCACAAGGGCTCACAAGCATGCTTGAAACCCGTGCGAACACAAAAAGTGCCCACAGCTCTTCCATCCAAACCAAATCAGATTCAAGTCTGCGGTGGAATCCTCGAAGCCATATTGGGAAGGCTCATGCACTCAGTTAGCGCTCTGAAACTGTACAAATAGTCGGCGGTGCACTATAAGATAACATGCCCGTAAAATACCATAATACACATTGTCATTTTAATATTTTGTGTATACATTTTGTAGCCATCACATTGCTTGTGATCCAGCGCGGCTAATATAAATTCTTCTCCTTTGGACATAACATCCAGGTAAAGATCACTCACTAACAACTATACCATATGACGTTGGGGCCCATGACACCGCATAAACATACACTCTCTCAGATATTCCCTGGGTCACATCCACTTTCACCAAGGAGAAGGATTAAATTGCCGGAGGAACAGAATACCTTGTTAAAGTTAACAGGATATTACCTTAAACATCATACATAATCAGTTTTATTCCTGTCAGTTCTAAAACATCAAGGTATTCCGCTCTTTGGTCGATGGACCAACTAGTAGAATAAGTTGATGGTGATTAAGACCAGCTCAATCACATTTAAAACCTATTAAAACATTACACTTATTATTGAGCTAAAGAACCACAGACTCGTAGTTTTAATTAGAATAAAGTTGTATCTATTTTCTTAAATGCATGAGTGAGATTCAAGTTTATTAGTCATTTAATACTTTTCAATAGCATATAAGAAATAAATTTTAGAAAATAATTTTATGCATACCCCTCTCAGATGGAGAATGAAAAGTTCACCAAAGCAGATAAATTGTAGATCACAGCATGGAACTCCCAAAACTGACTGTCTGTCCCGCTAAGAGCCTCCTCGACGGACCTCCCATACAGGTTTCCCGTATCGGTCTCGTTCCTTTTCCCAGTCAAGTTTTAAAGTCCAAAATGACTATTTCTATAAAGAAAATGGCCTATAGAAAATAGCAGCAGCTTCTTCAGCATCAATGTTCAGTGCTCAAAAATTATGCAGGAATAGCGCGCCTCCTACTTAAGAGTAGATCCTCTTATACCCTACTACTAGCTTACTAAACAAAAAGTTGCAATCTTTGGGGGCGAGAATCACGCTAATTGGTCCATTGGAGGGGTGGCAAGAATCACCTCATTGCCCTCCTTGTTCAAACCGGTTCTAAAAATGTTTATGGATCATACTTTGACACGACCTTTGGGTAATAGCAGTCCAATTGACAGTTCAGTAAATGTTTCACTTTTGTTGCTCATATTTAAACAGTCCATTGTTAATTCGTTGGGGCTCATCCCCTGTTCTCACGGATGCATGCTGAGTCTTTCTTGGCATTCTCCTCGTGTCAGGTCAGCCTGACCTTGACTCTTCTCACTCTGGGCTCGAATGGTAACCACGCGGTTTAGTTCTGCGGCTTTCTTCCGCTTAGAGGCCATCTTTGCGTCTGCGCATTAACCTCATCTACCTCGGCAGCCATTTTCACAGCACGGCCTAGTAGGCCCGAGCGAACTAGCATAAGAACAAACACAATCATAATTAAAATAAAGAAAATAAGCCTTTCTGTTTCCCACCCGTCATTCTAAGTACCCAAGTTAGGTGTTACCTTGCAGAAGCGACATTTAAAGCCATGTTTACTTACCATCCGCATTCTTTTGCCACAATACAATTTTACTACATAGCACAAATCATGCAATTTTGCTCTAATTAGTACGCAAATCACTATATTAATATTATTTCACTTTTTATTTGTAAATAAGTTAGTTTTTGCACATAAATAGCAATTACCCCTTATATAAATGTTTACTAAGGGTGAAAATTGTTGGTTAGTTCATCAAACAATTAATATTGTTAAATTATTATCCCTATTATGGGGTGTTACAAATTTATTTCATTTACCTTGCTCCATCAATCCCCCTTTGGTGATTTTTAATATCACCACAAAAACCCATGTTACACAATTTTCAGATAGAATGTTTCTTGTCCACTTGCTTTTATTAGTTTACACATCTGTGTCCCTTTCATCATGATCTTTTGTTCTTTTATACATGTTTTCTTTTAGTTCTTCTAGTTCTATTTCTCCCATTTCTCGTTCTCTTTCTTTATTTATTTTATTTTCTCTTTTTATCTTATTTTGTCTTTTTCTCCTTTTAATACATACATAAATTAATTTCACTAATAACACTACTAATATAACTACTGTTGCTGACATTAGAACTTTCCCTATAATAGAACCACCTATTTCAGTGAACCATTTCTGTATTGTGGAAAAACTCTTACCAAGTTTCTCCCAGGCACCTTCAACCTCCAGTGGAGCAAGTTCTTTGTGCAAATTAGTAATATTCTTTATATACTTATGTATATTTTCACTTTTATCAGGAATGTAAGTGCAACAATGTTGGACTTTCAGCATTCCACAGACTCCACCCTCTTTTGCCAAAAGAATGTCAAGGGCAAGTCGATTTTGCATCACCATAGCTCTCATGGCAACCATCTCGGTATTTACCATCAAGAACCCTCCAGCAGTATTCGTTGATAAACGATCTACTACTGTGGACAGTTTCCGAATCTTAAATGCATTCAAAGATATACCCACTGCTGGTATCAATGCTCCAAAAATGTCACCAACTATTTCTGAAAAACTTTCCCTTTTTCTACGTGTTAATGTTTCACCCATTTTGTGTGTTCCTTTCTCTCCTCTCTCCACATGAAAAATCTTTGGAAAGACCAGGCCTAAATAGCACGACCCATACCAATGATCCGGCAACCTGTAATAAGCTCTATTTCCGCAAATATAATAGATCCCTGGAAATATTGGATCTTTTCCTCCTTTGAATCCCCATCCTTCTAAAATTTTGTAAGTGTCTTGGCATTCACTGGAACCCACGAAATAGTTATCATATCTAGTCCTATTTCTTCTAATGCACAACTTTCCCTGTCGGGGCCAATCTAAAGTCATAGCTGCATTTGTCCCTTTCTTATCATGATTTTCTTCTTCAAATGCCCAAAGGGGTGTTTTGGTCTCTTCCTCTATTACTTTTCTTTGAAACTTAACTCTTCTGTTTTCTACCATCTCCAAAAATACCTTTTCTTCTTTCTTTAACTCACAGGTAAGATTGTGCTTAACCATATATTCTAATGTTAAATCTTTATTTTCTAGGAAAAATTCACCAAACATTCTTGCTTCTTTCACCTTGTTCAATTCAGGGATTATAGGAACCTTCGCAAAAACTTTATTTATGTCAGTATAATAATATTCTAATCTACCTGTTTTATAAAATAGACTAGCTAGAACACTACATGTTATTCCATAGGTCAAAGGAAGGTGATGATAGGTCACACCTTCTGTTACAGACGCAGGTAATTGCATACAAACATAACAATCCCTCACATCCATTGTTTCTACATATTCATATAACAATTTTGTGAAAACGTTCTTAGAAAAATCAGTTATGGATCTATCCTTATGTAACTCAGTACTATCTATTAATGTTGCTGGGTTATGTGTGTTAGCTTCTTTGTCCTTTTTCGTGTTATTCCCTAATATAGATGTTTCCTCTACAGCTAATCTAATTGGAATTGCGATTGCTAAAATAAGCCAGATAAACATTAATAAACCTGTACAAAAGAAACACATTCTACACCATCTACGTAAAAACTCACATCTAGATTCACTATTCTCTGTGTCTACCATTCTGTTCTATTACCTAACTATTTATATGTACAGAAAATGTGTCACCACACCTCAGAATGACGTATCAGCCACTCTGCCCTTTTACTTTGTCTCATTTGGTACTTTCTCTAGTTCTTTTCAGAACTCTTCCTTGTCTCGTTCAGGTTTTGATGTCCAGTCCGGGATTTTCTCTTTACCTTTTCAGACTTGTTGCACTTCACTCCCACCCATTGGTTTGCAGCTTTCTTCTGGGCTTTCGTGAGTGTTATCTTCTTCTTTGATGTCAGTCAATGCAATGTATAGCCACTCAGGTGACTTATATTTCAAATTGGGTTTCTTCGCTCTCTTCATTTTCTGCAATTGTTTTCCACTTTGTTTTCCTTGTTCCTTTTGACTTGTTATCTCATTTACCTGTTCTGCATTATTTCTATTTAAGTTTATTATTTTGTATCTCAGTCTTTTGACTTCGTGGGGCCAATTGTCTCCTTTTCTTGGCCTTTTTGGTTCACTTTCTTTTTCCTCTCTTTCTGTTCTCCAAGTCCTCTTTCTTGGTCCTAGTCTCTGTTTTCTCTCTTCTTCACTTTCTTCTGATTCTGTTTCTGACCTTATTTCGCTTCCTCTTATTTTGAACTTTATGATTTCACCTTCATTGTCTAAATCTGAACTTTCTTGTGTCTTTTCTGTTGGGACACTTGTTTCTATCCCTCCTCGAGTTTCTTCCGGATTCTTGTTGGTCTCTCTGTCTGTTTCTAAATTTCCCTGTTGTTCTTCTATTTGTTGGTCTGTCCCTATTGCTCCTCGGGGTTCTTCCGATTCTTCTTCTATCTCTCTATCTGAATCTAACCCTCCCTCAACTAATTCGACAATCTTTGAAGGAAATCTACCATAACTTGTGTTTGGCTGATCATCGTCACTGTCTCTTGGTTCAGTTTCTTCGTTTATAATGTCAGTTTTACATTTATTCTTTTGCTTTTCATCGCAATCTGACTGGTCTGTTTCAGATGCTGAACTAGTATCTGATATTTCCAGATGTCGACTTACAGGTCGATCTTCAAGTTCTGGAAGTTTTGTTACTTCAATTTCTTCTTCTGTTGTCAAATTTGTACCTGGGTCTTCCAGATGTCGACTTACAGGTCGAGCTTCAGGATCTGGAACCCTGCTTGTTTTGACTTCTGCATCGGATGCTGAACTGGTATCAGATATCTCCAGATGTCGACTTACAGGTCGAGCTTCAGGATCTGGGACTCTGATAGTGTGGCTGGCATGCACCCAGTTTTTCACTCCAGCACACTTGACAGCAGTTGTTGTCACCAGGATCACTTGACGTGGTTTATCCCAGCGAGGAACCAAACAGTTTCTTCTTCTGTGGACTTTTATGCGGACCCAGTCTCCTGGACTCAGATCATGAGCTGGTTTTCTTTCAAGAGTGGTCGCATCTGGTCCAAGCTGATGAAACACAGAATGCCCTACATCAGCCAATCCTTTGCAATAATCCAATACGAGATCATCAGTTATAGTCAGTAGTTTGCTGACAGGTACTTGTGCTTGTCTCATTGCTCATCCCATGATTATTTTGTGGGGACTTAGACCTGTTTTTCTGTCTGGTATGCTTCTGATAGTCATCAGCACCAATGGTAGGGCATCAGGCCATTTGAGTCCTGTGGCTTGACACATTTACCCTAACCTATTCTTTATGGTACCATTCACTTGTTCTACTACTCCAGAAGCCTCTGGTCTGTAAGCACAGTGTAATTTCTGTTGAATGTCAAGGGCTTCACATATCAGTTGAATTAGTTCATTTTGAAAATGTGTTCCTCTATCTGTTTCAATTGTTACTGGAATACCGTATCTTGGAATGAATTCTCTCAGCAGGAGTTTAGCTACAGTAACTCCATCATTCCCTCTTGTCGGATAGGCTTCCACCCAACGAGAAAACAAACAAACGACCACAAGAACTTACTTCAGTCTATTGCTTGGGGGCATTTCAATAAAGTCTAGTTGCATTCTAGTAAAAGGACCTCCTTCCCGCCCTATTGTTCCTAGACTCACTACTGTTTTTCTTCCTGGATTTATCTGTTGGCAGATAAGACATCTTTGACAAAGACTCTCAGCTATCGCTCTGAATTTTGGATTATACCAGGTTTGTCTGAAAAGTCGGATCATGGCATCCCTTCCAATATGAGCTTGTCCATGGTACATCCGTGCCATGTTAGAAATCATGCTATCTGGCATAACTGGTCTTTCATCTCTATAAACCCAAACGTCATCTTCCTCCCTTTTCCTGCATCCTGCTTTTATCCAACCATCTTTCCCCTCATCGTTTGCTTCTTCCTGTAATTGTCTTACTTCATCCCATGTTTCCACAACGTTAGTAAACAGCAAGGGACATGAAACATGCTCTCTTTCTCTTCTTCTATTTAACGAAACCATATTTCTAGCACAATATTGAGCTATTTCGTCAGCATACCTGTTACCCACGGTAATGTAATCCGCCTCATTTTTGTGTGCAGCACACTTCACCACTGCAATCTGTTTAGGCAGCTGTATCGCCTCAAGCAATTTCTTCACAAACTCACCATTTCTAATTGGAGTTCCTGCAGACGTCAAGAAACCTCTCTGAGACCAGATCTGTCCAAAATCGTGGACCACTCCAAAGCCATACTGGCTATCCGTGATCACCGTAATTCGGACATTCTTTCCCAGTTTGCACGCTTGAATCAGAGCAATCAGCTCAGCCACTTGGGCTGAACGTATCCCTCTCAAACAAGAGGCTTCCATTATTGCAGCTACTGTACACACAGCATACGCCGCACTCAAAACTCCTTCACTCGTCCTCAGACATGAACCATCCACAAACATCACATAATCTGATTCTTTTAAGGGCTCATCTTTTATGTCCGCCTAGGTTTCGTGCAGAATTCAAGCACGTCCAGGCATTTATGATCGACTTCATCTTTGTCTTCTACACTCCCTTCATCTGGCAATGATGTCGAAGGATTCACACTTGTGCATCTGTCAATGGTTACATTGTCTGCACTCAAAATCACCTTCTCATACCTAGTCAGCCGACTATGTGTCATGAATTGAGTTTTGGTTCTTGTCAAAAGAATTTCAACAGAATGTGGAACATATACTCTCAATGGATAACCCATCACAATGCCTTCACTCTGTTCCAGACTTACGCAAGTAGCAGCTACTGCTTTCAGACAGCCAGGCAACGCTTTTGCCACTGGGTCTAAAACAGCTGAAAAATATGCAATAGGTCTTTTCATCTTTCCATGTCTTTGCACTAAAACTGAAAGTGCACATCCATCCCTCTCACTACAATACAGCTCAAATTCTTTTTCATAATCAGGCATTCCCAGTGCTGGCGCTTCACACAACCTGGTTTTTAGTTCTTTGAAAGCTTTCATTTCTTCATCATTCAATTCAAACGGATCTTTAACATCCTTTTTTGTCAAACGCTGTACAGGTTTTGCAATTAATGAAAATCCACTTATCCAATGTCGACAATACCCAACCATTCCAAGGAACATTCTCACCTCTCTCTGTGTCATTGGAGCTCTCATTCCTCGGATAATCTTTATTCTCTCTGTTGTCACTTTCCGCATCCCCTTCTCAATCTTGTGACCTAGGTATTGAACTTCCTGCTGACAAAATTGTAATTTAGACGGAGATACTTTGTGTCCTCCTTCGGCTAAGTGGTTCAATAAAGCAATGGTGTCGGCTTCTTTGGTTTTTGATGCCACTAACAGGTCATCAATGTATTGGACCATCACAGACTTTTCAGGCATTTTTAAATTTTCCAAAGATTTCTTTAGGATCTGATTAAAGATTGAGGGGCTTTCTGTATACCCTTGAGGAATTCGGCACCATGCCAAAATACGCTCTCTGAACCGGAACGCAAATAATGGCTGGCTTTCTGGATGTAAGGGGATAGAGAAAAATGCATGGCACAAATCAATGACTGTGTACCATTCTGCATCATGTGGAATCTGATACAGTATTACAGCGGGGTTTGGTACAATTGGACAACAAGGAATAACAATTTTATTGATTTTTCGTAAATCTTGCACTATCCTATATGTCCCATTTGGCTTTTTCAGTCCCATTATAGGTGAATTACATGGACTGCTCATTATTTCTTTCAAAATTCCCTGTTCAATCATTTTAATGATTACGGGTGTTATTCCTTCAATAATTTCTGGTGTCAATTTGTACTGTAGAGTATTTGGGTAATTTGTTCCTTCTCTTACAGCAATTTTTACAGGGTCTACTCCTTTCATTAACCCAATATCTTCGCCTGTAAAATCCCACACGTCAGATTTGACTGTTTCTTTTAACTCAATTGGGATTTTCTCTACATCAAACACAGGAAACATGTCATTTACTCCTGGCTCTAGTTCTGCCATTGTCATTTTATATAATACATCTTCATCTGGTGTCTGAAATGCAATCCCATCCGTGGTACAATAAATGGTGCAATTCATTTTACAAAGCAGATCGCGTCCCAGTAAGTTTACAGGACTACAATCACACACCACAAATCGGTGCATTTCTCTGAATGGTCCAACTTTCACCTCTACTGGTTTGGTAAGAGGCACCTTAATCTGTTGATTTGAAACACCTACGACTTGGATATATTCACCTGAGAGAGGAAGGTTTGGAATTTCTACTGATCTAACAGTAGAACGGGTAGCTCCAGTGTCCACAAGGAATGTAACATTTGCACCATTCACTTCTCCATCCACAAATGGACCTGTCTGGTCTACCTCTAGAGTTGCGCCAAGTACGCATTCTTCCTCCTCTCCTAGGCACCGTCATAAACTTTCATCTGATTCATTCCCATCCTGTCGCAACCAATACTGCGATATTGCAGCTGCGCACTGCAATTTTGTTACCTGCTCTCCTCCGTAGAATCCTGTCTCGCACTGTATCTCTGGGGGTTTACACTCTTGGGAAGAGGTGGTTGTGGCACCTGACTCTGTTGAGTAACTACCTGCGGTTGCTGCAGCTGTTGGTAACTCACCTCACTCTGCACCTGTGGATTTAATGATTGATTTTCCATATTAGCTTTTGGAGGAAATTTACACTCGTTTCTCCAATGCCCTAACTTTCCACAGTTGTGGCATGGCCATTTCTTCTTGGCCTCCTCTATACTCATTTGACCTTTACCTTTACCTATATTCGGTTTGGATTTAGTCTATCCTGTCTCACCAGTCTGATTATTCATTTGAGCTTCTTGTTTTTCTGCGACTTTTACTTGTGCCCACATCGCCTTTTCTTTTAATTTACGCTGTCTACACTCAATGTCATCACTACAATACTTAGCATATCTCAACACTTCGTCCACAGTGCTGTTTTACCAGCACAACATATGCTGCTTAATCATTTCACTTATTTCTGGTTTCAATCCATAAACAAACCTATATACAAAATGACTCATCCTTTTCACTCAATGTCTCATAACCGCTATACTGTTTGAAAACCAAAAGTAGCCTTTCATAATAGGTGTGTACAGACTCCTTACTCTCCTGTGTAGTTCTGTCAATTTTTACCCAATCAGTTTCTTTGGGCGGAATTTTGTTTTTCAAAAATGTAATAACCTGTTCATACTTCCTCATTACTTCTGGACCTGGCGCTCCAGTTTTTGCATCTCTTGGGTACTGTTGGCCAATCAATGGTAATTTTACATTCTGTCCATAAATCGGCTGGTACCACAATGTCAAACAATCCATCCAAGTCTACCCACAACACTTTTGAAACTTTGACAAACCTTTCCACTTGTCTGTACCATTCTACAGGTTTTTCTCTTAATTTCGGAAAGTCATTTGTAAATGACAATATATCTTGTCTGGACCATGGAACATGTACATAACTACCTCCTGGAGTTTCTCTCATTGGATACTCCCGTACAATTGATTCCCTGTCTTTCACCGTAAAAGCCAAAGACGCTTTGTCGGTTGTTCCCTCTTTTCTTTTGGTCCACCTGCTCCTCCATCTGTCCACATCTCCCCATTTTCTCAACAAAACGATCAGTTCTTTTATCTGGGTTAATCGTCCTGATGTGTTCAGATTTTCTATATATTTCTCACAAAAATCTACCCTATATGGTTTCTGCAAACTCCTAACTTTTACAAATTCTACTCCTAGTTCATTCGCTGTCTCTTCCAATTTTTCATGTAAATTTCTAGCTCTCCAAGTAATACTCTTGCATAAGAACATGATCTCTTCGCCCTGATATGTTTTCAATTTTTCTGTACCAATAGTCCCTAAAATCAACTCTTCCATGTCTATCTTTAGCCTGATTACATCCAATGGTTGCGGTTCTGTATCTTTCTTTAGCAAATTTCTCATCCATTCATTTAATTCTTCTGGAGTTGGACCTACAGGTGTACTATTTATTTCTATCCAATTTTTATTCCTTTCTGGCGTTTCAGATGCGGACTCGGTTCCCATAGGAATCCTTTTTATCTCACTCTCATTTACTGTCAGGTTAATAGGCGGACTCGGTCTATATGAGCTGACCAAATCTCTGGTATCTTTGGTTTCTGTAGTTATCCCTTCTCTCATTCTTTGCATATTCGAGTTCATTGGGATAGTTAAGGAATGCTCATCTATTCTCTGGTTTTCAAAAACTGGTATTACAGGTCCTATTGTCACTGGCACAGTCACTGCTTCCATGTTCATTGTTAACTCTCTTATTTTCTCAGTCAATTCTCTTGTGGTGTTTGCTAACTCAGCTGCATTGCCACTGTCAGACTTCTCACTTTGTGGAGTTTCTAACTGTTCATTTGACCTATTTATATCACATCTTCGTTCTGGACTTTTATTCCTCCCAGCTTACATTGGCGGTGCATTGGGTGTCACCACCGCAGAATTCTGTTGATATGGAGGTGGTTTTCTGTTTAAAATATCTTCCAGCAATTCATCCTCTGTTTCGCTACCTCCATACCCATACCTTTCTGTAGCTGTATGTTTCTTTTTCTCTGTACACTTCCTTCCTGCAACCTCTTCAACTGTTATGGCTGGAAACAAACCATCTGTCATATTAGCATATCTCCAACGTCTCATTCTGTCTTCATGATTCACTCCCCATACTCTTCCATGAACTAAACTATAATTCTTTGCACCTCTGCGTCTTTCTCTTTCATACATCTCATCTTCCCATTCACCTAACGCTTCAAACTGTGTCGGTCTAGGTCTTGGTTCAAGTTTCATCATTTTCTCTCTCAAATTCCGAACTACAGCTGTGCTAAATGAACCATTTTCTGGAAAAGCCAATACTCCATCATTCTGAGTATATTTTGTCCAATTCTCTAACCAAATGCAAGTATGATAACCATATTTCAGCATCATATGAGAAGCTGGCGTTTTCGGCGGAGGAATTACCTGTCCTTCTCTAGTCACTACCTTTTTGTCCTTCTTGACAAAGTTCTTAATTTTCGCCATCCATGACGGTTTCTCTCTACAATACTCATAATAAGCCATTTTTCACGATTCTTTCTCTTCGGCAAACTCACAACTCTGCTCTGTTTACTATGTGCTATTCGGACCTATCCCAGAGCGTCTCACACCAACGCACCAATCCGAGAGTTTCTACGTCACTCACAACTGGCCAATACCAGCGCGTCTTCACACCAACATACCAATCAGAAAGCTCTTCGTATTTCTCAAGCACTGGCCAATCCCAGCACGGTCTTTTGTCAACGTCAGTTCTACTCCTGACCCCTCCTTTACAAAAATTATCTGCAAATTTTTCTTGACTGAATTTTATTAGTTACGACATAAAACACATTTCCATTGTCTGTTTTCGCTAAACAAAAGAGATAGCTTTTTCTATCTTGCAAGAATACTGTTTCGTTCGATAAGTGTAGCACTTCCCTCTACCTTACCCTTCTTTCAAGCAAGGGGTAAACCCGTTTCTCTGGGGATAATACACATGTGGAGACTACACTGCTCCTGAGAATTAAGGCCAGAGTTTCACAAGAAAACCGGTTGCTATTTCACTCATACATGTTTTATACATGAAATGTCCCTATCATAACACAACCTGTGTTATCACCAAATTGAAAATTAGACAATGCACTATTCCATGTGACTTCTCTTGCCACACGTGTCCACTTCCTACTTCCCAGAAGCTTCAAAATTTCCGACTTACATATAACATAATACAGTTCGACATGAAGTGTTAGACATGAAATAATCAATAATCAATAACCAATAATCACCAAACTAATCTATAGTAACCATAATTCTGCTACCAAGAAATCTGATCCAGCGCGGCTAATATAAATTCTTCTCCTTTGGACATAACATCCAGGTAAAGATCACTCACTAACAACTATACCATATGACGGTGGGGCCCATGACACCGCATAAACATACACTCTCTCAGATATTCCCTGGGTCACATCCACTTTCACCAAGGAGAAGGATTAAATTGCCGGAGGAACAGAATACCTTGTTAAAGTTAACAGGATATTACCTTAAACATCATACATAATCAGTTTTATTCCTGTCAGTTCAAAAACATCAAGGTATTCCGCTCTTTGGTCGATGGACCAACTAGTAGAATAAGTTGATGGTGATTAAGACCAGCTCAATCACATTTAAAACCTATTAAAACATTACACTTATTATTGAGCTAAAGAACCACAGACTCGTAGTTTTAATTAGAATAAAGTTGAATCTATTTTCTTAAATGCATGAGTGAGATTCAAGTTTATTAATCATTTAATACTTTTCAATAGCATATAAGAAATACATTTTAGAAAATAATTTTATGCATACCCCTCTCAGATGGAGAATGAAAAGTTCACCAAAGCAGATAAATTGTAGATCACAGCATGGAACTCCCAAAACTGACTGTCTGTCCCGCTAAGAGCCTCCTCGACGGACCTCCCATACAGGTTTCCCGTATCGGTCTCGTTCCTTTTCCCAGTCAAGTTTTAAAGTCCAAAATGACTATTTCTATAAAGAAAATGGCCTATAGAAAATAGCAGCAGCTTCTTCAGCATCAATGTTCAGTGCTCAAAAATTATGCAGGAATAGCGCGCCTCCTACTTAAGAGTAGGTCCTCTTATACCCTACTACTAGCTTACTAAACAAAAAGTTGCAATCTTTGAGGGCGAGAATCACGCTAATTGGTCCATTGGAGGGGTGGCAAGAATCACCTCATTGCCCTCCTTGTTCAAACCGGTTCTAAAAATGTTTATGGATCATACTTTCACATGACCTTTGGGTAATAGCAGTCCAATTGACAGTTCAGTAAATGTTTCACTTTTGTTGCTCATATTTAAACAGTCCATTGTTAATTCGTTGGGGCTCATCCCCTGTTCTCATGGATGCATGCTGAGTCTTTCTTGGCATTCTCCTCGTGTCAGGTCAGCCTGACCTTGACTCTTCTCACTCTGGGCTCGAATGGTAACCACGCGGTTTAGTTCTGCGGCTTTCTTCCGCTTAGAGGCCATCTTTGCGTCTGCGCATTAACCTCATCTACCTCGGCAGCCATTTTCACAGCACGGCCTAGTAGGCCCGAGCGAACTAGCATAAGAACAAACACAATCATAATTAAAATAAAGAAAATAAGCCTTTCTGTTTCTCACCCGTCATTCTAAGTACCCAAGTTAGGTGTTACCTAGCAGAAGCGACATTTAAAGCCATGTTTACTTACCATCCGCATTCTTTTGCCACAATACAATTTTACTACATAGCACAAATCATGCGATTTTGCTCTAATTAGTACGCAAATCACTATATTAATATTATTTCACTTTTTATTTGTAAATAAGTTAGTTTTTGCACATAAATAGAAATTACCACTTATATAAATGTTTACTAACGGTGCAAATTGTTGGTTAGTTCATCAAACAATTAATATTGTTAAATTATTATCCCTATTATGGGGTGTTACAAATTTATTTCATTTACCTTGCTCCATCACTTGATACCAATAAATCATAGAAACTGTGCCACTAATTATGATAAATAAATTACTGGTATGACGTAATTGTTATCATGCAAACTAGTGATCGCTGTGCAACAACAAAAGCCGACCATGTGATATAATATTATATAAATTGCCAGGCCCACAACAACTGAATGCAACCAAAGTTTTGTTTACACTACCCATACACACGGATGTCTGTTAAGTCTGAGGCAAATGCCAAGACCAAAGACACTGCAAAAACTCAACATGTTTTGCAGAGTACCATGAGCCAGAATGCGCTGACAATACAAGGCAAGCTGCAGAAAAAAACAAGCAGGGAGATAATGTAAACTAGACAGCGCAAGTGCTGTGCAGGCAAAACATTAAAAACAAAAGTGCCCCAAAAGCGGATGGAAACAGTACTTTGGGAACGGGACACTATATGAGAAGCACAGGAGGAACAACACAAGGAACAACAGGAAAAAGTATGCTGCAGCCAGCAGAAACAGAGGAAAAGTAAGTGGCAAGCCAGGAACCAATGAAAAGCAAGGGGGTGGAATGTAAGCTCCTTTTAAGATTTATATTTAAGACAATAGATTTCATAAGCACAGCAAAAGCGCTTTGCAGGCAAAATCTAAAAAAGAATGGTAAGGTAGGAGGTGGATACAATAAGAGTAAAGGAGTGAGTAGAAGGAAAAAGAAGAAATAGCATGACAGAGAGGGTTAATAAGAGAGGAGTAGGAGGGTCATGAGTGTCAAAGTAGAGAAGGCAATAAAGATGCGAGAGATGGATGAAGGAAGATGAAAGAGGACTCTGATAAAGTAGGACGACAGAACAGAATGGAGCAGGAGAATGATGAGCAAAGTGTTTGCTGGGCTTAGGGCAATGGATAGGCATGTACTGAGAGTGGGGGCGATGAGAGGCGGATAGAGGGAGAAGAGAAGGGAAGTGTGAAGGTAAAGGATGAGAGTGTTGAAGGATGAGTATGATGAGAAAGAAAGGTGGTCAGGGTGAAGGGTGATGAGCAAATGATCACTGGCGAGGGAGAGACCAGAGAAGGAGGGTGAAGAGATGGAGTGATGGAGAAAGAATGATAGGGTGAAGGGACTGGGAGAGACTAGTGGGAATGAGGAAGAGAATGTGAAAGAGGCAGGAACATGCCAGCCGCCATTTAGGAGGGACAGGTCAGATTTGAGACACTCGCATTAGCTGTACATTCCTAATTGTTCCCCTTAAAATGCATTCTGCTCAAGAAACTGACAACCAAATATTCTTTGAGAAAATAGCCAATAATTCAGAAACCCAGTCGCTACTTCAGAAGCTGCATTCTTGCACAGTGGACAGCTATGGGTAGAAATAGGCCCACATATGATGTTTGGTTTGTTCTCCTCAGGTTGGCAACTTTGATTGCTCTTCCAATTGCAATCACTCTTATTTGGAGTAAATGTACAGCAGTTGGCACTATTCTCAATGTTAAAACGTTGCACAGCTTCTTACTATCTGTTTAAAATACACATTTCCCCCAGATCTTTGTAAATCTTGTGCATGCTTATAAGCATGCTCTACATAATCCAGGCCTTGATGCTGTACAGGTATTTAGAGCTACCAGTGAAAAACACGTCCTGGGCAGCAGGAGTGCAAGTTCCAATTACACACTCCAGCACACCCGCACAAGTGCATGCACACACACTTGTATGGTAGCAGTTCAAGCTTCCATTACATATGCCAAATAGCTGCGCCATATGCAGCAGCAGTGAAGGCGATGCTGACAGAAGATGCTGAGCTGGAAAGAGAAGAGGATGAGGTGGAGAGCGGAGAAGCTGAGGCAGAGAGGAGAGAGTGATGGGTAGGAGAGTTAGGGGGAGACGAGGAGGGAGGAGTAGAAAGAGGAGTATAGTGAGGAAGAAAGGAAAGATGATTAAGTGAAGAGGAGGAGAGGGGTGGGTCTGAAAGACAGAGTGAAGTGAGAGGGATGCCAAGTAATAATTGTGAGACAGACAGAGATGGGTGAGGTGGGAGGTGGAGAGAAATTAGGTTGATGCACAGAGAGAGGATGGTGAGGTAGAGAGAGAGAGGAAGGTGAGGTGGAAAGAGTAGGGTGAGGGAGAGAGAGTAGGATGCGGCAGAGAGAGAGGGGAGGCCACAACAAGGAAAATGGAAGATGAGCAGTAGGCAAAGTATGCTACTCATACCCCTACAAGACCATCCTGCATGTCCAGAGCCAGCTCTCAGACACCTGGCAAACCGTAGGCAACCCCATTCATCTTCAGGGCCCACGCATGCTGCTTCGTGGCCCACTGGCCCTCCCAGATCCAAACACCCGGAGCCGAGGCTGGCGCGGAAGCCCGCATCCAGCACTATTAAATGTTGGCGTGCCAAATATCAAGGCTACATAATCATCAATCCACATCAGGCCTCTTTAATCCACTACCAGACACCCCACTTTACCCTTTATCTCACTCTTGCAGGTTCCACCTTTCTCCCTTTGTGACGTTTTTTACGGTATTTTCCTTTCTCCTTTTTCCTTTGTGTGTTTTTCCCTCTCTTGTCCGATCATGAAAAATAAATGCCGATTCCCAAAAAAGTCTGCCAGTGGCAACCACCGGCTCAAATTAAGCACGGTTTGAGGCGTTTAATGTCCCAAAGGTGGCGTCGCCTACAATTTAAAAATGCAATTTGCTGCGGGTCACCCCACACAATTGGTAGCTGGCAGATGCTTAGCAACCCTAACACCATAGCAACATGAAATTCAGCTCCTGTAAGCTTTCACAGAATGTCAATGTCACAGCTAATATTACACTCTGCTGTTGCATGCAGAATTTTCTTCAGGGACGTTTGTATGTTGGACACGTCCCTCCGTGAAAGAAAATGTGCAGGACAAAAGATCGCAAGATCAAAGCTGTTATATAAATCTAGATACCATTATCAATCAGTAAAGACGTTTGTTATGTGCTTGATACTGGTCAACACACTTTATGGGCGCTAATTTTCTACTGTGGCGCAGGGACGGGGCGTGGCGTATCCTATTCAAGATCTCAAAGAGTGGCAGTGGAGAGAGCTGGAGACTGAAACCAGAAACCCAGATACCTCACTCCTCCTGCCTCCGCATCAGGCCTTTTCTAGAACCCCTAAACTCTAAATCATTGCTATCAACAGACATGTTGTGTCAGTGTTCATTCAAAAAAAGGAAACGTGCGCGCTTACTACATAAGCACTCTAAGGATAGCTGGTTTAAACTTGCACCTACCTATCCTGCTTTGAAGTAAGTCACGCACCGCACTCTGGCCTTGTAAACACATGAAAATTATGTACGGAAATATCAAAGGATGCAGTGAATCACACGCAAATAAGTAAAACAAAGAAATGACAAGCAAGCAGAAACCGGAGTGACAATTTCAGCACCAAAAATTGTGCTGGCTGCACACATCTCGAAAATAACACTACGGAGCTGCATAAAATGTTTCAGTCTCACCAAAAGTCAAAAAGTCTTTTCGAAGCAAATCTAACAAGCATTTGCAATGCAATCGGTCTCGCCTTTGGGACCTTATAAGTATTTAGCTATGCACCATATTATCCATTGGACCACCTGCACTCACTTTGCAGTCAAAGCCCATTGCTATCAAACACCCCGTCTTGTCAAGCACTAACTCCGGCCGTCAGGCCAACCTATCGCCCACTTTTGCTACTATTGTCCACCTCACCACTGCATCTCCCACAAAACATTAGGCCAACCGTCTCTCCTGCTGAAGTCACTTCCCTACCACCATCACCATTTACTAATCCCACACTAAATACTTTGTCAACAGTCTCTCCTGTTCAAATCACACTCCTGCCGCATCCCCACCCTAAGCACTAGGCCAACAGCCTCTCATGCGGACGCCACTCCCCTGTCATCAATATTCCTCATCACTCTAAACCCATAGCAATAGCAACTTTGCTCACGTTACTTCCTTGACATCACTAATGCCCAAGCTACTCCATGCCAACAATCTATTCTGCTGACGTCATTCCCTGCCATGGCCACTGCCACCCTGCATGCTACTACACCTTCTAGCCACTTCCCTTACTTCCCTCCTAGCCCTCCGTACTGTGCAGGTTTGTATCATTGAACCCCATGAAGGCAGCATACAGACCCCAACCCTCCCATTTTATATTCCGGTTCACGTTTATAAAGAACTGCTGTTCCTGGTATGGGCTGATACCCGATATCACAATATCACCCGATATCACAATGATGGAGAAAGCTCGCAATCCTGGGGGAATCTCACACACTGCTAGGGGAGCTCAGGCTACTGGAGGAAGCTAACACTGCCGGAAAAAGCTTGCAATGCTAGGGGAATCTCACACTGCTCTACTGGAGCAAGTTCAGAATGCCTTGGAAAGCTCATACAGCCAAGAGAATCTTACACTTCTGGGGCAATTTTACACTCATGGGGGAATCGTACACTCATGGAGGGAATCTCAAGCAACTGGAGGAAGCTTACACTGCCCAAGGAAGCTTGCACTGCTGGAGAAGCTTGCACTGCTGGGGGAAGCTCGCAATGCTGGGAGAATCTCACACACTGCTGGAGGAAGCTTGCAATGCTTATGGAATCTCACATTGCTCTGCTAGAGGACGTTCATTCTGCTGGGGAAGCTCATACTGCTAAAAGAAGCTTGCAGCGCTCACAGTTTCTCTCAGTGCTGCAGGAAAAGGACCATGCTGGAGAAACTCCCATTGTGGGAGCCCAAGAATAATGACAGAGGGTACTCGTGCTGCTGGGTGAAGCTTGCGCTGCTGGATGAAGCTCGCGCTGCTGGATGACGCTCGCGCTGCTGGATGACGCTCGCACTGCTGGTGGAAGCTCGCATTATTGGAGTCCAAGAGCAATGGCAGACGAAACTCGCACTGCTGAAGGAATCTCACACTGATAGAGGAAGCTTGCAATGCTGGGGGAATCTCGCACAATGCTAGGGACGCTCAGGCTACTGGAGGAAGCTGGCACTGCTGGAGAAAGCTCGCAATGCAGGAGGAATCTACTATTGTGCAGGAGAAAGTTCAAACTGCCTTGGGAATATCGCACAGTGCCGAAGGAAGCTTGCAATGCTTGGGGGTGCTCACACTGCTCTGCTAGAGTGAGTTCAGATCGCTGTAGGTAGCTCATGCAACCGGGGTCTCACACTGTTCGGGGATTCACACACTATTGGGGGATTCACACACTGTTGGATCTCTTTAGCACTAATAGTAAACTTTTAGATGAATCGGACATAGCTGGAGAAAGCTGCCATCTTTTAAGTCTTGTCCGGCCGTACAGATATTATGTTGGCATAACTATGTGGGTGACGCACTCTCCGTGGCACACACCACACTTTTAGATAGCTCTGGAGGCCACAGGCCCACCTCGAACCCTTCTCTCGGCACCTGGTCTCTAGCGCTGCCGATAGCTTCTGTGTGCCTCAGAATCCCGCCCCTTCACCGAACCCCCCACCTGGGCCTGTAAGATGTATGATGCCGCCATGCTACAAAAGTGGATTCGTCTTGGGTTGGACAAACCGCGCCGAGGTCCATAAATCAGAAGCCGGCACAGTTTAATAAAACTGTATTGACTTACAAGTGATTATTAATCAAAAGGCCATTAATAGCGGCGGCCGCTACCGAGGGGTGCGCAAGAGTGATCGGAAATCCATGGCGGCTGCTGGACGCATGTGTAAGATAGCCGTCTGTATTGCGCATGTGTTCTGGACAGGTCAGGCAAAATAGAGTGCGAATTCGCCCAGCCAATTCCAGGACAAAACAAGCATTTAAAATGCAATAGGACTCGTATTTACACAAGACCTATTGCATTCGAAACGGAAGTGCGGGCGTCGAAGAAGGCACGAACGGGAGGGGGGGGCGGTGGTGGGACGAGAAGTCACGGACTGCGGGAGGGAACGGGGGAGACAGGGGAACAAAACAGTTTATAAAGTAAAGGGGCCGATAGCCACGGAAGGACAAAAATGACGACATGGCAGTCAGGAGGCGGGACTAACAAGCGGAAAACCAATCAGAATGCAGCATTTAGGATTTCGGCCAATCAAAAAGATAGGCGGAAAGTGGGCGGAGCTTCCCCCGCTATACTGTATACGAAAACCAATCAGAATGCAGCATTTAGGATTTCGGCCAATCAAAAAGATAGGTGGAAAGTGGGCGGAGCTTCCCCCGCTATACTGTATACTGCATGCCTCGCAAAGCGAGCAGCGCATGAGCTGCAACGCTAGGCGAGACCTAAAAATGTGAATGACAGCAGCACACTTGCTCAAGCTTAAAATCAGAGTTAAGAATGTACGACTTTACAATTTGCAAAAAGCTACTTCACACAAGTTATTGGCAGTGCATACACGCAGAGGTGAAAGTACAATAATACCCCTCACTGCCAATAGATGAATCAACACTTTTTAATTTACAACATACGGGCTTTATTCAATGTTCTATGAGCTAATTACTTATTACTGTACCGTATTGCACATTTGTCATCAACCAGCACAATCATTAGTGAAAACATGGCAGTATATTGGTTACCGAAATTTTGACATGTACAGATTCTACATAAATGACGTTTCATATGACAGATACATAAACATATACAATGATTTACCACCTATGTGGTCCTTATTGCAAATTAATCGTTAAAAGTGTCCTGAACACTATTATATAAGCAACTCCTTCTTTCACAGTGCTATAGATACAATCAATGTTGTCCCTAATGAGGACAATCCAGTTCTTTTTAGTGTGTCTACACACAGTACCCTAACGGTTTTAGGTTTTTAAAATGTCCCTCTAATGTTATCATGTTCCTCATGGATTTAACATGTGGATGCGTTTCGACCTCTGTTACCCGGGAAAGTATTCAAAGAGGTTTTCCAGAAGGCAAATATGAGTTTCCTATTCAGGACACTAAATACAAAATTATATAATCAATATCTATATCCCTTTATATTTGTCGAAAAGATTATTTGAACAGACGAACAACCCCTCATTCCGGTAATCATCCTCTATGCTAAGTCACTGTGGGAAGAAGAAAATAATTGTGTCTTAAAGATCAGTCTTTTTCAGAATGTATAGATATGACCTGACACCATGCACCTCACATGAGTAACCAAAGTGGTCTCACCTAAAAGATGCTTCTACTTGTGTTTGCTGAAAGAAACAAGCATTTACAATACAATCAGTCTCGCCTTTGGGACCTTATTTGTATTTAGCTATGCAGCACATTATCCTGGGTGCTGAAACATCTACTGTTCTTTAACATGGAGGCTTTGACACTAATAGGTACATTATTGCACAATACATTATCGCACATTACTGCCGCGTAGCCACGCTCACATGTATCTTCAGCACAATGACATCCCCAGCTCATGGTAATCACCATGACATAGGGAAGATCCAACGACTTCCGGTGATAATTATATATATTTTTTATATCACAGAAGCATGAGTAAAATCAGGCACTGAGTATCTCTACTTGCCTTTCAGTGCAGTGATGCAGGAACATGCAGTGGAATGCATTTTTTAACCCACTATGCTGTGGTAATTCGCCTGTAGAAAAGTGCCTGAATGTTCCCCCTCTTCGAAATAACAACACATATGGTCATATCGCCGGAGTCGTTTTTAGTAAACATAGAAGTGAAGAGTCCAACTCAAACATTTTGGGATGGTTCCAGAACATGCCACTTTGTGGCCTGTTGAGTTTTCTGTTTCCGAACAATATTGGTAAAACGGCACAAAAAAGCGGAGCCTGTTGGCACTGCCAATGCTTGTTTTATGTAGTGAATGCTACTGTCGATTTACTATTTATTAGTCCTGTAAACATGAGGTAGTACAATACCCAATATAGCTGTACTTTCTTTAGTGAATTCAGAAGGCTAAAGTTGCTTTATCAGCATTCAAACCTGAGTCAGTCTTGGTAGGAGTTGAACCCATAATCTACAGAACACCGCATGTGTCAGCGGCGAGAGTTCATATCTGATATTCAGTATTCCTTGCGATTCGAAGCAGTCTGGAGCTTGAAGGAACACCCTGTCACATGATTTACAGTTGTACACAGAAGACACACAAATGATGGACGGAATGCAGAGCAAATCAAACATTCACCCCCCGTCAAGAGATCTGGGTTAAATCCATTGATCTTTTGCTCACCATGCCACCCCAGTTTAGACCCAGCCATATGCAAATCAGTCTTGACCCTGTGCCTCATGGGAACAGTCCAGCCCGAACTGCCAAGCCAGGTCCTCCCTGGACCAGAAACAATCATCTTGGGACCGGTTTCGAGGCATCACCCCTCATCAGCCAGGCTAGCTTGAATCCAGTGGCACAGTGAGCTCGGGACCCACACCTGGGCATACCCAGCACACTTTGGGCAAGGAAGCAGAAGACACACAGATGATGGACGGAATGCAGAGCAGATCAAACATTCACCCCCAGTCAAGAGATCTGGGTTAAAACCATTGTTCTTTTGCTCATCATGCCACCCCAGTTGAGACCCAGCCATATGCAAATCAGTCTTGACCCTGTGCCTCATGGGAACAGTCCAGCCCGAACTGCCAAGCCAGGTCCTCCCTGGACCAGAAACAAGCATCTTGGGACCGGTTTCGAGGCATCACCCCTCATCAGCCAGGCTAGCTTGAATCCAGTGGCACAGTGAGCCCGGGACCCACATCTGGGCATACCCAGCACACTTTGGGCAAGGAAGCAGAAGACACACAGATGATGGACGGAATGCAGAGCAGATCAAACATTCACCCCCAGTCAAGAGATCTGGGTTAAATCCATTGTTCTTTTGCTCACCATGCCACCCCAGTTTAGACCCAGCCATATGCAAATCAGTCTTGACCCTGTGCCTCATGGGAACAGTCCAGCCTGAATTGCCAAGGCAGGTCCTCCCTGGAACAGAAACAAGCATCCTGGAACCAGTTTCGGGGCATCACCCCTCATCAGCCAGGCTAGCATTAAACCAGTGGCACAGTGAGGCCGGGGCCCACGTCTGGGGATACCCAGCGCACTTAGGGCGAGGAAGCAGAAGACACACAGATGACTGGGGGGGAATGTATGATTTATTCAGCATTCCGTCCATCATTTGTTTGCGTTAGAGTTGTACACAGGCACAACTTGTGTGTGGGTAAGTGAAATTTGCATGTCACGTGGTTTGAGAGTACACGTTTTCTGGAGGTGATTTGATGATTTATAATTTCAGGAAATTGCCAAGGTCTCTCGCATAAAAAGTGTATGAGAGGGTGGGATGAGAGATGATATCAGACTGTGTGGCCTTGGGGCAGCCCATGTGAAGCTGTGAGGGTGTTGAATTCGATAGCAGGTGGCAGAGACTTGCTGTGCATGAGTGCGAGATGCTGAGCTCTAAACCAGGGGCATAACACAGGCCCCTGCACCCTCTGTGGCGCAGGGGTTCCCCCAACTCTTCAGGGGACCCCAATCATCAAAGGCCAACATATAGCTGTGAAATATGAGAGACTCCCCTCATCAAATTCAGAGGGGGGTATCATTTTGCATTACGCCACAGCTCTAAACACAATGGAGATGGCAGAAGGTGGCACACAGAGGCTGAGTACAAGCATTAGATATGGGTCAGAGAGAAAGTAAGCACCAAACTGCGGAACACACCAGGTATGAGAACACATGGAGAGAAATATTGCCTATCAGCGGGAAATGGTATTGTGCAAAGCTCTGTTTTTAATATAAAATCAGGGCCTTTGGTGGTCATATTACTGAAAATACAACATTTGAAAAAAATAGTATTGTCTACGGGTGCTCGTTGAAAACAAGTTTCTATGGCCTGGAATCTAGGGAATACTAAAGTGATTCTGGGATTTTACAGACCTCTGCTGGTCGTTTTCTATCAAGAAAGTTAAATAGAGGCAGTTGCTAGAAAAAAAGTCCCTAAGCAAAAGCGGAAGCAGACAAGTCCTGGGGCTAATCTCCAGAGCCCACAAAGTACATACAACAGATATTCCAGACAGCGCAATCGCTGTCTAGGCTTCACCTAAAAAGGAGTCATTCAAACATCTGCTTGCCAGGGCCGGTTCTAGGGTTTGTCAGGACCCAGGCAGAATAGGAACATGTGAGGTACCTCTACAACGTGACATCACAGGAAGTGACATTAATTGAAGATTAATTTTCTGGCATTGCCAATGCAGC
Organism: Calotriton arnoldi; assembly: GCA_963921515.1. NCBI lineage: Eukaryota > Metazoa > Chordata > Amphibia > Caudata > Salamandridae > Calotriton > Calotriton arnoldi. The sequence continues at coordinate 131,273 of CAWUFW010011168.1, forward strand.
TTTGCAAGAAACTACTTACATAGTGTGGATATCACTAAAATATACATTATAATCATAATAAAATAAGTACAGATATTATTGCAATTTATTATTATTTAGTGCATTTGTAGAGCACATGGCTGCCCAAAGGCCTTCCGAGATCTAAGTCATAAGGAATAGAAAGCAACCAAAGAAGAACCAAAAAAGCCGGTTCTTCAATTTCTTACAAAAAATCTCAAGGGAAGTGGCAGTTTTAACTCCAAGGGGAAGCGAGTGTCAGAGCTTGGGGCCAATGTATCTAAAGGATCGGCCTCCTTGTCTTGCCAGCTTCACCCGAGGGGTAGCCGTGAGGCCCAGACTGCCTACCTAAGTGTAGCACGCATTTAGGCACATAAGGAGTGACCAGATTGTTAATGTAATCAAGGGCCTTCTGGGCCAGCGCTTTTTACATAAAACACAGTGCCTTGAACTTGACACGTTTCTCAATGGGCAACCAATCGAGTTCACACAAGTGGGCAGAGACTGAAGCATACAGAGGGACATGGCAGAGAAATCTATCAGCCGCATTCTGCACTATTTGCAGGAACTTCGAGATTCCCAAGCACAACGCATTACCGTAGTCCAAATGTGAAGTTATTAGAGCCTGCACAACAGTTCTCTGAGCAGAGACCGGGAGAAGCTCCAGACTTTTTTTGCAGGCCTTTATGAAGCACAAAACACGTGGCAGAAATCTTGTTGATCTGGGAGTCCATCCTGAGTTTGCTGTCCAGGCAAAAACCCAGATCCTTCACAAACTGCTTGGGGAAGGGGGTAGGACGTATAGTTTCAGGCCAATCTGACGGACCCAAAAGCTGAGACTTATTACCACCACCAGGGCCTTGGTTTTATTTTCTTTCATCCAGAGGGCCACTGTCGCTAGGCAGGACCTCAACTCAGGACCACTTTTATACTTGGTAGAAGGTAAAGAAACGAGTATTTGGTTGTCGACAGCATAAGAAAACAAGGTGATGCCAAAACCTTCTACAATGTCCAATAAAGGTTGAACATAGACTTTGAAGAGCATGGGACTCGGGGAAGGTCCCTGAGGAACACCATAAGGCAGTTTGCGAACTGAAGAGGAGGAGTTGGGTGCTAGAAATCACTTGAAAGGTTCAATCCCACAGAAAGGAGCAGAACAAATAAAGAGCACAGCCCCTAATGCCGCAATCAGCCAGCCTCTTAAAAAGAATGTCATGGGACACGGTGTCATAGGCCGCGCTCAGATCCAGAAGGATATTTTAAAGCTTTATTACATGGAAATACATTACATTTATCAAACTGGCTGAAAAAGCTATACCTTGGTATCCCCAAAGCTGGTTTGAGTACTCCAATGTTCACTAATTGTTTCCAGATAAGGGCATGATTAAAATTCCAAGTCAGACTGTCCTAGAACTATACAGCAGGACCTCAAGTGACTCCCCACCCCTCCCTTTACACTAGTGAAGTTAAAGGTAAGGCATTTGTTTTTTAAAACATATTTTATTAGATTTTTAAAGTACCACTTGGGCGAGAGCCCGACATAATCCATTTGATAACAAAATATCGAAGAGTTAGCAGCCATGGAAATATCAATGGGTACAGTTTGTATACAAAATAAAAGAAAACAAACTAAGAACTGTACACAGACTTGCCCACCCCACCCGCATTGGCAAGCAAAATTCAGTACACATATATGCCCAAGAAGAGGAAACAGTGCATCATACATTTTGGCCCACAACCTTCCTATGAGGCTATTCTTACGGGGATTGCGAAGGAAGAGGAGGGAGATCAATGCCACGGTATGTAGCCCACCGAGACCATATCTTTCTATGTTTTTGGGGGCAGCCGCTCGCCTGAAATACTGCCATCTCCGCACCCATGCATTTATCTAGCTCTTTTCGCCACTTCCCTAAAAGGTAAGGCATTTTGATTTCAGCAGGCACGGAGAATCAACACAAACAGATACATGCTACATCGTTTGAGTGACCTGCAAGAGCAGCAAAAAAAAAACAGAGCACAGATTCCAAAACATGAGAAGAGGAGACAACACACATGTCATACACAAGTGGGATGGCTAATATATCGGCAGTCAGAAACACCAAAGGCTGGACCACACCTTCACCCTGAGCGTCTAAACACAGCAATTACTCTCAAACTCAATTTTTAGGTCGAAGCCTACCAGACGGTGCAGCTATCTGGTTGCAAGGAAATACTGGGGACATGCTGTTAGCTTCCCTAGGAATGCATTCCACTCATTCCTTACCACTGGCTTGGTGTTTTGTAACTTACATTTGCTTGCTTCCTATTTGCTGGCTTTATTGATTTAGGCTGTCCAGCATGTCTTTGTCCCTCCTGTGAAGCATAGCCTGTTTACCACCTCTCTGAATGGCTCCTTGTATTCGTCCAGGAAGTGCTAGCTTTCTGAAAACTCTTTTTTTCCTTTTTGTGAGGGTCTCCAGGAGAGTACATGTGTTTTCAATTGTCTCTTGTATGCTACTTCACAGCAGTAAAGGTGCTGTATTTCTTTAAAAAGGTTTCCTGCTGCCTATCTTTTTGCTTGACTGATTCTGCTAATCTCTGCCAGTGCATCAATCTTGCCTGGCTGTGAGGAACATTATTCTGTCTAAGAGCTTTTTAGGATGAAGCCTACCTTGCAAAAGACTTTGTGGGGACATTCTGAAAGCTTCCCTGGGAATGCATTCCACCCATTTCTTACCATTGCCTTTGTGTTTTGTAACTCACATTTGCTTGCTTTCTATTTGCTGGCTTTATTTGTGTTAGGCTGCCCAGCATGTCTTTGTCACTCCCGTGGAGCATGGCCTGTTTACTACCTCTCTGACTAGCTCCTTGCATTCCTACACGAGTGCTCACTTTCTGAGAACTCTTTTTTTCTTGTTCATCAGGCACTCAACATGCTGTATTTCTTGGATGAGGTTTCTGCCTTCCATCTTTCTGCTTCACTTATCTTTGCCATTTTGATCCAGAGACGTTTTAAAGCATGGGCAAAGTGGACTCTGGCCCATCCTTTCAGGGGGCCCCTGATAGAGCCAGCTCTGTTCTGCAGAGAGTCTTGCCCTGATGACCTTGAATAATTCTTAAATAGATTGTTGCAAATAGCGTTGTCCTTTAATTTATTTTTTAATCTGGATAATATGTGAGAGTACATTGCAGACATTTTGTAGACAAATGTGTTTATTTTTCATGCAACATCCAAAAGAAAAGTTTCTTTTAAATCCAAACAGGGTCTCACATATGTGAAATGAGAGGGTGTAGAAATGAGAGGGTGTAACAGAGATTATCTGCAACTTTTCCTCACTTTAGGCGATGAGGGCACAACAACCAAGCGCACTGGTTAATGGTTCAGATTTTTATTCTCGTAATCCCAAAGTCCTGTATCTGTGATGCTTCACTCTCCTAGGTCCCACCGCCACTAGGACCAAGTCCTCAAAACAATTCCAATACTTGGAAAGGAGCGTCGAAGTACTTGCTATAGTGATCAATCAATTATTGCATTCATAAGAACCAGTTCCAAAGGCAAGCTTGTTTTGTAGAAACATTCCATTTATTAATATTCTTCTTCTTTTTCTATTCACAATAGGATAATTATTCAAAAAATCTCTCGATCCAAGAACTTATACAGTATCAGAACATCAGCCTACGTGTTTCGTCCCTACTAGGACGTCATCAGGGCTGTCCGCCAGAGCGTCTTATTCTCCAACTTCCATGCCATGGCCTGGCCCGATAAATCCCGCCAGGGCCAGGCCGTGGCATGGAAGTTTGAGGCCGGACCACCAAAACCATGCACAAACGCTGCAATTCAGATAATGCAGCTCACTATTGAACATCAATTAAGGGCTTGCAATGGAAGGGTGACTAATAATGAGAACGACAACCCCTCCTTATATACTTTTAAACGAGGCAGCTCGCAGTCAAGAATAGACTATATCATGCACAGTACACATAGTTGGAGTAGGATCATGGGTTTTAGAATAGACACGAGGACAGTGACCATCGGCCACTTTGCCTGGATATAGCAGGCTTTATATCAAGAGATGATCCGTTGGCCGTCAGCCCACCAAAAATACAGCCCCTAATAGGGAATAACCTTAGAGTCATTAAATGGCCCCGGATTACAGAAAACATTGAGCTGATGACTGGTATCTATAATACATTTGTAGATATAGTGGGCCCTCGTGTAGAGACAAGAGGAACATCAGTAACAATAATGCACAATCGCCTAGTGGCGCAGTTAGAGCCCCTCCTCACCAGAGATACTAGAAAAAAACAGAAATCCAGCAGTAATACAAATACAAATCTCTGGTACACATCAGATTGTATGAAAGCCAAGAAATGTCTACTTGAGAACCTAAAGCAGGGGAGTGCAGACTCAATAAGAGAGGCTAGGGACAGCCACAGGAAGATATTGGCTGCTGCAAGAAAGAACTGGGAGGAGAATAGCTGGCTGGACCTCCTCCAGGCTGCGAAAACCAATAACATGTCAGAATTCTGGAAAATTATTGCATGTGGGGGCAAGGACCAAGCAGAGCGCACAGAGTATTACTTGGAGCTGGTAGCTTGGACCGAGCACTTCACCAACTTGTATTCAAGTTTTCGGTCCACTTCGGCCGAATATAGGGAGCCTGCTAGCAATGAGGAAGATAGAGAAGCTATCATTTTTACATCGGAAGAAACTGAACACACAATAGATACTATTAAGCAGCGAAAGGCCTGGGACTAGATAGACTCCCTGGAGATCTGTTCAAGCACGATAAGAATGTCTGGGTCCCATATGTTAACCTAATTAGCAACACCATAGCAGCAGGTGCACCTGTACCTGCAACATGGAAAGGGGTGGAAATTGTCCCTATACATAAAAAAGGTTGCAAGCAGAAACCTGAGAATTACAGGCCAATTAGCCTAATAGATGTGCTCCAAAAAATCTTTGCCAGGCAATTACTGAATAGGCTTAATGAATGGATAGAGACCAACAATCTAATGTCCCAGTACCAGGCAGGATTCAGAGCTCGAACAAGCACGGTGGACCAAGTCTTTAGATTTTTATGTATCATCTGGAAATATGTCAAGGTAAAGGGGGGCCACATTTATGTTGCATTTGTAGACTTAAGAGCAGCCTTCGACCTCGTACCCAGATGTTTACTGTGGGACTTGCTAAAAAAACAGGAAGTCCCCCCAACTCTACTAGCACAGATACTAAGGCTATACCGTGACAACTATGCAAGAGTCCGCTGGGGCATGAATGGAGAGCTCACGGAACCGATCCCAATAGATAGAGGAGTGAGACAGGGGTGTGTACTTGCCCCCACCCTGTTCTCATTCTATATTAATGATGTGGTCGGTTACTTACAAAAAACTGAAAACGACCCTCCTAAGCTGAGTGGGAACTTGGTTCCAGCGCTGCTATTTGCAGACAATACTATTTTAATCTCGCAGACACCCAGGGGCCTGCAAAACTTACTGAATGCTTTTAATAGATACTGCAACGCAAAAGGCTTAGAAATAAATACTGGTAAAACTAAGTACATGGCCATAAATCCCCATAAAGGATTTAGAAAGGATTTTAAGATGAATAACCAAAAACTAGAATATGTCCCAAATTTCACTTACTTGGATATATTGCTCGACTTGAAGCTGTCATGAAAATTGCAGGTAAACCACTCACCACTGCGACTTGCCCAGGGGGCGGGGGCTGTTCTAAAAAAATACAGCTCATCGTCAAGCAAACCCTTGACACCGGCACTTGAGATATACAAATGCATGGCGCAGGCAGCTGCATTGTATGGATCAGAACTCTGGGGAATCGGTGACACCACACAACTAACAAATGGGGAAAATAAGTTTGTGAGGAGATTAATGGGGCTACCAACATCAACGCCACTTCGCCCAATGTTCCATGATCTAAACACGAAGCACATAGGACATATTGCAACACTTCGACCACTGCTTTACTGGGTACGCCTGTGGATAACACCAGAGCTAGCTGTATATAGAGAGGGTGCAAGAGAACTCTTAGCCATTGATAGCTGTCTCACTTTTCCTTGGCTAAGATTCGTTAAGAAATGGCTCACAGAATTAGGCCTCAGTTTATACTGGACTGAACTATATAACCTAATACCAAGCTGTAAAAATATATTGAAAAAAACCTATTGGTCACACATCCTGAATGCCCTTCATTGTAACCCAAGTCTGGGAAGGTTAACAACCCATTTTCTCACTGTAAAACCTAACCCAAGCTGTGAAGAATTCCTTGATTACATACAGCCACACTTTGCCATAACTCTGTACCTAAAATTAAGATGCAGTACTTTGCAGATCAGGAGTTACACAGCAAATTGGGGGACGAAGGGGGATAGCACTTGCACTTTATGTCCTTTATGCACCTCAAGGCCAATTGAAAACACAGTGCACATCTTATTTTTTTGCACAGCGTATACCCGGGCAAGGAAGAAATGGATACGCCCGCTGTGCAACACTCTGGGATTCAGGAGGCACCAAGATGCACTAAGGGTGTTGACAACCAATACCGCACCATATGTAATATTTGCCCTATCGCGATATCTGTTTGCAGTGGGGACTGTAAGAAACAAAATGGGACTAAAACTGGGATGCTGCAGCGAACAATGCACTTTATCTGGAATAGCACTTTGATTTTTTACACCGATTTGCTATTTTAATTGTATTACATAGATTGCCAGCCGATTTTAAATATATATACAACATGGGGATGCACTGAAGTACTTAGCGACCTGTAAATATTGTTTCTAATTTGTGACTAATGATGATTTTATCATGGATTTTACATACATTGCATGATGAAATTTAGCTCATATCTAATAAGTATTTAATATGTGTATATAATATAATGAGCATAGGCAACTGAAAAAACATTTTATGGGTGAAACTTTTATGTCCCTTGGCCGAAATAAAGTATTTCAAACCAAACCAAACTGTACAAATATTTTAAAATATAGCAGAATTAGGAAAACACAAATGAAGCACATTTTTTTGTAATTCTGAAGTGTGGTGAAAACAAATATTTTAATATATTCAAAACAAATCAATACACTAGGTGATTCCAATTTCTACACATTATCGTTTGTGCGCTGTATAGTTATATCAGTTAAACTGTATGTCTGTGCAAATATAATGGTAATTTCAATTCAAAATGTGTTGTCCGTATGGCTGTGCACTGCCTCACCATGCATACTCCACTCTATGCATTTCACTCTACGACATGCTACTCTACTCCTCTCAACTCAACGTCACTCCACTCACTTTACTCTATTCCACTCTGCGCCCCTCCACTCTATAACACTCTACTCCTCTCCATGTCCCTCCACCCTACACAACTCTACTCCACTCAATTCCACTCCACTCGATGCCACTCCACCCTATGCCACTCTATCACATCCATTCTACACCACTCCACACCACTGTACTCCGCTCTACACCACTTTTTGCCCCTCCACTCTACAACACTGAACTCTATAGAACTCTACTCCACGACACTCAGCGACACTCTACTCAATGACACACCACTCTAAGACACTCCACCATGGGCCACTCCACTCTACACCATCCACGCCGCTGATGTACAAAATGGCTAACACACATTGGCAAAGGCAATAGCTCTCACATACGCGAGGCCTATTGGCTTTGTCAATGCTTGTTTATTTTGGTTAGTGCTCTTTACTAATAGCATAACTTAAACAATCCTTTCTTCAATTTCAGGCCCAAGCCATAGGTGCTGGACGTAGTGGAGTGTTGGGTGTTGGGTGTTGAAATCCCCCAAAAAATAACCAAGCTGGAGTTCAGAAGCGAATGAGCAATAAACAGTCCTTTACATTTTGAGGCATATTTATGAATTTCATTACAAGACTGGTAACATTTATTGCTGCATCAACATGCAGCCCTTTAAAGAACATGTATTACATCATAAGTAAAAACATTCCAGTAAGAACTTTGGAAAACAACATAACGTCATGGTAACTATGCATCATCCTCTCTTTTATTCTCTGCTCCTCTACAGTTAAGTATACCCTTTCTGTGTCTCTGAGGTTTATGCCTTTATGCATGAATATGTTTATCTTTTACCAATAAGTCTTTTCCAAGCAGGCTACCAAGGTAGGTGAGTGTCGTTTGTTTGTTCTTTCGGGCTGTTACCCTTCCAATTTCTGGTTGGGTTCTCAATTCCTTATATATATTCTTTAATGCCAAAGTTGGGCGTAAGATAATATTTGATTACATACTAAAAATACATTAAAACCTTTGTTCGGGCAATCGGAGCAGTTACTTACTGTGATCTGGTCGATCACTGCTCCGGGACGTACGAGCGGGCCATGCCCCTCGGACCAGCCCTCTCTGCGCAGTCTCTGCAGACAGCCTGCTAGAATCGCAGGTCAGTCCTCGCACGGCTCCCCAGAAGCCCAATGCCCAATTTCAAACACAGCTGATTTTTGGCTCCAGTCAGCGTTTGAAAGCAGGTGGGCGAACCGAGCCTGGAAGCGGGCCTATAGCGGTCTGCACGCCCACCCGTCCCGATAAAGAAAAATCTCAGAAAAGGAGTACTACACCGCTCACTAGGGAGGAATGATGTAAGAGGCAAATTTAATTAAAATAAAAAGAGGACTTTGTTTCAACGTTGCGAACTAGGCGCTACCATGGCAACGGGTCTAGCGCGAGCAAGCAACCGTCCGTCCATTCGAAGAGCTGACAGGTGAGAAGGAGTTTCTACGACGCTTGATCAGCAAAGCAATATTTTAACAACAAAAAAAGAAAGGGAGAAAGAAAAGGGGAATAGGATTAGTTATTATACAATACCCTTATTAATCCCCTTCACTCTGACTGAACAATGTCAGATAATGAAGCAGAGGGGAGTACAAGTATACCCCTTAATGAGAGTATATTAATAAATTATTTAGAAAGAGAATTTAAATCCTCACTAAAAGAGGCAGTTGAAGCTGCCTTTAACAAAAGTAAAAGAGATTACCCTGAAGAGGATTTAATATCCCTCTCAGAGGAAGAGATCCCCATACCTAGACATGGAGGTAAGGCCCTGAAGAAAACAAAACATTTAAGTAATGTTCTTGGCAATCATGGTAGCCAGTGCGCTACAAAAGAGAGAACAACCTCTGGGTAGCCTGTGCGCTAATAATGACCTTGGTACCCATAGCGGCACAACAAGCAAGAGCTGCCTTATTGGCGCAATTAGTTCAGGTGTCTGCCGCGGCACAAAAAGATCAAGTGACCTTCATGGCACAAAAGACCACAGTTTTCAACCTGAAAACGAAGCCTACCCCTATGATATGTACCCTGAGGATGAGGGGGATGAATATATCTTCAACCCTCTAGAGACTATAGACAATGACCTCCTCGATGAGGATCTTGACCAGCCATCTAACTCTAAGGCTATCAAAGGCCCGACAGGGGTGAAAATGTTTAATCCAAACCACATCACACACCTGAGAGGGTCAGACTGGTGGCCCATGGACCACATATCAAAATTCATTAAATTCTGGATTCGCAAATCCCTTGAAAAGGAAACGCGAAACGTAATGAGGGCGGAATGCCCTAGGCCCTTCTTAGACAATAAATCAGGGATGACACCGAATCTAGAACCTAATGACCTTTTTATTTAAAACTGGAAGGGATCCAAGAAAAGGTCTTGAGCGTTGCCATAAACAATGCCAAGATAAAGTGCTAGATATTCTAGGTCCTCTTGCCAGAATACTGGACTTTACCAGAAGAAGCCTCACTCAAGGGCACCCAAGTAGATGTTGAACTGCTCCGCGCATGGAGCCAATATGCCCTATGTCTCCTGGGAAATGCCAATGCAGGCCTGACGGCCAAATGTAGACGAGCTATACTAATGAGAATAAACCCCAAACTGGGAGATTTGGCCAACAAAGATACTAAAGGCGACCCAAATGGCCCACTCTTTGGATGGAACTTCATTAAAATCCTGGGGAAATATGTGTCAACCTTTTCAGCCTTTAGCAAGGCTCAGATCAACATGAGACGCACTTTCGGCAATAGGGTTTTTGGAAGAGCTGACAGAATGAGATTGGCTGTCAGCCGTGGACAACAGGGGTCCCACTATTATCAATACAATCAACGAAGTTACAGAAGATAATTCCCTGGGAATAATACCTTCTTCCCAAAAAGAGGTCGGGCCCCCGGGCACGAAGAGGCAGAGGCAGATTCCAAGGAGGTGGACATCAAGGTAAGATTCTTAACCCCTATTGGTTCTTTCCATTCAAAGCTAGGGGGAAGACCACGTCTTTTCAGCAAAAAATTGGTGCCTGATAACAAATGATTCTTGGGTGCTCAACACCGTAAGAGGGTTCAAGAGGGTTCAAGATAGATTTCAATCTTCCGAGGGACATTCTACAAGAAAAGGATTGGCTTGTGAAATTGGATAACAAGGATGCATATTTCACAACTCCTATGGATTATCACTCCCAAAAATATTTACTTTCACATGTAAAGAAACTATTTATCAATTTTGTTACCTTCCCTTTCGTCTCTCCTCAGCCCCTTGGTGCTTCACCAAGGTTCTAAGACCTGTAGTTGCCTTCTTAAGGAAAAGGGGTGTACGATCACTGATTTACCTAGATATTACTGCTGTCACAAGGTCAAAAGAAATTGTTAATACATATGAAGTGGACAATAGACCTCTTGGAAGGATTAGGATTCATTGTCAATACCGAGAAATCTGTAACAACCCCTACACACAATCTAGAATTTCTAGGGTTTCAGGTGAATACCATGACAAGCCAACTACAATTACCCCTAAAGAAGTTGTCCAAGATAAAGAAAGAAGTAGCTTATGTTTTTTTGAAGGATGTGCTGAGTCCAAGAGCTCTAGCAAGAGTGGTTGGTTTTCTGTCCTCTTGCATTCAGACTGTTTCCCCAGGCCCATTGCACTGCAGGGCCCTTCAGAGACTAAAATCCTTGGGTTTGAAGAAAGGTCTATGGTATACAGAAACAATTCTGTTGTCTCAGGAGGCTCGAGAAGACCTCCTGTGGTGGTGGAACAACCTGGACAGTTGGAATGGGAAGGCAATCTTTGGGAACGTCCCAGATTACACAGTGGAGTCAGACGCAAGCAACCTGGGATGGGGTGCAAAACTGGACAAGGTAGAGACAGGAGGGAAGTTGTCTCAGGAAGAGCTTCCACTTCACATAAAGTGTCTAGAGATGATGGCGGGCTTGAACGCCCTGAGGAGCTTCAAGTCCACTATAAGGAACAGTGTAGTACTAATAAGACTAGACAACTTTACAGATGTGTCCTATCTCAATCGCCTAGGGGGTGCAAGGTCAAAAGTACTTGCAGACATGGCCAAGAAAATTTGGTATTTTTGTTGGAGCCAGAAAATTTTACTGAAAGCAGAATTTATTCCTGGACACCAAAACAAAAGGGCGGATTGGAATTTGAGGTTCCTAAGGGACTCAAGCGATTGGAAACTGAACCCAAGAGTCTTCAAAAAGATTCAGAATCTTTGGGGGCCTTTTCAGGTGGATCTGTTTGCCAGCAGGCTGACTTGTCAGGTAGAGCAGTATTTCAGCTGGAGACCAGACCTCAAAGCTATGGGAGTAGATGCCCTGATCCAAACCTGGAACAAGAAGAGTTGTTATGCTTCTCCCCCATTTGCACTAATTCAGAGAGTGTTACTGAAAGTATGGAGAGAGAGATGCAACATCGTTCTAATAACTCCTTTTTGGAATACACAAGTATTGTTCCCGGGGGTTATGGAATTAGCAGTAGACATCCCACGCTTAATTCCGGGAAGCTTAGACCTTCTTTTAGGACAGGAAGGGGAAGAACATCCTCTCTTACAAGAAGGAAACATGAACCTTCTTGTATGGAGGATTTCAGGAGATCAAGCAGATACTCAGGTCTTTCAGGACAGGCTAAAAGCCTATTGGATGAGTCATGGGCACCAGGAACAAGGAGAAGATACACAGGTGTATGGAGGAAATGGTCTAGTTGGTGCCTGGAAAGGGATTTGGATCCCATGGATGCTCCTGTAGTTGTTATAGCAAATTACTTGGCTGGTTTATTTAGATCAAGCTTACGTTATAGAACAGTTAACTGCTACAGATCAGGCATTTCGGCAGGATACTCACTAGTAAACAAGTATTCTATTGGTAGCGATCTTCTAATTCGCAGAGTAATGAAAGGGATAAGACTTAGGCACCCTTCCAGGGCTAAATATGAGACCTTATGGAACATCAACCTTATCTTTGACTTATTTGTTTCTTGGCCTGATAACCCTTATCTCTCAAAGAAACAGTTGTCTATGAAACTAGCTACTCTACTCTGTCTTATATCTTTCAGAAGAGTGTCGGATGTTAAAGTCTTAGAAATCTGTAATAGATATTACTCCCCAGATAGAGCCCATTTCGGGATTTGGAAAAGAACCAAAACAATGTCAGAGAATATTCTTTACCCTTACTTTAATGATTGCAAGAAACTATGACTTGTAAGTTCCTTGAAAGCTTATGAAGATAGCATGTTTGATGTTAGACCAGATGGTGAGAATCAACTACTAATATCCTTTGTAAAACCATATAAGGCAATATCTACAACTACCAAGATGGGTAAGAACAATTATGTTGGAAGCAGGAGTAGATTTAACCAAATTTGGAGCACACTCTTCCCGAGGTGCGATGGCCAGCAAAGTGTTTTGTGCTGGAGGTACACTTTCGGATATACTAAAAGCGGCAGACTGGTCAAATGCTTCTACCTTTTCAAGTTTTTACCTTAGACCGGTGGAGCATGTGAGCAGTGTATAGTTAAAAAGCTTTAATCTTGCACAATGGTAGCCTTCGGTCTTGTAATGAAATGGTGATTCTCCAATAAACATACAGAGAGAATCTTGATTTCATTAACAACAACGGAGGCTAACATTATCCCACCCACCACAACCGTGTGGAGCAAAGGATAAGCCTTTTATTTAGAGGTATACCTACTTTTGTTACATCCCAATGTTTAAGTTTAACCTTAGCTACTATGCATGTCTTTTTACTCTTGCTCAAGTTTATAACATTATTTTCTTGTATAACTCTCGTTAACAAGCTTGTTCTGATGACTTAATGCTATTTCCTTATAAGTTGGTATCACCCTTTTTTCTCTTCTATTTTTTCCAGCGAACTCATCACTGTGAAGCCACTATTCTTATCAAATGGAGTTACCCAGAATACTACAGAATAACACTAATGGGACTAACTTTTTGTCACAGCCTGAAGAGGATGATGCATAGTTACCATGACATTCTGTTGTTGTTCAAAGTTCTTAATGGAATGTTTTTACTTATGATGTAATACATGTTCTTTAAAGGGCTGCATGTTGGGGCAGCAATAAATGTTACCAGTCTTGTAATGAAATTCATAAATATGCCTCAAAATGTAAAGGACTGTTTATTGCTCATTCGCTTCTGAACTCCAGCTTGGTTATTTTTTGGGGGATTTCAACACCCAACACCCAACACTCCACTGCAAAATGTTTGCCTCAGTTGTCTTTAATGAAATCAAGATTCTCTCTGTATGTTAATTGGAGAATCGCCATTCTGACACGACGCTGCATTGCGTCACAAAAACTTGCGCTGTGCCACGTCACTTCCTTGCGACATAGATGCGCCATATTTATGGTACGGCCCACCATGTCCCAAGTACCGAAGGTGCGTCAAAGATTCTGACACATCGTTGAGAAGAATGATGCAAAGTGTTGTAATGGAACTGCTACAAACGCGAGGCAAAGCTAATTTGCATGTCGTAAAACAACTTAACATGCCACAAATCAGCCTTGCGATGCATAGGAGTGCGTTGAGTGATGGGAAGCTTAAAAAATGACCCATTTCAATCCACAGAACATCCGAACACCAACAACAGGAAAAAATGGAGGGAGCACCATCTACCAGCCAGGAGGGCAACAACACCAACCCCATCTAAGATGACCAGACAGCAGCCCAGGGGAAGAGGAAGAGCAATTTAAGTGAGGAGGAGAACCAAATATTAATAGCTGAGGTGACAAAAAATGACCACCTTCTCTTTGTCACCTCCAAATTGCCATTAGGGAAGAAGGAAACCGTTTGGCAATCCATAGTGGATAAAATTAACAATGTAGGGCAAACAAAAAGGACAGTGCCGGAGTGCAAGAGGAGGTGACATAACGACAAGCGCAGGACCAAAGAAAATCTGGCCAGGAACCTTAGGGCAGCCATGGAGACCGGAGAAGGACCTGATTTTCAGGAGGAGTTGGACCCATTGGAGGATCAGGTGGTGTCGCTCATCCCAACAGAGTTGGTGGCAGGAGTTGCCAGACAGGACAGTGCTGTGGTCAAGGACCACGAAGAACTACATGGTAAGTGAAAACAAGGGACAATATGGTTAAAACTGTCATGCAGTGCAGTAACACACTTTGCTGCGCTGTGTGCAGTGAAAGGGCAGGAATGTCTGAAATATTAACTCATCCAGCACATATCTGTGATTTTATTGCCCAGTAATATTTTTTTCTGTTCAGCCCTTCCAAGTTTCTCTCGTCTATGTGTTGGCCCAGTCCAGGTAGTCCTCTAAATTCTGGGACTTGTAGTGTAATCTACAACATCATTGACCAGGACTACAAGTCACGCAAAACAAAGAAAAATACCTGGAATGGAGCAGCACATCATGCATGGACTTTGGAAACTTTCAGATATGTCTGTGCCAATGCAGGCCCTTGCACCATGGAGCAAGTGTGCTTGTCTTGGGACTAGGCAGCCAAAAGTGGAATGTAATGTGGTTTGCCAGAGGGTTAACTTCTCATCCAAAAGGGTATTCAGGTGCTGAGTATTTGCAGGCTCTCCAAGTAGGATCACGTGAAGAGCCAAGTGTCCAGTCCGTAGCACTAAACCATAATGCACGCAGCTGTCGTGATATGCTGGGTGAGTTTTTTTCAGATATTGCCTGCTATGTAAGAGACCACCCTACCTCTTGTCTTGCTTAAATGGATATTGGGGGTTGGGGTGAATGCAAGTGATGTACAGCAGAGGTCCATGATTGTTTTTTGGAAGCATAGAAGGTGTGTGAGCTAGGTGGGACCCAGGTAGTGTAGCGCCTTGTAGGTGTGGCTGAGCATATTGAAAGGACAGTGTGTCTTAATGGGGAGCCATTGTATCTTAAGGAGATGAGGTGTGATGTGTGTGCCGTAGGCTGAGTAATAGTCTGGCACTGCTGTGTTTGATAGTTTGCCACTTGTGTATCAGCTGTGCAGAGATGCTGTGATAGAGGGCATTAGAGTACTACAGTCTACATGTGATGAGGGCCTGGGCTATGGTCTCACATGTGTCAGGATGGAGCCATAAGAAAAGTTTGTCTGTGCAAAATATGAGAAAGCATGGGGAGGTGAAACAGAATTGTGAAGTCTCAGGGTGGGGTAGGTGTCCAGGATAAGTGGCAGTTTTCTGGGATGGTTGGAGGGTGAGGTGTTTTGGCTTAGCTATGTGGGCAACCAGAATAGGTACATGTTGCAGAATATCACCACTACTATCTTGTGAGGTTTAGTATGAGCCAATACTCTCACAAACAGGCAGGCATGTTGCTCAACTGCATAATATAACAAATGTTGGTGGTGTTTGTGTCTCCTGAGAGCATGATCTGGGTGTTATCAATGCATGAGTTGAATTAGAATCCATGGGTCTGGATGATGATTGACAGAGGAGTCATGTACAAGTACAAGTGAGTGGGGCTGAGTGAAGACATTTGTGGGACTCTGCAGATTAGCATCTTGGGTCCTGAGGAAATAGAATGAGCTTGAGCTGTTGTATATTTCCAAGTGTGACAGTGGCTATCCCTTTCAGAGATGGTTCTCAGTGTCTACTGTTGTGGACTCTGTAGATGACTGTGCGTGCAACATCATGGAATCCCTGGAGCGCAAGTAGGATTCCTACATGACAACAATGGGGGCCCTCAATCGCAACGTCATTGCTTTGTGGGAAAGCCACCAGACCCTTGCAAGGGATTTTCAGGATGCCTTACTGGCACATACAAATGCTGGTGAGGACAGGGGAGCCATATTGTCTGCCTCTGATGTGTGTGTGAATGAATGCATGAATGAATGAGTATCTTTATTGGATTATAAATATAATCAAAAAAGAGGAGGCAAATGTTAAAATACAAAAATACTTCCATCAACAATTTCATGTAAAGGTTTCACAAAAAATACATAAAAAGAAAAGGTAAAAATAGAGATATGGTCAGTGGTAATTCATGGTAACATAATCATTCGACACATCCTCATCCCTACAATACATTATGTCTAAAAAGCAATAATGTCACGCCAATAAAGTGCATTTTTCAAGAAGGCTCCCACAGAAAAGAAAACATCATGATTAGGGAGCATTTGAAGATAATAAAGAGCAGGCTTGTTCTGATAAAACACCTGCTTCTTAAAAATTGGTATTAAAAATGTAAGCCTAAGTGCTTTATAAAATTTGCAGAAAAATATAAAATGGGACACAGTTTGGGGAAATGATTCATCACAGGGACAGAGCAGGATAGACTTAAGGTCAAATTGCCCAGCTGGAAAACTTAAATAGCTTCTGATGGTTCCTAGATGAAATTTAATCAGCAGTGCCCTTTCCCTTATGTTGTTAACGTACAGCAGGTATGGCTCAACCCCTTTGGCCATTTGTATACTGATCCTTTGTATCATGTTGCGCTTCATACCTTCTCTATTTCCCCTGTTATACACTGCCTGGCTTAAAAACAGATCTTTAATTTTATTGGTATCCCCTCCAGAATGGCACATGGTTTTGAGAATATCTCTGGTCTCCCCATGGCTTCCGCTGTTTTTTGTATATAGTTCAGCCATGGAATTCTTAAGCCATAATCGCAGGACAAACAGTCCTCAATAATTTCATGATTGAAAGAAGCCTCTGGGTTGCTCTAGATGGAGGCCCAGAGAAGAAGTGGGTCAAACTCCACCAAATCAGTAACATAGGCTAATACCAATCTTTCATGTAGGAAGTGGCATGAGCTACCTGGCTCAAGGCCAAGAAGCAATTTGCAAAAACAATTTTCGGCTCTCTGAAGGCTACTGCAATCTCTGTACCCCCGTATACCAGCACCGTAAGTAAGAACGAGTAAGCATTTTAGTTTATAGATTTCCAACAAAGGTGTTATAGGTTTGCTGCCTACTTTGGTTGATACATCAAACAGAACCCCCACAACACGATTGAATCATGTGCATTGGTTAGAAAGAAAAGAAGCTATTATTGCTATCAAAGATCACTCCCACAACAGGAAATTCATTGACATTTGTAACGTTTCTTCCCTTTATAGATATGGGTCTAACTTTACTGCTCTGTGGCCTGCACACCATATAATGTGACTTGGTGATATTAGTGTCTAAGCCCAAATTATCCATAAAAGATACAAAGCGGTGTACCAGGACCTGAAGCCCCTTAGGTGTGTGGGAGAGCAGAACCACATTGTCAGCGTGTAGTAGGGCCGACACTGGATAAGAATTGATCCTGACTAAATCATTACAGTTACAAATAAGGGAAGAATCTATTAATATAAGGAAAAAATAAAATCGGTGCCAGAAAGGACCCTTGACAGACAGCTCACATCAGGGGGAAATGAGACGTACATTCCCCATCTATATCAAACCTCACTTTTGCGGAGACCATGTCCTGCAGCATACCAATCCGCTGGAGAATAATCCATAATTTGGATTGGTTGACTCTATCAAATGCACTGCTCAGGTCCATAAAGGCGAGGTATGATGAACTTTTCTTTGCAATTGTATATTTCCCCACTTTTAGATTAATATTAAGGCATTGTTCCTGCATCCCCAGGCCTTTGTGAAAGCCATATTGAGCCGTTCTTAAAATCCCCTTCTGCTTGACCCAATCCTCCATCCTATGAAGGATCACCCAACCTGCCACCTTGGCCACGGAATCCAAAAGTGGAATTGGCCTGTAGCAGCGGGGATCCTGCCTAAGACCCTTTTAAAAAATTGGTACAATAGTGGTCTGCTCCCAAGAAGTTGGAATCCTACTGGATACAGCAGCATTCAGTACAGTGGTAATTATGGGGGCCCACAAATCAATATTTTCTTATACAGATCCATGGGGACCCCATGGCTTTGTTTAAGAGACTGGAAAAAATGGCTTTTTTACCTACTCAAGATCAAACCTAATGGTTAGAGGAAAAAAGGGAGGAAAGTCATCAGACTCAGAGGATAATTGATTCTCAAAGGAATAAATGTGCTTAAAGTGGTCAACCCAGCTCTGAGGAGTAATATTCAAGCCCAAACCATTGCTCTTACTTACGGGATGCTTTTTATCATTTAATTTAGCCGAGAAGTTTTTGGAATCCTTTTCTTTACAGGAGCTAATAAGACCACTCCAAGCTTCCTCCTGAGAGCCATCTTGCACTTTTTGATTATAAACTTATAGTGATGTCTTGCTTTTAGTATCGTTTCCAGGTCTCTGGGCCTGAGGTTTAGGGCAGCCCTAAGATTTTGATTATTGGCCCTAACTAACAGTATCTACATGTTTACTCGTAATTGTGAGAAGGGATTTAATATAGTTCTTAAGTGTTTCAAAAGAGGTGATTACCTCCAAAGTTGGGCAGCTTTCAGTTAGTAGATGATCTGTAATCAGACTCAGGTTTGCTTTAACAAACTTGGCTAATACAGGAGGGATGTTTATCCCTTTCCATCTAAGCCTAAGGCCCTTATCCTTAATAGCCAGATTAGTAACTCCTTTCAACATGATAGGTTGCTGTCCTGATGGCAAGTTTAGAGTCACTTCTATGGGATTATGATAGCTGTATCCACTTGTGATGATTCCCCCAGCGGCTACGCAATAAACCAAACCCCTAGATAGAAAGACATAATCTATAATAGTACCTTGCACCCAGGCTATGAAGGTCAGAATATGTGGTTCTTGCCTTCCACCAATTTCTGCTAGGTTACAAAGTTTCAGTTCCAACAGGTTATTCAAAAGTAATCGGCCTCTGTAATCTGTCAGCGACCAGCTTCCACTGGGGTTACCACAGCAAAATGGTCGGAAGTGGTGTCACAAAGGCCAAGTTTGGCATTGAAACACCCAACTACAATTACCGAAAACCTGCCCAGCTTGCATTCTGCTCTGTGTTTCAAGGTCTCAATGACATTAAATAAAACCTTAATTTGACAGCCCAGTTCCAATACCGCATTAGGGAAATTAATCACAACAAATTTAAAGTGATGGGTTGGACAACCCACAAAATCGGAATCCCTGGGAGATTACATGTGATGGGGACGATTGTAAATAGCTTAGGTATCCACACCATAATTGCCAACCCCCCCTGGGGTTTCCCTCCTGCAAGACAAGTAGCTGGAACAATGAAGGATTCATACCCATCCCAAGTAATCGCCCCCATTACCCAAGTATCTTGTAGCATTATAATATCATATTTATTGATAACATTGAACCAATTTGGATCTTCCTGGTTGGACTGTAGCCCAGCGAACAAATTAGATCATTCTGAAGGGCAGAAGTTGGGCCCTTATCCTCAGACTATGCCTCTGAGACTGGCGAATCTGTAATTCTATCAGCCCCACCCAATTCCATATCATCTGTCCCCAGTCAGTCCAATTCCTCCATGCCAGACAAGGCACTAAATCTGTTAAGAGTGAGCAAGAATGGCGTTGGGGCTTTGTCCTCATGAACCACTAACCTGGGGGAGCAAGCGCCTCCTGGCAGGTTGAAACCTATCAAGATGGCGACAAAAATTGCCTAGTGGTAAGGCCATTATGCAGTTATACCTGAGAAGACTCATTGCAAGTTGAGAGTGAAAGACAATTAAACGCTCTGCAAGAGCCATACTCCTACAATTAATAACCAAACAGTCCCCTGACAATTCCTAGCGTGATGGACCAATCCAACCCACCCTTCTGATGGATAAAATGTCATTATATTCTGCAACGCCAGTCCATATTTTTGTTTAGTCAATGGCAGACTTTATATTTAAGAGTGACATTTAATGGCGGCCGCTGCTTGGATGTTTGAGCAGGACCTCTGACCTCCTGGCCAGAGTCCCTGCTCTTCGCCCCAGCTGCTCTGCTGTTGTGCCACCTGCCACTGCCCCCCACACCTCTCTCCTGGTAGGTGTTTGAGTTGTCTGTCTGCCTGTTTTGCGCCCGGTATTGTCTTTTTGTCTGTCTTTTTTATTGCGCCTTGTATCTGTCTTTTTCTGTTTTTCTGTTTATTTTCCCTGTTTATTTGTATTGTACCTGTGCCCTTTGTCTCTGTCCTCCATTTTTGCCACCTTTTTCTGATGCTGCTGCCCCTGCGGCCCCTCCCCATTGCAGTTTCCCGCTCCCTCCTCCCACCCGCGTTTCCCTCCCCTTCCTTATTTAATGCCAGCTGCACGCAGTGGGTGTGCTGGTGGCGCGCCAAAGGCAAGCCCGTCTGCGCCCGTCCGTGACCCAACGGTGACCAGCGCCAGGGACCCTGGTTCTTCGGCCACCCACCGCTACGACTGAGCTGCCCTCCTCGCACTCAACCTTGGAAGGAACAACAACTGTCAGCTGTCTTCGTCGAATACCACCCACGGCCAGTGCTCCTGCTGACACTGCCATCAAACCTTCACCACCATCCGCACCCCGATGGCCGTCGCCCCCACGCCAGACGCCAGCACCCCCAAAGCCCTGAGTTGCATCCTCCTCAACGTGCACTCCCAGCACAGACACGCTGTAGAGATCTGGAACCTCCTCGAAACGCTTGAGTCAGACGTCACCTTCTTCACAGAAACTTGGACCAACTCCACCTCCACCCCGACATCGCCACTGCCATCCCGGACGGATACAAGATCCAGAGGAAGGACCGCCCCAACCGCCCGGGAGGAAGACTTGCCATCGCACACAAGAGCTACCTCCGACTCACCACCTCCAGCACAAGAGACAGCCTGCCCACCACCGAACACCTCCATTTCCACATCCAGACCAGCCCCAGAACGACTCTACTAGGCACCCTCGCCTACAGACCTCCCAAACCTCGAACCGCATTGACCACTACCATCACTGACCTCATCGCGCCCCACGCCATTGCCTCCTTGGACTGCATACTCATCGGAGACCTCAACTTCCACCTCGACAACCTCAGCGACCCCAACTCCGCCACCCTCCTGGACAACCTCGCCAACCTCGGACTCACCTCCACCCACAAGGCAGGACACACCCACGACCCCATCTTCGCAGGAGGTAACAACATCCACTTCAGCCACACCACACAACCCACATGGATGGACCACCACTGCGTACACTTCTACACCCCCAAACCTACACCCCGCCTGCCGCAAAGAAACTGGAGCAAGGTCACCGAGGAGCAACTCAACTCCACCCTCAACCGCGATGCCCCCTCCACCTCGACCGACGCCACCCTTGCAGCCAAAGAACTTCACAGATGGATCACCAACTGCGCCCTCACACCCCTCCTCAACCCTGAAAGACAGCACCCCAGGAAGGCCACCTGGTTCACCGCCAACCTCCAAGAATCCAGGTGCACCTGCAGACGTCTCGAGAAGAATTGGAGAAACAGCAAATCCTCAGAAGACCGCACCACTTACAAGAACGCCATGACAGAATACCGCCAACTCATCAGATCCACCAAGAGGACCTTCATCCAGAACAAGATCCTCGCCAACTCTAGCAACTCAAAGGAACTCTTCAGCATCATCCAGGAATTCACCAAAACCCCAGCGACACTGCGGACATCACCACCTCCCAGGGCCTCTGCAACAAACTCGGCTCCTACTTCCATCTGAAAATCAAATCCCTCTACAACAACTTCAACGAACAGACACCCAACTCCGAAACCACTCCCTCCCCCAGCAACGTCAGCCAGCCCACCACTGAAGACACTGCATCGACGATGAAAGGCATTCACTCATGAGCCCCCATGGACCCCTGCCCTCCGCTCATGTTCCACAGAGCCACCGCCGCCATCGCACCAGAGCTACGACGCACCATCAACGCCACCTTCGAAACCGGCAGATTCCCCGATGACTGGAAATGCGCAGAAGTCAAGCCCCTACTCAAGAAGCCCTCAGCAGATCCAACAGACCTCAACAACTACTGACCCATCTCTCTCCTCCCCTTCGCGGCCAAAGTCACAGAGAAGACCGTCAACATCCAACTAACTAAATTCATCGAAGAGAACTCCATCCTCGACCCCTCCCACTCCGGATTCCGCAGCAACCACAGCACCAAGACCGCTCTACTTGCCGCTACAGATGACATCCATATTCTCCTCGACCTAGGCCACACCGCAGCCCTGATCCTACTCGACCTCTCTGCAGCCTTCGACACCGCCTCCCACCGCACACTCACCGCCAGACTCCACGACGCCGGCATACAGCGAACGGCCCTCGACTGGCTCCACTCCTTCCTCACCGGCAGAACCCAAAAAATCAGACTTCCACCCTTCCTCTCCGAACCCACAGAGATCAACTGCAGAGTACCCCAAGGATCATTGCTCAGCCCTACGCTCTTCAACGTCTCTCGAGACGCACACCCATTACAGTGCTCACGGCCTAGTGGATAATTTCCACTACGAAGAGCCTTCCTTATTTAGATTCACACTTTTATCTCCAATACTTTTGGTTGAAAACTCCACCTGTATGAGTAACAATAAGACATCGCCTATTGGACATTTGCTGTGATTCGTTTTCTTGCTTGGATTATTCTCTTAGCTCCATACAGATGCCAATAATTGGCATACGTGCTGGATAGTGCCCTTTGACCTTGGTGCACTAATTGGATTGGCACAGATGCTTACATCTTTGTTGCCCTGAAGAAGTCCAATGTTTAATGGACGAAACGCGTTGGCTGATGGTTTTTATGAATGGAATATACCTCAATAAAGGAAGAAATTAATATATGGACCTTATAGACACTGTTATTTATATAGAGGTGTCATATTTGATTGTGATACCTTAACGTTCTCTTTACATACATGTTTGCTTTTTTGTGGTGCAGCTCCGATTTTGCTTTGTTACTCTTCAACATCTACATGGCCCCTCTCGCCGCTATCATCAGACAACACGGAGTCAGCATAGTATCCTACGCCAACACCCAGCTCATCCTCTCCCTCACCAAGGACCCCAACACCACCAGACTCAGCTTCCAGGAAGGGATGAAGGATGTCACATCCTGGATGAGCAGCAGCTGCCTGAAGCTCAACTCGGAGAACACAGAAGTCCTCGTCCTCGGACCCTCCCCCTCTGCATTGGACTACACCTGGTGGCCCACCGCCCTCGGCAGCCCCCCCTACCCCACGGACCACACCCGGAACCTCAGCATCATACTCGACTCCTCCCTCTCCATGACCCGACAGATCAATGCCGTCACCTCCACCTGTTTCAACACCCTCCGCATCCTTCGCAAGACCTTCAAATGGATCCCCCAATCAAGAAAGACCATCACCCACGCACTCATAACTAGCAGACTGGACTACGGAAACGCCCTCTACCCCGGGATCAACAAATCTCTGCTCCGCAAACTCCAGACCATACAGCACACCACAGCCAGACTCTTCCTCAGCATCCCTCGACACAAACACATCACCCAACACATACGAGACCTCCTCTGGCTCCCCATCCAGAAGAGAGTAACTTTCAAGATACTCACCCATGCCTACAAATGCCTACACAACACCAGACCCCAATATCTCAACGAAAGAAGCTCCTTCCACGTACGCAAGAGAAACCTCCGATCCGCCGACCTCACCCTCGCCGAAGCCCCGCGCATCCGCAGGGCAAGAACGGGTGGAAGAGCCTTCTCCTACATCACGGCTAAGACCTGGAACGAGCTCCTGATTGACATCAGGCGCGCCCCCACTCTGCACATCTTCAGGAAGACCCTCAAGACCTGGCTCTTCGACTGACTGGAACTGCTCCCCCCCTAGCGCCTTGAGACCCTCACGGGTGAGTAGCGCGCTTCATAATTCCCTGATTGATTGACATGTGTTTCCTCCTTAGCTGGAGACAGACAGGGTATATTTGACAGGACCACGACATATGGACAGCATTCGTGAGGAAAGTTAAGGCAGGTGGTGTTTACGGCCAGAGAGCTGGAGCTGTACAGCATATTTCTCCCACTTATTTCCATTTTCTCACAATTTTGGTCTATGGCATTATTTTCCTTTGTTCGGACAAACGTGGGGCCCCCATCCTGTAAAGACATGTGAGTGTCCTCCTTTGCTCCCTCAGGTTGTAATAGCTGGGGCCCACAAAACCTTCCTTTGCTGTAGGAACAGTGGAAGCAGCTATGCTTTGTATGTTTATTTGCTCCACTGCAGTATTGCAAATGGAATTGGATCTAGAAAGTTTTTTCATCATCATCATAAAACTTTGTTTTGATTACCAAGGATCATAAAAGTACAAGTACAAAAAACATAATAAAACCAACCAATCAATATCCATAAGTGCCATACAAATTGAAAATCTACAAAGAGCAAACATTATATGCTTGAGTCCAAATTATTTCATACAGAGCATCATGCAGGTTCAAGTATTCCACTGAACACAGGACACAAGGCCCTCGTAGCTTTACAATGGCTCTACTTATATCATGTGAAACCAGCATGACAATGTACCTAAAGACTTAACAGGCCACCAATGAGAAGGAGTTGTGTACTATGGTATCAAGATTTGATGCGTACAGAGTATCCTGCTGATCCCTCGGTCGACTATACACAGGCCTGTGCAAATGTTAAAATAAAGTGCAAATTCTTCTAGTACCCACGTGTGGACCCAAGTTATTAGATCTTTTGAACCCAAAAGCATGTGCAAAATAACAGTGAACCACTAAGCATTAAAGTGCATTTTTCATTTGGACTCTTCACCAGACATAAAATAAAGTGCCAGTAAATTTAGGTTAAAACACAACTAAAAAGGTGTAAAAGTTAAAAACCATTGATAAAAATACTGTCACAAAATCATGGGTAAGTACAAGAAGCTAAAGTGCATGTTAAACGGTCTACAAAGGGATGAGGCGGAGTTAGATACAAAAGAGAAAAGAGCTAATCCGAGCCCTCCCACATAACTATTATGACAATTCCTATTTGCTTGCTCGGATACACTTTGAATGCCAGATCGAGGCTGTCATAAGGTATCTCGCAACAGTGAATACTACGAGCCTAGAGCTATCTGTCCTTAAAATCCTAAGTGCCTTCAGGTGCCTTCTAGTGCCCAGGGTTCTGCACAGGGGCAATAACCATTTTTTTCCTCTGGAGGCCATAAGCAGAGCAAAAAAATAGAATGTGAGATATGGTCTTCGAAGGCCCTCTGCACG
Source organism: Calotriton arnoldi (assembly GCA_963921515.1). NCBI lineage: Eukaryota > Metazoa > Chordata > Amphibia > Caudata > Salamandridae > Calotriton > Calotriton arnoldi. The sequence goes on from CAWUFW010011168.1 coordinate 156,615, forward strand.
CCGGAAACTCATCACCCACACATTGTACATTAACCCACTTAGCACAAAAGGCTCTAGTAGTGAGAGACTGATACCTGAATTGTAAAAACAATTTCCAAGCCAGAGGGGGCGTGATTTCATTGATCATCTTTTCATACACATAGAGCATTTTGAAGTTGGCAAATTCTGTAGTTAAAGTACCTCTACTACTGTGAATGGTTTCTACTGTTAGTATAGAAAGTGTTAGTAAAGAAAGTGAGGAGGGGAATCTCACCTGCACCCACACAGAAATGCACGTGATTAGACAGCAGTATGTGCCCAATGCTTCAAGTTAATGAGTTACAGTGGACAAGCTCAGAGAGAGAACAGCTGCAATCTTTGTTACATACTGACTGTAGCCAGCAATCAATAAAACAAACAAATCAAGAAGTCTCTAGTACAACAAATAAACCAGCATTGACAGTTCCTCCGGAGAATGACCGAGTGAGGGGAGGAACACAGGGGAGGGATGCACGCAACCAATAAGCTTTGAGGTCAATTTGGTAGGGAGAGATAGGTCACAGGGATGATCAAAATACATTGCAACAGGAGCACGCCTTCTGGTTGTGCTGAGGTTTTAGAAATAGGACACGTACTCATATTGCAGAAATCAAATAAAACGTAATCAAATGGCACAAATAACACACAGTCAGATGATTGCACCAATGAATATGGAGGGTGGGAGGCTTGGCTTTAGTTGTGTAATGTTGCACAAATACGCCATATATGTCCATTGTTGGTCACATGGTTAGTATGTATGATTCAGCAAAAATACACTATATAAAGGGCTACCTGCTGTAGCCAATTTGAGAGTTGGGTGGCAACCTACTTGGGTTCATCACTCTCCCAGCTGCTGCAAAACGAAACCTTTATACTTTATCACTTACTCTTGCTTGTTTTTCTACTTAATTAAGGTCTAACCAACAATATGGAGAGCCAGCCAGGAGAGTCCCGAAGGTCATCACCCACGGCAACCGACGGACAGGAGACTGCCCATTGGGAATAAGACTGCGCTTTTCTCTGAGAAGGTAAGAAGACCCCTCTTTGATCAAAAGTCTGTCTATTCTCATGGGTAGTTCTCCACCTGAGGTGGTCACTGTCATAAGGTGAGGCCAACGTGGACTCCTTGTCAAGCTTGCCATGGCTCAATGCGAGTCACGGCAGTATAAATCTCCCTCCACTCCGCACTGGAACGCTTCGCGTTCTAGTGTTTCCTCATCCCCTAACGCTTCGGGGTTATTCACCTTGTGTTTCCAGTTGGAGCGGCAGCGTCATGATCCTCGGCGTATCCTGTGCTTCGGGCTCGTCTCTTGTGCTCCGGGCGCACCTCCGTGGAGTTCTCTCCCCATTGCCTGGCTTCAGTTTCTTTCTCTGTTGGTGCTTCCCGGGCTCCCTGCTCTCTTCACCATGTTGTATTTCGGCGGTCTCTTCCTCATCTTCGCCTCCTGCCTAGGTGGCTCTACAAAGAAGAGAGAAAACATATTAATGGTAATCTCATTCTCTTCACATTGTGCTTGGCTATTAATTTGGTAATATATACGTACCTGAGCAATTTCCTCCTTCCTTGGGGATCTGCCTTGTCCAGCTTTCATTTATTTTGTTCCTGCATATAAAAGAGATAATTGTATTTATTTCCTGAAGTAAGGAAGCGCAAAGTCAATGAATATACTAACAGATAGCTGGTGCAGTTGGTTCTTTTCAATTTCTTTATTTTAAAGGCCATCCTTACATAAGACAGATAAGCACCACCATATCATACTCAAATAATTGGGTTATTTAATGGAAGGAGTGACTTATCCAGGAATTCTCCTGCATACCTGGACTTCCATTCGATTGGAAAACATTGTGGGATACTTTTTCTCTTTTTCCCTTCCCCTCTTCCCCCTATTTGCCATTGATGCTTTGACATCGTTGTCACTATAGGTGAACGGGGGAAGTTGGGATTTTCCATCTTGCATGTTGTTTCTGCGGAAAACGTAGGTAAGAGCTTGACACTTCTTGAAATATAACAATGAAGTATGGTTGTGGTAAAGTAAAATTGTTATGGTAAACTTGCACAAGACATCAAGGGTATGCATAAGAGAGCTCCACACCACAGGCGGATGAGGAAAGCAGATGTGAGAGAAGAAATAGGTCTAAGGTGTAGACCAAAACCGAAGAAATAGGTCTAAGGTGTAGAACAAAACCCCATTCTAAGGTTATAGAGTCAACCCCAGACTAGGTCTGGAAGATCTGAAGAGAACGTGAATCTAAAAAAGTGAGTTGATTGAGGACCGGAAAACTCATGATACCATTCTGCAGATATGGTTCATATCAGATGTAATTTAGATTAAATAAGCAAGCACATTGAAATACATAAATAAATGCTCTAAACAGAACTAAAAAGAGTTCAAAAGATAGAAGGACAGTCATCTACCAAATACTTAATAAAAGTTTAGGCACTCTACAGATAGAATGCAACACATATTACAGGCATGCAAGATGAAATGGAAAAGGAATGACTCCTGCATTCTACCGAAAAAGATATACATTCAGAGATTAAAATGGGGTTTTCTCTAGAACACATGCTAAAGACATTTCCAAGCGACAAGAAAAGAATAAACAAATATAACCAAGAATGGCACAAGGGAACAACAGAAAATTCACATTCATGGCCAAAAGATGGTTCTTTTGACAAAGACCTCGTAGCACACACACTAACATTTATCAGGGTGAAATATATAGGAAAGAAATTAAATAAAAGAGAGTTCATTCTTAGCTTATGGTCTATATTTAAAAACAACTCTGAGAATCAAGAAGAGGTACTGATTGAAAACACCCTTGAGGATAAGCATACAGACATAGAGGCAGGGCCCACGACACCACCCCAAACCTCCTGCATATGTAGGGATATACTCAAATCTCCTGCTCCCAGCAGCAGGATATCAAAATCCACCAGAAGTACAAAATCCTACAACTATTAAACAAAGCCCAAAAGGAGTACAGACAGAGGAAACAGGATTAGCACAAAGAAATGTGGGGGCTAACCCTAAAGTTGGAAAGTGGAGAACAGAGCACCTTTTATCTAGAATAAATGAAGAAGGACATGACAGATTAAAAGATGCCACAAATAATTGGGTACACTATGAGGAGTCAAAAAATGCTGCCTCAGAAGAATAATGGGACACAGAGGAAGAGAAGGAAGAACTAGTACAGACACCAACACAAGCACAGTCACACTATTCCTCGATGCCCACGCCCCCACATCCACTCATGTCAGGGAATATACATAATAATAATAATAATAATATGCCACTACAAACACAAATTTCATATGCAGATACAGTAGTAGGAGGAAACAGAGGCAATACAGCATCAAGGATAAGAGCCACAAATTTCTTTAAAGTAGCAGACAGGTTATGGGCACATTTAGGAGAGCAAGTAATACAAGGAATGACTACGAGAAGTATGAGCTCTGCTGCCAACACTGTATTGATTGTGAGAAATCAGGATAGAGTAAGAAGTAGACGTCTCACACCTAAACAAATAATATCTGAAAAAGACAGGGCTATATATGCTAACCGCTTCTGTGAATATTTAGCTGGATGGACAGAAGAACAGGTCCCATAGAGGAGACCGTGGCCCAGGGAAGAATCGTTTGACCCAGACGACATGGCAATAGCAGAACGATGCATCAGAGATGGGTAAAGGGACCCAGAATGGGATTAGGATTATAGCAAAAATATCTAACAGTTTGGGAAAAGTATTCAATATGACAATCTAGAAGCCAAATTCAACAAGGGATCCGCGGCAGGGAAGGATATAATGATATGGACACCTATGCAATAAATAATAGAATAATGCAGTTACAATTAATTCATAAAGGAGCAGGACAGTTACATTTTATCCCAATTGCCACAAATGGACAAAGAAGGACAAAAAACAAGTTACCACCCCTGTCAGATGGGGCATACTGCAGGGATGACCTTAGCTATAGGAGACATAAAAAGTCTATTGAGTGGGCTAATTGGTAGTCAAACATTTTGAAAACAGCTAGAATTCCAGGAGTAACACTTACAGGGAATAATTTTGATGGATCTCAATTTAACAATTGCAGAACAGAGATATGGAAAGCTCTAAAAAACGATCCCAATAAACCAGATATAGGAGGTATGATGGCAGATGCAAAGAGACCAGATGAAAATGCAACTGATTATGTCCATACAATGAAAGAGAGGTGAAGTCAAGAGACAGGGAAAGCCTGGGAGAACAAAGGAAGTAACGCTATATTCTTTTATAACATAATAAAATGAGGGCTACCAATAGATGTACAGGCCAATTTAGAAAATATAGTGGGGTTGGAAACAAAGCCCTGGATGGAAATCCTGGTGCATATTGTACACTTTTACAAAAAGAAGGTAGAGAAGGAGAAAGAAAAACAGACTGAAAATTAAAGAGCAGCTGCCAGACTAGTACAACACAAATTTAAAAAGACGGCAACAGAAGGGGCAGTATTGGCTACAGCGGCACCCTAAAACGTAATGTCACAACCACAGCAGCAAAATTACAGAGGGAACCAGTCAAGTGGTAGAAAGGGAAGAGGAAGTCTTAGAGAAAATATGGGCAACCGAAAGTCGATAGAATACTTTTACTGTCATAACATGGGCCACATGTCAAGAGAGTGCAGAAACAAGAAAGCAGACATGTAGGCAGAAACGATGCAGATACAGGGGCAGGGACAATAGACACAGAACACACCCTTGCATAATAACTTGATACAGGGGCAGGGACAACAAATTCTAAGCCCACCCCCGCAAAATAACTTACAAGGTTATCAAAATCATGGTCCACAAATCCAGCAACCACAAAATAACCCCCTAAAGCAGCAAAGACAAGGAGAGAGGATAGTGATGGCAGGAATGAATCCATTTTATGGGAATATGGGAGACAATGACCAACAACAACAGTACATACAATGAAGAGGCCCACAGAGCATTCCAATGTGTCCAGTTTTATTGGTAACACACAGTTTGGATGAGTAGCCCACTATGACAGTTGCCATAAACAAAATTCCATAAACCTTCCTAGTCGACACAGAGGCAACAAAATCATGCATTTAAGAAGGGAAAATCCCCTTATCAAATACAGCTATGTACACGCAGGGATTCTCTGGGGCAGTAAATAGGGTTCCATTTACAGAAACAGTAGAGGTGGAAATAGGAGGAGCTTTGGTAGATGGAAAACTATTATACTCACCATCATCTCCAGCTAATCTCTTAGGAAGGGATTTGATGTCCAAACTAAATATGACAATTCATTTTTGTTCAGATGGTACAATGGTCTGCACAACCCCAGGGGTTTCAGAAAAAAGAGCAATGATGTTACTTATGAGAGCAGAGGTCAATAAACAATACCGAGTCAGGCCCACTGATGAAAGAGGGTTTCTAAGGGCAGTATATGCTATATTAGAAAATGCACCCCAATTGAATGGAAGACTAGTAGAAATACCAAAAGAATTCCTGTTCAGATGCCAAGAAATACCCCAATAACAGCAGTTGCAGGACACGCCACTCTTGATAACCATAGATGGAATTGAAATAACTCCCACACATGATATACCATTGCCCACTGACAAGCACCAAACAACGTGGGCATGAACCCCGGGCTAAGGTTACGAGACCTACTTAATGAACAACAGTTTGAAGACAATAAGCCAGCAACTTCCACCGTGTTGTTTGAAAATGCAGTAGCGATTCTGGTAGATTTAGAGATAAGAGCATCCACACCGTCCGAACTCTATGAAAGACTAAGATTTAGCAAAAGTACCACCACAGTTGTGGACAACAGGACCATATGATGTAGAATTGATACAGACAGTAATACCAGTAACAATTACCATAAAGGCAGGGGCACTTTTCCCTAGTGTTAAGCAGTATCTGTTGTCAAAAGAAGCAGATGAGGGGATAGCACCCACTATTACAGCACTGGTACAGCAGGGGGTACTATATCCAGGAGTTTCACGTAATACTCCTATATATCCAGTAAAGAAATCAAAGGAGAGTAAATAATATAGTGGTACCAGAGTTCCCAGTGGTCCCGGATCCGACAGTAACATTGACAAACATCCCAGCTGATGCAACACACTTCTCAGTGATTGATTTGAAAAATGCTTTCTATAGTGTCCCCCTACACCCTGAAAGTCAATACCTAACAGCATTCATCTATAGGGGAGCCCAGTATTTGTATACTCGCCTACCACAGGGGTACTGTGAGTCCCTTAGTATAATTAACAGGGTAGTAAAAAATGACCTTTCAAACTTTCAATGTGACAGTGTGCAGCTACAATATGTGGATGATATCTTGATACGTAGCAGGTCAGAAGAGCAGTGTAGAAAGATACAACCAATTTGTTAACCGTCTTAACGTGAAGAGGGTACAGAGTTGAAAAAGATCAAGTACAATACGCAGTTCCTGAAGTGCATGACTTGGGCCAAATAGTATCCGCTTCAGGACGAAGGGTTACAGCACAAAGAGCAGAATATATCAGGAAAAACACAGAGCCCAAAACAGTGAAAGAGATGCAACAATTAGGCCTCTGTAATTATGTCAGACAGTAGGTGTTTGATTACAGCTCACTGATAGCACCATTGTTGCAGGGAATGAAAGAGGCAAAACAAACAAAAGAAAATGTACACTGGACAGAGGAAATGACAGCTATGTTCGAGAAACTAAAAGAAGAGATGAGTGACTCCCCTGTGCTTGGTACACCAGATTACAATAAGGAATTCTACCTTTTCTGTAATAGTAATTGCACGACCATGACAACAGTACTAACACAAAAATATCCTTTTGGCCATAAGCCAATTGCGTACTGCAATGCGTTATTAGACCCAATAATGAAAGGACACTTTCCATGCAAACAAGCACTTGTAACCGCTGCCTTTGCTGTTGAAAAAAGAACACCTATTGTGATGGGCTCTTCTCTTACCTTGTATGTGGAGCATGCAGTGTTTGCCATAATACATAAAGCTAAAGGCACATTAACCACACAACGAGTTTCAGGTTATGAAATTATACTATCCTTACCTTCATTGAAAATAGTGAGCTGTCACACTGTAAATCCCGCCACATTCATAGCACACCCAGTACAGGAAGGAGATGAAGTACATGACTGCTCCACATTTTCCCCAATGAGGCTCTAAGGACAGAAGAAGAGCCGATACCCGACCGTACCTTATACTTTGTTGCTGGCTCATCCACAATTGACCAAGAAATAGGAATGCGACGTACCGGTGCAGCGGTAGTGGAGGGTAATCTACACAGTGATACTTTCTTGATAACAGAGCAAATAACACTGCCTTCTCGTTATTCAGCACAGGCAGCAAAACTCATAGCTCTGCTGGCTGCCCTGGAACATGGGAATGGAGATAAGATTGCAGTATTCAGATTCAGCATATGTCACCACCACAGTGCATTCTAGTATCTCTAGATGGAAAAGAAGGGTATTTCTCAAAAACTATGGTACACCAGTAGCACATAGAAATATTTTAGAACTCATCATTGAAGCACTAGAATTACCAACCAGAGCGGCAATAGTAAAATGTTCAGCACATACAGGGACACAGGTCTTTGTGTCCAGAGGAAATGAGCTAGGAGACCAAGCAGCTAAAGAATCAGTTAGAGGCACACAACAACACACCAACTTTTTTATGCAGGACAAAAAGAGGAGAATGAACAAAATAAGACTGATGAGATAAATATATCCGTAACAACACCATATGTCAAGACTTCCCAGCAGCATCGCAAAGAACTGAAAGAGGCAGCACCTGAGTATGAGAAAGATCTCTGGAAACAGAGAGTATGTCAACAATCTAGCACCGACTGGTTATTCATACAAAGCACTTCAGGCAAACCAGTGATGCCCCAACAGCTATTGATCATTGTTTTAGGTTAAAAATATCACCCTGCACACACCGCCATTCTTCCAATGTGCAACTAGTTGCAATCAGACCGGTTCATACCAAATTTACATGAAACGATGACTATGTATTTAAGTGAGTGCCAAACCTGTCGTAAAAATTCCCCAAAACCAACTCTACAAATGATCACATCAACAATACCATGCCCTCAGAGTCCTTTTCGAGCTTTACACATTGACTTTGTAGATATGTCAGATAAGTGCAACAACTACAGGTACCTATTAGTTGTAGTCTCTCCATTTTCATGATGGATAGAGTCAGGCCCAGGTGTACAGTGTGATGGAAAATTAGCTGCTAACTTCCTAGTAAGAGAGGTTATACCAAGATGGGAAGTCCCCGAAGCAATAAGATCAAATACCAGAACTCATTTCGTAAATGATATCTTCAAGAATATTACAGAAATATTAGGAATAAAGCATAAACTGACTTCAGCTTATCACCCACAAAGTAATGGAATTGTAGAACTCCTTAATGGCCTTCTAAAAAACACAATTAGCAAAATATCAGCAACTTTAAACAAGAAATGGTTACATTGCCTTCCCAATGTATTATTCTCACTACGAAACACACCAAGTACTGATCATCACTTTACACCCCATCAGATAGTGACAGGGAGGACTATTAAAATGCAGCATCCTCCATCCAGATGAAAAACAGATGCTGAAGCAAGTAGCGAGGAACTAGGAAAAGACATGTATGACTATTTGTCCCAACTAACAAAGGCAGCAGAATTGTTTTCTAAACAGGTTTTACGGTACCAACAAAAGAGCTCCAACGATCCTGCAGTACAGAGGCACCCTGTCCCACGGCCAGAAGACACAGTGTACCTTAAGAAGGTAATCAGGAAGTGGAAATACCCTAAGTTTGAAGGACCATACACAGTCACTGAATCAACAGATACAGCGCTGAAAGTGAAAGATAGGACACCATGGATACATCTTACACACGGACAACGGACGAACAAGGCTTAATGCCAGGAGATGTAGAGGAAATAAAAGGGGAGGCTGAAGAAAGGAGAAACAACTGGAGAATCCTCCCCTCCAGCATAGCATCACAGAGATCTGAGATATGTATTATTTTGTCATTTTTTTCTGTTATGCACAGCTGGGTTATGTATGTATATATATCATATTGGTTCACCTAAAGAACTAGTGAGCAACAATAATGGGGGTAATTATAGCAATAGTAACAATGATAGTATAAACAAGCATACACATAGGGAAATTAGAGAAATGAATAATGTACACTCAAACACTCAGGATGACAAGATTCAGACAGGATTAAAGGATAATTCATGGTATGCACATATGAAAAACATTGGAGAACAGACCACAATACATCATGTTCCGAGTGCTCATTAATACCTCACTCAATATCCGCCCCAATTCTATACTTAACAATAGAGGTAGACCCAAACATCGCCCTCTCCTTGATACACCTGCTTGCCTGTAGAGTAAGAGGTCAAATACAGCCCTATTTGTTCCAAGTAACAAACAGATTCACAAACGCCTCTGCCTATGATACAAGTAACAGTTTAACCAAAATTATAACAGGCAAATCTATGATAGGTGAAGAACTAGACGAGACGGGAAGAAGAGGACAAGTATTAAGAAGTAATAGAAGACAAGAATTCCTGAAATAATATATGAAACAGCGGGGAAAGCTAGCAGTATACGATCCTGATCTTAGATGTTATAATTACACAGACATTCCAGAGACTCCCCAGGACGGGTGTGAAATAAGACCAACAATGCTAATAAACTGATCCATTTATTCACAGGAGGGGTGGAGTCACAATCTCATACTTTCTTGCCAAGGAAGATCTCTGTGGGAGGAGGGGCTAAACGGTACACACACAAAATATTGTAAGCTCATTTGGAACACATATGCCTCCAGTTACATCACTTTTAGCCCTACTCCTAAAAATAAAAAAGTGATTAAATTAACACATGTTTTAAGGGCAATGATGCAGTTCGAGTGGGGATCAACCATTACTGCAGCACCACTAAAAATCTAGGAGGCTTACAACAAGGCACCTCCGGACTAATTGATTATTATTGGCAGTGTGGGGAAAAGGTCTATGCCCAACTACCACCCGCTTGGAATGGTGTCTGTTCCCTGGTGACCCTGCATACCCCGGTGCTAATAATTCCAGGGGAGTATATTCCAGCATTGCACAAACATCCAATGAGCAAAAAGATTACCCTTCTACACCAAAAAATAACAAGAAGAGAAACAGTATTTCATATGGAACATATACAAAAACATCCCACAAGACTTCCGACTTTTCAGTGAAAGCCAAGTCAATGCAGGAGGGTCAATACCCTTTTTCACCTTGCAAATAAAAGCAAATGCAGGGCGGTTGCAAATAACCAGGTGGGAACTTTTAAAAATGATGAATGATACTGAAGATGGTTTCAACTCAATTAAAGAAGAACTAAGAGCCATGAGAATGATAGTAACACCAAACATATATGTGTTGGATTTGCTCACAGCTATCGACGGTGGAGTTTGTGCTAAAATAGGAACTGTATGCTGTACATTTATGCCAGAAAACAATGCCGAAAATGGCTCTGTAGCTAAAGCCATAAAGACTTTACATGACTTATAACAGACCATGCGTGAAGAAGGAGGTGCTCCAGATGAGTGGTTCTCGAACTGGTTTAGTTGGCTTCCGAATTGGGTATACGGACTGTTCAAATCCTTACTTCCAATAATAGTGGTGCTACTTGTTATGTGTAGTATTACATTGCTGTAAAAACGCAGTCACAAAATTGGGAAAGGGAATGTATGTTAATAGACAAATTGCAAGCTCTAGGGCCAAGATGAAAGAAGATAGGACAACATCTGAGATAGTTGAAGAATCAACAAAAGGGAGGAATTGTTAGCATTTAAAGTGAGGAGGGGTACTCCGAAATTTGCCACTGAAAAACCTCACCTGCACCCACACAGAAATGTACCTGATTAGACAGCAGTATGTGCCCAATGCTTCAAGTTAATGAATTACAGTGGACGGGGTCAGGGAGAGAACAGCTGCAACCTTTGATACATACTGACGGTGGCCAGTAATCAATAAAACAAGCAAATCAAGAAGTCTCTAGTACAAACAAACCAGTATTTACAGTTCCTCCAGGGAATGACCGAATGACGGGGAGGAACACAGGGGAGGGATGCCCGCAACCATTCAGTTTTGAGGTCAATTTGGTAGGGAGAGATAACACACAGGGATGATCAAATTACATTGCAACAGGAACACGCATTCTGCTTGTGCTGAGGTTTAAGAAATAGGACACATAGTCAGATTGAACAAATCAAATAACACATAGTCAGATGGCACAAATAACATGTAGTCAGATGATTGCACCAATGAATGTAGGAGGGTTGGAGGCTTGGCTTTAGTTGTGTAATGTTGCTCAAATATGCCATATATGTCCATTGTCGGTCACATGATTAGTATGTATGATTCAACAAAAATACACTATAGAAAGGGCTACCTGCTGTAGCCAATTTGAGAGTTGGGAGGCAACCTACATGGGTTCATCACTCTACCAGCTTCTGCAAAATAAGACCTCTATACTTTATCACTTACTCTTGCTTGTTTTTCTTCTTCAATTAAGGTCTAACCAACACTACAGATACATACTCCCAATAAACCGATTTGATGTCCATTTTAGAGATGGAATTAGGATCCTCCGGCATTTCCAAAAGCTTCTTCCACCCCTGCATCCTGAGTGTAGTTCTAGCATACATTAGCCATGGTATTTTATGGGCACTAGGTGAGGCCAAAAGATCCCCTAAGGGTTCCCTATTCGCTCCTAAAGCCGATGAAATCTAAAGTCTATGCCAATAAAGCAAAGGCCTATACTCAGCTTTCCAGGAGATTTTTTAAATGCCATATAGAGATGCAATAGGGTCAGGGGTGAGCTCTTTGGGAAAGCAAAGAGGAACCGAATAAATATATTTTCTGTGAGTATTAGAATGTTACAATTAGTGTGACCCCAAATCTCTGAGCAAGGCAAGATAGCTCCCAGTGCCTTCACAATGTAAATCTCAATGTCTGGCTAGAAAGTTTGAAAACAGCAGATTCAAGGCTCGCTACTTTTTCTGCTAAGGGGGCTTTACTAGCTTGGAATAGAACCTTAAGCTTGTCAAACATCTGATCCCACATTGGGGCCCCAGGGATGGAAGTGCAAATGCAATGTTCTGTCCCAGAGAAATCACTGTTACCAGCGGCTCTTCCAGCTACTTTCCCTTTGTCTTTTGTTTTTCTATCAGGGGTCCCAACCTTGGGGCACCCGGTAACCTTGTTCTGGCTTTGCTTTTCTGCGGATGGACCTCTTTCTAACAATAAATTAGTATCCTGAGGGTACTTGGACGAGACTTGGCAAAGATCTGCACTATCTTTTCCCATTACTTCAGGCTGCTCAATGGGTAGTGCAAATGTTTTAGTTGGGCCATTAGCCATTTTGGAGCAAGGAACAAGCTTGTACTGGTGGAAGGGATACCTTGCTCCAAAGAAAGACGCCTCTCAGCCAGGTCGATTTCTTTAGCAATATCTCCTACAGCTCTTGCCAGAAAGGAGTGAAGTGTAGTAGTTGTACGCGAATTTGAGGGTACTATAGATTTGTCCCCCTCTGGTATTTTCAGTTTCACCATCTTAATCCCTTGCTATGAGTATATTCTCTGGCAGGGTAGGGAAACAACAGGACCAAAAAGAAATGGGCTTCAATAAAGTGTCACAGTTTGCATGGGATAGCGTAGAGTTAGACTGACCAATTAAAGAGGGTGGGCCCAGCCCGGCCTCTCACGGGCAAAGACTGGCACGCTCTTGCCCCAGTCTTCTCCCGAGCACGCACCCGGGTGCGTCCTACACCGCGGGACTCAGGAAGCACTTATGAGCAAGAGTTTGCTGTGTCCCCTCCTCCTCCTGGCTCCAGATAGCTGCTGGGGGATGTAGTCCCACCACAGTAGACTGCCAACACACCAGCACCAGCAAGCGCCAAGAAACACCTGTGCCGCGGGACACGGGAAGCACTTAAGAGCGCAAGTTTGTTGTGTTCCCTCCTTCTACTGGTTCCAGATAGCTACTGGGGTATGTAGTCCCACCACAGCAGACCTCCAACACAACAGCACCAGTGAATGCCAAGAAACACCCGTGCCATGGGATCCGGGAAGAGCGCAAGTTTGTTGTGTTCCCTCCGCCTCCTAGCTCCAGATAGCTGCTGGAGAATGTATTCCCACCCCAGCAGACTGCCAACACACCAGAACCAGAGAGTACCAAGAAACACCAGCGCTGTGGGACACTGGAAGCGCTTAAGAGCACAAGTTTGTTGTGTGCCCTCCTCTTCCTTTCTCCAGATAGCTGCTGGGAGATGTAGTTCCACCCCAGAGACTGCCAACACACCAGCACCAGCAAGCACCAAGAAACATATGTGTGGGCCTCAGATGCCGCCCATACAAATACCACCAACTGCAGGGGAAGCACAACACCCATCAGAGGAGGAAGATGTGGAGTTCTCTAGTTTCTGTTGGCGAACTACCAGATAAAATTTATCTGCGCTTCATAGCCAGTTTCCTAGTGGTCCTGTGTTTAACATCTGGCCACTTCCTTTGTCACCCAGTACTGTACTTTTTGCTTGTGCACCTGTTTATCTTATCCACTTGTGGATTTTAAACAAGCCTACCTTCCCTAATAGCAATTTGTACTTCCTCACTGAAATACTCCTCACCTCCACATGCCGTATGACATGCCTCCCAAATGGACTTTTTCTGGTCTTCATTAGCTTCCAATAGCTGTTGTTGTTGCCCAAAAATCTAGATTTAGACTCACAATAAATATTGTGAGGGACCTTCAATCTTATCTTGACTAATAACTCATAAATACCAAATTTATGAAAACCATAATGACTTTTGTAATTTATTTGTTAAAAGCACTACATATATCATGGTGTAAGTGTAAAATCCTAACCCACTTGTTTGCATCTCAAGAAGAGTGAGCCAAATTCAATTGCACATGCTGTCTTTGGGTAAAATCTTACACCAAGTACAACCACTGCAATGGTATGATGAGCAATGTGTTGTCTCCCAATGGAACATCAGAGTGTAACAACAAGCTGCAGTCACTTGACTGACACACAGTGAGAATCTGCTTCTAATCACACAAATACTTACCACCTATAAATGGTATGTGTGAGGCATCTGAGGCCATAACACAGTTCCACTCATCCACATATATGTCGCTCAGCGAACATGATAACTTGATCATCCTAATATGATAACCTCACTGCACACACTGAAGACATTCTACAGTACATAAATCTGCATGGTTGTACTAATAATAGGCAGATACTCATGTTCAATTTCCTCATGAATTAGCATTGTGCCATACAAGGATAAACGAGGCCAATCCAATACCTTGAATGTCAATAACAACGATCAGACGCGGGTAAGTCCCACGCTCAACAGGACTTCATTGGAAGTTCTTCTCTCGCCACATTGTGAGTATTCTGGGTGTCACTGCTGGGGCTAATAGACCCCACCTTCTAGGTGTTTTCCAGAAGGTATACATCTATTCCTTTTCATTTATTATTTTTTCACTTTCACACAGGACTACTACACGAGTCCAGACTGCAGGGGACGGGACCTTTCAGATACATTCTCACACCGTCCCCTCTAGAGTAGATGAGGATCTCCCGGTCCTGATGAAATACCAAAGATCCTTTGGACAATACAGGGCATGAAACATGTTGACCACTTTCACACCACACACGTTATCTTAAGCTCAAGTGAGTATAATTTTCCCTCTTCAGCTACGACACTTCAGTCATTCGTTTTTACTCATAGCATAGGAACCCAGCTAATAAAATATTCTGTGGGATTCCGATAGATATTTTTAATCCACAAACACTTTCTCCCCATTTCTTCTCACTACACATACTGCCCACTACTACTTTTTAGCTTCATGTCAGCAAAGAGCCCCCCTGCGGGGCCCGTTAGGCATTGCAGCACCAGCCCAATGAGGAGCTGCCCGATGATGAAGCATGACACCCCTCGGGGTGTGTGAGGGCTCTTGCGCCTAATTGGAGCTATTCCACCTTCACCTCTTTTTTCCCCCATGAACATCTGGAACCCCGAACCCCAATCCCCCCACTCTCCCCCTTACCCCCCACAAGAACTGCATACTCTTACTTTTACAATAACAAAGAAATGCAAGGACTCTGTCAGGGCCACGCATTAACTGGTAAATTGTGAATTATGCTACAATGGGATAAGTAGGGAATAAGAGTCCCTCTGCCCCTGAGAGGCCTCATATGCGTTGAGTGTGAGAGCAACCACACATTACATACATTGTATACTCTACATACATGTTTTCCTTAAGTCCCAGATAACAGAGCCAGAAACAATGCAACACCTCCCTAGGGGAAGAGCAAACGGGAGATATATGGGCTTGTACTCTGAAAGGAGTTGACCAAAGTGAGCTGCATGATGTGCCACACTCAGCAAGTAGTCAATGCAAATGATGATGGATGTTCTCCAGACAGGTGTGACTACATTCACAATTAGTAACCAGCCAACAACAATGACTCCCTTGCACATTGGTGCAAGGGTGTGTGTGGTGGTTCAAGGTATCAGTGGGTGTCTCAGTACAGCCAGGGAGCAGCAATCTGTAGTGACTAAACTATCCAACCTATACCTGCCCTATCACTCCCACACAGGGTGCTACAGTAGGAGACTACCTGTGTTGTGCTGTGTGTAAAATCAGAAACTGAGCCCCACTTACAGTGTCTAAAGTATGGAAAAGGGTCCATACATGACTCAAATGTGAGACAGACAAACAGTTGTCCATATACCTCTGACAATGCTACATATACCTTCAACGAATGCAGGTCAATTGCTACATCATGTACTCAACTCAACTTATACAATGGTACCAACTCTTAAATATAAAATGATGATGAACTAGTGAAAATAGAAAAAAATCATTTATAAAAACTATGAACTATTAAAACTACCTATACCTACCTAGCCTACACTAACTAACATTAACACTTGCCTATACTATCTTAATTTTTCTTAATCTATCCTAAGCACTTTACACAATGACACGTTAAACATCAGCCCCCGCCCCCTTAATACCCATAGCTGGGATCAATACAAACATCAACTACATCCTACAGATATGCTACCTATACATGTAATCTTAAAGAAAGATATATTTTTATATATTTTTTGTATATATATATATAATTTTAAATACACACACAAGATCAACCCCAAACCACTTAAAAGCCTAACATGATTAAAAAAAAGGATTAAAAACGACTACCTACTAAAATATTTATCAACTAACACTTAACTAAACAATACCTGTACTAAACCCTAACTAACACTATGCTAACTAAATATAAATAATGATACTGCAAATGAAATGGGGAAAGTCAATGGCCAGAGGGAGAGAGTTTCAAATTTAGCTAGCAATCTGTTCCATGGCCTCCTGGATAGTCAGCAAGATTTCCCTAATGCTGGCCTGCTTCCTTTCATGCCAGTCATCCTCTGGTTCTCCCTCCTCATTTGTCTCACCATCCTACAATGGTAGGCTGATGTTCCTGCATGGCTGGCGATCCTTGTCAGTGGCTGTACAGTAGAGGGCCCCGCTGTGGCCTGTGTGGAGGTATGTGGCATGTGTGACACACTTAATGGTCGTGCTGTGGCTGGTGTACTGCTATATGGTTGCTGTTTGGCACCCTCAGATCCTGTAGGTGCAGCTGGTGTCTTGGTCTGGGATCTGCTCCCACTCCTCCAGGGTCAACTGGCCTTTGCCTGTTGGTACATGGCAGCCACACCTCCCTTCACGCTACAAAGTGCGTCGCGGACTCCCGCGTTGTATGTTCCCGCTATGGGACTCAGTGTCCCAGGAGGCTGCCCTGCTGGGAGACCGGGGAGGAGGAGGTCACGCCCCCCTTGGCGCTACAAAGCATTTTGCGCGCTCCTGCATTGTGTGTTCCTGCTACGGACTCAGTGTCAGAGGAGGTTTCCCTGCTGAGAGACAGGGGAGGAGGAGGCCACACCCCCCTTCGTGCTACAAAGCACATTGTGCGCTCTCGCTGCGCGAGACGCGCGCGGGCAAAGCCTGGGCCCAGGGCGGGCCCGTCCTAGCCCAGAAGAGGCCGCCCCTCCCTCTAAGCTGTCAGAAATTGGATTGATCAATCCCTCATAAGGCATGGGAAAAAGGAAGTCCAACGGGAGGAAATAATTAACACCTTGGACATGTTTCTGACAAGAACCGCGAGCATCCTGACCAAGGAAATTGTACTCATGGAACGCCGCCTTTCCCTAGGGGATGTAAGGAGAGATTTAGTGGAGAACGTAGTGTCTTGTCTAGTGCCATCGCCAGTAACTGTAACTGTATGTTCGCCAAGGCAAGTCGTTGCACCCAGTATGCCTGCTAATATATCTCCTAGCCTTTCTGATGTTGATTGTACGATTTTAACAGAACCCCCAGTAAAGAGGAAAAGGGGAGGACCTAAGAAGAAGAGAGCCCCTCGATTAAAAAGACTGTAATTCTGGAGAACAATCAAAGTGACAATATCTCTAATAATGAGGATGACGTTGCATGTAGCAATATGGAGCGTATTGTTAAGTCACTATTGCAGTCAATACTGAATAGACTAGAGAAAATAGAAGAGAGTCTCTCTCTACTCATTACACGCTCAGAGCAAGCAACAGAAAGGAAAGGAGATCAGGGCATCCAGGGACATAATTTCAAACATCCCCCCTATAGTTCCTCAGCAGATTTAAAGAATAGCTCAGGAATTAGAGGGAGATAGGCGGAGGGAAGGTATAAGAAAGAAAATCTATTTAGTTGACCCTCCACCTAATCTCTCAGGGTCTAGTCATTCAGTTCAGGCCTCTGAGACACAGGCAATGCCCCCTACAAGTGCTGCCCTAGCTCAGACCAACAAGGGGTTCAATTTACCTGGCCTAAGAGGGAACAACATGTAAATCCAAAGGGCAGTAGGTGAGAGAGGGAAGGGTGTTGAAATAGGCAAATTAAGGGCCCAAAGGTTGAATCTCCCCCCGCGACTCACCCATATGTTTTGATACTAACCAATACACCGGAAATAAACTATATGCAATCTGAGACCACAGAGCAGCTGATGACAAAAGTTATTCATTGGCTAACTAGACATGCTATGAAATGAAATTTGAAATTTGTACTTGTAAAGTGCACTTATACCCCCAAAGGGGTGTCCTGGCGCTGTACGCATACCGCTGTGGAACCCTTCCTAGCTTTTCCCTGTGAAATGTCCACTCCTGGGCACCCCCAAGGTGAAGCCAGGCATCCCAGCGCTGTTGGGGCCGTTGTGGAGATTAAGCAAGCTATTGCCCAGAGTTGCAGAGTGGGACCCATGATTAGAATAGGCACCGAGGCGAGAATTATCAGGTCCGAGGAAATTGAGCCCAAGACCTGCCGAGGCAGGAATTGAACCCTGGTCCCGGGCCAGATCTCTGCATCAGGGTCTGCCGCTCTAACCATTGAGCCACACTTCTCCACGCTGCTAGGGTGACTTATGCTCGACATGGTCATATAATAATGGCCAGAAGAGTTTCATGGATAGGTACGGCCCCCAAAACTATAGATGGTGACTTTGTAGTTGTAAATTTTGATGACAGGCACTTGGTGGAGGATTTGTTGAAAAGACTATCTCATATTTCCAATACAGCCACTCAGATCCATGTTCTCCCCCTGGGGTTCTTTTACCAGCCAACACCTCTGGGGATTAGCGGTAAGGGGTGGGTCAGCAACGAGTAGTGCCAGTTATTTCCCCCAGCATATATAGCAAAACTAAGAATTCAATAGGTACGGGCTTAGAACAAGAAATGATATGAGCCACTGGAAGGTTTGGAAACCTGTGCCTAACTGGATAATCAACCGCAGTTGCCAAAAGAACTTGGGACAGATAAACCCAACTTGGAAGCACCCGAGGAGGGAGAAAACTGAGAGAAGAGAGTAATCAGAAGTTAAGATTGATTACATGGAACGTTGCTGGATTGAAACACAAGAGGGTTAATTCGGATTCGTACAGGGAGGTAGCAGGGTTTAATGTATTATGTATGTAGGAAACGTGGGAAACTAACCATGTTTTTCTAGATGGGTATAGCTCATATCAAACGCTTGCCACTCCATTGAGAGAAGGAAGAGCAAGAGGGGGACTTTTAACCTTGATAGCCAATACAGCAAATGTAAAGGTCTTAAATTATTGGAATTCATCCCCATATTTTCATATCTTGTTGTGTGAAGGCCGCAATAATTGTGACTGGATTTTAATTAATTATTATAATACCAGATCATTTATTAAAATTTGTGAAATGTGGCTGTATCAAGAGTCAATGTGCGACTCTGCAATGTATATGCAAAAGACAGGGAATAGTGTGCACAGATGCGTGCACGGATTGTCGAGGAATAAGCTGTTGCAATTCCATGGAAGTGGACATGGACGATGATTGAAATCATACTATTCTTATACTGAGGAGTGCTGTTTGAATTTATCTCTTTAACAATTTTCATTTGTCAGTGTCATATTGAGAAGTGCTATATTATCTAGTTGAAATTTGTTTATCCTTTTCAAATGATGTTAAAAAATGTAAATAAAAAATAATGTCAAAACTATGTTTGGCATATTATCATATAATTATCGTTGTTTATTGTATTAATCCCAATTTGATGTTATAGTCATCAGAAACAATTTTTGATGTTATTTTTGACTTTCCCGTCCCTAAAAACATATAAAATGATACCACACATGGACATATAAACAGTTATACCCTATATCTCAAATAATGGGCAGCCATTTTGAAAAATCCGCCATATTGGATTAACGCGTCATGATAGAGTGGTAGACTTTTCACCATCGTTTTCTACGGAAAAATTTCAATAACAATCCACTCACAGAAATTGTATTGCAATTAGTTCTAGGTTAGCCCATTTTTTGAACTAATTTGACTAGACTAATGGGGACATGGCAGAAATGGTCCGGGCACTGGAAAAAGAGATAGATTCTTTATGTGAGGCTCACCCCAAACAGCTTTATTGTGGTTAGGTGATTTTAATGCCCAAATTTGTGATTTGATGCATAAACCGGTCTGCGGGTTAATTGATGAGGAAGGGGAGATGATCCCCCATTTTATCCATAGTAATTATGGTAACGCACGTAATAGGATACTAATTGTTAAGAGTTTGGAGATTAGGAACCCGGTTGCTATTCGCTCGGACCTATTACAAAAGACTTTTGGGTGTCAGGAAAAGGGTTCTACTACTGATTATATAGTAACATCCAATTTTGTTGGCTGCTTGCTGACTGAGGTAGTAGCCATGTGTTTAAATGTTAGCGATCATGCGGCCCTTGCCTTCACACTGAGATGGGAAGCCAAAAGTAAAATACCTGAGGATATTGTGACAAAACCTGTCTTAGCAAGGAGAAATGGATTTATATTAAATTGGAAAGGGTTGTTAAGGAGAAGTTTTTGTTTTCTATTATTTTGGCCCAAAGGCAGATGGAAGTGATGGCCTGTTTGGATCCTAATCAAGAGCCGGGTACATTATTGGAAAGCTTTAACGTACTCATGGCTGAAATCAAAACTCAATTGGTGACTAGGTCCACATTTGCTGGAGGCATGGGGCTCTCGCTCAGCACATCTTACCTCCTGATTGGCGCCACGCTGAAATCGTTGTATTCCTTAAACCCGGCCGCCCTCCGGAAGAACCCTCCTCATATCGCCCTATATCCCTCCTCAATTTCGAACCCAAACTCCTGGGTAAAGTCCTCGCAGATCGTCTCCGCTCGTGCATTCATGACCTGGTTCACCCTGACCAGTCCAGCTTTATGCCACATCGGTTCACTCGGCACAACATTTGGCGAGTCCACAATGCTATTGCGAAGGCCCCAGAGCTGGGCCGTCCCGCGGCCATTCTCCTAGCCGACATAGATAAGGCGTTCGACTCCCTAAGTTGGACGTACCTCTTTCAACTCCTCCGATCCATTAATTTAGGCCCGCGCTTTCTGGCATATGTCTAGCTACTATATACAGACCTCTCGGCCTCAGTGCGGATCGCCGGGCATAGGTCGGCACCCTTTCCTATATGCTGTGGCACAAGGCAGGGCTGTCCCTTGTCTCCATTATTATTTGCACTGGCAATAGAGCCCTTGGCCGCCTGGGTGCGGCAGGATCCACGGATCCACTGATCGGGTTCGAGTGGTCGTGGAAACGATCTGACAGAATCGCGCTGTATGCAGACGATGTGCTGTTCTTCATGACCCGATCCTTGGTTCTTGGGGCCCCGAATCCTTCAGATTCTCCGGGTGTTCGGGGAGACTTCGGGCCTGGGAGCTAATCCCTCGAAATCGGTGCTACTTCCTGTATGTGGGGACCAGGGACGCGGAGCCTGGGCTATACAGCTGTCCCACACGACAGACGGTTTTAAATATTTAGGAGTTTTTATTTCACCCTGCCATACGGCATCATGGTTGCATAACATTAATCCACTGCTCTCAAGTATACGTGACAAGATCACGATATGGACCCATCTACCGCTGTCTCTATGTGGGCGATCAGCAATTTTTAAGATGGTCTCCTTGCCTCGGATACTCTATCGGGTGCAAAAGTTCCCATATAATATCCCTCACACATGGTTTGCCCAAGTCAATGCAATCGTGAACAATTTGTTTTTAGAGTGGGGGCACCATTCGAGTGGCACTTCGAACTTGCACACAGGCGACATACTGCAGAGGAATTGCAGCGGCTGACGTATACGCATATTATGCGGCATCCCATCTATTGGTCATAAATGAGTGGTGGTATAGTTCACAGGAGGACCCAGCATATGCGGTGGAGCACCTGGCGATGGGGGGCATTCCCCTCCAGAGGCTTCTTTATAGCCAAATGAACCTAGACTTCCTACCTCCTGCCAGCAGAACGGTAGCCCAGCTCTGGCGACATACCGTAAGAAACATGGGCTGGTCAGGGCGCCTGACACGGACGACCCCACTGTGGCAAGGCACATATCTGCGTCCCGTTGCTGAACTTTCTGGTTTTCATAAATGGGACCTCCTGGGTATCTCTACATTAGGTGATATTAAGCAGGGTACCACCCTCAAATCGTTTCAACATCTCCAAAGAGAATTTCAGCTCCATCGGAAGTAGTTCTATAAGTACCTGCAGTTGAGACACGCTCTGACTCCCCTGCTTCGCCAGTTGAACGATCTTCTGGAATTCCACCCCTTGGAGGGCCGCTTACTGATGGGTGACCTGGGGGCACATAAGATACAACAGGTTTACCAGACACTGACCACCCACACTCGAACCACACTACACAAAACCAAGGGCGCATGGGAGGCGGACCTACCAGACATGACGGAAGATGACTGGACGGAGGCCCTCGCTAGTCCCCGGGGTGCTGCATTCTCCATGCGATACGACCTCATTCAATTCAAATATCTCCACCGAGCCTACTTCACCCGTTCCCATCTCTGGAGGATGGGTTTTATCCAGTCCCCTACGTGCCTCAGATGTGGGTTAGCGGAGGGAACCTTCTTTCACACGGTCTGGAGCTGTAGGGCGCTACAGCTGTTTTGGCGTAAAATTTCATCCTGCCTGGGCCGCGTCTTGTCCTGGAACCTCCCGTTTGACCCTAAGCTGTTTCTGCTCCACAGTACAGAGGGAATCGGAGGGAACCGCTACAAACAACACTTAGGGTTTCTGGGCATTACACTTGCTAAACGGGACTTCGCCCAAGCATGGAAGGGGACCTCCCCGCCAGCAGTGGGTGGGTGGAGGACGGCCATGGACAGATGCATGGGGGCCGAGATCGTGGCCTATCAAGCTGCCTGCAGAAACAAAGGAAAATGTGGTCCCGTTGGATGACGTTCCGAGGCATAGAACTACCTCCCTTGCCACAAACTCACCCTCCATATACTCTGCCCGTACATCTATCTGTATGTTAAGATGCCCAAGATGAGTATCTCTGTCGTCTGTACATACACTTCTAGCCATATTGCGTTCAGTGAATTATGTGGTAACCTGTGTCAAGTTTCAGTTCTTGGGCCTTCTGTTCAACAGGCTAGTATGATGCTCAAAAATAATTGGTACTTGCTAATCCGAATTGTCTTTATAATTTATGCTTTGGGCTCCACCCACCAAGTGCCATGGAAACTCAATAAAATTTGTTGTGAAAAAAAAAACTCAATTGGTGAGACCATGTTCCTTTAAACCCTCCTCGAGAGCTGGGTGATTTGATGCTGCTTGCTCACGAGCTTTAAAAGGTTTACACAATGCACTGAGGGCGACGCCCAGAGACAAGAGTTTGGTTCAGAGCTTGCGTGCGCAGTATAAGGAAGTACAGAGGTTGAGGCTCAGAAACCTAGAGAAAATACCTGGGAGAATTTGAGATCAGCAGCACTAAGGAAAGATAGTAAGGAATTTTAGAGTTTTATCAAAGCCCCTTTCTTTAAAGATGAAAATGATCCCTCAATAGATGTCCATATTGTAGAAGAAACTTGGGTTGCATACTTTTCAAATATAGTTGGGTTGGTAAGCGAGCATCTAGCCTCACCACCCATTCAGAGGCCGATAGGACAGCAGGACAGCCTGGTCTTTGATTTGGCTGAGGTCAGGCATGGATTTCCCCAATGTAACAGTGCATGGATCCGGGCCCAGATGGGGTTCCAATGGATTGCTTTTTGGAACTTCCAGATCTCTGGGCCCCATTACTAACTACATCTTTAAAGCTATTGGCAAGTTGGGCCCACCAGAGTCATGGATAAAAACTATAATAATCCCTATTTACAAGAAGGGTGATTAGGCCCTACCGAGTAACTATAGACCCATCTTCTTGCTGGATACCACAGCCAAATTAATGGGACAGCTTTTATTGAATAGGTTAGAGGAGTGGGTAGCAGAGAGTGATGCCCTTATTAAGACACAATATGGTTTTTAAAAAGGGAAAGGGACAGTTGACCAATGCCTTAATTTAAGCATGACAATAGCTAAGTATACGGTAGCAAAAAAAAGGACGAATTTATTTGGCCTTCATGGACCTGTCGGTGGCCTTTGACTGCATCTCCCATTTGAAGTTATCGCAAATAATAAAATATATGGGTATAGATACAGTTATTATTGATTTTATCCGACAGATGTACTCTAAGGCCACATCTTGTGTGCGATATGGGAAGAATGGAGAGTGTATTAGGTCTTTTGGAATCTGAAGGGGAGTTAGAAAGGGCTGTGTCCTGGTCCCGTTTCTATTCTCATTATATACAAATGGGGTGGAGGCAGCGCTGACAGGGACAACAAGAGATGCGCCGTACCTTAATTCTGTCCCTCTCCCAATACTCCTTTATGCAGATGACGCAGTACTCATAGCAAGAACTGGGAGAGCACTGAAAATGCTGATAGATGAGCATACAAGATTTATGCACAGTCTGGACCTCGAGTCAATGAGTTAAAATCTTAAATTTTTTATTAATAGGGCACCCCCGAAGAAACTCCCAAATTTTAGATTAGGCTCAAGCAATATAAAGTTTGTGGATACATTCTCTTATCTGGGCATTTTATTTGACAGAAAGTATATCTGGAGAAATGTTAACTTGCAGGGAACTTCAAATGGAGAAAGTATAGCGGCTATTTTTTCTTTTGTTAAAAAGCTGGGAACTAAACCCATTCCCGAAATATTACAAGTGTATGTAGCTAAAGCTACATTGGTAGCCATGTATGGGGCAGGGGTATGAGGTTTTGTGGAAAATGCTTTTCTTAAAAGGCTATTGGCTCTTACAAGTAGCTGTTCAAACTATATATGTCATACAAATCTGGATTTCCCATACCTCTCTGATACGATCTGCCTTGCACCAATCTTACTGTGGCATTCCATATGGCGTAGGTCAGTGGTTCCCAATCTGTGCGCCGCGGCGCCCTGGTGCGCCCCCAAAAATAGCCAGGGGCGCCGTGACACAATACGTCAATATCCCGGCTTGTGCAATTATTTGCATTTTGTAAGCTCGCTATGTAAAATGTTTTGTTAAAGGTAGATGAAACTCCCTCTTGTACCGCTAGATGGCAGTGTGACATGCAAAATAGCACATTAACTGCTCCTGTATGTCAGATTTTGACGCAGTTTACACAAACTATGAGCGATGAGGAAATATAAACACACACACAAAGGGACGGCTGTTTAAATTATATAACAAGTAACTGAGCCATTAAGTGAGTTTATTGAAGTTACGAACGTATGAAATTGATGAGGAAATATCTTATTATTCTTAGTCGTCTCCTCTTCATGAATGACTCATGAGATCATTAGCTAAAAGAAAGCTACGTGTGCATTTGGGAACTCTGTTGCTTTGAGACTTAATTTACAGGTTGGATTGCATCGTGGTCTGTGGGTAAAAGTGATTCAAGCGTGACAATATCCTCAGCAGGAGTTCACTTGAAACTTGGCCTCCAAGTGCTTCCTGGAAACCTTCAAAAATTGCAGCAACTAGAAATTATTTGCCCTTTGCTTTGTCTGAGTTCCTGATATTTCTGCACTTTAAGGACACACACATTTCTAATTGTTCTTGTATATAGTAACCCACACTTTTTTTTAAAAGAAAATGTGACCTGCAACGAGCAGCCGAAGTCATATATAGTGGGTCTTCTTACTAGTCCCACTTATCTTCTGTATGAAGATCGCTCAGTAACAATTCCCAACTACCTGGCTCGTACCTAGAATTAAATAGACATGGAATGAGGCACTCCAGTGGAGATTCAAGGAGGGTGTTGCAGTGGTACCTGCCTCTCAAGCTGTACTTAAGGAGAAGCTAAACAGGGTGCAGATCCTGTTAAGTCTCTAGTTTTAGCTTGTAAGATATCTTGCTTGGGTTCTGATGTAATTCCTGATCAGCCTCTACCTGCTGCTGACCTGGTCGAAAAGACTGTCTTCAAGCTTGCAGCCACCACAGGCTCACAGGTGAGTTTAAAACTATTAAAGTAGCGCCGTTTTGGGATAGCTGTCTTGCTTCGTTATATTTTTAAATGTTGCTTGTATGATTTGTTTTACCATCACCAACTCGTACAAAGATTGGGACTTAAGCATTGTACAGATGCCTCTGTACTTCCACTTGTCATTCTCCAGCAATCTCCACCTCCATTCTTGAAACCTGGAAGTTGGTAGAAGTGTATGCTTTTTGATTGTTCTCCAAAAAACTATGAAATCAATCGTATTTCTCCCCAACCTCTAAAGTCTGTAGTTTAGGTTTTACTTTAACAGCAGTCTTGTGCATTTCCTGTGTATATTCGAAATCTCAAGAGCTGCTGCTTATGTAAACTGCATAACTGTAGCCTTCGTTCTTTCACTAAAGACACCCGCCGCTCCTTGTCACTCTGTCTAGTTTAACCCTTGGGTGGGTTTATAGATCCAATCCGTCACATTTTGCAATACCAAATCAACAGTTGCAGAGTTCTCAAATTGTAAGACGCATTAAAAGTGAGAACTAATTAACATACTTGACATCAACACAAGAAGTGATATGAGAGAAATGATAAATATATGTAGAACACCAAAACTTTACTAATGTGGACACATGGCTAATAAGATTAGTGGAGCAGCATTCGTATATATCAAAAGTGGCTCCTTAACAACTAAAATGATTTGTAGGAGAGCACCGAATGCTAGTGCCAAATTTTTAAAAACAAAGATTTAAAAAAATATTCCACATTTAAACCACAGTGCTGAAGAGTATTCTTTCTGACTTAACCAAATCAAGTTTTTTTTAATTAAACAACTGTTATACTTTTATTTTGTTACATCTATGATTAAAATACCTTCATCAGCTTCATGCCAATTATTTTCAGGGAATAAAATGGAAGTACTCCATAGGCCGGGCTTACATTCCCCACCCGCTAAAAAAAGTAACATAATGGGGAGCCGCGGTCAATAGCCAATAGGTCAAGGGAGCCGCAGGTGGAAAAAGTTTGGGAACCACTGGCGTAGGTGGATAGTTAGCTTGAAGCAGACTATATTGAAGGATTGTTTAGAGCTGGATTCAGCTAACAAGATCATGTGGCTGAGGCATGTCAAGCATGCACTGAAAGATATTAGTTTATTAGATGTGTGTGAGAACCCCACTAACTGTGTGTTTATCTCTAAAGCTAGAATTAAAGACATTATTCTTCAGAAAATGAACTTTGACAGAAGGTAGACCGCGGCTAACAAAGCAACAGTGAAGCTGTACTCAATGTCCCCCCAAAATCCCCAACTCATCCATTCTTATCTAGCCACAGTGTCTAATCATCAGCATAGGTTTATTTTAACAAGGTTTCAGTTAAAGTATATCCCCTTGATGTTGGGATATCCCAGTACTGCATTTTCCATAGACAATTGGACTTTATGTCCTTGTGATGGAAGGTGCTTACAGCAGATTTTCATTTTTTATTTTTCTGTTCTTTTTATTCTGCCCAGAGAAAGAGTTTTATAATTCCTATTTTACGTAAGTTCAATGTTAGAAACTGCAGACCTGCACTTTACTTTTTTCTACTGTTGGGTGACCCTTTGGTGTGCTATTTATTGGCGTTATTCCTCTGGGCTGCATTGAAGAAAAGGCGAACAGAAACACCTCATAAAATCTGTTCCTAGGGGCACTTGTATTCCTTTTTAGGTCTCGCCTAGCGTTGCAGCGCACATGCGCTGTCGCTTTGCGAGGCATGCAGTATACACTATACCGGGGAATCTTCGTTTAAGCTCCGCCCACTCTCCGCCCATGTTTTTCATTAGCTTACATTCTAAATGTTGCATTCTCATTGGTTTTCAGCTTGTTAGTCCCTCCTCCTGACGGCCATGTCGTCAATTGTGTCCTTCCATGGCTATTGGCCCCTTTACTTTAAAAAGTATTTTGTTCCCCTGCCTCCCCCCGTTTCCTCCCGCGGTCAGTAACTTCTCGGCACACCACCCCCCCCACCCCCCACTCCCGTTCATGCCTTTTTGGACGCCCGCACTTCTGTTACAAATGCAATAGGTCTTGCGTAAATATGAGTCCTATTGCATTTTAAATGCTTGTTTGTCCTGTGATTTGCTGGCTGAATTCGCACTCCTTTTTACGTGTCGCCTAGCGTTGCAGCGCATGCGCTGCTAGCTTTGTTTGTGTTGCACGCTAAGCCAGAATCACTGGCGGAGCCGGCCGCGGCGCAGGGGGCCATGGAACACAGCTTGCCCGACCTCTCCCCAGTGTGCAACTCCAACGCGCTGAATAACTTCTGCAAAGGTAAGGTACAGCGTGCGCCTGCTGCCTTTCCGGGCTGGGGGACATCTTGTTTTATGTAGCGTAGTGTTCGAGCTCTCACGCCGTATACATCGTAAATTCCACCATGCACTTTTGGCAAGCCGTATACATTCTAAGGGTTTCAGAGCCAAACACAAAACCGCTTTGAACAAAGGTTTTGACAGCAAAACAGCGAGCCTTTTGTATTGCTGGTCGTGCTCTGAAATAATAGCCGTTCTATTTGCAGAACAATACATGCAGTTTTACATGCGCAGATTTCTATTGCTAATGCCACTCTTGGCTGAAGAGCGTGCCAGAACTCTGCACGCGCGCACCAGCGAACACGCTACAGTACACGCGCAATCTCGACGTGGCGCAGAAACAAAACGAAGGCTACAGAGACAGCGTGCAAAGTGCAGCTTTTGAAATATTAGTTAAAAACTGGAAAACAAAATGTACCCTGAAACAAGCTTCGGGGCTTCCAGACCGCTGCCGGGCCACCACACTGCGCCAGTTCACATGCACAGCTGCCAACTGCTCGCAGCTAGGAGAAATGGTGCAACCAAACGTGGAAAACATGTCGCAGTCGGTAACCTACCACACCTCATAAAAATAAGAGCAACTCTAATACTGTTGAGACGTTAAAACGTGCCCCGCTTTCCAAAACGCACCACAGTACTGCACAGTTGGTGATTTTATTTTATACTTTCCCTTTTGGTTTCTGGCCGGAGCGCAGGACACGAGTGGCAGGCCAGCATCTCGTGTCCTGTTACCTGGCGTTGTTCATTTCATCAGTGCTTGAAATGGAGATACAGAAGTACAGGTACTCCTTGTCCCAGAGTACCTGTTTGCTGCTGAGAAGTGCCGGTACAATCCCTCCCAAATAAAAGAAGTGCAGGCACTGAGTACCTGCCCGTTTAAAGCACTACATTTGACGGTATTAGAAAGCCGAAAAACATTATTTTTTTTTTAAATCCATCGTCACTTGAGGATCTGTAAGTGAAGAAACGCCTATGTGACATGCATTTAAGACTTGGTTGGCAGGGCCAGAGAGGAATATCTAGGTGGTGTGCACCCCTGAGGAGCATTTAAATTACACACGATTAAATGGCGCTAAATACATATCCTGGGTAGATGTGTGCATTGGTATGGCCGTGCAGAAGTCAGTTAAAGCGAGATACATCTATACTAGCTAGATGTGCTCATTTGTATAGTGCTGCATACTGTCCAGGCTCCTTCAGAGCACTAGGTTTTATGGCCACTGCATAAATGTATCTATTTGTCTGCATGGTGCTCCATGCTATCCTAGTTGTCTCGGAGCGCTAGATTATCATCTGGCCCTCTGTGATCAGCTCTCGCTGTTTCATTACCCCACCCCCTTAAGCTGCCGCCCCTTTAAAGCAACACCTATAATAATAGTTGGAGCTGCTAATCACCCGGATCAAGTGCTGTCAACCTGCAAAGCTCCAGGCTTGCACACAGCTGGGCAGGGTACATTAAGTGGGTACTTTTGTCTGCACGGAAAGTGTATGCTCCTCCCAAAACGACTCTGGAGCTACAAGTACTCTGCACCCTAAAGTTCCTCCACATACGTGCCAGCTTCTTATTCTAAAAGCGATTGTGCCCGTAACACCGCCTAGAGATAAAATGAGAACTTATGCGCTTCCGATCTTTGGTCTCTCTGCTGAAATTAATAACTTGTGTTTATATTGACTTACTACAAGAT
This sequence comes from Calotriton arnoldi, assembly GCA_963921515.1. Taxonomy (NCBI): domain Eukaryota; kingdom Metazoa; phylum Chordata; class Amphibia; order Caudata; family Salamandridae; genus Calotriton; species Calotriton arnoldi. The sequence continues at coordinate 186,605 of CAWUFW010011168.1, forward strand.
CAAAAAACTCACCCTATATTGCAATAATATGCAATAATCTGCTGCATCGCTAAATACTTACAAGGTCCCAAAGGCGAGACTGATTGGCATTGCCAATGCTTGTTAAGATATGGTAATTATGTATTTTTAATGATTGGTTTTAGGGATGAGATAGTTCTAATAATGCAAGATGACTTTTAAAGCTATTTTCTGCCAGCTTTTATTGATGGCTGACAAATTTTATTGTATTTGCGTTTCAATATTGAAAGAGCATAAACATTTCCTATAAAATTTAGCATCACTGATGACAAACCTGCCTTGAGCTTCAGAAATTAAACTGCATTTAAAAAGTGGCACGCAGACATTTGGTGCTGTAAAATGAAAACATGAGTCTTTGATATTCACAGGCTTTAGTCAGACGCTTTCCACTTAGCAACCCATGTAAAACATTGCACAATTAATTCATAGCTTGATTTTAATATAGTTAAGTTTAGATTTTGTTCTCACTATAGAATGTGATTTAATTTGCAAAAATGTTAAATGTGTGCATTAGTAGAATATAACTTGTATTAGAATTAACACAATATTTTAAAATGTAGAAACACAGAAACAGCTCATGATTTAGCTCTTGCTCTGAAAGCTCCAGTTGGCCTTTGAGATAAGCAAAGGAATTTTTCTCTTTCCGTGTGAAAGGGAGAATGCTTGCCATAATTTACAGCATGTAACTTCGGAGCCTTATCTGGAAATGTTTAAACAAAGCCTCATTTAATTTTTTGCTTTAGGGAGAATAGAAAAAACACGTATTTTAAAAGTGCATTACCATGTTATGGTTAATGTTTCTTGCTTATTTAATAAGTTCTATTCCAGCTAATGTTATGTGTTTTGTTAAAATAAAATGTTTCTTTGAAAGAAGGTTAGGAGATGAAGTCAGAATGTGTTGTGGGAAGAATTTTCGCCTGTCTGATTAATGACGTGCACAGACAGCAGAGGGGTGGAGGTGTCTTTTGGAGAATGCAATTGGATGAAGACGGAGCTCAAGCCACCTGCTTTGTAACATTATTTTTTATATAAACGCGTTCCTAATTTAGGAGTTTCAGAATATTGCAGAACTCTTGCAGAGACCTTTGCGAGAGACAGACTCAGACAGAGTTAGAGATGGGAGGCTGCACAGGAGTTTCAGACTTTGATGCAGTAATGAAGAGAGCAGAACAGATGTGATTTGCAGATGCAGGGAAGGAGAGGGCAGACTTTGATGGAGAGCAGAACGGAGGCAGACGAAGCAAGATTAGATGCAGGTTTTATTCCATTCTGACTTTTATTAACATCCCCAAGCTTTATGCTTGATTAACTGGCTTTGCCAAGGCCTATTTGCTCTATGCTTTATTTCTCTTTATGGGAGATTCTGCAAATATTAATTATTGATTTAGCTTCATGCTAATCTCACTCTTGATTCTGTTCTTGAACTCTTCATGAGTTCTGACTGACATCATTTGTGCTTCATCTTCTTAGAATAGGGATTCTTTCCTTTATGGAATGCGCTGTATGAAAATTATAATATGCTCTGTACTAACTTTACTTTACTATTATCAATTCTGTAACCTGATTGATATCTGACTAACGAATGAAGAGTCAGAGAATCCTAAACTGTAATAAGAAAATAAATCCCTTTAAAACTACTCACAACTCTCAATATTGACTAAAATGTTTATTGGCATTTGATTAATTGCCCATGTTAATGAAGGAGTTCTTTTTGTCAAAATACGGTGGCCAAGATCCATCACCTTGAGCGGAAACAAGGATGATGGTATTTAAAGGTAATGGTGCCACATTTTCTACATTTTCCAAAGAGAGATTACCCAGAGATTTCCGTGTTAGCAGTTTGGTAGCAAAGGTAAGGTTTTACACCTTGACCAAAAGGAGCAGAGTTTAGGTTAACGCCCAGAATGGAGCTACAAAACAATTGCCCAAGTTAGAATAAAGGCCTAAGTCCCAAAAAGTCCTGATTCCTGATTCCAATGCCCAGAACTTGAAGACTGGCAAAGCGGTAATAGAAGGCGGTTGCTGAAGAAGGTGTGAGTATTAATAAGGAGCAATGTGTTGTGGTAATTTTTGATTGCGGTAATTGCATTTGCAGTAATTGGATTGGATTGGATTAGATCATGGTATGCAGTAATTGCATTTGCGGTAATTGTATTGGATTAGATCATGGTATGCGGTAATTGCGTTTGTGGTAATTGCATTGGATTAGATCTGCAGCACACATAGGAAGAGGAAATCACCTCTTGAGATTGTTTTTGTGAAGGAAGGTGTCCCTTCCTGCACAGAAACAATCATCCCTGTGACGCCATAGTGCAAGGGTGCCTGCATCGGCGCATGGCAGCCAATTGTGCACCAGCGCAGGGGAGAGCAAAGGGATCCGTCATATTGTTGTAGATATGATGCATCCCTTTGCTTCAGAATTAACACAGCACAGCGCAGCCAAATGGCTTGCAGCACCGCGCTGTGTTAATTCCTTGTAAATAAGGCCCGTAAACCTTAAAAGTACGTGTCCTGTCTTTTAAATGCATTGTGCTCTGCCCTGTGGGTCATATAGGACCTAACTTAGGGGTGAATTATATGAATACAAAAAAGAGAAGTTTTAGGCCTGGCAAGAGGTTTATCTTACTAGGTGGAAGTGGCAGTGTAAAACTGCACATAAAGGCTCTGCAGTGGCAGGCCTGAGACATGTTTACAGGGCTACTGAAGTGGGTGGCACAATGAGTGCTGCAGGCCCACTAATTGCATTTAATTTACCGGCCCTGGGCACAGGTAGTACACTTTACTTGGGACTTATAAGTAAATTTAAAATTCCAATTGAGGTTAAGCCAATTTACAATGTTCAGGGGAGAGAGCACACGCACTTTAGCACTGGTCAGCAGTGGTAAAGTGCTCAGAATCCTGAACCAAGCAAAAACAAGGTAAGAAAATGGAGGGGGGAAGACCACCCTAAGGCTGTCGGGTCTAACAGATGCCCATAGAGTACCTGCTTTACACAGCCTTGCTGTGGCCTGGGAGGGCGGGGGGTCCAGTGGCCGTAGCTTGGCTGACCCCGGAGGAATAAGAGGAAGAAGTCAGCCTGACAGTGCATGCAGGCAGAGGCTGTTCTAGCAGAAGCCCAATACGACCGTGGGAGGCAACCTCACACCTTGGGGCCCGCAATAGAACTCAACAGCTATCTCTCTAGCCCATACTATAAAGTCAGTGCCCACATCGACAAGTTCACAAAATCCACCCAGTGACCTGGGGGTGATCCATCCACTCTGCCACAGTCCCATGTGGACCAACCGGCAGATTCTGCCACAGCGATGCTGCAGGCAATCCAGGAATCCAGGCCCTCTCTGGATGGGGGAAATGGAGGAACTCAGGCTCAATCTATCACTGTTTTGCAGAAGTAAACAGTAAACAGAGTAATTGAAACCGAAGGCAGCATCTCTGAAACAGAAGACACTGTCTGCACGCTTCAGGAAAACATCACGCAACTCCAGAAAATAGTCTGCAGACTGGAGTACTGTCAAAAAACAAAGGGATCCACCCTTATGGGAAAGTATAGAAGTGTTCCTCCAGACTACGTGTGTCTCCTACAATGGTGGAAAGCACACAGCTTTGTTTAAATACCCCTCACCCAGCAAAAGGACCCTTGCTGCAACCTACGACTACGTGGGAGCACTGGTTATGAAAAACAATACTATGTGTGGTGTAGGAGTGTGAGTGGAAGGGTCAGAAGTGAGTGAATGGTGAATGGTGAAAAATTAAAAAATACCTGGCTCCGTGGAAAAAATACATTTTAATGTTCCTTTGAGCTAATATCGTTAAAAGTGGGGAATGAGATGGAGATACTATGCTTTAATGAGCAGTGTCTCCTGTGTCGACATGTTTCAGTATACTATACCCCAGTAGGTATATTGCTGAATGGAACGGAGCCGCGGCGAGGCAGTGTCCTGGTGAGGAGGTAACCTTGATATTTGTGTGACTATAGGTACCCCTTCCCTCCCGTTTTGAAGGCTCATGGGGCATTATCTGGGCGATATAAGAAACCCATTCAGCAATATACCTACTGGGGTATAGTGTACTGTGCATGTTAAATTTATGTGCACCACTTAGTTAGGATTATATGTAAATACACAGTTGTTTTGATTTGAGTGTTGAAGGGATCTCTTCTAGGTCCTGATGAGAAGCCAGGGGAGGGCTTCGAAACATGTCGACACAGGAGACACTGTTCATTAAAGCATAGTATCTCCATCTCATTCCCCACTTTTAATGATACCAGCTCAAAGGAACATTAAAATTTATTTTTTCCACGGAGCCAGGTATTTTTAAATTTTTCACCATTCACCATTCACTCACTTCTGACCCTTCCACTCACACTCCTACACCACACATAGGGCCTCATTATGATGGCGGAAGGACCGCCACAGCAGGTCCTTCCGCCATCGAACAGAATTTTCCCACCGCCGGATTATGATGGCGGTAGAAACATGACAGCGTCCACTCCGGACGCAAAGACCGTCCGCCGCCAGCAATCATACCGATTGCCTGGCGGATGGTGCAGGGGGCCCAAAATGGTGGCAGTGCCTAGTAGGCACCGTCCACCAGATTAGGATGCATGCCAGAACCTGCCTTTCCATGGCGGCGATGCCACCATGGAAAGGCATATGGAGTTTTGCATCGGGGGTGGGGGGCTGCACTTGGGGGGTACCTATGGTACCCCCCTACATTGCCATACACAAGGTGGCAGGCACCGCGCGGTGCCTGTCACGTTGTGCATGGCAATGCAAACCATGTAATGGCAATGCAAACCATGTAATACACTAATGTAGCAAAAGAGGATCCTCTCACTATTTGAAGGGCCGAGAGAAACTCTGAAAGAGGAGTACACCCTCCCGTTTTATAACACTGATCCACAAAAAGTACTCCCCTATTATCCTAACCGTGTAAATCGGTTATTGAATACAAACAGATACTGAATAACCAATGGTGGAATATCCCTAAATGAAGCTTTTGATTTTGCACCACTCTAAAGTGGCAAAGGAGGCAACTCCTTTTGTTTTATATTCCCTCACACACCCTAGTGGTGTCATGCTTCATCATCGGGACACCCCGATGCCTATAAGTCGGGGTGGGCTCGACCATATTGCAGGGAGCTCTTGAAGAAATGTTTGGCCAGGGGGTTAAAGATTAAAAATCCACTGGCAAATCCCGGTTTCCCTTTATTCTTGGATCTGTCAGGGATATTAAAATAGAGAATAATAAGGTCATTGGGATATTGTGGTCCTAGGACCCTAAAGCCAACATGTTTCAGTCCAATTATTGCCCAAAACGTGGTGCAGGACTTTCTTCAGGGCGATAACGTTGTCCCCCCTGGAAGGATAGTAATATGGGAATTTCCCTATACTAATTATAAAAAGGGCAGAAAGCTGCTCCTTTATTTGTCACAACCTTAGGTTTCATTAGATCACTCCATCTGTAAGAAGATAAAGATAACGACAAGACAAAGAAACACACCATTGTTTTTAGCATGTGTACAGTATCCAAAATCACATATAGTGAAGAGTGATGTCACCCTCTGTGCCAATTATGCCCGAGGGTGATAAGACACAACAACAAGCATGCTAATACCATATGGGTAATGTATGCTCATTCGTAGGTCTATATCATACTCTAAAATGTGTGCATAATTGTGTCGTGGCGGCTAATTGTCGCATACTAACAGTACCCAAAACATTTGTGTACTTAGAATATTTGTGAAAAGAACGAATCATTCACTCTCACTCATTCCGCTATAAAAGTTGCCATAAAACTACATACAGGACACATAAAATTCTGTGTCTTACCCCATATAGGGAGAGGCTAGACTTCACGTGGAACCTCACATAGAAATGGGGTAGCCCTGTAGTCAGACACTGTTGCCGTAAAAATTAGGTCGAAAAGTTCACAGTCAATATTTCAAATGGTGTGATTGAAGGTGGGAGATAAAACAAACAAAGTCATGCCTCAGTATTTGCAGTGGAAGAAACCTCCTTATTGGAGATGCATGCACTCATACCTGTTTCTGGCATTTTTAAGCATTTTTTTACTCACGTCCTCAAGGGTCCTGCCCCATGGTGTGACCTGTTCGGTGTGTGTCCCTGTGGCTTGTAGCAACCGGTAACCTACACTAACTGTTTCTTAAAGGAACGCTATGATAGGCGCGCCTACTTCCGGGGTCACGTGTAGGATCTGTCCTGTCCGCCCCTTGAACTCTGGGAAGTATAGTTCACAAATGCTCAGAGGGGAAGTACTAAAGAAGCCACATAAACACGCTAGGTTTGGAAACCCATTGCATGTGCAATTACTTTATAGAACCCTTTACACTAATACATGACCAGTATAATATTTAAATTATATTCACACTGTTGAGAAACAAGGGGTCGCATTAGAATCGTATGCTTCTTCTGGGGCGCGTGCGAATTACGTCACGCCCACCCTGTGAATTATGGACTTCTTGCGGGGCACGTGCGAATTACATCACGCATACCCTGTGAATTGTGGGAACTATAGTTCCATCGTTATACTGATGTTTAAAGAATTTTGCCAGAGGGTTCTAGTGCGGTGGTATTGTAGCATGCCTGCAATGCACTTTAATATATTTTATAATGTGTTGTCAAACAACGATTAGTGTGAAGTTAGCGCTTGTGATAATTTGCACGCCAGGTGTTTAATGTGAATATCAATGTAGATTAACAATACTGCAGGATAATTATATATTTTCAATAAATTTAGTAAGGTTGTTATTGTATATCAGCACAGTGGAAAATCTATTGATAATCAAGTTCATCCAAGATATTTATCTACAACCCATTTACTCATTAGGGTGTGTCAGTGTTGGTGTCACAGACAGGTGGTTATCAACCCTACTAAGGCACAATGAGTATCAGCTGACACAATGTGTTGTGATTCATCTATTCTTGTTTAGTTGGTGCCAGGGAATAGAATCATTCAATCCATGGATGTATGTTTTTAATCGGTACACCCATCGTTACTCCCTCTCCAAAAGTCTTCTGGTTAAATCGCCTTCTCCTTTGACTTTTTCAATTACTGTCCACCACAAATTCTTGTCAGTGTGTTTCATCTCCACATAATGGGATGTTAATCTTGTCGCTGTGATTGACCTTCTGATGGTGCTTCTATGTTCGCTTATGCGCACCTTTATTTTTCTCCCTGTCATGCCAATGTACATGAGTTGGCATGGGGCATTTAATCATGTATATAACCTTTTCACTGTTACAATTAGTATGGGTCCGTTGTTCCCATAAGTGATGCATGCCCAGGTCAATTTCCTTTGTATGTTCCGTAAACGGGCATACAACACATGACCCACATGGATAATGGCCGGTGACTGGAGATTGATTCCAGAGTGTCAATTGGTGAGTTATTTTTGATCTCTGCAGGTCCGTGTGTATCAAGGAATCTCTAAGGCTTTTGTTTCTTCGGAATGAAAACATAGGTTTTTCATACTTAAGTTTGTTAGATGTAAGGACTTCCCACTTTTTGTTGATGATTTTCTTGATGTCATTAGACGATGCATTGTATGTTGAAACACATATAATTGTGTCTTTCACCTTCTTTGAGTTTGTATCCAGTAAAGCCTCCCTCGGGTATTGTGAGATCTTTTCATTGCTTTTTCAATAATTCTTTTAGGGTATGCTCTTTGTTCTAATTTCTTAGACAGTGTTTCAGCTTCCATTTTATAGTCTTTCAGATCCTGGCAGTTCCTGCGGATACGCAGGAACTGGCCTATGGGTAGATTTTCCCTGAGAGAGCGTGGATGTGCGCTCTCAAAATGTAACAGACTGTTTTTATCCGTTGGTTTTGTATACAGGGAACTGACCAGGCCGTTGTTACTGGCCCGGATATTCACATCCAAGAAAGAGACTTCCTCATGATTGTAGGTCATGGTGAACTTTAAGTGTGGATTCAGTTGGTTCAGCCACTTATGAAAGTTAGCCAGAGTTGCTGAATTACCACTCCATATCATCAGGACATCATCGATGTATTGCCACCACTTACTAATGTTGTTAGAGTAAGGGTTGGTGGGCCAAATATGTTGTTCTTCCATTTGGCCCACATACAGACACGCTATGCTAGGCGCAAAGGTGCTGCCCATCGATGTGCCATGGACCTGAAGATATAGCTGTTCCTCAAACCTAATGAAATTCTCCATGAGTGCTAGGCGCATCAGTGTGATAACCCAACTTACTGGGGCATCCCAGGTCCAATTCTCTTGTTTCAGAAGGTTCTCGATGACCCGGATGCTCTCCTCTTGTGGGATGCTCGTATAGAGCGCTTCAACATCTAAACTCACCATTATGTTGTGCGTAGGATCATAATCAACATCTGATATTAGGTTGAGCAGGTGTTTTGTATCCTGAACATATGACCTGATGCGTGTGACTAATGGGCGTAGGAACCAATCTGTGTATTTGGAAAGAGGTTCTAGAAGTGAGCCTAACCCTGACACGATGGGTCTGCCAGGGGGAGGTATTTTTCCTTTATGTATTTTAGGTATCGTGTAAAATATTGGTATTCTTGGGTCATCAGGGTTGAGGAATTCGTGTTCTTTCTTAGTAATCCAATCTCGATCCAGGGCATCAGTGGTCAGTGTATTTATGGTTTTTTTTAGACGTGTGGTGGGATCCCTGTTGATTTTCTTGTAATATTTTGTATCAGCCAGGAGGTTTATACAGGCGGTTCTGTAAGCCGTGGTGCTCTGAATGACAGTAGCCCCGCCTTTGTCCGCTGGCTTGATAGTGATGTCAGTTCTTGTGCCCAGGGTTTTCAATGCGTCTCTCTCTTTCTTGTTTAAATTATCATAGACGCCTCTTTTAGTTGGTAATTCTTCAATCTCCTTCGATACACTCTCTTCAAAGGCAATCACCTCTGGGGGCATTAATGGTGTTGGTGGAAAGAAATTTGATTTCAGACGTAAGGTTGTGTGGGTTTCATCTTTTTCCATGAAAAATGTTTTTATACGTATTTTCCTGAAGAATTCGCTTAATTCGCATCATATCTGGAATTTGTCCAAATATGCTGTGGGAACAAAACCAAGTCCCTTGTTAAGGACAGCGACTTCTTCTGTACTTAGGATGTGGTCTGTCAAGTTAACCACTAGTCCTTGGTTGCACTCGTTCCTACTTGTGGGCCTTTGGTCATACTCCGAGTGTTCACTGGGGTGTTGCTGTCCTCCCATTGTACTTGTTTGTTCATATTGTTTCTTCTACCGCGTCTCCCTCTTCTTCCACCCTGTCCTAAAAAACGGTTCTGATTATAGTTGGGTTGGAAGAACGGTGCCGGATGGTATTGTGGAGGTCCATGAAATTGTGGTGGTCCATGGAATGGAACTGGCCCGTATGGACTGGGTCATGGATACATCTGAGATGGTTGGTATCCCTGATTGAAGTTTCCTCTTCTTGGTTTCCTTGATCTGCCTCTCCAACTTTTGTTAGAGCCGTCACTTGACCAATCCTCATGTTCTGACTCTGAGTTGCTTAAGTACCCTTGGTATGAGGATCCGGATTCTGAATTATCCTGGCTTTTATAGTCATCTCTTATATAGGGGTATACTTTTTCGTGAGAAAATTTCTTAAGATCTTTTTGTAACTTGTTGACTTTGCTCTGCATCAGAAAGTCTTTGTGTTCCCCAATCTCTTTGTTGACCTCCTCTAGTTTTTTCTTATAGAGTGTGATTTTTATTTCCGTCATAAGAGCGTCTTCGCTGGTCTTGATTTTGACCAGGATAGCTTCTGAAAGACGTTTTGCAGTATTTATAATGAGGATCAACCAATCACGCGTGCATCGCCACGCGATTAGTGACCACTCTCTTTTGAACAATGGATCGTCTAAGAAGATCCTGGGGGAAGGACCGCCACCGCTGGGCTGGCGGTGGCGGTCCTTCCGCCATCGAACGGAATTTTCCCACCGCCGGATTATGATGGCGGTGGAAACATGACAGCGTCCGCTGCGGACGCAAAGACCGTCATACCGATTGCCTGGCGGACGGTGCAGGGGGCCCAAAATGGTGGCAGTGCCTAGCAGGCACCGTCCACCAGATTAGGATGCATGCCAGAACCTGCCTTTTCATGGCGGCGATGCCGCCATGGAAAGGCATACAGAGTTTTGCATCGGGGCCCGTTGCGGGCCCCTGGAGGGGTGGGGGGCTGCACTTGGCCCCCCTACATTGCCATACACAAGGTGGCAGGAACTGCGCGGTGCCTGTCACGTTGTGCATGGCAATGCAAACCATGCACTTTTAACATTGCGGATGGAGCTGCGCCCAGCAGCACCGTCCGCAATGTTAAAGGCCAGAATGCGCCCGCCACTGTCGCGGGTGCATCCTAATTGGCCTCGTGGGACCGCCGCACCTCTGGCGGTCGGTCCCATTTTCCGTTACGGTGGCGGGCGGACAAAATCCGCCCGCCATCGTAATGGGGCCCATAGTATTGTTTTTCATAACCAGTGCTCCCACGTAGTCGTAGGTTGCAGCACGCCCCGTCCCGCAGCGGGGCGGGAAGACCCCGATGATGACGCATGCCACCAAGGGTCCTTTTGGTGGGTGAGGGGTATTTAAACAAAGCTGTGTGCTTTCCACCATTGTAGGAGACACACGCAGTCTGGAGGAACACTTCTATACTTTCCCATAAGGGTGGATCCCTTTGTTTTTTGACAATATAACTTGAGGAGGACGTATCCACTTCTTCTGCTCTTTTCAGCATTACCTCTTCACTCCCTTCTTGTGTTACTTTGATACTGGAGAACTGGGCAGAAGATTCAGAAGACCGCTCCAGGTATAACAACATAATCCCACGCACTTTACTGTGCAGTGGCTGAGGTCCTAGGTTTCGGCGGAAGACTTGGCCCCATGTAGAGATGCGATTATCCGGGTCTCCCGCAGGCGTGACAGCCTTTCCCATGACTCTTCAAAAAACATGCTATTTCCTGACTACACGCTGTAGGTGCAGCAACATTGCTGCTCCTTCCACAGCATTAAAGAAAAACTGAGAGCCATGCAAATACAATATATATTGCTCTTTCTAGCCTGACTTAAAGTCCTGTACACAAAAAAAACATTTTATTTGACACACTAGAGAGTGTGTGGCAATGTATTGAGGAACACCCAGGCAGTCGGAGGCTGGCCACTGATGGGGGGAACAGTCTACATTTGGCAGACCCCCAGGGTATGGTTGCAGATGCCACACAGGAGCCAAAGAAATAAATAACGTCATCATTCGACAGGGACAGGGGGGCCCGGGTGCAGAGACCCATCCTCTAGTGACAAAGACTACTCAGCAGTTGTGTCTGACGACCCATAAACCACAAGATCTTCACCATGCTCTTTCCCTCTGCTTGTGAACTGCAGCCTGCTCCATTGCTATGTTTCCCTTTTTCAGTGGGATGTGCCCACCCTGACTGAATTTGTTTTGTTGATGGGTTGTTTTGAGAAACTGTTGGGAGGGGAGTTGGAGGGTAGGGATGTATCAGTTGTTCAAATGTCCGGTTGGCAGTTGTCCATATCATCATCCGTGACAGATACTTCCAGTTTTCAAAGTATTGGGTGGGAGGGAGTATTTCTAAACACTGTCCAGCACCTTTCCACTTCCTAGACACAGACCCTGAGTGCTACAAATCACAGTGACATCAGCCCCTGGTACCCAGCAGGGAGATAATCCACGCCCATAGTGTTCCTCTTGTTGGCCATAGGAGACCCACCTGGTAACCGAGGCCAGCTAAAGCTCTTCCCTTGGAGCGTCAATGGTATCCTGGACAAGGTAAAAAGAGGAGCAATCCTTTAAGCTGCATGATGTATGGGTCATGATGCACTTATGCTCCAAGAGACACATCTAGCAGACAACCACTGTCCCTTCCTAACGAGATGCAGGTTTTCTCATTTCACACTGGCTTTACCCATGGTTCCCACAGGGTGGCCATATTATTCTGCAACACAACCCCCTTTCAGAAATCCATAGTCTGGTGGGACAAATGGGGGATATACGTGGCTGTCTCTGGTCTACTACAGGGGACACACATGTCCTTCCTCAGCTTCTATGCTCTTCCCCCATAGTCGCCAGAATTTTTCTAAACCCTAGGAGATGTCCTGCTGCCGCTTCCCCGGGGGCCATGTATCTTAGGGGCAGACCTAAATGGAGTGCGCGACCTAACGAGGGGCAGATCCGCAGGAGTGAGAATGACCCAGACCCCCCACACACCTTGCTACTTTCCTCACCAACATGACACTGATGGACACTGGCATCTCCACCACCCAGATACATGAGGCTATACATTCTTTTCAGGAGTGCATACGGTATTCTCCTGACGTGACTACTTTCTGCTCCCTTCTTCTGAGGCTGCTAGGATAGCGGAGAAGAATATCCTGGCCCAGGATCCCCAGTTGAACTCAGTCTGTGGCTGAGGCTACAGCAGTAAGGCCCGAATAGCGCCTTAATGCTTGGTTGTTAAAAATATAAGCTCAGTAGAGACCACTTCAAAGCAGAAATAGACCACTACTTGTCACACAATAGAAGGACTTTCACCTCACCTGGCGTTCTGTGGGAGGTGCTAAAAAGCCACATTGAGAGGGGCAATTGTTAGTTATAAAACCAGAGTAAAAAGGAAAACAGACAGGGAAAAAAACTTGCTTGAGATGAAACAGAACTATGTGGTATCTCTAGACCCCCCCCCCCCCTCCTCTGCAATATCACACACACTCAAACGCTGCTTAGACAGACCCTTCTGGATGAGGCATGACTAGCGTGGATTGCCTCTGCTCCCCTACTGCCACCGATGTGCCCATATGCCAACTAGTAGACGTCGTGGGTACCAATATCCACAAAGAGTCATTGATGGCTGCTGAATTTGAAAGTTGCTATGCCAAGCTTTACTCTCAGGCAGATGGACCCCCTGACTCAGAAATGACCTCCTTTATGGTGGGCATATCCTCCTGCTGCCTCAGTACTGCAGACAGGGATTCCCTGGAAGGATTGTTTACAGTAGAGGAACTGGGGGAAGCCCTCACCCAGGTCCATTTCGACAAGGCCCTAATGGATTCCTGAGGACCCCACTTTGAGCACCCTTGGGACACTTTGGTATTACAGAAGGGGCTGCAGACACTTGTGCGTTCCCTTCTGTAATACCAATAACGCTGGTGCACATGCAGCATCAGCGCTATCTTCAGATGGCGTTCCCTCATGAGGGAATCCCTTTGCCTCTGTACCCACACCGTATTACAGACATGGGTGCAGAGGCAAAGAAGCTCTCAGGAGGCACACTGACAGTGCCCCACCTAAAAGGTGGCACACTGTCAGTGCGCCCCCCTGATGGCAGCCCTCTGGAGGGGGGAAAGGGGATCCTATGGACCCCCAGACATCCCCTTGTAGGCGGGTGCAGTCACTCACTGCACCCGCAAGGGGATTTCTATTCCCCTTTAAAAGTGCAGATGGGTTGAAGCCTGCAGAGTGAAACACAGAGCGGCTTCAAAGCAGCTGCTCCGTTTTTCACATGAATGCACTGCCCTCAGCTTTTGATATCTACTGAAGACAGAGGGCCTGGGATGAAAACCCTCAACCCCATCAAACCAGACTATATAGGGAATTCAACTTTTGGTCCACACTTCTGCTTCACTTATGGGCAGATCATGATCTATAAGATGGTCGGGTTACCCTGACTGGTATATCTATTTCAAAATTTCCCATACCCTATATCGGGACCTTCTTTTCCCAGCTCAATGCGGCTCTATGGTGCTTCCTCTGGAATGGGCGACTGCCCGAAATCGCTCTCACTAAATGCTTTAAGACCACCGTTGTTGGTAGTTTGGCCACACCCGATATCCTTTCATAATATCAAGCCACACACCTAGAGGTCCCAAACGTGTGGAGGTTTGGCAGCCCTGATACCCCAGTGTAATTACTCTGAGAGATGGACCTTAGAAGTACCCTAATCTCACATCTTCTGTGTGGCAGTACACTTCCTCTGGCGCTCCCTTCAGTGACAAATGTTCCAGGTTTGGCCTGAGTGCAACAGATATAAAAGTGCCCTATTATGGGCCGGACTAATGGTAGCAAAACGCGATATAACCAGACAACTGGAAGTGAGGGGACACCCCACACCTGGAGGAGTGGAAAAATGGTCTAGACAGATGAATAGACTTGGAAAGGCCAATCTATGTTGCCAGAGGCTGCTCACAAAAGCGTGGAAAGGTTTGGGATGACTGGGCCCATTACCGGGGGATCACACTTATACCACCCACTACTTTGTCCTGGTCCATAGAAGATGAAGTGCAGATCTACAGTGCTTGATGAAGGGGGCTGCTATGCATTCTGATACTGGGGGGCAGGACCTGGCTGTCTCTCAATCCACCAGGGTGGGAGGTGGGTGCGGCACCACACAAAAGTTATCTTCTTTCTTCTTTGTAGTCAATGTAACAATCTGAGATTTTACCTTATGGAATCATGTTTACTTCTCTGGACAGTGTAATATCAGGGGAGAGTATGTAGCCTTAAGGCTAGAGCGGTCGACCTCAAAGCTGGGGAACTGGGTTCGAGTCTCGGCAACGACGCTCAACATTCTGTGATTCTGGGCAAATCACTTAACCTCCCCGTGCCTATCAAAATTAATGTGTCCGTCTGTAACGAAACTGGTGCTCATGTAAAGCGCTCTGATACCCGATGTCTCGGGTCTAGTTCGCGCTATATAAAACTCTAAAAAAAAAAATATATGATATTATCATTGAAATGCCAATAAATTATGAAGATTAACTTTAAAAAGTCTAAGATACCTTTAGGTGACTTGCAATGGATGTGAGATATCCAATAAGGGCAAGGGTTTGACTTCTGGTTTCCTTCAGAAGTGTACTACCTGGTGTTTGGACAAATTATTGAGTTAAAAATATCATGTGGATGAGATATTGTTTCAAGAATATCAAAGATAAAATTATAATGAAGGTAAGTTTCCATGGGTAAGCAAAGTTTTACTATACTTAACTCCACATATATGTACCATGACAATGCATATTTCTTCAAGGTATGTAGATGTGGGGGTAAGAATAGTAAATCAATACTTACCTATTTGCACTTACCTTAGCGATATTTTGGTCCTCAATATTTTTGACACGATATCCTGTCCATACGATATTTTTAGCTTTGATATTCTATCAGACACCTGTTCTACCTTTCAGCCTTCTGACACACTGAAGAAGTTGCAATCCCAGCTGGGATTTCTTAACATTTGATGTACTTACTTGCCTCACTATGCTGAGTGAGTGAAACCGTTGGATGACTCGATTTCTCCAAGATTTTCAGCAAAACAGTGGAAGAACAAACACCGATATCTTGTGTGCTCTGCAAGAAGACATGTTAGAGACACATATTTACAAACTAGGGACATTCACACCAACCTAGTTCTCAGAGTCATACCAAGTCAGTCAGGTTATACTTGTATGACCTACAATGAGGGACAGACTGTCCCTATAGCATACAGGTCTCACTTGTATTCTGCTGAAGCATGCTTTGCTTCCATTGAAAAAGTTCTTGCAGCTGTGCAGACAGATATTTTGAAGGAGTGCCCTTTGGCGCAGGACAAACTAATGATTGTGGTTTCCCCTGTACTAGCACTAGAGGCAGCCACCAATGCAAGCATTCCTAATGCTTGAGCCCTACATCCCTGATGGGTGCAATGGGTCTCTTCTTCAAGTGCAGTGGATGCAAAGTTTCAGTATGATCCCACTCTTCGTACACAAGCTTTTCTCCAGCCTGAGCAGAATATTGTTCCAACTTCGAAAGGTGTACCCATTGAATCTTATCAGAGAGTATTCTACATGGATGGCTCTACTCAACCAGCCATAGGAACAAAATAGAAGTGCTCTGTGGCCTTTGCAACAGTGCAAGGTATAGTGAAAAATGGTGAATTCCATTCTCAACACACCCACACTAAAATCTTAGGTGACAGCACTGCTCAACATGCAGAACTTCATGTCCTGGTACTTGAATTATAGAAGGCTGACCTATCAGTTCTCACATTAATAGTGTCTGACTCATCCTTCTGTGTGCAAGTGTACAATGTTGACTTGCAACATTGGTGCCTGAATGGATTCAAGGATTCAAAGGGAAAACCTATTTGGAATAACCAGCTCTGGAGAAACGTAGCTGACTTACAAGAAAAGGTTACATTGGTCCATGTGAGGCACATTTTGGGCCGTCAGCATGATGGGCTTCTCACCAAAGGGAATTGTGCAGCCGACTTAGTTGCCAAGGCTGCAATTCAAACTGTCAGAGTAGCAGTCCTAACCAAATCTCAGACAAAAATAGATGCAGATATTTTACTAGCCATACAATCAACCAAACAAGGTAGAAAGCCTCTTGGGTGCTTTTCTCCTAAATATTCCTACACCCTTAATTCAGACAACACTCCTGTGTGCCACTCTACCAGGAGGAGGAGACAAGGTAATTCCTAATAAACTGTCCAGATTAGACTTAATCAGGGAAGCACATGAGAGTTTGGCATTTCCCCATGCTGGGGTTAATGCAACCATAGATATGCTACAGCAACGCGACTGGTGGTCTTGTTTGTATAAACAGACTAGAGACTATATTAGAAAATGTGATAAATGTGATATTTGTCAACAGATCAAACCATCTACTGTTAAAAAAAACCCTTGCCAGCTCCCCTCACAGTCTACAATATCCCGTTCTGGGTGTTTTAGTTGAACCATATCGGCCCAATAAATTCTGCTAACCAGTATAAGTATATATTGGTAGCAATTGATTCACGTTCTTGATTGTTTTGCATATGGCCACAGAAAAATGCAAGTGCTTCAGAGTCGTAAAGGATTTGCAGTGTCTAGTAGTGTTGGGAGCAGTTCATTCATTTAATTCAAATAATGGTCTTGCGTTTGCCTCCAAGTATGCTATGCCTGCTCTGGGAGTTTGTCTGCAGTTCACCAATCCATTTAAAGCTGAGTCTAATGAATTAGTTGAGCGTGCTAGTGCATGGTTAAACAAGCCTTGACTGCTAGGGTACTGAGTTCTGGTCTCATAATCATGGTACCATAATACGCATGGTGTCCAAAGAGCATTAAATAACTTGCCTAGATGAGTACTGGGAGAGTACACTTCATACGAGGTGCTCTTCTGAGTTCCTATGTACGTGCTTGGCCTAGATAATCCTGGAAAGGTGCCAAATGAAGAAATGTTTGACCTGGAAAAATGTTTGAATGTCTTACATATTATCCAAGAGGCCAGAGACAAGCTGTCTAATATGAACCATTCTATCTGCTGCTGACGGGTGGGTCTCCAAAGTAGGGGATCTAGATCGTGAAAACGTCCACGATAAGCAAGCTTTTGTACCATCCTACTGTTACAGTCCTTGCGGTAAATGGCAAACAAACTGGCATCCTGCATCCGTTGTCAGGTTCAAGGAGAAATAGGCAGGTGTCCAATAACCAAGTAAAGAAATACTATGTGGCCGATTTACTACAGCCAACCATCCGAGACACTAAGAAGGATTAGGAGTAGAACCTCTCAGCCTCTCCCTGCTCTGAATGAACTACCCTTTGAAAAGAACAGTAACATCATTAGTTTGAGTTCCTGTCCAGGGCTATTTAAGCATACTGTATCACCAACTTTACACAGAGTAATGAGTTTCGCAGATGAAGCTGATGTTGCCGTCACTACAGTTGCAAATGTTCAATGCAACTCCATGACTTATTATGAACTTCTACCTGAATCAACATCAATTGAGATGATGCCCTTTTGAGGAAATCTCCACACTATAAACATCACAGCTTATCCTTTGCCCGAGTACATTGCTTGGGAAAAGGTTCCTTATCAGATCTGAGACATTTCAATTACCATAAGTTTTGAAAGTTTCAATGAATGATGTGATTATTCCTGGTTCTATTCAGATGACTGGGATACAGAGACTGTAAAACAAATGATGTCTGATTTACAGGCATATGCCAACTTGAACAATGAAGATCCTTATTTAAATTCAGTAAATTATAAATAAATGTATTGTTATTATCACTGTGCATGCAATTAGATACATAAAACTAATTATCCTAGGGAAACATACAAGCACAAACAAATGGAACATTGTGAAGCTCTGCCTCTTAATAGTCATCCACATTTCTTGAAGAAATTTCCTTATTTCAGAGCGTGGACAGGTCACATCTGTCAGCTTCTATTTTTCACAAAGTCCACAAGAACTTCAGAAAAAATTAGTCACAACTAACAAGCTGATTTATTCCAATCAATTTAGCCAGCATTTGGCTATACAAGGATATGAGTATTGGAAAGAAAATATTGATGAGAAAAGCATTAGGGTAACAAATGTTTGGAAAATTCAAGGCAAAAGGATCCCTTATTTCGAGTACCTGTTATACCTAAAGAAATGATTGTTCTGAACAAAACAATGCAGCAGCCCACATGTCTGGGATTTGAAACAATGAAAGATGTTAAAAACCTTCTATACCAATAGTTAATTTAATCTTACTAATATTGGCACTCAAATAAGCATTTCAGATTTTAAAATAAATTATATGATCCAGAAGGGAATCTATAATTCCAATCAGTTTCCATCTGAAGGTTTAGCCTTATGGCTTGATGATTTTAATACCTGTATGCATTGTTTTCTTTTGAACACCCTTCAAACACCCTTGATCCTAAAGCTAATCACCCCGATCTGCAATATAGCACACAGACACACCCACCTGTAGTAGTTACCACATACAGTGTGGGCAAGCTGTGCCAACAATGAGTGACACATTCCAGTCTTTCAGCTGTAAAAGAGCATTTGTCCTTAATTAAATAAAACTTTGATTTTTCTAATTTCCTTCTGGGACCATGCCGCACTAGAAAGAAAAGATTCATAGCGACAGGAATATATGCCATTTGCAATAAATATACTCAGAGATAGAAGCTGCAGAAAGAATTAGGCAGATTGTTAAACAAAACCTGCTAACAGTTTTTAAAGTTATTGACAACGGCACGCACACACTTTCTAAAAGAGTGTTTTCACTAAAAAACATTATGTCATCAGCTTTAGACCTTCTTAAAGGAGTCTTGAATCTATTAGAGCATGGCCAGACTCAGTTAAGAGCTATAATACAACTAAATTGGGTCTTAGAGACACTTAAATCAGGGTTTGTGCCTTGGCAACTTATGAATGAAACCATTATTTTTTTGCCTTATAATTGGACATTATCCCAGAAAAAATGGCTAAAATAGAATCTACGTACACTTTGTGGGGTATTGAACAAGTGGAAGAAGCACCATTTTCATTTTGTGACAATCCACCTGTTACATGGCTCATACACGGTATTATTTCTCTACGCATTCCAACTTTCATTTTTATGCCTGCCAGAGATATAAACTTGTATGAAATAATGCACAATTCACATCTGTTCCATTTATGGAAGTTTCCTTTTTCTTTTATGTGTTTAAATGAAGATGACCGTGTGTTTATTAGCACCTCCAGCTGCAAAAATCCTTTAGGTCATTCTCTTCTGGGCGATATAATTGCCTTGCATAGAATGTGTAGTGCTGTGATGCCAGGGTCAAATTGTGTTTTATCAGTGACTTCTACTTCATTCATCCCCAAGCACCATGAACTACTGTACAATGGTTCTTATTTAATGTTAACCAATGTCACTGACTGGGGTTGAAACCTGGCCAACTCTATATGATTACGGTGTCTAAAAGAAAACAATGCTGTGGAAGAACTCTATACCCACCGCCTCAACATGTAATCAAAAATGTCCCTTGGCCTAGTATTGATATGAGAGGCATGCATTCTGACAAAATTAACAAATTGGTTGCTGTATTAATACAAAAAGAAGTACCTTTGACTTCTGCTGCAGAAACGTACAATTTGCAAACAGCCAGAACTGCTTCGGAGATTCAGAGGCTGTTACAGACGCACTACCCAACTCACTTTAATTCGTCAACAAGAGCTGGTATGGTGTATCCTTTTAAGAATATTGGATATGGTCTGGTGACTGGATTTAAAACAGTTTTTGGGCTGATACCATCATTTTTTCATTCTTTATTCTCCAGTCTTTTTGGAGGATTTCTGACCATTCTACTGCTTATTGGCTCTCTTATTGTAATCTTTTTCCTGATCCAAGAAGGCAATCATTGACATGGAGTTTGTTTATCCAGCTGAACAGAGATGCAGAGAGACACTAGCACGTTGTTTAGGTCATGCTTGGCCTTCCAAACTTATCAAAAACTGGATGCTGCCTTTTCATAAAATGGATGCTACATGAGTAAGACTATTCTGGTGTATGAACTGTCCAGCTGAAATCATCTTGGATCTACATCTAGAGCAACCTCCGGTGGCTTTCCCAGATGTGTAAATGTTCCTACATCCAGTACAACCACACCAGAGATGCATATATCCCTACTGCAAGATGCTAATTATGATTAATCAATATTACCAGCACAACTCTGACAAGTTGCCAGAGGATTGGCTTGAGACACTGTTATCGTTCGAACCTCCAAATGAAGTACTCTCACCATCACAGAGTACTCTAGAATTTCAAAAGCTTGCTGGTCCATCAACTGTGTGAGATAATGGCAGCAAGCACCCATTGACTGGTTTTCTCCATAACTACACATCATCTGCATGTGAACCTGGTGAAATCAGCATGTCCTCAGATGAGGATTGAAAACAACTTGTGAATCTACCAGAAACATGCACAGGATTCTAAATCTAACATAGAAACTGTGCTGTGAATGTAAACATTTCAACCACCATTTTTTCTTATTTTTGCCTTTTTCCATTTTAAATCTGCATTATTTTTAATTGGAGTACTCATTATCATGCCTGATCTGTTTAATCGCCAACACACATCCCTCTTTTTATGATAATATCTTTTTCAATGCCTTTCATATATTTTAACATCTAATATTTCTGTACTTGAAACATGCAATGCTTAAGAAAATATTCATGCATAGCTTACTTATTTTGTGCTATTACATTTGCGTATATTTATTTTATATTACATGAGGTATTTTGTGAAATTATTTTAGATATAGAATTTTATATCTTATTGTTCTGAGAGCATGGATTTCCGTATAAATCAGTTAAACCCCTATGCATACTTCGCACATATGACGTCACAATCCAGACATACAAGTCAGGGACGATGTAAAGTTCATAAGGCCCGACTACATCTTGAGCAGGCCAAGACTCAATTTTTTCTATTTTTGAAGAATCATTGACATGTTTGCCTTTGACACAGATGGTATCTGTCCTTATCTTTTCAATAACTTGTGAAAGTGTTGAGTCACTCAGACAATGACATCAATAAGAAAACCTGATGCGACATCAGTTATGCTAAATGGTCTTATTGAGCACTCGAATGCCTTCAGGCGTCTTGGCGTTAGCTGAAAAATGCAGAAAAGGGATCCAAGAAACTATTTTAGAGGCCGTAAAGAGCCAAGTCTTTACATTTTTCCTAAACGCCAACAAGTTTGGCATTGACTTAATATGGTAAGTATACATAATATTGAGTTTAAAATATCGTTGTATCATAATATCGTGTTTTTAAAGTTGACGGTTAAAAATATCGTGGTATGTAATATCGATGACAAGAATATCGATTTTGTATGTTGTTTAAAATATCGATTTTTTCAAATGTAATGTAGTTTATTTTTTTATTTTTTTAATAGTATATATTTCTAAATATAATGATATTTTTTAATAAATTGGATATGTTTTATTGAAATTTTGTTTTAGGAGCGGGATGTTGGGTTTATAGGGGATAAGTGTGGGGAGTGTTTTAAAATATTAATAAAAATAATTTTAATTTATAAAAAATTAACAAATTATAAAAACATTTTCAAGAATAGTGGGATGTTGTGTTTATAGATGATGGGTGTGGGAAATACTATAAAAATTTAATAAAATGTAAAAAATATAAAACTTTAAAAGAATTACATTAATAGTGGGATTTTGTGGTTATTGCAGATAAGTTTTTGGAGTGGTTTTTAAAAATTAAACAAGATTTCAAAAACAAACAAATTAAATAAAAAATTTAAAAAATGTAGTGGTTAGGTGTTGTTTTTATAGGGTAAAGAATAGTGATTTTATAAAAAATATATTTTATTTAAAAAAAAATTGGTTATTTTTAGGGAGAAGTGTGTTGTGCTTAGATGGGATAAGTGTGGTGTTTTTTGTGGAAAATGTGTTATAATTATTTTTAATTTCAGAAATTTTATTTTTAAAAAACTACAATCTTTGAGGAGCTGGAATGTTTGTGTTTATAATTATTAATGTTATCAAAAATAATTTTTAAACTTTGGAGGGGATTTTTATTATTTAATAAATAATTTTGTAAGTAAAATATTACATTTAAAAACATTAAGGGGTCCATTACGATGACTGGCAGATGCACCTCCGCGATGCTGGCGGTGGGAGAAAACGCCATTTACCGCGCACCGGCAGCGGTCTTCACGCCCGCAATATTAGCATGTCTAGACAGAGCCATTTCCCGTCCGCTGCGGTGTGACGCCGACCGCCATCAAAGTGCGCCCGCCAGCGCGGCGGAGTGAGCCAATGAGCACTAACCGCCGTGCGGAATGACGTCCCGTCCGCAGAACAAATCACGATGCCGGAAAAAGGGCAGCACACCGCGGCGGAGCAACCGTATAGCCAAAGACGGCGGAGACACCACAGAGGAGCAAGAAAATAGACACCCGGACCACACCGCGATGGATCCAGCTCTACACGCCTTTCCAGCGCTGTATATGGTACACCACCTGCAAGTCATTGACTGGCGCGGACGCCGCCGCAGGTACGTACACACACAACTGTGCATGCAACACAATACACAAGTCAAGGGTTTGAAAACGGTGCATGTCCACACCAGACACCCCTGTGGGGACAGGCACACAGCCATCACTGCATCCACACATGTCCCACCTGTCACAAAAACACCTCGCCACATCCTGGCTACCCATGTTCCGCGATCATGAACAAATGTCCCTGTGTCGTCACCGCCGCGGTCAGTGTGCAGGAAAACATGCACACAACGCAGAGGCCAGTGCCAGCGCCAGCCATGGCCACTGTACAAACAACACAAAACCACCACTCAAAACACAACACACTAGCCCTCTCCCTGAAGGTACATATCATGTGCCTGCCATGTGCCACTCCTGCACAATAACAACACAGGTGAATACACACCCTGCCCCACATCACTAACAACTGCAGAGATAGCCACAGCAGGAGTTGTTGCACAGGAACACATACCACAGAAGGCCAGGCCCCAGCCAACACACACACCACAACAACACCACACACATGCCCAGAACACTGAGCTCCAGCACAAAATGTCACACACACACATATTGATGATCAAACAATTCACTGCACACACAGCCTACCAACTTACACAGACACACCCTACCCTGCCTCACAGCCACATACACAGACCACATGCTAGCAGCAATGGAGGACAACATACATGAAAGCTAAAGTGATGTGCCCACAAAGGGAAGGACAAGGACACAACTATCAAGCATGTGTACATCACATGCAAGACAACAGACCTCTGAGAACACCCACAGCCCATCAAATCACACATGGCTGCCACAGTGAGTCAACCCAAAACACAAGCACCTCAATTCAACAACTCAGGGAGACAGCAAGGCCACCCATGTCAAGGCACAGGGATGAGAGGAAGGCCATGAAGTCAAATACTGAACAGACACACATAGGTATGCAATTACCTGACAAGAGCATCTCTGCACCACAACACACAGGCCCCATTCACACACTCCATGATTGAGAAGCACAAGTAGGATAGGTCACACATCCCCCTCTCACATCAGCAGCACACAACACTCCCATGTGCACCAAATCACAATTGCAGGGCACAACAAGTACACATACACGCACACCACTCCAGGGTGACACATGGGTGTAGTCGACAATGTAGGTGCACACACATCAAGAGTCACCACAAAGTCACCCCCTTCACACCACACACTTCTTCACCACCAAAGTGTACACTCTGGAAGTAAGGCATGGGACCAGGATTACTGACCACCACAAGAGGACCGTACACATACACTGCTGGGCACACAGTAAGTAAGCTCACACAGACACCATGACCCGTGCCAACCTGCATGAAAGCCTGTGCATAAACTCCCACCCTGTGCTGACATTGCCTCCAAACATGACATGTCTACACCATAGACAACATGGACAAAGAAGGATGATGACAACAAGAACATTTTCAAAAACCACCTACACTGCACCCACAAGTATAAGAGTCAGGAAGAATTGAAGTCCCTGTCACCCCTGCAAAAACATGGAAACGTGAGACAACCCATTGCCAATGTTGAAGTGCCATACTGAGCATGTGACACAGTAAACCATGCACACACAGAAACAGTTTTATTGAGAAATTACACTGACAGAACTGACAACAGGAACAACTGTATTTATTCACACTTGTGCATAGATAGATAACAAATGTGGGCAACTGCAGGGCCAGTGGCCACTACAATGTACAGAGTAGTAACATCAGAAGCTGCACAGGCAGGGGGCAAACAGTAGTGATCAACAAGGCAAGTACAATGTGCAGAGTAGTCACATCAGAAGTTGCACAGGCAGGGGGCAAACAGTAGTGATCAACAAGGCAAGTACAATGTGCAGAGTAGTCACATCAGAAGCTGCACAGGCAGGGGGCAAACAGTAGTGATCAACAAGGCAAGTACAATGTGCAGAGTAGTCACATCAGAAGCTGCACAGGCAGGGGGCAAACAGTAGTGAGCAACAAGGCCAGTGGCCAACCAATGTGCAGGTGAAGTCCATGAGAAGCTGCACAGGCAGGGTGCAAACAGCAGTGAACCACAAGGCAAGTACAATGTGCAGAGTAGTCACATCAGAAGCTGCACAGGCAGGGGGCAAACAGTAGTGATCAACAAGGCCAGTGGCCAGTCCGATGTGCAGGTGAAGTCCATGAGAAGCTGCACAGGCAGGGTGCAAACAGCAGTGAACCACAAGGCAAGTACAATGTGCAGAGTAGTCACATCAGAAGCTGCATAGGCAGGGGGCAAACAGTAGTGAGCAACAAGGCCAGTGGCTAGTCCAATGTGCAGGTGAAGTCCATGAGAAGCTGCACAGGCAGGGTGCAAACAGCAGTGAACCACAAGGCAAGTACAATGTGCAGAGTAGTCACATCAGAAGCTGCACAGCTAATGTGTGCGAATATACCATGCCATGCTCAGCAACAGATTCATGGGGATAACAATGGGCATCACAGACACCACTGTGGACAGACAGGTGTGTGATGGTGACTACCACTCAGATGTGGCTGTCTGTCGGACTTGGAGGTGACTGTGTGTCGCGGTCAGTAGGAGGACTACCCCCGGGAGTGTGAGGAACATCTGTGGAAGAGACATCTCTGGCTTGGGAAGCTGGAGGGCTGCTTGGACCAGGTGGGGTGGTGGCACGGGGAGGTGGACTGATGCTGTGGTGAGACACAGTGTGTGCAGGAGATTGTGGAGGGGTGCCTTTCCACTTTTTGGGATCCTGAAAGGCTTCCCTGTGTGGGGACTAATGGGAACTGGTGTGGCCACAACAGGTAACCCCACCACCAAACCTGCTCCTAGTGCTGACTCTGGGGCCCCCTCTGGGGACATGCTGGATCCAGCTGTGCGCTTCCCTGGGGCTTGCCTCCGCCCTTCCAAACCCTTTCTACTATGTTTAGCCCCTACAGTGCCCCCTTGTGCCTGCTTCACAGGGCTCGGGATGGGAGTGGAGGTTGTGGGTGGATCAGCCATAGGGCCATCATCCAGTGTAAGCCTTGCAGGTAACACCTCCTCAGAGGGCAGGGAAACTGCCTTCTTTGCTTTGCGAGTGGTCTTTGGGACAGGAGAGTCCTTTGCGGGGGATGACTCTGAGGCCTGTGACCCTGAGGCCTGTTTCTTGCCCCTCTGGCCCTTGGTGTCGCCTGACGGGCTTTTCTCTCTGTGCTCTGGGGTGGTCTTAGTTTTCTGTGGGGATGGTGTCTGCAGCCTGGACCGTTTGGGCTGTTGCAGCTGCTGTGTGCTGCATGTGCTGTATCTGGACTTTGGGGTCTGTTGAGCATTGTCACTGTCATCAGAGGTGCACAGTGACAGGGGGGTGGACAAAGGGACAGGAGCTGCTCCCTGAGAATGTGCCTGTTGCAGGGCTGCCGTCACTGTTGAGGACAATGACTGCACAGTCCGGTGTAGCCCACCCACATCCGAATGTATGCCCTCCATGAAAGCTATCACCTGGCCCAACTTTTTATCGTGGTCTAGGAAGGCATTGAGGAGAGCTGTCTGCCCCACACACAGCTGGCGCAATAGCTCTACTGACTCAGCACTGAGGGCTGCAGGGCTGACATGGGCCGGGGCAGCAGTGCCTGGGGTGAAGGACACTCTTCCCTTTCGACTTGTGCGAACACGGGTAGCACCAGTGGAAGTAGATGGGAGGCTGGGCACTGGACGCTGTGTGGCGGAAGAGGAGGCAGAGTCCCCGTTCCCTGTGGCCCCCAACATGGATGCGTCACCGCTGGCGTCAGATGACGTAGAGCTTTGCGTCTCGGGTTGTGATTCCTCCAGCAGACTCCTGTCCCCCTCCTCGGCGCTGGTCACATCTGTGTCACTCTGCTCCGGTGCGGCTGTTGCACTGGATGCCTCACCGCTGATGTCCGTCCCCTGTCCCTCAACGCACACAGCAGATGCTACATGGGAGAGAGATGTAGTGTTAGTGGAGTGGCACCAACTGAAGTAACATGTGCAAGTAAATCACCATTCAAGAAGATGTGTTATCTACTTTGCACATCACCCTGACTAAATCTACATTGCCACCTCAATTATCAATCCAACAGTGCATGTAAAGAACAAATCCAGCCATAAGTGATCCCGGTGACTCACACAGCACACCATCCTGCCTGTGGTCCACTTCAGACACAGGCACAAAAATCTCTCTGACCACACAGGGTGCTGGGGATGGCAAGGATGAACACCACAACATGGTGTCAATTACGTACATGGATGGAGCAGTAGGGGAGCACACACACACAGACCACAACATAATAGCCCACAATGGCCATTAGCGCATGCCAGCCACCATGTTGCTTGCACGGGCACAAGTACTGTAGCACATTGTCCTCAGCAGTTGTAGCAGCTGAAATCTGCTGTCAGGCATTGCACGCATTGATTGAAACACACTCAGATTAGGCACACTGCCGTCACCAGCAATATGAATTCACACAGTACCCCACTGCACAAGGTACCTGAATGCCACAGCTTTGATTGCAATGTCAATGCACATTGCGCAGATCACATCAGTGAGTACAGGTGGGACAAATGCATGTCAGATGCACCCAGCACAGACTCCACTTACAATCCACTGCATCACACTACCAACTTCACATAGCTCAGAGTTTGTCCAATCTGTGGACACATGCAGCCACTCCCTGCCCAAGCCACCCGTCAGCAAATACTCACCCCTAGCTTGCTGCTGATGCTCCTTCAATTGTACATCCAACTCAGGCTGTGTTACGGCCAAGATGCGGGCCATTAGTGGTGTCATGGTGCGTCGGGCCAACCTGCCGCTCCGAGGGAGCAGCCCCAGCATCATCTCGGCAACGTTCTTGCTCAGCCGGCAGATGTCGTCCCACCTTTTATGACAGTGGCTGCGCCGTCGGTTTGACACACCCAGATCGCGCACCTTGGAGGCAATGGCCCTCCACACGGCTTTACGCTGGTGGACTTTCAGCTGCAGGCATGGGAGACAAGAGGGGTAATACATCAGTGACACAGTGTATACTACCAAAATCTCTCAAAACAGTGGCACGATACTCACTCATCCCAAATCAACAGATATGTGTAACAGAGCCAAGAATGCATGGCACATTGTACAACGGCATTGGAGAACCACACGTGAATCCATGAAGGTGGGAGGGTGGACACAGTACCTCTACATCCCATTCACATGCAGGATGCCAGCACATCAAGCAATGTGTAGTCTGCCCACATCTACTGTCCGCTGTTAGCTAGAGCAACACATAGATTAGATAGCAACACATGGTTGTTGGTGGACTCATTGTGTCCAACACTGCACAGCCCCCAATGTCCCAGCCCTGTGAATGGCTCACTGTGTCATGGAGCTCACATACAGTGACATCAACTCTCATACACACACCCTTGTCACAAGGCTTGTCGTGTGCAATCTACAGGGCTGAGATGACTCTTTGATGAAGATGTGTGAACAAAAGACACATGGAACACACTGTACATGCAGTGATGTGTACTTGTGGGAATTGGGCGGCGACTGTGCAGGCCAGGTGGGCTGACACTGAGAGTGACATTTGGGACCCACACAGCCATTCACACAAGCAATCACTGGCCTGACTCCTGCATTACCAATTTGCTGATTCACTGTATGGCTGACAGGACAATACATGGCCCTCAAATCTGGATGGGCATGCAGGGAAACGTGTGAAAGAGGCTACACAGCCCTTCCCCCTGGAGAAAACATGCTAGGCAGTGCATATCAGAGCCCCACACTCACTGACACATACTGCAGCACCTCCACCTCACGTGTGCCCCCCCTGCACTGTCACTCACACTGTTGGAGACTTACCACGACATTAGGGGCACCATAGAGCCTTGGGTACTGTGCAAGCACCCCGTCCACCAGGACCTCCAGCTCCTCGCTGGTGAAGGGACTGGCCCGGATCTTCTGTGTCCTCGACATCACTGTGGACAGGTGGCAGCAGCAGCAGGTGGAGTTCAGGGATGGCAGGCAGCAGTCCCTGGAGGCAGCAGCAGCAGGTGGAGGGTGGCAGGCAGCAGTCCCTGGAGGCAGCAGCAGCAGGTGGAGGGTGGCAGGCAGCAGTCCCTGGAGGCAGCAGCAGCAGGTGGAGGGTGTCAGGCAGCAGTCCCTGGTAGCAGTGGAAATGTGGGGCACCCTCCCACACATATATAGGCCCCTGGGGCTGTGTCAGTGGTCCCACGCCGCTGCAATTGGTGTACCAGGTCTGCTATTTTTAAAATCATCCAATGTCCGCCTCCGCGGTGGCGGTGCACGCCTACCGCGATTTTCAAAGCCATATGAAGCAACCGCTACTGTGCGTCCCATTGGCTGCAAGGGCATGGACCATGGCGGTGACACACCGCAGGGGCCAGGCACGCGCTACCGCGGTGGTGCATCTTTTGAATGCTTCCAATGACCGGCTACGCGGTTGCGGAACACGCCTACCGCTATCTTCAAAATTGCATCAGGCTACCACGATGGTGCTTCCCATTGGCTGCCAGGGCATGGTCCATGGCGGTGACAGTCCGCAGGGGCCAGACGGTAGGCACCGCCATCTGGGTGCCATACAGTGCCTGTAGTGACCGTAAGCTGGGTAGCGGTGCATGCCAACCGCCATATACACATGTAGATATGGCTGAGACTACCGCGATCGTGTCTGGGGTATTGGCGGTGACAGTCCGCAGGGGCCAGGCGGTAGGCACCGCCATATGGGTGCCATACAGTGCCTGTAGTGACCGTGAGCTGGGTAGCGGTGCATGCCAACCGCCATATACACATGTAGCTATGGCTGATACTACCGCGATCGTGTATGGGGTATTTGCGGTGACAGTCCGCAGGGGCCAGGCGGTAGGCACTGCCATCTGGGTGCCATACAGTGCCTGTAGTGACCGTGAGCTGGGTAGCGGTGCATGCCAACCGCCATATACACATGTAGATATGGCTGAGACTACCGCGATCGTGTCTGGGGTATTTGCGGTGACAGTCCGCATGGGCCAGGCGGTAGGCACCGCCATATGGGTGCCATACAGTGCCTGTAGTGACCGTGAGCTGGGTAGCGGTGCATGCCAACCGCCATATACACATGTAGATATGGCTGAGACTACCGCGATCGTGTCTGGGGTATTGGCGGTGACAGTCCGCAGGGGCAGGCGGTAGGCACCGCCAGATGGGTGCCATACAGTGCCTGTAGTGAGCGTGAGCTGGGTAGCGGTGCATGCCAACCGCCATATACACATGTAGATATGGCTGAGACTACCGCGATCGTGTCTGGGGTATTGGCGGTGACAGTCCGCAGGGGCCAGGAGGTAGGCACCGCCATATGGGTGCCATACAGTGCCTGTAGTGACCGTCCGTGGACTTGCGGAGCAGGTTTGCTGCACATATGGAGTCATCCATCTCTATCCATAGCCCAACATGAACAGTGCCCAGTGTCTCCAACATTGAAGGACCCTCATGAGGCCAACTTAACGAATGGGACATTTAACTCCATGTCCCCTACACATGCCATATATGTGTATGTGATAAATTGCATTGACACATACACACGCACATGTCACATGTGATGTGTAAGGGCATGTAGACTGTACAGTTTTTGTGTTGCATAGCATATGTAGCTAATGGTCAATGTGTGTAGGTGCAATGTAACGCACAATGCTGTCTCATTGTGTGAACTAGGGGCATCATTGACTGTCACATTGTCTACTGCACATGCACACACGTGTTCACCACGCTCAGGATGTGGTCAGTGTGTACTTGATGTGTGCCATGTGCAACCTGTGTTGGGAGGTCTATCATGGACAGCAGCACGGTGTGCTAGGGTAGTATTGTAGTTTGACACATATGCTGGGGGTAATACTCACAGGTGTGCGCACACATGTGGTGCCATATCCCACTGTGCATGCCAATGAGCAGGAGGTGTGCACAGATCATTGCTGCGGGTAAGGGGACAAGTGTACGAGTAGTGTGCCTGATGTGTACCAACTTGTGCAGTGCTCTGTTGGTTGATGGTGCAGTCTGTAACATTCGGCAATGTGTCTGTAGAAATGTGAAATGTCCTGTACATCTAATGGTGTGTTTCATTGACATATGTGCACTTTCATCTGACCTAGGAGGAGGCCCAATATCCATCGTCCATTCACAGTGCTGGCTGACATGGAGAATGAAGAGATCATCCGCAAATTCAGGCTGGATAGAGTTTCCCTACAAAACCTATGTGCCATTTTGGAGCCCCACCTGCAGCCACGGCGCACATATCCAACAGCTTTCACTGCGACTTCAAAGGTGATGGCGTGCCTGCATTTCTTTGCGAAAGGCTCATTCCAGCACACGGTAGCAAGCGCAGGTGGGATGTCACAACCGATGTTCAGCATGGTGCTGAGGGATGTACTGTCAACTATGATGAACTACAAGGACAGATACATTCAATTCCCCAGGGGGCCAGAGTTGGTGGCTGTGAAGGGAGATTTTTATGCCCTTGGACACATCCCCCATGTTGTTGGTGCCATTGATTGCACACATGTTGGGCTTGTGCCACCACAGGCACGTGAGCAAGTTTACAGAAATCGGAAGCATTACCACTCAGTAAATGTTCAAGTGATGTGCCGGGCGGACAAGATCATCTCCCACATGTGTGCCAGGTATCCCGGGTCAGCCCATGATTCGCACATCATGCGCAGCAGCATCGTCCCGCAGCTGATGGCCAATCTGCTTCCTGAGCGTGCATGGCTTGTGGGTGAGTATGCATAGTGGAGTAGCGTGGTATGTGTGTGACATGCTGTCCTGTGGCATTGTGGAACATCAAGGTTAATCTGTGTTTCTAACACCCAGGTGACTCTGCATATCCTAACCGTCTGTGGTTGCTGAGCCCACTGCGGAATCCTGTGACAGCAGCTGATGTGCGATATAATGATGCCCATGGGAGGACACGGCGTGTAATAGAGCGTACATTTGGTCTCCTAAAGTCACGATTTCGCTGCCTGGACCGTACCGGAGGTGCCCTGATGTACTCGCCAAGGAAGGTGTGTCAGATAGTCGTGGCATGCTGCATGCTCCACAACCTGGCCATTCGCAAGGCAATACCCCTGATCCTGGATGATGATGAGCAGCCAAGGCCCCCGCCTGCAAACCAACCCGGGTCCAGTGACGAGGACAGTGGAGAGGAGGAAGGTGTCGACATGCGTCAACAGCTCATCAACCGCTACTTCACTTGAAGGTGAGTGACGATGTAGGAGGGACACATGGTCTGATGGTGTTGCAGTTGCTGTGAGGGTGTATGTGAGCTTGGTGACTGCAGCCTTGTGTTCACTCCTTACTGGTTGGCAATGTTTGTGGGATAGGGCAGTTTGACACAGATACAGGATGTCTCCATGGCGACTGTTGCTCTGTGTAATGTGTGAAGATTGGAGTACCTTGTTGACAAGTGTTGTGTGATGTGTGGGATGCCACACCAAAAGAAGTGACTCTTGTTCTAATGTTTTTCCTAGGTCCCTTCAGCCTCTCCTTGCCTACCTACATTCCATTTCCCTGGGACATTTACATCACGGTGAAGGTTGCACATCCTGTATTAAAGACGGAGCAGACACAACAACATGTGTGTAAGGTGTATTTATTTACAATTGTGACATGTGAGGGTCGAGAAAATGTACATGGGGGGAATTTGAAGAAATGAGTTGACGGTCATGGTAGATGAGATAATTGAGTAATCACCACAGTGATGTGGAGACCCAGTCCAACAGACAGATGCCATTCACATGGCAGTGTGGGGAAGGATAGTCCAAAAGGTAAATGTAGTGGTGCAGTGGTCTGCCATCATGGCTGGCTCCAGGACTTGCCTTTGGCAGGTGCTTTGGCACGTGATGCCTCCTGGCCTTTCCTTGGACGGCCCCTTTTGCTCTTGACTGGAGGGGCCTGTGCTGCAGGGGCAGTGGTGTCTGAGGACTCACCCCCCTCTGTGGACGCAGGGGAGGATGACGAACTGTCATCCTGCTGCCCATCAGGGGGAGGCGGAGATGTTGGATGTTGTGCTGGCCTGTCCCTCAGAATCGCCACTTGCTGCCCAAAGAGGTCCACAATTTGTCCCATGCGGGTGTCCATGGACCTCATCAGCAGGAGGAGCTCCTGAGAATCTTCCTCAGACCGGCCCATTCGTCCCTGGGCCTGTTCGTATGCCCCAAGGACTCTGTTGATGTGGAACAGGGCTTCCGTCCCAGGCTCAGTTCCCCTCTGCATGACCCTGCCCCTCCCACCTACACTGCTGCCACGGGCCTGTTGGCTCCCCACATTGCTCCGCTGCATCCTCTCCCTGGCCTCCTCAGTAGATGTCGTGGGGTGCTCATCACCTGGGGCAGGGAGGGTGTTGCGGGCAGCTGTGGTGGTGGTGGTGGTGGTGGTGGTAGTGGTTGCCACACAACCCGTGACAACAGCTGTCTGGGGAAGGTCATGGGTTGCAGCAGATGTGGTTGGGGGACAATGGGTGCCTGGGCCTGGTTGCGGCCTGCCACAACAGATGTGCTGGCTTGGGGCTCCTCATCCAAGGAATCCAGGGGGTCTTCATCCAGTAGTCTCTGTTACGGGGTGGGGGACTGGCTCTGCAGGTTGGTTGTGTCGTCCTCTGCAGTGAGTTCTTGGTCACCTGTGGGTCAGATGAGAAATGGTCATTGTGTTGCAACCAGCAAAGCTTCTGTTCGCACTGTTACATCAACTGTTTGTACATTCAGCAGTTGTTCACTGATCTAATTTGCAGTTACCGACATCCAGTGATGCTTTACAAGCTGTTGAGGTACATGCATTACTCGTCCATATTGGGAGTTGGCAAGACATGACATGCACAATTTACATTTTTTACATTGACAGGTTCATGTTGGCATCTAGTGAGTGTTTAATCATATGTGATCCTGTTACGCATGTATGTCACTTGTTGTGCCCTTGCAGCCGTTTTCTCTGCACATTGGGGGAACATTGTAGTTGCATCCATACCTTTGGCATGTGGTGTACATATCTGTATTTGCACTTCCAGCCATGCTTTCTTTGCTTTCATTTGGTCCTTGCTGGTCTGGACCCCTGCCATTTTCAGATGGCATGCAGTGGTGTGCAGGGTTGTGCACTGAGTTACATCTACATGTGGATCTGAATGTCACACTTTGGTTGCTGTCATGGTTTCATTTGCTTAGGTGTGTGCACACTATAGTGGCCAATGCTATCTGGGTGTGCAGTTGTGCAATGTGAGGCCTGGTGTCCTATGCCACCATGCTTGTCGTGAGGCATATCTGGCTGCATGTAGTGGCTGGTTATATGTTCTGTTTGCTGTTTTGTGCTTGTATTTGTAAGACCTCTCTGTGTGTGTGTGAGGAAGGCTTCCATCTTGGTCGAGTGTGGGACAAGTCAGCATGATATGTCTACCTACCAGTGATTTGGAAGTGGACATTGCAATGACTGACACATGCATCTTAGTGCGAGGGTGTTATCAGTCTTGGGGGCTGGAGCTCATGTGGGCTTGTGTGAGTTGTTGTGCAAGCTTCCCACCCCCACACACCCTGACCTGTGAGATGCGGTTAGCTACCTGTTAGTTGAGTGGGTGGCATACAATGCCTGCCACATGATTCTGATTGGGGGTGGAGTGGCCCATCCTACTCAGGGGTGGGACAGCATGCATAGTGGGATTTGTGGGACAATTTGCCAACACCACAACACCATCTCCGTGTGAAGATGGCTACCTACCGGTTGAGGTGAAGGTGAGCAATGACATGGCTATGTGACTTATGAGTCATTCTTGGGAGGAACGTGCCTGTGGTGAGCAGAAGGTGTGTGTGGGTTTCAGTACCCAAACTTTTCACATCACATTAGGGCATGGGGTGTGGCCCCACCATCACTGTTGTCCCAACTATCTGGGTGTGGGGTTCACTCCCCCAACATTTGCAGGCAAAATAGGGCATGGGGTATATCCACCCCATCACTGTTGTCCCAAGTATCTGGGTGTGGGGTCCACTCCCCCAACATTTGAAGGCACAATAGGGCATGTGGTATAGGCTCCTATCACTGTGGTGACATACAGCAGGTTGAACATCTCACCCAGCAAACATTTCCACACTATCATGGTTTCATGGGATTTGTGGACCTGAAATGAAATGAAATGAAAAACACATTTATAAAGCGCATGGCTACCCGGAGGCATCCCAGCGCTAGGACTGAACACAAGAGGAAGGCAGAGAGACCGCGAAGAGCTAGGGAAACAAAAAAGTTTTCAATTGTTTGCGGAAGGCAACATGATTGGACACCTTACGAAGAGAAAGTGGAAGAGAATTCCAGAGTTTAGAGGCGTTATAGGAGAGCAGGCGCCCACCACTCCTGGCCTTCTTAATCTTAGGAACAACGGCTAAATGAAGATCATCTGATCGAAGTTTCCTGTTGGCTTTATAGGGGCGGATCATGGCAGAGTAAATGGGGGGGCCGAGCCCCTGCATGAATTTCTGAGCTAGGCAAAGTGCCTTGAATCTGATACGTTCCTGGACTGGACGCCAGTGAAGAGAGGCAATCGCCGGTTTCACCGATTGTCGATTGGGGACTCCCATAAGAAGCCTGGCCGCGCTGTTTTGCACAGACTGAAGTTTAGAGACTACTGTAGTGGGTGCACCCAGGTACAGTGCATTGCCATAGTCCAGTCTGGACAGAATAAGAGATTGAACCAATACTTTTTTGGCTTGGAAGGGAAGGAGCGGGAAGACTTTACGGGCCATTCTGAGCAAGCCATAGCAAGTGGCTGCCGTCTTCGGAGCCTGTACTCTAAAGCTCAGGTCCTGATCCAGCCAAAGGCTGTTAGTACTATGATCAGCTTGGTTTAACGCCACCACCAGTTGTGTATCATCGGCGTAGGTCACCATGCGGATTCCATAGGGAGCTACAACAGATGCCAGTGGGGCCATGTATACATTAAAAAGGGTCGGGCTGAGCGAGGAGCCCTGAGGGACTCCACTCAGAAGTGGGGTAGATTTGGATGCAAAGCTCTCCTCAAATACCTGAAAGGACGTTCCCTCCAGAAAAGAACACAGCCGTTGAAGCGCCATGCCTGTTACTCCTATCTTCCTGAGCCGATGAGCCAAGAACCTATGGTTCACCGTATCAAATGCTGCGCTCAGGTCAAGGAGTATAATGGCAGTCGAACCTCCTGAATCCAAAATGTTCCTGCTTTCCTCCACCACGGCTAGCAAGGCCGTCTCGGTACTCTGACGTGGGCGGAAACCTGTTTTCGAGGAATGGAGCAGGTTGTGGGTTTCGAGAAAGCCTGAGAGATTTTATTTACATGTTTCTCTGCCATCTTACCTATTCCTGGCAAGAGAGATATGGGGCGATAATTGCCCAGATCTGCCGTGTCCAGATTTGGTTTCTTTAACAGGGCTTTCACCTGAGAACATGATCAAAGTACTGGTGATGCAGTTGTTCCGGGGCATCCATACACTTACATGTTGTCATCAACAGTGGTGTGTTTGTAAGATACAGTCATCCATGTGCAGACAATGTGTGCTTTTGGGGCCAGACTATACCAGCACTGTTCAGACAGACAGTGTGAGATGTGACCATTGTCAATGCATACACACATTGCTGGTCCCAAGCAGACACATTTGTGCATTTTAGTCAGACAAGGTACTCTTGTTATGCAATTCAGTGCAGCACTGTGGCAGCTGGGTCTGTTGCAAGACAGTTGGGATGTGCATAGTTTAGCAGTATGAGTCCCAGGTCCAGTGGAGTTTTTTGGTAATCTGCACTTCCACTGTTTACAATGCAACATTGTGGTATGACATGGGTGATTAGCACTTTGACAACCAACCTGCCAGACACTGCTGCAGGGAAGCATGATAGGTGTTAGTGTTGCAGTGTGTGATGCCTGGCACAGTATACACAATGTGGGAAATTTTTGCAGTGAGACTTGTGCATGCTGAGTACAATATGACTGTTTAGCATAATTTGTGTAGGTGACTGTGGACAAAGTGGTATGGTGTGATGTGCGGGGGAACAAACGTAACATGCCTATGAGTGGGACAAGTGCTCCATCATGCTGATCTGTTGAAGAAGTAGGCCTGTTGTGGGTTGTACTGCAGTATCACCAATTCCACACACCACTCCCAGTTGAAATGGTTACCTACCAGTAAGTTTGATGAGTCACATTCAATATCTGCCACATGGTTGTGGTTGTGGGGAGTGCTCTATCTTGCGCAGCTGTAGGACAAGGGGGCCTGGTGGGAGTTGTAGTGCAGACTTCCAAACCACACACACACACCTCCCTGTGAGGATGGCTACCTACCTGTTGGGTTAAGGTGAGCAATGCAATGGCTGCCACATGGGGGGGGTCAGGGCTCCATCTTGCGCATCTGTAGGACAAGGGGGCCTGGTGGGAGTTGTAGTGCAGACTTCCAAAGCACACACACACCTCCCTGTGAGGATGGCTACCTACCTGTTAGGTTAAGGTGAGCAATGCAATGGCTGCCACAAGGGGGGGGTCAGGGCTCCATTTTGCGCATCTGTAGGACAAGGGGGCCTGGTGGGAGTTGTAGTGCAGACTTCCAAAGCACACACACACACCTCCCTGTGAGGATGGCTACCTACCTGTTAGGTTAAGGTGAGCAATGCAATGGCTGCCACATGGGGGGGTTCAGGGCTCCATCTTGCGCATCTGTAGGACAAGGGGGCCTGGTGGGAGTTGTAGTGCAGACTTCCAAAGCACACACACACCTCCCTGTGAGGATGGCTACCTACCTGTTAGGTTAAGGTGAGCAATGCAATGGCTGCCACATGGGGGGTCAGGGCTCCATTTTGCGCATCTGTAGGACAAGGGGGCCTGGTGGGAGTTGCAGTGCAGACTTCCAAAGCACACACACACACCTCCCTGTGAGGATGGCTACCTACCTGTTAGGTTAAGGTGAGCAATGCAATGGCTGCCACATGGGGGGGGTCAGGGCTCCATCTTGCGCATCTGTAGGACAAGGGGGCCTGGTGGGAGTTGTAGTGCAGACTTCCAAAGCACACACACACACCTCCCTGTGAGGATGGCTACCTACCTGTTAGGTTAAGGTGAGCAATGCAATGGCTGCCACATGGGGGGGTTCAGGGCTCCATCTTGCGCATCTGTAGGACAAGGGGGCCTGGTGGGAGTTGTAGTGCAGACTTCCAAAGCACACACACACCTCCCTGTGAGGATGGCTACCTACCTGTTAGGTTAAGGTGAGCAATGCAATGGCTGCCACATGGGGGGTCAGGGCTCCATCTTGCGCATCTGTAGGACAAGGGGGCCTGGTGGGAGTTGTAGTGCAGACTTCCAAGCACACACACACACCTCCCTGTGAGGATGGCTACCTACCTGTTAGGTTAAGGTGAGCAATACAATGGCTGCCACATGGGGGGGCGTTCAGGGCTCCATCTTGCGCATCTGTAGGACAAGGGGGCCTGGTGGGAGTTGTAGTGCAGACTTCCAGAGCACACACACACACCTCCCTGTGAGGACGGCTACCTACCTGTTAGGTTAAGGTGAGCAATGCAATGGCTGCCACATGGGGGGGGGGTCAGGGCTCCATCTTGCGCATCTGTAGGACATGGGGGCCTGGTGGGAGTTGTAGTGCTGGAAGCATGTAAACATGTACCCATGGTGATGTTTGTAGCTACCTTTGAGGTGAACCTGAGGGACTGTTGGATTCATGTGTGAGAGATGTGTTGGTGACAGTGTGGTGCTCATGACTGCATTTGTACCTGGGAGGTATAGCTTAGTAGTGGTGCAAGACAGTACATGTCAGTGTGATGTTAGGCATTTGTTTGTACTTACCAGCCTCCACTCCCCCAGGTATTCCTGTGAGACTCTCTGGATGCAGTATGCCAAGCACCTTCTCCTCCCATTCGGTGAATGTCTTGAGTGGAACGGGAGGGCCACTGCCTGTCCTGTTAGCCAGCTCATGGTTCTTGGCTCTCTTTTTCTTGACCACTGCCTTCAGATCGTGCCAGCGCCTCTTAATTTCATTTCTATTGCGTGGCATGGTCCCTACTGCATTTACCTTATCTACTATCCTTCTCCACATTAGCGTTCTTGTGGCTACTGGTGTCTGTTGTACCAGGTTACCAAACAATTGGGGTTCTACCCTGATTATCTCATCTACCAGGACCCTCAACTCACTGTCAGTGAATTTGGGCATTTTCTGTGGTGACATGGTGTGTGATGTGCCAAGATGTTTGAGGTGCAAGTGTTGAGGTGGTGGTGGTGGTGGTGATGTGTATGGTGTGTGATGTGCAAAGGGGTTAGAGGTGCAGGTGTAGAAGTGGTGGTGGTGGTGGTGATGTGTGTGTGTGTGTTGTGCAGATTTGCCTCTCCTGTCAGCTGTGGTGTATGTCCCTTCAGTTCTGGAGTTTTGCAAAGGATTGTGGTCTGGTAGGGGGCTGGATTTATACTGGGCTATGTGGGTGTGTTAGGATGGGGTATTGGTTGCAGGTATGGTGTGTGTGTCGTCCTGGGATTTGTAGTTTATGAGTTTACCACGGGTGTGTGTCTTTGGGCTGTGTTAGGTGTTTTTGGGTGCATGACTTGTTTGCTTGATGCACTTTGTGGGCATGTTGTGTGTATTTTTTCCGACCGCCATTTTTTTCACGGAGCGTACGCAGCGGTGGCTATGCTACGGCGCTTCCGCGGGATCTCTTATTCCTCACTATTGTCGACCGTGGCGGTCGTAAACAGTCATGTCGGGGATATCATAAAGTCATGTCAGGGATATCATAATTTCCATGGCGGTGTCTCCGCTGTGGTTGTGGTGGTTTGGGCTGTTTCCGCAGCGAATCCGAACACCGCGGACGGGTTTCGGGCTTCTCCGCTATGGACGGGCGGTTTCTCGGTTCTCCTTTCCGTCGCGGTTGGATTTTTACCGCCGAGGATCCTAATCTAGCCGTCGGTTTTCCCGCGGTAGCGGCGGGCGGTGAGTTTCCGCTACCATGGCGGTCGGGTAGCTTTTCCGACCGCTATCGTAATGACCCCCTAAATTCGGTATTTTGTATTATATTATATTGTCAAAATTTTAAAAAGATTATTTACAAATAATTAACAAAATTTAGCATAAATCTTTTCTTGATATGTTTTTAGAAGTTGAAATAGTATAGTATAAATGTGTAGTGTGTAGAATTTTTTATGTGTTAATGTAGTTTGCGGTGGGAATATTACATTATATGAGTTTATTGTCCAGCACCTTCCATGTGTTAATGTTGTTTGAAGTTGGAATTATACATTATATATGTTTAGTGACCAGCACCTTCCCTGTGTTACTATCGTTTGGAGTGTGATTAGTATATTATATTTGTTTAGTGTCCAGCACCTTCTGTGTTTTAATGTAGTTTGGAGTGGGAATAGTATATTTTATATGTTTAGGGGCCGATTCCGATCTCGGCCGGTAGGGCTCCGAATCGGATTCGGCTTAACCGGATCCGATTCGGAGCCCTATTTCCCGACCGATTCGTACGCGCGTCCGGGCGAGCGAGTACGATGCGAATTCGCCGACCGACTCGTCCGGGCGTCCCGACCGCTCCGACCGACTCGTTCCCAGGTCGAACCGCACCGACCGACTTGCTCGGACTCGACTCGCACCGCGCAATGGAGACGTTCCCCGGCCGGGTGAGTACGATGCGCGCCGCGAGCAGTCCGACCGAGCCGCGCACTCCGGCTCCAAAGAGCAGTCGGAGACGTACTTTGGGGGTCCGTGTCGGACCCCCCTGTATGCGTAGCCACGCGAGTCGCACACAGGGGGGACCCATGGGTCCCCCCTACCTGTGTGTGTACAGCGCGAGTCGCTTCGCCGCGTTCCCGCTGTAGGGGGCGCCCTTGACCGCCTCGCACCCATTGAGTCAATGGGAGCCCGCGTATGCGTTGTACGACCGGCTCCCATTGACTTCAATGGGAGTCCGACCGACTCGAGTCCGATGGCATACGTGCGCATCGTACTCGTTCGGTCGGGCTGCCAGAGTCCGATTCGGTCGGAAATCTCTCCGAGTCCGGCTCGGTCGGAGAGATTTCCGGCCCGAATCGGAATCGGTCCCTTAGTGTCCAGCACTTTCCCTGAGTTAATATAGTTTGGAGTGGGAATAGTAAATTATATATGTTTACTTTCCAGCACCTTCCCTGATTTAATGTAGTTTGTAGAAGAAATAGTTAATTATATATGTTTAGCGTCCAGAACTTTCCCTCAGTTAATGTAGTTTGAAGTGGGAATATTAAATTATATATGTTTACTGTCCAGCACCTTCCCTGAGTTATTGTAGTTTGGAGTAGGAATAGTATATTGTATATGTTTATTGTCCAGCACCTTCCCTGAGTTAATATAGCGGGTCATTACGATTGCCGTGAATCCGCCACCGGCAGGCTGCCGGTGGCTGATTCACGGCAATCGTGCAGACAAATCCCGCCCGCCAGATTGCGATGGCGGGCGGTGTGCGCGGCGGACGGAAAGTCCGTCCGCCACGGGTCCGACAGCAGCAATCGTAACGATTGCCTGTTGGACCGCCTTGCATCAATAGAATGGGGGCGGTGCCTAGCAGGCACCGTCCGCCATATTATGATGCTGCATCACCGCAAGCGTTTGAAAGGCTGGCGGGGATGTACTTTGGGGGCATGTTGTGGGCCCCCCTTGTGCTGGGGGAGTTTGGCTTTGCACTGGGGGGGGCACCTATGGTACCCCCCTACATTTCCCTGCACCAGGTGGCAGGCACTGCGTGGTGCCTGCCACGTAGTGCTGGGAAATGAAAACAGTGCATTTTGAATCGTAATATCATGTGCAGGACCGCCGCCTTACAGGCGGTCGGTCCCAATCCCTGCAACGATGGTGGACGGACTTAAGTCCATCTGCCATCGTAATCAACCCCATAGTATGGAGTTGGAATATAATTTTTTATATGTTTAGTGAGCAGTGCTTTTTCTGAGTTAGTGTAGTTTAGAATGAGAATAGTAAAATATTTTTTTTTATTTTGGAGCAAGATTAGGAAAATAATGTATGTTTAAGTGGTAATAGTATGTAATATTTGTTTATTAAAATTTCAATTTATAACAGCTATTAAATGTAAAACAATTATTTTATTGCAAATATAGTATAAGAAAAATAGCATAGAAAGTAAATAAATAAAAATATTTATATTTTTTTATTTCTTTATTTTTATTGAAAGATTCAAGAAAAGAAATGTAGTGATTTTTATTTTATATGCAATCTTTTATATATATTGTTATAAAGCAAAATAATAATAATTTTTTTATTTTTGTATGTCACATATTTGGTAAATATTTAAACATAAAAAATAAAAATTTTAAGCATAGTAAGTATGAAACAATTTTAGGTTTTATATAATGTAGAAGTTGGAAAATATGTATATTTTTTACAAACATACGATGCAGTTATTCACTGTTTAGTATACATTTATTTAATATATATTTATTTTGTAACAGTTATACAATTTCTTTTATATTGTCAATATTTATTACATAATTATATACAGTTTACATTATTGTTAATATATATTTTGTAAAAAAATTTCGTTG
The DNA here is from genome assembly GCA_963921515.1 of Calotriton arnoldi. NCBI lineage: Eukaryota > Metazoa > Chordata > Amphibia > Caudata > Salamandridae > Calotriton > Calotriton arnoldi. The sequence goes on from CAWUFW010011168.1 coordinate 228,993, forward strand.
TTTTTTAAGAAAATGTATTCACATAATTGACACTAAATAATATTATATTTTGTATAATATTATTTAATTTGTATCAGAAAATAATATCAAGTTAAGAAAGCAGTTTGTAAAAAAGTTTTTTAACATTAATACAATTTTATCCCATTTTTGACAAGGAGTAAAAAAATTGTTCTTATAATAAGTTATTATAATTTTTCTTTAAATGTATAATAAAAATATTATCTGTGTAGTAATATTTATTATTATGCATTGTACAATTTTTAACACAATACAAAAAATATTTTTTGCAATAGTAATATTCATTAGTATTTTTGAAACTTTTTTTGTTTAACATTTCAAATTTACATTGTTTTTAATGTGGAAAAGGATTTTTTTAGTTCAATTAGGCGGCCATTTTTTTAACTAAGTTCTATTTTCTAGGCTATTGGTGTTGTTTTTTGGTCATTTCTGAAGGGAGAAGCTCACGGTTGGAAGCTGCGTCGCATCGGTTAAGGTAAGTTTATTTTAATTACTTTTAGACTTAATTTAGGAGTAGGGCGAAGGTAGTTAGGTAGTTTATAGTGTATGTAAGGTTTGTATTTTATGTTTGTTGTGAGGTTTCGTTTGTAGTTTAGCGTATGTGTAATGCTGCTAGTGCATTAGTAGTTTAGTGTTATATTTTGGTATATATTAACTAATTATTAGCATGTTTATGTGTTTTGAAAAAATACTACTGTATGTTTGTGCGGGAGGGATTGTGGGTTTTTTTCTCCAGGTTTTCTACGTTTCCAAATTTGTGTTGGGAGAAGGATGTCGTTTTTTTTGTTTTTTTTAAAGGAAATGTGTATTAGTTTCTAGTAAACTAATATTTATTTTACATTTCCTTTCTTTTACGGGTTTTCTTGGAGTGTTTTTTTTTTTATTTATTTTTCAGGTTTTTTATGGTTCTACACTACGGATATTTGGTCGGTGGAGTTTTTTTTTACACAGTTGTATTTTTCCATTTTGTTTTGGGTGTTTAAAAAATTTTGGAATATTTATACGTTTGGATTTTTTTGGGCTGTCTGGATGATATTCTTCAGCTACAAAAACATAAGTTTTTTTAAATTATTTGTAGTGGGAGGGAAATGTTATTTATATAATTGTTATTGATATTTTTGAACATATAAAATATATTTCTTATGTCGAATATTTTTATTAAAAGGGCAAAATTATTTGACATTATATTTATATTTTAGATGTTAGAAAAAAGAAATGTTTAATTACGAGCTTAGATTTTTCTATGTTTATGTGTTAATGTTTTAAAGTAGGGATTTTGCAGTTGTTTCTAAATATTCTAGCCCTTTAGTGTTTGGGTAGAGTCTTACTTTATATTGTAAATACTCGTACATTGTTTTAGTTTGTTTAGTTACTTTTGAACGTAGTTGTGTTACAGATTGTTCTAGTCTTAGTTATTGGTAGCTTTGTTCTTTTTGGATTGATTCTAGTAATTTATGTAGGGTTGGCTGGGTTTGGCCTGTTGTGGCTTGGAAAGCATTATGCCATCCTTTGACAGCGTTATTAGTTTTTGCTTCTTTGTAGGGTACTGTTGTATACATTCCACCATGGAATGTGGCATTTTGGCTGTCTTCTGTGTCCAGATCTGTGTAGCCTTCCTACCCAAGAATCCTTGAAATAGTCTAATAGGGGACTTAGTTTATGTTCATTTGTTTGGTAGTAGGGGCTTTCTATTAATAAATTGTAGTGTTCAGCTACCTCAGTTATTGGGACGTAGGCTAGTGAACTTAGCTTTATAATTTCATATTCATAGTTAGTGTTAGTGCATATTCTACACTAAGGGTAGATTTTTGAAGGTGTCTCTATATGCATTGATTAAAGTGGTAATAGCAACCTTGTATTGCTGTGTGAGGGTAATTTTTCAGGATGGCCTGTATCATTGACTGTTTGAAGTCTATGATAATTTTTGGGGGGTAGTAGTTATTAGTTTCTTGCTTTACTTTTGTTAGCAGTTCTACATAGGTAGTTGTTTGTTTGTTTGGTAACAGGGCATATATAAAGGGGATGTTGCTATTGTGATACTGTCCATGGATTGTGTATAATTGGTAAAATGGTTTGGGACATATTTTAAATGTCCCATCCATCATCCATGTGTCACAATTTTGTAGTTTGAGTAGGTTTGTGGGAATTGCAAATATTATAATTCTTTTTTCATTAGATTTGTTATCATAAAGAAGGAATTGCTCTTCATTATGAGTTATAGTGAGTTCAGGTGGTATTTGAACTTCACTGAAAGTTTGGGGGCAGGTGGGGTGTTACTAGTTGATTTTTTTGTTCTAGCTATTATTCTTTTTAAAGATGGGATGGAGGGTAATTGGCCAGTTATGTGTTCTGGAATTCGGGGTAGGATGTCCTTTAGTATTTGAGTTGCAGTTTTTTGAGAGCTTGTGCTAGCTTCCTTAAGAGTTTATAAAACGTCTCTTACTTCTATTTCTGCAATATTAGGGGGGTAGTTATGTTCTTTAACATTTAATACATTAATTTCTTTTGTTGTAGCCCTCCCATAACATGCATTTGCATAATATTTGATGCATTTCCAATTTACTTTGTCTCCTGTTTGTTTTTCTTGGGTGTAGACATATCCCATAAAGCATAATAAAAGTTTTCCTTTTTGTGAAGTAATGAATTTTGCACCTTCAGTAATTTTGATATTTTAACTGTTACAAGAAATATATATAAAAAATGTTACATATATTATAAATGCTTTTATTGTATTGCAGATTTCTAAAAACAAAATTATACTTACATGTTTTAATCTGTAGAAGTTTTTTCGATGTTATGATGCTTTCTGTTGGTGTTTGGATTTAGTGTTTTGTTTCATTTTCTGTAGAAAAAATATATAACTTTAATTAGTTTGTTTAACAGCATTTCCTGTATTTTGGGGTTTGTGTGGTTAGTGGGGCGTTTGCTTTGGGATTAATAGTTGTTGGATTGGTATAAATTTAATTTATACTTACTTTTTTTGAAGGAGCTTTTTTGATGTTGTCTGTAGTTAGTTGAGTGTTGTTTGGAATTTCTGTAGAGGAGATATAATTAAAAAATATTACTTTACTTATTTAATTATTTTAAAAGTACTTTACTTATCTTTTATTAAGTTATAACATTAGTTTTATATTTTGCTTACTTTGTAAAGTTGAAATCCACCTTTCAATTTGGCAGTGCGATGTTATAGAAGCAATCTGGCAGAGGTTTTCCTTATTCTTGCATTTGCTGTTGTAGTATAAAATAATGTTGATTTTTCTTTAGTTAATATATTGTTTGTCTAATTGTTCTTTAAATCTTATTGGGTTATTTAAGTTGTAGGTGCTTTTCATTGGAAGTTACTAATGTTTTTAAAATATTTTGGCAGTTGTTTCCTTATTTGGGAGATGCTAATTAATGTTCAGTTAACCGTTTTTTTTATTATTTGTTTATTTAAAAAATGCTAGTATATAATTTGTAATTTATATTGTATTTAAGGTATGATATAAATTAATTATTTTATATATTCTGTTTGTAAAGAGGAAATAATTTGGTGGTGTTACTTATGTTCAAGTTATTTTTTTTAATTATAACTTTTTAAATTGTAATTGTATATATTTATTTGTGTGTGTTAGTGATATTTTTTATATTTAATTTTTTATGTATTGTGTTATTCGGATAATTTTTAAGGTGTCGATATTTTGCTATTGATGATAATTTTGTGGTCAATATTTTTGGTTTCAAAATTTGTGTTATTTTGTATGTTTATTTAATGTTGACAATATAAGTTTTAACAATATTATTGATTTCGATATTAGTTATATCAATGTTTGGTTTTGACGATATTTATGTTTCGATATTTGTTTATTTTCTTAAATAAGTATAGCATGTTGATATTAATGTTATCGATATTTGTGTCTCGATAATTTTGTACGTCGACATTATCAGTGTCGATATTCTGTCAGTGATCCATTAAATAAACAGAGGTAGATTATTCCAGGCTTTTGCGGCTTCCAGCACAAAGCCTCTACCGCCCTAAGTGGAGCGCTTGAACCTGGGTACTGACACCAATGTAACAGAGGTAGAACGCAGTGATCTAGGTGGTGAGTACCATGAGAAACTGTTCTTAAGAAAGTCAGGACCTTGATCATTCAATGCTTTGTAGACAATGCAGAGGGCCTTAAAGAGCACCCTCTGCCTCACAGGGAGCCAGTTTACAGGCCGCCGCATTCTGTAATGTTTGTAACTTATTTAGGACATGCTGATGGGCATTGAGAGATAGTCGATTCACATAATCAATCCTAGACAGCACCAAGGAGGTGACTACTGTTTTCTGCAGATATGTTGGTATGTACGGGAGAATTATTTTAAATAATCTCAAGGTGTAGTAGGCAGCCGAAGTGACTGTCAGTCTGGGACAAGTGCCTTGTTGTCTCTATCTCAAGATCAAATAGGAACAATAACCAAATCAGTGTAGTGTGAATTGATGTATTTTTACATTATTTGTTCATAAGAATACGTTTAAGACAAGCATCTTGGTGCACAGAGGTTATGTCAGACATTCCTGAACTTATGCTAGAAATTCCCATCTCAGGTAAGATTCAGTACAAAAGGGATGCCGCTTGACCACTTGGCAGGAGAGGACCTTCGCCCCAGATATTCGCATAAGAAACTGCCAGAGAAGATCTTGACTGCTAGAGATGCTGACGCATTGAGCTTTATGCTGGTACCGAGCGAAGTCTGGGAGGAGAGGAGCAGATGCAACGTGTTTTTTTATTTTTTCAGGGAACACCTTGTCCCCAGCTTCCAATAACAATGGTGTTTTGCTTTATGCAATGCATTGATTCTCCATAAGAAACTCTAGATGCAAGTTATGCTACTCCATGCTCTACTAGTGTAGCGTATAAAAGCAGGTTTTAGGGTGTTAGGTTGTTAGATGACATTTTAACTATGGTAGAAATGTTATTTTTATTCTTATTGTTCCCAGCATGCATTTGTGCTGCTTTAATAATATTCTGTGTGAGCTGAGGAGGTGCACATGAAGAGGTGTCGCAGAGATGAGAAATTAGAGGATGATTTAAGGCTTTGGAGGGAGCTCTGTCACGACCTACTGGCCGACGGCCTCCAGACAGGTTCCCAAAGCACATCTGCAGGAGGTAACCAGGCAGGTTCTGAAGGGAGGGGGATTAAATGTCCTTTATACCTGGCTATAGATTTTGGAGTGGGGGGAATTGTGGATGGACCGATCTCTAGAACTGTAACCACTATGATGTATGACTACATGATTCTTATTGCTGGCATCGGCATGCACACCTGTATTATGTTATTATGCAAAACTTTAAATAAAGTTTCTAAAAAAAATAATAATAATATTCTGTGTGGTTATATTAGATGTGCTAGGCAATGGGATGAGACTGTTGAAATAAACGCTTTTTAGTTTAAATGTCTTTTTCTTAGTGCAGCTTGTGTCTGTGATATTGTAAACAACAAAATTGTTTTTTTCAAATTTCAATGGTGACTCTGGATCCCTGTTTAGGGACTGTTAGTAACCGAAAAAGCATTGACACCACTTCTACTATGTAGGTGGGGTTCTGTGGGGCTACAATAACCTGTCTTTCATATTCAATCATTGGTGCATTGAACTAAGTTCACTCGTGTCACCTGTGGGTGTGAAAACAAAACTTGTAGAGCCAAGCCAGAGTCTTAGTTTATGCAACAATGCAACCAAAATAGCACAGCCACACACCACCACTTATACAAGCGAAAAACACACACAAACAGCCACACATGCATTCCCTGCCACACACTTAAACACCACATACCTCCCTGATCCCTCTACTCACCCATACCAGTCCACCTACCCTTTCTCTTCAAAATCCCTCCCTAGATGGCAAGTGCCCTACCCACACCTCTAAAACATTCCAAAGAGGCCCGAAAACACTATAGGACTAGGTTCCCAAATAACATCTTCTCCAGAAGTAATTCCATGGTTTACAGGAGTATAATGTTGGAGAACATTAGGAGGCAACATTTATGACTAGAGCCATTTGAGAATATAACAATGAACTGTGATAGACACTAATACGTTTCTAAAACCCTATTTATTGTATTCCCTAATTTTGCTATAATACCCAAGGGATGAAAATATATTTTAACCCATTTTTAATAAGATTGTTTTCTTTATCAAATAAAATCAAAAGGATTGTATTAGTCATTTATACTTATTACTGTTTGTTAGAAATTGGGTTTCTGGTTGGCAGAGGTATGCACCCTGTCCAAGCAAGGTAAATCAGTAACACACTTTAAATTAACCTATGCTCACCCTCTGGTAGCTTGGCACAAACACCATACAATGACTACACACCAGTTCAGAAAAATAGTTTATATTTGTATGAGTAAAACAAGACCAAAACGACAGAAATCCAATAAGTAGAAGTCAAGATATGAATGTGTTAAAGAATAAACTGTTTTTTGGTGCTTAGAAACAAATAGCGCCAACAGGGGCTATCTGGTCACACTCGACTGGATCAAATCCAAACGTTCAGGCCAACCTCGATGGAGCGCGGCTCAGATACAGGGACCAGCCTTGGCCTACTGAAGAGCACCTTGGATGCGTCAACATTGAGGGCAATGCGGGAAGCAAAGGAGGCAATACGTCGTCGTAGGTCTCGTAAATGTAGGTGATGCATTGGTTCCGAGCAGCGCACCATTGAGGATGCATCGAGAGTGACGATGTAAGGAACACCGGGGTGATGAGTCATCATGGAACCGCTAGGCTGAAGGCGATGCGAGCAGCACAAATCGATGTGTTGGCGCCGAGCTGCGCAAAGTCAGAGATGTGTTGGAACCAGGAGACGATGCGTCACGCAGTCAGCGATGAGGAGTCCACGGTCTATGCAGCAGAAGTGATGCTTAGGGTTCGAGGGAAATGCGTCGGGTCCAATAGGCACAACAACGTCGATATGTGGGATTTTAAAGATGCTGCACTTTAAACTCACTTCCAGGGGCCCAGGACTGGATTGGCACCACTTGGCAGAGCAGGAATCACAGCAGACAGAGTCCAGGTGATGTTTGCTGGTTGAAGAGAGAAGTATTTGATATCCCTGAGACTTCAGAAAACAGGAGGCAAGCCAACACGCCCTTGGAGATACTTAGGTTCTGGCATGTAGAGATGCAGGTCCCGTCCTTCCCACTCCCAGGCAAGAGGGCAGCAGGCCAATACAACAAAGCAGTTCAGCAAAGTGGCAGTCCCACCAGCAGCACAAAAGTCCTTCCTGTAAGAATGTCCTCAGTTCCAGAAGAGTTCTGAGTTGTTAGTGTCAGAGGTCCAGTACGTATACCCATTTGGGCCTTAAAAGTGGGGGAGACAAAGAGATGCCTTTGAAGTGCACAAAATCCCTTTCTTTCCTGCCCTGGCTCCAGACTCCCTACAGGGGGGTATGCAACCCTTTGTGTGGGGGACAGGGCACAGCCCTTTCAGGTGTAAGTGTCATCTCCTCCCTCCAATCCGGCCCAGGATGACCCATCAGGATGTGGATGGCCCATTAATCACACCTAAGCTCACTTTGTGCGTGGCTGTCTAGTGGGAATGCACAAAGCCAGCTGTCACCCACTCCAGCAGGGGCGTAACACAGGCCCAAGCTGCAGGGGGGCTCCTCAGCATAGTACTCAGGTTTGATAGCTCTGGATTAAATCCGGAGCAGGGGCCCCTCCATGTACCTTGCAGGGGGGCCCCCTCAACCTTCGTTATGCCACTGCACTCCAGACGTGTATTCCAGAGACAGGTAGAATGCACCAAAATACTAACTTTCTAAAAGTGGCATTTGCAGAAGTGCTATTTAAAATACAGCTTCACCATAAGTTGTGTTTTTAATTTGTGATTCCATAGACAACAAAATTGGGTGTCTCATCTCTTCCCAATTGGAAATTGCACTTATAAAATGTAAAAAGGCAATCCCAATGTAATCCTATGGAAGAGATAGGACTTGCAGTAGTGAAAGACGAATTAAGGAGTATTTCACTACCAAGACATGTAAAACCTAAAAGTACATGTCCTACTTTTTAAATACACTGCACCCTGCCCATGGGCCTACCTTAGGGGTGACCTATATGTAATAAAAAGGAAGGTTGGGCCTGGGAAGTAGGCTAACTTGCTAGGTCGATATGGCAGTTTAATTTAGGACCTCACACCCAGGCTCTGAAGTGGCAGGCCTGAGACCTATTTAAAGGCTACTTAAGTAGGTGGCACAATCAGTGCTGCAGGCCCAGTAGTAGTATTTAATTCACAGGCCCTAGGCAGAGGTCTCTCTGCCTACTTAGCACGAATTACTGATCGTTTTTATGCCTGCTTTTAAATTTTGTTTTAACTTGTTTAAATTACCTGTTGTAACGCTGGGCACTTTGCTTATTTGCACATCCGTTTGAATTTGAAGAGCTTGCAGGGAGGAGGGAGCAGCTAAAATCTTTGGGAATTACTTGTTTGTTATTCAGCCATCTTTCCTCCTTTGGGACAATCAGAGGCATAGTTCTGAATCTGTGCGTCCTCTAGTCCCTCGCCATATGTATTTAAAGAGAGGCGCGGATGCTGTAAGGGCTCTCTGCCTACTTAGCACGATTACTGATCGTTATTATGCCTGCTTTATAATCTTGTTTTAACGTGTTTAAATTACCTATTGTAACACTGGGCACTTTGCTTATTTGCACATGTTTTAGAATTTGAATGGCTTTCAGGGGGAGGGAGCAACTAAAATCTTTGGGAATTACTAGTTGGTTATTCTGCCATTTTTCTTCCTTCCGGGCAATTAGAGGCGCCATTTTGAATCAGTGCGCGCTCTAGTCCTTGGCCATATGTATTTAACGAGAGACACGGTACAGACGTGCAGCGCATGCTCGCAGCGGGCACGCCGCTGGCGCACCTAAGGCAAGCCTGTCTGCACTTGTCAGTGTCCCAAAAGTGGCCAGCGCCAGCCATTCTGCTAGTTTTAAAGCAGATGGCAAGCTTAGGATTACCTATGATAGTGCTACTTTACGTAGCTTCACCTCTGAGTCACATTGCACACCACACTCTTCTCCCAATGTTTTGAATGTTGATTTCTGTTGCCTACATTGCCAATGGACCCCAAAGTCTCAGTTAAGAGCAAATTCACCACCCATAACCATAAAACTAGGTTAGTTTATAGGACGTTCTCAGCGGTTCTGCTGAATGTTCGCTCTCTGCAGAAGCATGATATGCATGTTTATGAGCTATTAGATGATGAAAAACCTGATCTTTTATTTTTAACAGAAACATGGCTCACAGGCATCTTCAACCCCACCTTAGCAACAGCCATTCCTCTGGGATATAAAATCCACAGGAGGGGCCTCCTGAAAGGCAGAGGTGCTGGGGTGGCCATAATTTATGAAAGCGAGTACGACTGTGTTTCTATCATAATGGGGTAACTAGATGGAGCTGAAAGTTTGGGTTTCTGTTGCTCTCTGTCGTCTCAACAGTCTGTGGCAGGAGCTCTGATCTATAGAACCCCCTGGCCATGCTGGCCCTTTCTTGAGATCACTAAATTTTTATCCTGGCACCTTAGTCCTTCAAATATACACATTTTTTAGTGCTAGGTGACCTTAGCCTCCACATGGACAAGCAGTTGGATGTGGAGGTAGCCTCTTTTACAGACATCTTGTCCTCACTCGGCATGGTCTCACAGGTGTTCAAACCTACCCACCATGCCGGTCATATCTTAGACCAAATTTTCTCCAAACGAAAATTGTGTTGTTCGAACCTTTACCATTAGCATGGTTGGATCATTACTTAATTAGGTTCAATTAATCCAAACCTATTCACAATCAGTTTGTCTCTGAAGAAACTAAGATTATGGCTAGAGCCTTACATAGAGTTCTTCCATCAGACCTTAACAGCGTCTTGGAAACAGATCCCCCTTCATTGTCAGGAGATCCTGAAGTAGACGCCGTGCAGATGGACAAGTGGATTCTTAGAAGCATAAATGACCAAGCTCCACTCTCTGAGCTACGATCTCTCAGAACTAAACAGTCGGCCCCTTGTTTTAATGAGAATCTCAATAGACGTAAAAAACACTGTAAACACCTTGAAAGGAAATGGCGAAAAAACTACAACCTAGAGGACAAATGCACCTATACGGCCGCAATAAAAGACTACTACTTGAAGGTCAGTCTAGAGAAAAAATCTTTCTTTGCAAAGAAAATTGAAGAATTAGACATAAAATCTAAAGACATTTTCAAAATTGTTAAAACATTTCTGAACCCTGGTGCTGTTACCAGATGCCAAAACCCTCCACCGACTGGGTTGATCAGCTGGCTGTATATTTTCATGATAAAATAACCACTATCCAAGCCAGTCTGTCACACATGACTCAGACAGCTGACTGTGTTACTGAGGCGCCTATCCCTAGTGCATCCTACCTTGAGACGCCTACCTTCCTCAATTTTCCACCCATTTCCATGGACGAATCCTTATAGGCCATCAAGTGTTTGAAGGCTTGGTGCCCATCTGATCCCTGTCTGCCCAGGCTTCTTGCTAAATTGGCCCAGGCTATTAACCCCATTGTAAGCAGAGTCTTAAATGCGTCACTGTCTTCTGGAAAGGTGCCTTCCTAATGGAAACATGCTAAAATCCTGCCGCTACTCAAAAAGCTGTTGGCCGACCCTAAGTTCCTTGCCAACAACAGGCCAATCTCTTTTCTTCCAGCTTTCTCAAAAGTGTTAGAAAAACATGTGAATTCCCTCATTTCAGGTTACCTTGAAAGTAACAGTCTTCTGCATCCAAGTCAATCGGACTTTAGAGCCAACTGCAGTACTGAAACAGCTCTGGTAGAGGTAACGGACTACATTAAAGACAAGCTTGATAATGGGGGCAAGGCCATTCTAATTATGTTGGATTTATCGGCGGCCTTCGATACCGTCCCCCCAAGAAAGATTGTTGGCTTGGCTACATTCCATTGGGTTTGGAGGTCAGGCATTGAAGTGGATGACTCCCTTCTTGGACAACAGAAGCCAAGAAGTATGGATTCCCCTGTTTGCATCCCCAATTCGGTACTTAAAAGTGGGAGTACCCAAGGGCTCGGCATTGAGCCCTACTTTACTCAATGCCTATATTACTCCTCTAGCCATTCTTGCTGAGGCATGGGGAGCTAAAGCAATATTGTACGCCGATGATACTCAGCTTCTCTTTACTTGTGAAAATGGGGCAGAATTGGATGGAGGAATTATTAAACCCTGTCTTACTAAGGTGTTCAACTGGCTGTCCATTAACTAACTAAAATGCAATCCCGACAAAATGGAGATTGTTTATTTTGGCGCTACTACATCGGATGTTTGGGATCTTGGTGATCTCGGGATGTCCCTTCACCTGCCACTCATCAGAGGTCTGTAAAAATCAGGGAGTCAAAATTGACTGTGCTCTGTCCCTGCAACCCCAAATTCAGGCTCTGGTGGGCACCTGTTTTGGGCTGCTACGCACTTTGAAAAAATGTTTACCTCTTCTGTCTGTTGAGACTATGGAAAACAGTGATCCAGGTCCTGATTACATCCAGGCTCGACTATGGAAAGGTACTGTATTTGGGTCTGCTTGACTATGTTTTGAGTCGTCTGCAAGTAGTTCAGAATGCTGCGGCCAGAATAGTCCTTAATCTCTCTCCTAGAACCCATATGTCCCCACATCTAAAATCACTCCACTGGCTACCCATTAAAAAGAGGATTTGCTTTAAGACACTGGTCCTGGCTCATAAAGCCCTGCATGAGAAAGGAGCAGTGTACCTGAGGAGGAGGATTTGTACTTATGCTTTTCCCAGGATACTACAGTCAACTCATGGCCATCTAGCCAGCATCCCTCAAATTCAGCGGGCCGGAATTAATGGAAGATCCTTTTCTTATCTCGGGCTAGGGCCTGGAACAAACTCCCACTGAAACTTCTGGCTGTCCTTGAACTCTCAGTTTTAAGGAAGAGTCTAAAAACCTGGCTTTTTCAGCAAGCGGTGTAATCGTCCATCCTCTAGTATGCAGGAAACCTTATTTCCAGCGCCGGGACACTCCTTGGATTATGCTTGCACTCTACAAATGCCTTTTCATTTAATTTCATGTAGTACATTTTACTAGGGACTTATGGGGTAAATTAAATATGCCAATTGTGGATAAGCCAATGTGATCAATGTTTTAAGTATAGAGGACATGCACTTTAGCACTGGTTAACAGTGGTAAAGTGCCCAGATTCCTAAAGCCAGCAAAAACAAAGTCAGCAAAACAGTAGAAACAGGAGGTCTGAAGGCATAAAGTCAGGGGAAACCATGCCAAGGGTCCAGGTCTAACACTGCTTTTCAAAATGAATTTGATTTTTTTGCAAACGTATCAAGTGTAAAAATAATGTTACTAACAAATATTGGTTTTGTGTGAGATATTTAGAAAAACATCTTCATGAAACCTATACAATCACATCAAAAATTATAATGCAATGTGTAGTATTCATTCCATTTCTAACTTAGGTTTCCATTAGTTTCAAAGCAACAGCTACCAGTATTAAGGCAAATTAAAAAACACAGATTTACCATATGGAACAGCCAGTCTTGATACAATACATTTTGCTTTTGGGGGGTAGTCACCATAAGGACAAGTAAACTTTTAGTTTGGGCATATTGCAAATTGAAATAGCATTAACCCTGTCTTTTGTGGTATAAGGCCTGCATAGATTTTATTACAATTGAGCACAAAACTGTTATTTGATGTAAAAAAATGATAATTACTAAAATGTTGCATGTAGCTTTTTATTATGCAAGTGTGAAGCTACACATATCTTAGTATATAGAACAATTGGTTCTGTTGGGTAGTACAATTGCTGTGCACACTGTATTTACTACAGAGGAAAAGGTATCTCTCAATTCCTTATTTATAACACACGAAAAAACAATTTGGAAAAGAAGAACACACCTGACTACTTCCTCTTAAATTAATTTTATAGGCTGTCCACCCCTCCTTCCATAGTCCTGAGGAAGACCCGCTCTGACGCACACCAATATGCACTGTTTCCAGGGTCGAAACGTCGACATTTATCATTACATATGTCCACACAATTCTCTTGACCATAAATTGATTTGTTAACGGGTCTTGTATTACATGTGAAAAATTAGGAGACAGGACAAGAATTCAAAATATTCCTTTATTTTATGTCACTTGCGTATGTCATGTATATAGTGTACCGTTTATTTCACCATTCACTATATGTCACTTTTTCACCATAAGTCACTTGTTGTCTTGTTGCAATTCATGTGTATCTGTGACAGCCAGTATTATTCAGTACTTTTTTTTAAATATAAGAGTAAATCAATTTTACTTGCGAATTTCTCCTTTTGGTGCGTTCTTCTTTTCCAAATTGTTTTTTCGTGTGTTATAAATAAGGAATTGAGAGATACCTTTTCCTCTGTAGTAAATACAGTGTGCACTGCAATTGTACTACCCAACAGAACCAATTGTTCTATATACTACTAATACCCAGGTTCTGAGGGACACCGGGTCACCCCATTATTTCTAATGCTACACATATCTTAGGCCTGAAGTCAAGTTCACACAGTCAATGTAGCGAATGACACTATAAGTACTACAATACATTTCTGGCATTGTACCTACAGCCCCTAGGTACACTTTGTCAAACAGATACTAAAGAGTTATACATAAAAGAAATCACTTTTCAGAAATTTCAGCATTTGATACAAATTTTGGAAGACAGGCAATTTATCAATGGTTAGCAGGATAAGCCTTCATGCAAATAAACAGCCAACAAAATGTGACATGGAAATTAGGAAGAAATAAAACGAGCAAAATATTGAACTTTCATAACATTTTTTTATCAATAACAGAATAATTAGGTTTCATTAAAATTAAGAAAGTAGTTATTGATAAGCAGCCATTGCTTTATAAAGTTGCTATAATAGGCTTATATATTTATGTCCAAATGTGTGTATTAATTTACAACCCAATGACCCCTTTATACAAATCAAAAAATAGAGTTTGGACAATTTAAAAATAAAATATATAATATAAACCAAAAACCTCAAGTACAATAATGATCACACACATTTATGATACATCTTGAACACTATGGGTTTGTAATAAATGTATATTTCAGATAACAAACATTACTATAACATATCATAATAGCGACCATCATTTAAATAAACATGAAACATAATTTAAAGCATTATTCTATTTTTACAATGAAAGTAAATGTGTTTGTACTTCAGCCTCTGCAAGGAAAATGAGTTATGGCAGAGGCAGAGAAAAACACAAATGTTCAAGAGAACTACACTTTCAGTGGGTCATGATAATAGAAAAAAGATTAAAGGACCAGTTTGTTTTAAAATTCTGCCAGGAAGCAAACATAGTTGATGTTAACATACATACAAAAACAGATTACATTGGGCACAGAAGAGGACGTTGAGATTTTTTTGTTACAAAATCTGTGTTTCTGAAGTTCACCCTCCGAAAGGTTGATGGTATCCTTCTACACTTAAATAAGAAAAGTGACCTGTATGTTTATTTGCACTCTGTGCAACATAAACTAAATGGTAAGTGGGTATTGTTACCCAAGTAGAGCATATTAAATTGATAAAATATGAATCATGAGTAAAGAAAACACTGTGCGTGAGCCAGAAACATGTCAACAAAAGGCACATTCATCTGATCAATTGTTGGATAAACATTTTGAATGGTAGTGTTGTATGTGACTAGAATGAAGTGGACCTGCTCACCCTTAATCATAGTATAATATAAAAAAATATCAAATAAAAAGTAGATTTTTCCTCCTGTGTGCCTAAAGTAACAAAAATAACAGAGGGAGAAATGTTAACATAAGTGAGCACCTGGCCAGTAGTAACTGGACCTCCAGTTCACCCTGCTGGTGGGATATGTTTGAGTGAGTCATTACCCCTATAAGAGCCATGGAGCCTAGGGTGTGTGTTACTTAAGTATTATGAACACATTTTAAAAAATTACACTTAGAAAAATGTTTGCTCTGTTGAGCTCCAAAGGACTGGGTCTAACCTGGTTTTGTAATCCGACCTACAATACATCGCAATTGGCCTGAATGTAGACCTTGGTCTCACCCACGCTGTGGCATTTTTGGGGAAAAAAGTTGATGGACATTATTTGTTCAAAAAACATCAATCCGTAACACATTATTGTTTTCAAACAATAAGTATAAGTATCTAATATAAATTATATTTGATTATAAAAACACAAAATTAGAGCAACCTTAAAAAAATTACACTCATGCATTCCACAACTTAAAAAAATAAACATGCACAATATGTCTTAACTTTGATTTTCTCTTGGATTGACTTGCTCTGACTCGAGCATTGTCAGGTGCAGGCCAACGCCTTGCAGAAACAGCTACATGTTTGTGAAGTCGTAGGTGTATTAGTTGTGCTGTGTTAGAACATATTTATACTTTGTTTCCGCCATCTCAGGTGTTGAGATGGCTACGTAATGGTTACGTCATTGGAAAGCCAAATCTAAATAGGGCGGGTGGAGTTATGGCTGTGATAACTCTATATGGCATGCTTGACTGATTACTACATTGCGGTAGGAAGTAAAAATTATTAGAGGCAGTAGATGTTTGATGGAGTTTTGTCCATAACACTGCCAAACTCTAAACAGGGCGAACAGACCTCTAAGGTGGAGGAGTGTTTTACAGGCGTTTTTTGACAGGAGTACCACATCCGCCAAGCTCTAAATCTTTCCAGTCATTAAGAAAAAGATTTCTGGGGATGTTAATGATGTTGATGGTTCGATTTTATACTCAGGCTTAGTAAAGTTTCATACCCATATGATTTCAATAATTTTAAGACGTGTTTTGATCTCATAGGTGCAATACAGGTTAAAGTGATTTTGGGTATGCCTTGGTTAACTCGACATGATCCTTGTCTTGACTGGGGGTACCCGAACAGCTCTGTTGAATTCTGATTAATGTCAGAATTATTTGGTTTTGTGTCCATCAAGGGAGAATCATCCTTTCAAGATTCTTGCAGGAGCTGTGGGTGTGCTATTTATTTACCTTCTTGTTACTATGAATATAGTGATATTTTTGACAAGGAAAAGGCAAATGTACTACCTCCACACAGAAGTTTTGACAGCATGATGGATTTGGAACCAGGTGCATTAATTCCTTACAGTCGAGAGTATGCTTTCACAGACTCAGAGGCAGAATATGTCAGACACTATCTAAAGAAAAATTTGGCCCAATGTTTGAATTAGGTCCTCATAGTCTCCTGTTTCTTCACTATTATTTTTCGTACCAAGAAAGGGGGTGAACTGAGGCTGTGTATAGATTACAGGACTCTCAGTACTGTAATTGTAAGGAATTGTTAACCCCTACATTTGATATCTGTCTTACTCGATTAGAAAACCCAAGATATTGACTAAGTTGGATTTAAAAGGATCTTTTAATCTAGTCGGAGTCTGAAAGCCTGATGATTGGAAGACAGCTTTCGGTACTAAGGATTGATTGTTCAAATACCAGGTCATGCCCACAAGCAACTCAATACCTCTGTTCATCAAGCGAAAGAAGGTCACCAAGACTTCTAGCTCTTAGAACCAAAACTTGGGACCAAGGTCTGCTAGTCTAGCCATAGGGTAAGAGGCTATCTCCCAAGAAGTCAATACCACTTTCTCTGAGCCTGGAGCTTCAGTCTTCTGACTGCCTTTCAAGAAGAGTGAGCCATGTGAGGAAGAGAAGAGCATATGGAGGGAGCAAGGCCCAATGGTAATCCTAGTGAGTGGATCTCAGTGAGAAAA
Organism: Calotriton arnoldi; assembly: GCA_963921515.1. Taxonomy (NCBI): domain Eukaryota; kingdom Metazoa; phylum Chordata; class Amphibia; order Caudata; family Salamandridae; genus Calotriton; species Calotriton arnoldi. The sequence continues at coordinate 245,796 of CAWUFW010011168.1, forward strand.
GTGTGCAATGCTCAGTCTGGTTGGGACCGCTGCAGGAGTGCGGGCTGCCTACCGAATCTTGCCAAAATCAGCGAGTCCTGTGTCGCCAAGAAGGGTGCCACCATAAAGTATGGGCTATCACCCATGTGTGCACCATATTCGGTGATCCTGTGTGACCAGGATGGGGGTCACCGTGAAGTGAAGGTTGTCTTCTGTGTAGGAGCTGTGGGCGGCCACCAACTTGTCACCAGGAAGGGGGCCACTGTGAAGATTAGGCCATCCACCACGTGTGGGCCGGGGTCAGTGACCCCCCCCCTTTGACCAAGAATGGGGGGCTACTATTAATCAGGGGCGTTGCCCTGGTTTGTCATGCTAAAGGAGCCAGGAGGAACAAATACTAATTGCCACGGGAGTCGGGTGAGAATGTCTGACACAGACGCGGACCGTCCGAGGAATGAGGAGGCCGACAGATCATTGGGAAAAGACAGCAAGAGGTTATTGTCACTCAGCATCAGGGTGCCAGAGCTTGCGAATGAGCTCCCTGGTCCTCCTGAAATTGCTGGCTGCCCTTAGTTCAGGTGAGACTGGTCCACACCATCGCACCTGCTGGAGACTTGTACCAACTTAGCCCCTAAAGACTGTTATCATTGACTCTTAAAGCAAGACATAGACTATGTTGCGTGGAGACTAGCATGGGTGGCATCTGGGGGTTGCCATTAGCAACCCCACTAGATTGGATGGAGAGACTCGGGGATTCAGACCAGGATGGCGCTAGCATGCTGACCTTAAAAGGCTGTGGGAATTACCTAGTTTGTTGATTCTATGATTTTTTCATAAAAGCAAGAATATGGCTAGACAATTATATTATTGCCATTGATGTGTGCACTTTGAGTCTTGAGCCTGTGTTTGCCTCATGCCTGCCTCCCCCTCAAAGAGCCTTGCAGTCCTTGGCCCAAGCCACCATCATCAAATGCTAAAATGGGAACCCGTTGGCATAGTTACTCAGGACTAGTACTTAATTTGAGCTGGTGTTTGCCAGTGGAGCCCACTGTCACTCATTTTTGGGGACCAGCACTTATTTTTCATCAACAGACTTTGACCACAAGCAAGAGAGGGAAAAACACACAAAGGGGAATGAAGTAGGGACACAGAAAAAAACATAGCAAAGGGAGAAAGCAGGAAACTGCTTGAGTGACATAAAGCAGCAGTGAGTGGTTGATAGTGGATGAAAAGGCCATGAGCTCAAATCAAGACTGCGCAACCTTGTAATACAGTGCGCTGATATTTAAAACCATTGGTCGCAGGTTTTTATGCAAAGCTTTGGGCAAAGCACTCATTCTATTGCAAATTAAATACTGCTCAGGGTCCTTAGAAGGTTGGGCCAAGGGACATCGGGAGTAAAAGGTCCCATACCCCACAGTTGGGCCCAGTAACTCCTGATTGCCCCGTGGCATCTGAAAGCATTCTGGCAATTGGTGGCAAATGATGGGACACCTAATGTTTCGGAGTCCAGGGTGCAAACACTGCTGAGGCCATTTCCAATTTACGCCAGTAGCACAATAAGCCATTTTTTTCACATAATGTCTTCTCACGTGGAAAACACAGGGTTAGGAGTAGACTGTAGTACCATGTCTATAGATCAGCTAACTGTTCGATGTAGAGACAGAGAGTGGAGGGTTCCCAGAAGCAGGGACATAGAGGTCCTTGCTTATTTCATTAGGGACCAGTTTGAGAGACTGGGTGAAAGGGAGAAGGCTTTGGTAGACTCAGGGGAGGGAACCATGTTAAGAACCCAGGAAGAGGGTACTGTAGAGTCAGGTACTTGTGTCCCCTTAGCACTGATCTATCCCAAACACACACAGAGTGAGACCTCTAATGCACTTTCCAGAGTTTCCCCAATACACACACCATCTCTAATTTCTAGGGTACCACTGTCAACAATTCCAGGAATAAATCCCTTAGGTGGGTTAAATGTAGTAGAGACCTTGAACTTGCAGTTGGCTCTCCAGAAAAATAAAGCTGAGTAGGAGATGAAGGCCGGGGAGTTTGAGAGGGAGAAACCGAGTCTAGATTGCCAGGAAAAAGAGGAGAGGAGGCAGAAGATACAGGAGGAATGGACCCGGGAAGAGAAATTGAGAGAGCGGGAAGAAAAGGTTAAGAAAAGGGAGAGTGAGCTAGAAAGGGAAAAGATTGCCCATGAGAGGGAGAAGCTTTGGATTGCAGCAGGGACAGCTCCCTCTGGGTTGAGCTGCTCCACCTCAAGTTCTGGGAAGGCAGTGACTAAGATTTTAGTAACACTTGTACATGTGTATTTGGAAGGGCATGATAAATTGGAATTATTTGTGAGCTTTGAGGTCACTTGTAAGGTGCAGGCCATGAATGAGGTGCCTAAGGCCTCTGCCTAATGGGTTGCTTGCCTTTGGAAAGGACAGCTGTCATTAGAAGGATTCCTGACCAGATGGTCTACGGGCACATGAAGGAAACCCAGATTAGACAATTCGGGCTGAAGCCATCTGAGTACCTTTAGAGGTTCCAGGACTGCAAAAGAGCGGATGGCGTTGTGTTGAATTTATAGTGTATTACACAACTGGAATGAGTGTGTGAGACAGACGGAAGTGAAGGATTTTCATTGTCTAATCCAGTTAACAGTGACAGAACGATTTAAGAAGGAGTGCTGTACATCACTTAAGTTGTCAGATCTGACAGAGGGGGATCCAGAGAAACTTGCAGTGTTGGCTGACAAAGGAACTTTCCACAGACAGGTTGCACACCTGAAGGAAAGGGCCAGGGTAATTCCAAAGGGAGCCAAAGAGGATCCAGGTGAAAAGTAAAGATTAATGGTGTGTCTGATATGGAGCATCATGAGAAGGGAGGACAGGAAGGTTATTCAAAGTCCAAGGTGGTGACTTGTTATAAATGCCGCCAGGTGAGATGCTATAGAAGAGACTGTCAGATGAAAGACTTTGTACCAGCATCACCTGTGATAGTTAGTATGTTACACTTGGGTGAAGAAACCCAAGAGGACTCTGTTGCTTTAAACCTAGTGGCTGTGGCCGTAAGGAAGAGGGATCCGGGAGCCCTAAAACACATTCATTATAAAATGATGGGGTTTGTGTGGAAAGTCACGATCAATGTGCCTACCATGAGAAACACTGGGTCTTTCAGGTCTATGGTTGAAAGGAAGTATCTCAAGCCTGAGGAAATTGTCCCTGTTACCAAGGATACAGGTTTGGTAGCCACTAGTGAAGGTGTGGAATACCCGCTTGGATGAGTTGAGGTAGAAATCAATGAAAAGGTGGTCATGGCAAGTGTAGGGGTGAGAGAGAAGCAAGGTGCTGGTTGTCTCTCAGGCAATTATTTGATTGCCCCTAGCTTTGTGCCAGCATCAGACGCCTATATAGCTTGGACAGCATCTCCTGTGTTGAGCTGAGCAAAGGCTATGAGGCAGTATCAGAAGGAGACTGGAACCATTCCAGATTTGCAAGGACCAGTACAAGGTAGTTTCCAGGAAATGGCATACTCTGGGAAGGCACTGGCCATGGTGCTCAACACTTCTGCTCCAGAGGGAGAGGAGGATGAGGCTCCTGATATCGACTAGGTACAGGAGTCTGGATTGCGCCCAGAGCTATACATGTTGCTAGCTGCTGGGGGCCTACCCGGATTGATTTTTCACCAGGCACAGGAGGAGTGCCCTATGCTTGTGGGACTTTACAAAGAAGCCCAGGAATAGGTTTGCAAAGGAGTGGGCGGGAAAACTATGTTGGCTGGGAGGATGGCCTTTTTTATAGTGAGCCAGTGAATCCAGATCCAGATACTAGCAAGAGACTAGTGGTTTAGTTGGTGGACAGGAACTACCTGTTGTCACTGGCCTATGAATTGCCCTTGGCAGGACACTTGGACATTTAAAAACCCACAAAATAGGTTGGGCCCTCTGTTTTAATGGCCAAGGATGCACAGAGACACAGATAAGTTCTGTGGAACCTGTCCTGCTTGCTACATGAGTCAGGAGGGAGGGCAGAGGCAACATTAGTGTCTCTACCAGTCGTGGGTATTACATTTGAACTGGATGAAATAGACATTGTAGGTCCAATTAATCTCCCCTCACAGTCAGGCAGCAAGTATATCTTGGTTGAGGAGGATCATGCCGCAAGGTACCCAGAGGCAGTACCTCTGAAGAGCACGTAGGCAAAGGTGGTAGCAAGAGGTCTCTGGGGAACCAGGGTTCAATTTCTAAGGATGGTCATCTCAGACTGGGGAATCCACTTTATCCCCTCATAGATGAGAGAAATGTGGGAGCAAGCTGGTGTGCCCTATCACTTCTCTACAGTGCACCATCCACAAACTAATGGAATGGTGGAGCAGTTCTGCAAGATACTAAAGAGCGTGCTACAAACTTTGTTAGAGAACCTCAGGAGGAAGTGGGTTGTTTTCCAGCCATGTCACCTACAGAGAGATTCCACTGAAGGGGGTAGGGTTCAATCTCTTCGAACTTCTATATGAGCACCCGGTGTGGGTCCCCTCACTCTAGTTAGAGATGGGTGGGAAGGAACCTCCAAGTCTCCATAGAAGGATGTGGTGAACTATGTAATTGGCCTTAGGAAGTTGATGGCAAAATACATGAGTCGAGCAAAGGAAATCTTTCAGGCAAGCCAAGTACTTGTGAAGAACTGGTATGAGCAGAAAGCTATGCTGACTGGCTACCAGGAAGATCAAGAGGCTTTGGTGTTGAATCCTATTTGTCCCAGAGCTTTGGAGGACAGTTGGTGTTGGCCATTAAAGGTAATCCAGAAAATGTCTGAGGTTAACTACTTGGTGGACACAGGTGCCACAATGGAACCAAGAAAGGTGTCCATATGTACTAGCCGAAGTCTTACCTCTGGCAAAACTACGCAGTGAGTGTCAAGGCTATAGCAGGGAAGGTCAAGGAAGACACTGAACTCTTCCTGATATGCTGCATGGTGACATGAACTATGGAACTGTGGGAGGCATTTCTTTAGCCCCTGAGCTAATGCCAGAGCAGCAGAGAAAGTGTATAGAGGTATTGGGATGATTTTCCAACCTCTTCTCTCTGGCTGCAGGGTTCACACCTGTCTGTGTCCATGGCAAAATGTACAGAATATCTGACCGGGTTCAGGAATGCATTACAGCAGACGTTGCCAAGATGCTGCAACAGGATGTCATTGAGAGATCTCATAGTCCTTGATCTATATCTGTGGTATTAGTACCAAACAAAACGTCTAGGGACTTGTGGTTCTATGTGGACTACTGAGCCGTCAGTGTCACAACCAAGCCTGATGGCCATCCAATCCCAAGAGCGGATGAGCTTGTGGATCAGTTAGGTGCTGCAAAGGTACTTAAGAGCCTTTGATTTGATCAGTGGGTCCTTGCAGATTACCTTAATCCCAAGTGCAAAGCGGAAGACTACATTTTTTCCTCACCAGAGGGATTCAATCAGTTTAATGTAACACCCTATGGGTTGAATAATTTTCCTGCCACATTTTCAGCAGCGGGTGAAGTTGCAGGACTGGAGAAGTTCTATGTGGCCTACTTGGATGACTCTACAGTGTTTAGCGATTCATTGTAGTACCACCTGAGGCACCTAGTACAGGTGTTGGCTAGGATACAGAAGGCGAAACTGACCATAAAAGTGTCAGGTGGTACAGTCCTCTGTAGTTTACCTTGGGCATGAGATGGATAATGGGCAGGTTTGACGGTTGGAAGATACAGTCTGTGATGGAGTAGGAGGTACGCACTACCCAGACTAAAGTGAGAGCATTTTTAGGACTCATAAAGTATTACAGAAACTTTGCGGCTACCTATGGGAGTATATTTACCCCATTGACTGCATTGACTTCCAAGAAGCAGCCCAGGAAAGTGGTTTGGACTGCTGAGTGCCAAAGGGCATTTGAAGAGCTGCACCAAGCAATGCACCTGTACTGAGAACTCCTGACTATAGTCAGCCTTTTATTATACAGACAAATGCCTCTGACTAAGATGTTGGAACTGTGTTAGCTCAACTGAATGACAAAGATAGAGAGGTGGTCTTCACCCAGGGAAAGGAACTGGGCAGCTATTGAGAATGAGTGTTTTGCGAATGCGTGTTTTGCGGATGTCCTGCTGTTACTTGTTTGGCATTATGTTTGAAGTGCAAATGGGTCATAAGCCATTAAAGTGGTTGCCGGCTATGAGGGAGAGAACCCCAAGTTGTTGAGATGGTCTGTCTTACTACAAGGGTTAGATTTTGTAGTGAAGCATAGAGGCGGATTAAACCACAAGAATGCAGTTGGACATTTTTTCTGTCGTTTTTGCTGATCTGATGACCCATCTTCTCCAGGTTAGGAATTGGTTTGTGGTGTCGTGTAGTTCCTATATATAACCTATACAGAATCTGCGCGTTCGGATAACATGAACTGTGGGCTTGGTGGCAGACTGACTCTGAACACCCCCATCGAAAATGTTAGCCTGTTTGCATTAGCTAGCTCACAGTGCCACTGGTGTCTCTTATCGGGGAGAGAATAGTTTCTGGCAACCTCAGAACATGACAACCCTGATCCATCAGGATCGTGGAAACAATGTACTACTTTTCGCTCAGTCACTCGTGCTCACTTATTCGGTCTCAGAGAGTTACACAGAAGAAACGGTGGGGCGTGTTACAATAAGTATTTATTGCACAGTTGTTCTTCTAGTGTATAATAAATGTGCTGCAATAATTGTTAGACAGTAGCAGATATATATAATCGGCAGTATAGTGAATATAAATGGATAGTACAGTTCTACCACTTTGCAATAATCATAAATGCATACATGGATATAAAATGCATGATAAAAGAGAGGGCTTACTCCTACGATGCCTATCTAGATGTACCTAAGTATACCGAGCATGGGAGTAGGTGTGAAGCCAAGAATCCCTCTAGGATTTAGTTTAACCCCATTACCTGAAGAGAGAGCGTGTGGGACTCCGTCCTGGTCTCGAGTTGGACACCCCGCAAGGGATGTGTTAGACCACTGTCAGCTGGAGCGTCTGCATGCAGGAGCCTCAGTGTCTCTGGTCAGTGTGTCGGCCTGGAAGTCTCAGTTCCCTCTAACTAACACTAGCAAGATGTGTTGTATTTATGCAGAAAGTATCTAGGGTTCCTTTGTCCCTTGTTTCTTGTGTTAGCCATTGTTGGATTTGAGGATGACGTATGGGATGAACCTTGTACGTAGATATTATGCAGGTGGTGTAGCCCCAGCCTGGTTTCCAGGAATCCTTATGAATATTCATTCATACTGTGTGAGTCTATTGATGAAGTTATAGGACACTATTGTTCGGGGTGAAACCCTCCTTCTTCGCCCAGGACTAGAACTAGGTAAAGGTTCAATCCTAAAAGGTCTGTTACTGTGTAGTGTAGGGGAGGTAATGTAGGTGAAGTTGTATGATATTACCCGGACCTATATTAGGGTACCTATATGAAACATAACAGTGGTACTCTGAATTAGGAGGGGCATCAGTTAGGATGGAAAAGTGCCCTGCATAGTGACAGACAGTCAGCCCTGCCCTGAGTGCCCCAGCTGCATGAATATTTGGATGCCAGGTAATTATTTTTGGTCATGGGAAAACACAGATCATGCATGTGTGCCCTGACCTAGGCCTGTCTCATGGTAATGCAGTCTTGGTGGGCCGGGAGGGGTGCACCAAACCCTACCCTCATAATGGTAGAAGGCTATTGCCCTTACCAGAAGTAAAGGGACATATCCATGGTGATGGCTGCATACGCGTTTTGTGTTTTATAGTGAACAGTACTGTGCACAGGCCTCTTTACCTGTATCCTGGGAGTGGAGCTGTGGCTCACCTTTGGCTTGCATGGATTGTGTGTAGTGTTAGCCAACGCATGATAATTGTGTGTGAGTGCAGGAATTGTGTGTGCCTGTGTATGATACATAACATGGATGCCTGTGGGTTCCATTTTAGAAACACAAGGCCTGGAGAGGCTAGGAGAGGTGAAGTCTGCAACCCCAGACAGGAAATGTGTATTGCTGACATTCTTGAGAGTTGAGGTGGGAGCACAAACTGAAAGAATGGGAGCAGAACATTCTCTGTGCACATCAAATGCCTTGTTAATTCCAGAAAGAGTTACTGGTCACTGAGTCCAGGACTCATAGTCAGGGACATGGTGGAAGTGATAAGGTTGACAATGTGGATCAGGGAATCGTGATAGAGAGGAAGGAGTAGGCCTTTGAACCTTTATGAGGCATATTTCAGTGGAGGCTGACAGACAGGTGTGATCCTGGTTACTCCAATAGCTTGTGTTGTGTGTCAACCAGAATGTGAGCCACTACTGCTTTGGCAGACTGTCCTTTTGACAAAGGGCATTGTAGAGGGGCGAGTCAAATTAAGTCTGGAGCCGGACTATAAAAGAGGAAGCATGAGACCCACAATTGGTTAAACAACATTGTTCATCAAGAGAAAAAAGGCTGCCAAGACTTCTAGCTTTGAAACTAGGATTAGCGACTAAGGTCTGCTACCAGCTTTCTGCCTGCCGCGACTAATTAACCCTGTGAGGAGAAGAACCACGCCTGGAGGGTACGAGTCACAGCAGGGATCCTGGCGAGTGGATCCCAGAGAGCGAAGTATGAGGAGCCTGGTCCAGTCCGGAAAGCTGCTGGAGTGCAGGGCTCCCGTACAATATTAGCAAAGTTTGTGACCCCCTAGATCTCTGTCAATGGGCCCAACGTGAAATGTGGGCCACCGCCCATGTGTGCATCAAAATCCACAACCCCCGTGTGTCCAGGAGGGGAGCTACTGTGAAGAGAGGGCCATCGCCTGTGTGAGTGCCAAAGTCAACGAACCCCAGGTGACCAGAAAGAGGGGCCACCAAGAAGTGCAGACTGCCATCTGTATAGGCATCAAAGTTGGCAACCCCTGTGTTACCTGGAAGGCGACCACCAATAAGACAAGGCTTTTGCTCATGTGGAGGGCAAGGATAGCGACCCTTTCTGTGACCAGGAGGAAGGCCACTGTGAGTCAGGGCCTTTGTCTTGGTTTGTCATGCTGAAAACCCGAGCTCATGAAGGAGTGCCCTGGTCCTCATGGGATTTTCGGCTACCGTCAAATTGGGTAAAACTGTCCCAAGTCATTGGTCCTGCTGGGGACTCTCATCTCTGAAAGGGGTCCTTTTGGATTCTGTTGTATCTTACCACAGGTAGCCGTATTGTCTTTTAGGTATTTCTTTATTAACTTCTTGTTGCAGGATAGTAATTATGTACAAATGTCCATTAGCCTGGTGTTCCTCATACACCAGCCCCACCAGGAGCAGCCTGCCTGCTGCTCAGCCCATCTTCCAACTGTCACCACTCATCCACACAGGCACCCAAGCATTCCAAGCATCACAGTCACACCAACATTCCACTGTCAACACTCACACTGGCTGAGCAGCAGGGAGATAGCTAAGTTGGGAAACATATACTAATATAAGCAGGATATAACATATCCCCCTCCTTTTAAATGAAAAATGAAAAGAGCAATAAAACATGGGAAGAACTAAAAACAAGCATGTATAAAAGCAGAGAAAAAGTTCAAGACTCAGGGAAGCAAACTAAAGTACAACTTCGCAAGAGTCTGAACAACAATGTAACCTAGAAGGAAAGGTAAATATTGACAAGCAACAATAAAACATAGACAAGTAATATAACCCATCCTCCCCAATAAACAGTTTTTGAAAATGCGTAAAAAGTAGCAAAGGTGGATCACATCCGTAGACAAACACCCAAGACCCACAACTGTGGAAAGGGTGAAATCAATGTGAATGGGACATGACCCATAAGACCTACCCTGTGTGAGGGTGTAAAACCAAAGTACACGTGTAGTACCAGGTGACTTACACACCATATGTACAGAACATGAAGCGTGAGGCGACTTACATAACCAATAACAACATGTGTAGCGCAAGGCGGCTTACACACAAGACAAACAAGAAGTGAAGCGCATGACGACTTACACACCGACAAGACGAGACATGTAGCGCATGGCGATTTACACAATGAACCGACAAGACGTGTAGCGCATGACGACTTACACACAGAACTCAACACAATATGTACGTAATGTAACTACAACACATAGAAATGGGAAACAACCCACCAAGAAACCAGAACCTCCCTCATGTAAGGGAATGCAGTGTAAAAATGGAACCAAAATCCATACCCATCCCTCATGTAAGGGAGTGTAATGTGACCACCACTCACTTAAATACCAGAACCTCCCTTGTGTAAGGAGACCTCAAATGTGGCATCACTAAAACAACATTCTATAGATGAAAAATACTTCAAAATAAATTCTAAGGAATGCAAAATATTTTTCTATTCCTCTTGTAATTGTTAAACCTGTAACCCATCGCCGGTGAGCGACCTCTCCCCCGAGTAGTAAAGTCCTGGGCGCACACTGGTACAGTGCACCCCACCTGAAACGTTTTGATCAAAATAAAATCAACATGTGGAAGCTTGGCATCACTAAACCACATGCCAGAAATGACTATGACACCAATACGAACTAAAACAAGTAAACACATTACAATATTCGCACACGTCTGCATTATGCTTGAATACACAATTTTTGTAAGCTGAAACAGACACCATCGAAGCATGTATACTACTGTGATCCCCGGAGCAATGTCAACCTTCATAACTGTAAAGTTGCCTGAAAATGTCACAAGGCCCAACTGTATCCCGAAAAATTTGACTTAAAATGCGTGTAACTGCGTTACTTAATTCTGTATGGAAATCGACTGTCATATTATGTAAAAAAAAAATAAAGACCACCAGAAAACGGAGCTTTACCAAATTGATCCATAGCTTGAGCAGAGCAGCAATACACATGGATCCTGCGACGTGCCTGGTCATCATCAAATTTGCAACCTACTATGCAGGTACATACACAGTTGTCTGCGTGTGATCAGAAGCAAGCTGGGCATTACGTGACATTACCCAGTGTAACATTACTTCCAAAACACAATGTTAAAAAAAACACTGGGTCATAACTACCCAAATCCATACGTCGAGCGGAGCATCTGACAAAAGGATCCCACGACGTGACGAAAGCTCATCATGCACCCCATGCTTGCAATACTCGCATCTGGCTCTGAATGCTCACGTTAGGCTACCAATGTTCAACCACAAGCTGTTGGCCGCATACGAACAGGAACCAGCTATACTGTGCGTTGAAGTGGTAGCCAACCCTAAGATGGCGGCACGTACTTGACGCAGTGCTGGATGGCGCTCAGTGCGCCCGTGCAGCAGTGCGTCCATCAGCAGCCAAAAGCTGCGTAGATACAACGACGTAAGAAGAGGTCCCACGATGGCACAGCAGGACTCCAAGAAGCAGGTAAGACTGCGCGCGCTGAGAATGACACGCGCTCTCTTATTCAAATACATACAGCTGCGGTCAAACTGCCACATGTCAAGGGGAAATGCCGGAGGCAAAACGATATCAAGACAAAACATGGCTCACCTCCAATAATCCACAGCAGCACTCGGAACATGACAAATCCCAGTCAGCAGTACAATGTGTTGAAAAGTAGACTCCAAAATAATGTCCCGAGCGCAAAAGTCTCTCTAGTGGTACAAACACAGTGACCAAGCACCAGTAGTGAAAGAATAAGTAAAGACATACCAGAGAAGAATACTGCTCTCGCAGGGAAGGGCAATAGCACAGTGTGCTGAGTAATCCCAATCCAGTGTACACGCATTTAAAGTCAATCGCATAGTGATGGCTACCACTACAAATGACACTTGTAAATAGCATTTAAAGTCAATCGCATAGTGATGGCTATCCCCACAAATGACACTTGTAAATAGCAGCTCCCATAATCTTCAAGCCAAATTTTCATTGTAAGCCTCTGGAGATCGAGTTGTCTGGTTGTCCGCTGTTTAAACTTGTAAGATTGAAAACCTCTCCATACCAGTTGAACCATCCATATGTAGTAACTATCCAAATTTGAGATGTGGAAATAGTAAGGCTCACACTACTTACCCACTTGTGTCAAAGTCATTTTAAGAAGTACAATGAAGCATGTCTAGGCTGGGCTGTCCGCTGACAAGGACACTGGTGGGGCTGGCATGCCTTGAGCTCCATTGTTGACGCTTTAATCTTTGTTTCTGTAGGTTTCTTTGGCTTCTCTATGTCCATACCATAGACATTTTTTTTAAATCCAGTAGTATGCTTGAGTCCAGGTCCAGGTCATCACCAAAAATATGTTGTATCTTACCACAGATAGCCGTATTGTCTTTTAGGTATTTCCTTATTAACTTCTTGTTGCAGGATGGTAATTATGTACCAATGTCCATTAGCCTGGTGTTCCTCATACACCAGCCCCACCAGGAGCAGCTTGCCTGCTGCTCAGCCCATCTTCCAACTGTCACCACTCATCCACACAGGCACCCAAGCATTCCAAGCATCACAGTCACACCAACATTCCACTGTCTACACTCACACTGGCTGAGCAGCAGGGAGATAGCTAAGTTAGGAAACATATACTAATATAAGCGGGATATAACAGATTCTGATTTGGTCCAACAGAATTTCAGCACTTTATTGGCAAGGTATTGTGGGGTTTTTGCATTTGTTTTGTATTGTCAATTTAGATGAAGTTTTAATCTTCTCTGAAACTTTGGGGTCTCACATATCACATGCTAAAGCAGTATTGCAATGCTTTTTGCTAAGATGGATAAATGTCTTTTTTACACCACTACTGTAGAGTTGTTGGAGTACATCATTACACTAGAGGGTAGCAAGAAGGATGAAAAGAAAGCAGTTGTGATATTGCAATGGCCCACTCCCACTTTAGTTGAGACAATTCAGAGTTGTTTTGGGCTTTGCCAACTTTTATGAATTTATTCATCAGTTTTCTGAAATTGTAAGGCCCATTCTTAAGCTAACGCAGAAAGGAGTACCTTCTATCAGCTGAAGCAGATAATTCATTTTATTTTTGGAAATAATATTTTTCAAGTGCTCCAATATTACAACACCCTGATGTAGCATGTTTGGAGCAAGATATTGTGATTAGCAAAATTAACATACAATAATACTGAGCATTCATCTATTGGTAGCAGGTTCTTCTTTTGTATGAGTGGTCATTAGTCTCTGATATTACCATTGCAGTCTGTGTCAACCTCTTTTCCCTCTATGCAAGATCATTTAAATGCATTAATTGAGTATCCTTGCTAAAGCCTTGTCCTGCGAAAACACATCTTGCTTCATGTCCTATGACAGTTGAATTTAATTCAGATGATGATTATGAGGTAGGTAGAATTTTGACTGCAAGAGTGGTATGAGAGAAATTGCAATATTTGGGAGACTGGATAGTCCTGAAGAAAGATCTATGGGAACCGGCTTCCAATAGTCATACTCCACAACTGTTGAGAAGCTTCTATGTTGGATATCCTGATAAGCCTAAAGCCCCGACACCAGGACGGTGGCTTTGGAGGGAAAGGTGGAGTTCTTGCGGCATTTTCATGATGCAGGCCTGGAAGTGACCCTTTTCTGTCATGTCATGTTTGTGTACAAGGAAGCATTACCTCAACCCTATCTAAGGTGCGGGCCTTCCAGCAAAAGAAAGGCTTTCTTTCAGTACAGAGCGTGGGCACTGACAAGATTCAAGCTTTTCACATTGGTAGCACAACACATAATGTAGTCATTACATTTCCATTAAACCGCAGGCTCTCATGTGTATAGAGGGATGACTGCCATCTTTGATATTCAAGTATTGTACGTTTCATAGGTATATACCCTAACTCTAAGGTTGTAGTCCCCCTAGCTCAATAACACAAGGATTGAGTTCAGTATGCTATGTATGAGAAAGGTGAGTCGGGCTTACCGCAGACCTGCACCCAGCCTCTTTTCATGGGTAAAGACATGCACTCTGGCAAACGGAACAGTCCTTCTTCCAGGGATGCAGTGATATCGAGGAAACATACCTTTCATGCTTAGAATGTCACACTCAAGCATGTGTACTAATAATGACATAATGTATATTTAAAAAATGTATTGCAATATTCTATGAATTTGTACATTAACTAAGACCATGGAACATATGAAACAAATTGCCATGATAAGGGATACTATGAGAGTGAACACAAATAATGTTTCTATCATAGTTCACAGCATCAGATTCCCTCCTTCCTACACCCACCCTTATCACTCTCCATACACTACTCTGAGGTAAAGTAATCTAACATTGCCTACAGGGGAAGTGCTACAGGTATCTCTCTGCATACCTGCCACATAGAGGGCCTCTGTGTTGTCAGTCCTTCAGTCAGAAAGGTCAAGGCAAGAAGTTGGGAGCCTTCTGTGATCAGGGTCCACCAAACTCAATTCTAGCTGGACAGTCTGAGGTAAATACCTCTCTACCTTAGTGGTCCAATCCGAGTGTTCATATAATAAAATGACCACTGCCTAATCCAACTGATTGTGAGTGACAAATAAGACAGTAATGCGTTGGAAAATTCCAGCCAAAACCAGTATTCTGTAAAAATGTCACCTCTGTGTACATTTCCCTGCTATATCTCGCATATGTACCAGATGATCCTGTAACAGATTTTTCTAGGACACCTCGGTCAGACTCATGTCTCCTATGCTACTGATAAACTAAAAGGAAACTGTTGTTCAATCTGAATGTACCCTTGTGTCATGAAAAATGAGTGAAATAACTCATTTAAATCTGTCCACGGGAAATAACTAGAATCAGGCTAACACTTAGGGGCCGATTCCGATTCAGGCCGGAAAACATACCGACTGACTCGGTACGGGAATGTAGTCCGACCGACACGTACCGGCGCTGCCCGATCCGCGTAGTACGATGCAATGCATGTGTATTACGACCGACTCGTACGGAACACAAGCCGAACGACCGAACCGCACGGAAACCAGCTATCCGGACGGAAAACTATGCGAATCTAACCGACCGACACGCACCCTAGGAATGAACCCGACAGAAACGTACCCGCGAACTCCGACCCACGCAGTACGATGCAATGCGTGTAAAACCAGACCGAGTCGCACGGAGCTCAAGCCGTACGACCGACACGCATACAAAACAGGGACCCGAAGCAACCCAATACTCCGCGTCCGACGCGTACGCCGCACATGAAACCCAGCAGAAAGACAGCTTGAAAGACTCGGAGAAGCTCGCACGAGCCAACTGCAGCGTCCTACTCGGTCAGAAGAACGTATCCTACATGCCTAAAAACTACAAAGGAAGACATTTTTTAAAAAGGGCCAAACAAGCAATGACAAAGTCAATAAATACAGGGGGGAAAAACATGGAACAAAGACACACCCACAACTCCACCCATATAAAGGCCACAAATCCCTACCATGATCCTTTGCAAATTAAACTGACCTGCCAGCACAGAACACCATCAGACAGCAACCACAGACACACTCACAACTCATCCATCACACAAGCCACACATCATTAGCACCTCCCAAATAGCACCCTCACATACACCCAGCAAAACCGACACTCACCCACCCTCACTTGCACACTCACACACACATCAATCCCCACCACCACCCATCACCATGCCCCCAAAGAAGAATCCAAAGTTCCTAGACAGTGAATTGGAAGTCCTGGTAGATGAAATCTTCAGGGTAGAGCCACAGTTGTTTGGTACATTGGTCCAACAGACCCCCATGTCGCAGAAAACCAAGATGTGGGAGAGGATCGTCGACAGGGTGAACGCACAATCACCATGTTTGCGCACAAAGGAAGACATCCAGAACAGGTGGTATGATGTGCGCAGGAGGGTCAAGGACCTACTCAAGAAGGATTACGCCTTGAGTCATCACACCGGCAGTGGCCCTCCTGCCAAACCAGTATACCTCAGGCCCTGGGAGGAGAAGGTGCGGGCCATCCAACCACCAGAGAGCGTACATGGACTATCAAACATCCCAGAGCCTGGTGAGTACACAACCAATATACCCAATATTGTGTGACAATACACACACATCACTGTCAAGGGGATAGTGAAACCATGCACCGTTAGCAAAGCCACAGTAACCAAAAGATAATCATCCCAAGATGTGTATGTTAGTTAGACAAACACAATACCTGCCATCTCATAGTGATATGTAACTGTGTCATGACATGTACAAACCTAACAACAAATAGAGCAAGGCAGTGGCACAGATCTAACCAACAAACACTGTCAGACATTTTGCCACCACTAGAACACCACCTCACAGGGAAGCTCACTGAAAGGAAGGAATTGTGTGTATGCTGGTGAAGTGAATGTAGCCAATAGCATGATGGGAGTTGTAGTCACAGATATTGGTCACCCTCACAATTGGCCCATCAACACCACTCTGAACCATGCTCACATCACAGGGAGTGGAAAAGAACTGACAAGATGGCTGACACTGGGTACTGCTGTGGGGAGCACAAGGCCCTGCTGGGAACTGTGCACCAACCAACAGCAGGACACCACTGCCTGACATCCTGAAAGCCAACTTGCACTCCCTGCAATGGAAGCACGTTCCATGGTGGGATATCTGGCTGGGTGGGAAGGAGGACTGACAGCTCTGACCATAGTTACCAGCAGCTTTTCTCACACACCCCCTTAACACAAACTCCACACAACTCACCTGGGAGAATGCATTGCCTCACACTCTAATTAAATATCCCACAAAGAACTACCACACTGGGTTATGCTGTGTGAAGCACAGGGACACTTTTGGGACTTGTAGCCAAACAAACGCCAGGACAACACTGTCAGCCATCCTGTCAGCACAGGCACACTACCCCACAGGGAAGCAGAGTCAAAAGGAAGGAAGTATGGGCATGCTGGGAAGGGGGTGTAGGCAATAGCATGATGGGAGTGGTAGTCACAGCTCAACATCCCCCACCCACATGGCCCAGCAAGCTCACACTGAAGCATGCACACCTCACAGGGAGTGAAAAGCCACTTCCAAGATGTCTGACACTGGCCTCAGCTGTGGGGAGCACAAGGCCCTGCTGTGAACTGTGCATCAACAAACAACAGGACCACACTGTCAGCCATCTTGCCATTGCTGTCACACTCACACACAGTGAAGTTGACTCAAAAGGAAGGAAGTATGGGCATGCTGGGAAGGGGGTGTAGGCAATAGCATGATGGGAGTGGTAGTCACAGCTCAACATCCCCCACCCGCATGGCCCGGCAAGCTCACACTGAAGCATGCACACCTCACAGGGAGTGAAAAGCCACTTCAAAGATGTCTGACAATGGTGCTCTGTTGTGGGGAGCACAAGGCCCTGCTGGGAACTGTGCACCAACCAACAGCAGGACACCACTGACTGCCATCCTGACAACCAACTTGCACTCCCTGCAATGGAAGCACGTTTCATGGTGGGATGTCTGGCCTGGGGGGAGGAGGAGTGCCAGCTCCGACTACAGCTACCAGCAGGCCCTTACACACACACCACTTCCACTAACTCCAAACAACACACCTGGGACCGTGCTCTACAAGAGAGTGAGTGAAAAGCCACTTCCAAGATGTCTGACACTGGCCTCAGCTGTGGGGAGCACAAGGCCCTGCTGGGAACTGTGCACCAACAAACAACAGGACCACACTATCAGCCATCTTGCCATTGCTGTCACACTCACACACAGTGAAGTTTACTCAAAAGGAAGGAAGTATGGGCATGCTGGGAAGGGGGGAGTAGGCAATAGCATGATGGGAGTGGTAGTCACAGCTCAACATCCCCCACCCGCATGGCCCGGCAAGCTCACACTGAAGCATGCACACCTCACAGGGAGTGAAAAGCCACTTCAAAGATGTCTGACAATGGTGCTCTGTTGTGGGGAGCACAAGGCCCTGCTGGGAACTGTGCACCAACCAACAGCAGGACACCACTGACTGACATCCTGACAACCAACTTGCACTCCCTGCAATGGAAGCACGTTTCATGGTGGGATGTCTGGCCTGGGGGGAGGAGGAGTGCCAGCTCCGACTACAGCTACCAGCAGGCCCTTACACACACACCACTTCCACTAACTCCAAACAACACACCTGGGACCGTGCTCTACAAGAGAGTGAGTGAAAAGCCACTTCCAAGATGTCTGACACTGGCCTCAGCTGTGGGGAGCACAAGGCCCTGCTGGGAACTGTGCACCAACAAACAACAGGACCACACTGTCAGCCATCTTGCCATTGCTGTCACACTCACACACAGTGAAGTTGACTCAAAAGGAAGGAAGTATGGGCATGCTGGGAAGGGGGGTGTAGGCAATAGCATGATGGGAGTGGTAGTCACAGCTCAACATCCCCCACCCGCATGGTCCGGCAAGCTCATACTGAAGCATGCACACCTCAAAGGGAGTGAAAAGCCACTTCCAAGATGTCTGACACTGGCCTCAGCTGTGGGGAGCACAAGGCCCTGCTGTGAACTGTGCACCAACAAACAACAGGACCACACTGTCAGCCATCTTGCCATTGCTGTCACACTCACACACAGTGAAGTTGACTCAAAAGGAAGGAAGTATGGGCATGCTGGGAAGGGGGTGTAGGCAATAGCATGATGTGAGTGGTAGTCACAGCTCAACATCCCCCACCCGCATGGCCCGGCAAGCTCACACTGAAGCATGCACACCTCACAGGGAGTGAAAAGCCACTTCAAAGATGTCTGACAATGGTGCTCTGTTGTGGGGAGCACAAGGCCCTGCTGGGAACTGTGCACCAACCAACAGCAGGACACCACTGACTGACATCCTGAGAGTTAACCTGCACCCACTGCAAGGGTGGCATGCTTCATGGTGGGGTAACTGGGCTGGGGGGAGAAGGAGGTCCGGATGTCAACCAAATACCACCAATGCTGGTCATGCACACACCTCAACATTCACATTGAAATGCTTCAGGTTGGCAGGACAATGTGCTACACCAATATCAACCTCTGACGGTGACAACTTAGGACAATGCAATGTACAGGCACGCATCCAGAGGTACAGTCACAACTGTCAGGTGTTTGAACCATTGATGCCTGTAGAAACATAACATACATTGTGTGTCTCTTCCAAAAACAGGTGATGATGGGGACACAGCAGCAGATGATGAGGAGTCCCTGTCCCAGGCTCCGGTGGCCCCTGAGCTCTCTGGTGTGGAACAGCCTCTGCCCTCCTCGGATGGCGAAGACCTACCTGGCACCTCCGGTGTGAGTCATCATGCAGCACCAGCAGGACCACCATCTGCACCCCCTGCACCCACTCCTCCAACATCTACCAACACACAGACCACCCCCGCCGACACGGACAGACCAAGGACACTGAATGACAACAGCACAGGGACCCCGGCCCACCGTGAAGCAACGGACAACAACCCCAGTACCAACCCCCAAGGGGGCCTAGGCTCACCTGTGCGTGCCACCGCAGGTCCCGCACATGTGGCCAGGGGTGGTGGGAGGGGTGGTAGGCAGAGGTCGCTGTTTGCAGAGGGGTCTGGACTGCATGATGACCCACAACTGGTACGCATTGCTGATGCGTACCAGAATAGCACCGGAGAGGTCAGCCAGGTAGTGGAGATCCTCAAGGACATTCAACAGCAGCAGGCTGCCCATCATGCCCGCTTGGACTCCCACATGTCCCGTGTGGAGACACATATGTCTGGCATGGAGTCCAAGTGGGACACATTGGAAGAACTGACAGCGGTGCAGAGGGACATATTGACATGCCTCCGCCAGATTAGCACCAACATGTCCACAACTCCCTGTGTGCCCACAACATCTGGTGCCGCAACAACTGCAACTGCCACAGGGAGGGAGGATGACTCTGGTGGAGAGTCCTCTGCACCGCAGCGGCCTGCACGTGAGGGTCCCCCCAAAAAGAAGAGGGGTCGTCCGAGGAAGGAAAACTGAGAGGCCGATGGCCATGTACATCCCCCAGGAACCCAACACCTGTTCTGGAAATTCTCCTTTGTGTGCAAACTGTTCACCCTGTCGAATGCAACCCAACTCTCCCACATGACATGGGGGGTTTAAGTTGGATTAATGTATCAGATGACTGTGGACTTTACTCAGGACATTTCTGCTACCACTTCTAACTCATCTGTGAACTTTGGATTCCAATCCCAATGTACAGCACCCACCATCCTGTGCACTATCCTCACACATGTATGTAAATAAACTCACTAATACACCATACTTGCCTCTGTTGTGATTCCAACGTTGTTTTTGTCATGGATTTGATGATCTGCTAAATGACACTGTGCATGCTAACTGCTACAGCAAGTTCAACACCGTCATGTGAGTCATGGCGACGTGACACATATGAGGGAGACACACCACTAGGGCTACACAACACATACACACCAGGGCCATCTGACTCATCGCCTACACTGATGTTGCCAGGAAATACAGTGGAATGCACAGACACCACACCTATTCAGAGTATGTGTTAACTAGCCCATAGGTGCAGTAAGCAAATGTCAGTCAGATGTGTGACCACAGACAACGCAGATCCCAAAGTGAAGCACAGGTTTATTACACATTTGCAACATGTTGTTTCCACTACAGATGCAAGGTAATCCCACGTGGCAGTGGCCACACAGTCACCAAGTGTAGAAGAAATAAAGTCCAGGGGTGTGTGGCACATCACCTGTAGGGAAACAACTGCTTCCACCCTGGAAGTTGAATCATGGTGACGGGGGATCCAAGTTGATCAAACAACTCTGAAAGTACCCTGTGAAGGACAGACATGACACACAGTTAAAAGCACTGAAGAACAGGACAGAACTGCAATACTCATGCCCAATACATGTCACAAGATACCTACACAAAACCAAGTTAGCATGTCAACACTGTTGGGGAGTACAGACTACCTGTAAGGACACATCGCTGCACGCATCCAGTCAAGTAGCACATGGCCACACTCAAACAGCAACAGAGCACCACCAACACATATCATGCAAACTCAAATCATTGACATACCAACTCTGTATACTCACATTCAGCTGAAGAAGTTGGTGATGAGCTGTGTGCGGACATCACCCTCATCATCACTGTTATCGTGGCCCAGGCCAGGATCCTCCACAGGTGGCGGATGTTGGTCATCATCATCCAGGATGAGAGGCAACTCCTTCCGCACTGCCAGGTTGTGTAGCATGCAGCAGACGATGACAATCTTGCACACCTTTGCAGGGGCATATGGGAGGGCCCCTCCTGTCTTGTCCAGGCAGCGAAAGCGGCTCTTCAGGAGACCAAATGTCCGCTCGATCACTCTCCTGGTCCGACCATGTGCCTCATTGTAGCGCATCTGGGCTGGTGTCACAGGGTTCCTGAGGGGTGTCAGCAACCAGGGCATGTTGGGGTATCCGGAGTCACCTACATACAGACAATTGCACATTAGCTGAGTTGGAAAAGAGGGTGGAATACAACATTGCAGAACACACACAATGGTACAAAGTCAGTACACACCGACAAGCCAAGCACGCTGGTTCTGCATCTGTGACATCATCCTCGGGATGCAACTACTCCTCATTACGTAGGCATCGTGTGCAGAACCGGGGAAACGTGAGATGCTCATATCTGCAAGACATACCACCAGAGCATTGATAGAATGGTAATGTTTCCTGTTCCTGTATGCCTGCTCATGTGCCTGTGGTGGTACCAAAGCCACATGTGTCCCATCAATGGAGCCAATGACATGTGGCATCCTCCCCAGGGCATAGAAGTCACTCTTGACGTCAGTGAGTTGTTGACGTTTAGGGAAATAGATGTACTGGTTCAAGTATCTCAACATCGCCTCCAAAACATCGCGTAGCACATGGCTGAACATGGTCTGTGACATCCCACCAGCAGACGCCACAGTGTGTTGAAAGGTACCGGTGGCAAAGAAGTGTAGGGCTGCCATCACCTTCACCTTGGGGGTCAGCGCTGCAGGGTATGGCCGGCCAGGTTGCAAATGTGGGACCAACCGCACCGCCAATTCCTCAATCAGCGGCCTGTTGAAGCGGTACCGTCGGATGCAGTCACGTTCAACCATGGTTGCAAGGTCAGGGAATGGTCTATGGACAGCTGGTGCCCTGCAGTGCATAGGTGAACAAAGAAAGATTGTCAGTCACCCCACATATGTGGCATTGACCATACCCAATATCACATGATACATCATTACGAGACACAAGTACTTGATGTGTGTGCCGTTCTGTATGGACATATATGGCACCTACATGGCCATCATCTAACATCTCAGTTCAACATGTGTTGACAACAAGTTCCAGGTTGTGCTATGGGAAATCATTAGGCTGTGTCACAGTACCCATGTACTGCTGTCACGTTCCAAACACACACCACAGTGACAAGTGAGGACAGATGTGCCCCAGGCATCACAGCTCTTTGACAGGTAGATTCCCAGGGACCCTGTATTGTCACATGGACACTGGCATGACATGGCGTATCATGTACACGTCAGCAAAACAACCATGACTCCCACAGGTAGTGGCCCCTGTTGCCTCTGCAGGACAGACATGGACGTCTGTGACACACACACGCACAACATCAAAGTCGATGCACAAACAACGTGGATGTGGAGACAGTCTCCCATTGTGCACATGGAATCAGAGACATCTGAAACACAACATGCACACAGACTGTGGAGGGCCATCACAATTGTGGCAATGGGTCACCCTGTGACGTACATACCATCCCACATGGGACTCAGGGTGTATGTGACATAACATACACATACACAACCTGGAAATGTGACCATGCCACATGCTCTGAACTGAACAGTTGCACATCACAGTGGTCATGTGCACAACACACAAAGGATTCTGTCCCCATAAACACGTGCACAGCCTGGGAGTGGCTGCCCCCAAGTGCCACCCAACAAACCACATGTTGACCCCCATACACACACAGGTAATGCAGCCTTACATGCCTTAGGATACAGTGTGGACAGGCTATGGTGTTGTAGGTGTGCCCCTGAGTCCCTGGCAAGTATTTGTGGCTGGCATACGTTCACCAGTGACAACCATGGTGACATATGCGAGTGACTTGTAGAGGGACGCGTCGTACAGCAATGGACCGATCCGTGTGCACGCATTGGCCATTGCATATGATGTGGACGGATGCGTGTTGTGCTCCAAAATACGCGTCGTACAGCAATGGACCGATCCGTGTGCACGCATTGGCCATTGCATATGATGTGGACGGATGCGTGTTGTGCTCCGAAATACGCGTCGTACAGCAATGGACCGATCCGTGTGCACGCATTGGCCATTGCATATGATGTGGACGGATGCGTGTTGTGTTTCGAAATACGCGTCGTACAGCAATGGACCGATCCGTGCGCACGCATTGGCCATTGCATCTGACGTTGACGGATGCGTGTTGTGTTACGAAATACGCGTCGTACAGCAAAGGACCGATCCGTGCGCACGCATTGGCTATGGACTGACATGTTAACGGACGCGTATTCGAAGCTTGTACGAGTCGGATGAAGTGAATTCAGTTGGCCACCCACAACAATGTTGCAAATTCATGGGGGTCATCAAGTTGAAATTTTGAAGGATGCTGTAGGCGTGTATAAGTGGTGCAATTCCATGGATTGGCCAGATTCAGAAGATGCAATCGACTTGGACCTATCACTTTGGACACATGGGACAGTATCTGCCTCTGCAGCACACATATAATGCTGGCTGTTCCCCTGAGAGCTCACTTGCCTGCACTACATGCTCCAGGACGACATCTGCCACTACCACTGCTGCTGTCTCTGCATCCTCTGGCTACTGCAATGGCACGCACTGTGGAGAAAGCCCCAGCCTTCAGCACTGAGGAGAACCAGGCCCTGCTGGATGCCTCCTTCCACAGTACAGCAAGCTGTATGGGAAACCAGGGGAGCAGGTGAGTGTGCTGTCCACTGCCTTACTAATTGTGCATGTTGTCTGACTAGCAAGACTTACAGTGTGTACACCAGTGGCTAGCATGCTCACTGAGTACTTGTCACCCCCCAAAGTGTGTAGTTACATGGACTGAACAGGTATAGTGCAGTAACAGTGCATTCCAACAAGCTTTGACTTCCCAGGCAATGATACCATTTAGTAACTGCTGTACAACTGTTCATAGCCATAGTTGCACTACCTGTGTACATCATATGCCCCTGTGATTGAGACATGTATATCCAACTGTGTGATGCACGGATATGTTGCATGTGTAGTAATGGCCTTTTCACTTTGTCATCCTCACAGGTTGATGCCCACCAGAAGCAGGAGATCTGGCTGACCATCCCCCGGGCAGTACGATCTGTGGGGGTCTACAGGCGCAGGATCCGCAACTGCCAGAAGAGGTGGCAGGACCTTCGTGGCTGGACCCGGAGGATCGCAAGGGTCCAGCTGAAGCTGTCGCCTCCTCGCAGGAGGGGCGGACACCGGACCCTGACCCCCACATGCTCCAGATTCTTGCGGTGGTCTTCCCTGACCTGGATGGGCAGCTGAAGGCCAGACAGCAGCAAGGAGGGGTAAGTGCTAGCCTTTTCTGGGTACTATGACTAACACGCTCTATGCACTCCTTTAGCCTGGTTCCACTTCCACAGTACGACTGTCTTGTCGTCCTGGACTCATGTCCCTCACTTGTGTCATGCCCCCTCCTCATCTGATACACAGGTGTGGCCCTTACAGTCTGTGACTTAGGTCACTTGGGTATTGTGTACTTGCAGTTACCTGTGGTTCAAGTTGGGGACAGCATCAGTTACAGGAACTTTGTTGTGGGCTGCATGGGTGGTACAATTGCTCACACAATGCCTGTGATCTGACATGTACTCTGGGTATGGCTTTAATATGTGTTCCAATTGCTGCTCTGACTCACCACATGTCTGGGGTATGTGCCACACACCCATGCTGCAGCAGAGACCAAGGTAGGAGCATCAGGAGTATGTACATCATGTGTGTGACACATGCATAGCCACCTGCCTAGTGTTCAGGTTAATACCATGTTGCACATGGACCAGGACTGTAATGCCTACTCCGGACATTGAAGGCACTCTGTTCTCCCAATCCCGTGTGTCAGCATACATATTGGGCATTGTGAAGAGTGCACTCAGGTGTCTGCCTCTGTGTCACCGTGGTGTGGCCTTGCTTTTTGGACTCCTGGAGTGTTTAACAATTTGGGGTGGCCAGCCATCTGAGTTGTGACTATAGGATCTGCACATTGGTTAATGCATAGGTCTCTGATCCCTTGACTGTGCACAATGGTGTATGAAACATTGAGGTGCAGGCAGCTTTGGTTCATTCTCATCAGACGGTGAAGTGCTCATGTGTATGGATTTGTGTTTGCAGTCACTCAAATGTCTCATTTGAATGACGTGGGATCATCTTAGTCCTCATGATGTGGGTGGCCAGGGGTGCACATGTGCACCTGTCAGCTACAGGGCTTGCATTCCCAAAACTTCCATGATTGTGACACAGTGCAGACTGGTGTTGTGTGTAGGCACTGCCCCTGTGACAGGAGTCAGTTATGTTTGACTTGCCAGACAGGCCTGTGCCATGACATTCAACTTGCAAAGGGTGATCCAGCAGTAGTGTGATATGTCCTGCATGCACACCATTGTTGCATTGTCTATCAGGACATGAGGACCTCATTGTGTCTGGTGATGGAACCAAAACCCGCATAGCGACAGAGACTCTGCCCATCACTTTTCCTGACACATGTACTGAGTCAGTGGCAGGAGATGGCATGTGTTTGGAGTGACACATTTCCATATGTTCTCTTGGATGTCCAACAACCGTGTATGTGGTGCATGTGTGCACATATGATTAGTCGCATACAACAGGCACCAGACAGATGGGTGCATGGACAGGTAGGATATGAGTGGCATGAATGACTGTCAGGCAGACAATGGGCTTCTTCAAATCAGTGTCAGCACTTATTGCAATGTCTAGCGAATGATGGCAGGGCTTGCTCTGTGATGTGCTGTACTTACTGTGGTGTGTGTGGTCAGTACAGGTGACTAATGTTGCTCTGTTTATCCTGATTGTTTGCAAATACATCCACGGCCACAGGAGGAGACAGCTCCACAGACCAAGAGGAGCGGCAGAGCCAGACTGGGTCCACTGCTGAGGAGACCGAGGGACCCAGTGGCACGGAGGGTGATGGGAGCCACACTGAGGAGACCTCAGCTACGACCACCTCGGCTGAGGAACACAGCACTTCCAGTGAGGACTCCCTTGTGGAGGCGGGTGTCAGCAGACCACGGACAAAATCGAGCAAGTCTGTCCCCGCCACCACCACCATCTCCACCCTCCCATCTGCTCCCATCCCACATGTCCGTGGAGGCTCCTGTGTAGGGGAGCGTGTCTCCTTCATGCCAGGCACAGCACCCCCTGCCTCTGTCTCCCCTGCTGCCCTGAGTGTGGAGTCTGTGGACTTGTGAAACAGGGCAGACATCAATGCTGAGTGTCCTCCATGCACACACGGGTCTGTTGACACAACTGGTGTCATTCATGGAGGGCATGTCATCTGGCATGTCTGCCCTACAACGGACCAATCAGTCCATGGCCTCCTCACTGACGGCAGCAGTGTCCCTCCTGCAACAGTCCCTCACCCCTCCTACCTCTGCCCATCCACAATCCCCAGCACCCTACCTGTCCCAAGCACACACACACCAGCACAGGCACGCACCAGCACAGACACAAGCAGCACACAGACACACACGCCAAAATCCAGATGCACACGCACGCACAGTCAGGGGACTGATACCTCACTCACAGGGGATGGGGCCCAGACACACACACACGCATCCACGAGCACTGCGCAGTCCTCAGATACCTCTCCCTCCAAAACCCCTTCCCTTGCCTCACCTGCAACCCCCCTCCCAGAAACTCTTCCTCTGTGAGCTTGGCCTCTTCCCCACAGATCCATCTGAGCCAA
The DNA here is from genome assembly GCA_963921515.1 of Calotriton arnoldi. Lineage (NCBI taxonomy): Eukaryota > Metazoa > Chordata > Amphibia > Caudata > Salamandridae > Calotriton > Calotriton arnoldi. The sequence continues at coordinate 272,642 of CAWUFW010011168.1, forward strand.
CGTACAGGCGGAAGAGGCGACCACCACACACATAGGGGAGTGCCCCTCACACCTGGACACCCTCCCCCAGGCACAGGCAGACTGAGGACCCCATTAGGAAGTCCCCCGGACCAGGAAGGGCAAGACCCCACCACCACCACCACGCAGCTCCACCACGCAGTCTCTCTCCTCCATCCCCCAGGCCACCACTCCACAGGTTCCCCCGCCACACCCTGCCCCAGGTTCCCCCACACACCGATACCGCATCCCCAAACTGCTTAGGCCCTCCCCCCACCACTTGCTCTTCCACCCCCAAGCCAGACGCTCGGCCTGTTTGTGCCACTGGTGTGGAGACCGGGTCCCCCCCCTCTGTCCTGCCCACCTCATCTGCCCCCCCTTCCACTCCCTTGGAGTTATGCACTGCAATGGAGTCCACAACCACCCCGTCTGACTTTTTGCACTGCAGTGGGGACCCAGTCCACTCCATCTGACCGGCCCACTGCAGTGGTGCCATCACCCACACCATCTGACTTGTGCCCTACATTGGTGCCGGCCCCCTCTGAGTCAAACACTCCACTGCAGTTGCCGGTGACACTCCTGCACCCACCACCCCTTCACTGCCTCCTTCTGGCCTCCCCTGATCCTGTCCCTGTGGTGCCTGGCCTGCCCCTTGTATGCCCCTCTGAGGGGGATGTCCCCTGTCCGTACCAGTGCAGGCAACCAATGGGTGACAAGTTGTCACATATCACCCTGTTCGGACTGTGTATGTGGACTGGCCATTGGCCTTAGTTTCTTTTGGACTTCAAATTTTTCTTTTTTTCTTTCACATTTGCTGAATAAAGCCTCTTTTTGTTTACTAGTGGTTTTTCTTTTGATGTACATGATGTAGATGAGTATCATCATGCATTTGCTGTTGTAATAGTGTTCAGATCAGGAAAATGAAGTGTTGCTGTGATGGACTCCATGTGGTCCATGGGATATGTGCCCTAATCTAGTCTGGCTCCATAGCATCCTTTGCTGCAGTCTGAGGGTGTAATGTTCAGCATTTGACACAGGGATGTACGTTTTGCATTTGTAAATTAACATCTGTGGCTTACACTGATGCACATCTGGTGGGCTTACCACTGTTCAATGTTTCTATTTCCCTGACTGTGTGCCCATCTCCGCTGGACATGCAGTTTAGCACATCAATGTTGAAGGACTCATCTGTGTATACAGTGCAACTTGCTTGACACGTGTTTTGGGTATATGCAGATGACTGAAGTGACACTCCCGTACCCAGGCTGATGTGAGCAGAGCCTTCAGTGTGTTATAATTGTTGACTCACTGACCGAGTGTTCTGCTGACATGTTTGAGTCGTGCACAGACAAGGTTTGGCACAGCGGAGCTTCCACAGGAGTGGAGTGCCCTCATTGCAGTGTGTAATCCCGTGACATTGCCTGGGCCCGTGTTGTGTGTTGTGTAAGCATGTCTGTGTGTGTTCCCTTCCCTTTTCCTACACAGGCTGTGTCCCTACGGATGTTCCTGATTGTGATGCTTGCTGAGTTGTCCTGTGTTCACCCAGCATCTTGGACCTTGTTTCTCCGGGATGTGGGTGCATGGCAAACTAATGTTCATCAGGTTGTCATCCCTAGTTGTCTTTGTTGTCAGGGCTGGGGATGTGGGCAAACGCAGATGGGACACAGTCAGGATTCCCCTTGGCACTTGTTGGTTACACAAGTCATGTAATTTACAGTTTGTGGTAGCTTTCAGTGATTGTGACACGTTGTGTGTGTGACTGCTGCCACTCCTCAGGGTCAGAGCTGCAATGTTGGAAGTTGTCTACGTGTGTTCTTTGTGGGTCACCTTGGCTTCTTCATTGGTGTGTGACTGTGGCCGGGATCCCATTGATTGGGGTGGATTTCACGTCATGCCCATGTACCGCGTACTGTGCAGTGTGTCAGACATTCACGAGTCTTGTTGACTGGCCATGTGTGATGGGTTTCTGCACCTTAGTTCCCACCACCACCCCTCGGTTTGTCATGGGTGCATGTGCAATGTCACCAGTCCATGTGAGCTTCACTGCTGCACATTGGTGGAGATCAAGGTGTGTGGTGTTGAGTGTGTGCAAATGTGAGTTGTTGCATGGCTAGACCCCTACCTCCATATTGGCCTTGGCTGACAGGCCGTGCTGATTGATTTGCGCTTGTGTAGGTGTGATGGTAGTTTGTTGCTCAGGACACATGGCTGTGGTTCACAGTGTGAACGACATCTACCTTTGTCATCACAGAGGGATTATCATGCAGGCTAGTGTCACCACAATGTGGGGTCCCTAGGGGTAGTGCTGTGGTGGGTCTGTCTCTTGCTGTTCCTACAAGCTTGTGTGACATGTGTAATTTGGGCTCCCTCTCATCTAACGATGCCTGATTGCCCACATAGGGGAATCCGATCCATGAGTTACTTTTGTATGGCACTGTATACACATCTGTGTAATTGGAATTCAGGCCTCCTCATGTGTTGTGTGGTTGCCTGGGGACACTGGCACACCCCCCCCCCCATCACCTGTTGTGTTTGATATGCAGTGTGAGGCTGCCTGTTTGTGTTTGTGCATCTGCACCACTGCATTGGCATATCTTTAGTTTGCCATTGCCTGTATGTTGTTTGGAGGATTTCTCCTGCTGTCCCTGGGACTCCTAGGTCATCAGTCAGCACAATAATCATGGTTTGTATATCCCATTGCTGCCATGGTATGGTATTTGTTCACCTCACATCTACAGTCTCCACAGGATATCTACATTTGTGTGTCCATTAGTGCAGATATGTGGGTCTGCATTATGATGGTCACTTCTGGCATTGTGTAATTGATAAATGGAGACAATGTCAGCCCCCATGGGTGATGTTTGTCTGCATATGGCCAAAGGTATGTTTTATTTGCACTACACTGTTTGCCTCACCCAATCTATGTTGCTATGGGACAAAACCACTACTTTGCTACTGATGTGTTTGTTGTTCTGTGACCAGGAATCATCCATGCTGTTTGGCAGTTGCAGCTTTTTCCATGAAAACACTTACCTTTTGGTCACTGTGATGATGGGGGTTTAGACCCCATTGCCACAATGTTCAAAATGCGCTTCAGCTATGGACCCCACACTTACCTTTTGGTCACTGTGATGATGGGGGTTTAGACCCCATTGCCACAATGTTCAAAACTGTGCTTCAGCTATGGACCCCACACTTACCTTTTGGTCACTGTGATGATGGGGGTTTAGACCCCATTCCCACAGTGGTCATGGTCTGCTTGCATTGTGAAGGGCACACACATTTTTGTGTGACACATGTGATAGGGGGTCACATTGTATGTTCAATGTCATGTTCAGTGTTGTAGGCATTTGACACAGACTACACACTCTTGTCATGATGTTGGGGGATGTCTTTTGCTGACATTCATTATGTTGGAGTATGCTGGTTGTGTCATGCATTACCCGTCCTATGAGTGGGGATGGTAGTAGTGGTAGGCATCCAGCCCCCCATGAGTAGGGATGGTAGTAGTGACAGGCATCCAGGCCCCCATGAGTAGGGGTGGTGGTAGTGGTAGGCATCCAGCCCCCCATGAGTAGGGATGGTAGTAGTGACAGGCATCCAGCCCCCATGAGTAGGGATGGTAGTAGTGACAGGCATCCAGGCCCCCATGAGTAGGGGTAGTGGTAGTGGTAGGCATCCAGCCCCCCATGAGTAGGGGTAGTGGTAGTGGTAGGCATCCATCCCCCTATGAGTGGGGATGGTAGTGGTGACAGGCATCCAGCCCCCATGAGTAGGGATGGTAGTAGTGACAGGCATCCAGGCCCCCATGAGTAGGGGTAGTGGTAGTGGTAGGCATCCATCCCCCTATGAGTGGGGATGGTAGTAGTGACAGGCATCCAGGCCCCCATGAGTAGGGGTAGTGGTAGTGGTAGGCATCCATCCCCCTATGAGTGGGGATGGTAGGAGTGACAGGCATCCAGGCCCACATGAGATGGGGTGGTGGTAGTGGTAGGCATCCAGGCCCCCATGAGTAGGGGTGGTGGTAGTGGTAGGCATCCATCCCCCTATGAGTGGGGATGGTAGTAGTGACAGGCATCCAGCCCCCCATGAGTAGGGATGGTAGTAGTGACAGGCATCCAGCCTCCCATGAGTAGGGGTGGTGGTGGTGGTAGCCATCAGGCCCCTATGGGTGTGTATGGCATTGGTGATAGCCATCCCGCCCCTATGGTTCGGCTGTTGCTAGTGTACGTCATTTCTGCATCCCTATGTGTGTGACATATGTCGGGTACGTGTCGTTTGTTTGTGTAGTGGGTGTCTGACTTACCGTCTGCGCCGTACGCGTCCGTACCGGTTCCGGTAATAGATGTACAGTATTGGTAGGACCTGCGCGATGGGATTCATGGTTGGGTCGTCTCGTTCGGGTTTCTCGTGGCTTCGACTCGTACTCGTCGCTGGCTTGTTCGTCTCATAGCCGTGGATCGTCTTGTGGCGCGAATCGGAGCTTATGTGCAGCTCTCCCGGATGCTCTGACGTGCCGGACGTAGCGACCAGTTCGGCGCGTACGGAGTGCGCATCGTACTAGTCCGGCCGGAAAGTGCTGTGTATTTACTTCCGTGCGACTCGAATCGGCGTTTGCGGATCCAGCTCGGGCGGTGAATAGGAGCTGGAATGGGTACGTACGGCTCGGTCGGAATCTGAGCAGTAATGCGCATCGTACTTGCTCGTTCGGGCGACTGTTTGAATCGGTCGGGAAACACGCGTTCGGCTTGTATTTTTTCCGGACGAATAGTATTAGGTGCGCTTCCGACCGAGATTGGAATCGACCCCTAAGTACTTTTTAAAGATGTAGTCTGGTTCATGAATCTATATTACCCAGCCTTTGTGCGTCAGTGATGACTTTCTACATATGTGTTAAAATCACATTTGAAATAAATCTTATTATAAAAAATTAGTTTCAGTGATTATAACATATTACAACATATCAAAACATATAACAGATACATATTTTGAAGCTTAAAACGATGCACAAAATTCAATACATATGATTATCATGATAATTTAAAGGCATTGTGTATATATAATTGGCCCGGTTGAAGGGGTTTGCCGAAAACGTGTAGACTTCCTGTTGTTTTATGGTGCTTAAAATTCAATAATGTAATAAAAGGAGTTTGCAACTCCGCTGTGCCTTATCCATGACCGTGACATATGACACGCCTGGTGCAGCTGTAGTAGCTGGTGAACATTTGGGTATGGGAGTACGTGGACCTAAAATAAACTCAGGAGCATTCATATTCTCTTTAAGTAGTGATAAATGGTGTTTCACAACCTGTAGACTGACATGTACTCAGTGTTGACATATTTTACCGACACTGTAAGTGGTAGCTTTCACAGGTATATCCCACCATCCGATCAGGATGGTTGGTTTTAAAACCAGGAGTTTTAGAAAGGAAGATTCATGCATTTATTGGTGTCTGTTGGTCATAAAGCTCAACTTTCCGAGTGAAACAGAGATGAATTATAGGTAACATTTTTTATCAAATCATTTATAGTATCTTCAGACATATTTACTTTGAGCTCCCACTTTGTGAATGGTGCTGCTTTGGGAATGGAGGGATTTCTCATATATTTCATATTACTGTATCCTAAACATGTAGTTCGCTAAAAAGTTTTATTTAGGAAAATCATTTCCCTGGGTATCATGCATGATCTGACTAGGGCTTCTTTGCATTGCATTTGCCCAAATGTTGTCCTCGATACGCTTTTCAAGACAATATTTTATCTCTAATACTTATAATAACCCTAAACATTTAATCGCTATTAAATTCATCAGAGTAAATCAGTCCAATACTTGTTAATATATGTTTTCTGGCTGCCTTGGGCTTCTGCTTATAATTCAATTAAATTAAAAATACTTTATTTCGGCTACAAGCCATAAAAGTACAGAAGACAGTTTCATCAATGTAAAACATTAAAATGGTGCTATGGCACACCATAAATACATAAAACCAACATAAAACAACATCATGCAATCTATACTATCAGAACATTTCGTAAGTTTGATGTATAAAATCACAAGAATATGCAAATACAATCTTGATCCATATATACATAAAGTGCCAGTGCATGTGGGAACAGTCGAGAACTGAAAGCAGGCCCTGGTCATTCCCTGTATGTGCAAATGCGGCACAAATCGTGACCTCTCTCTGTGGTTTATGGGCATTTGTATTCTCATTCCACAGCGTCACAGGTTACTGATGTGGGTGAGGTGACAGAAACATTAAAAGCCCCTGATGCTATCAATGTATTAGGCCCTGTGTTTGATTTAAGGATCAAATGCCTGATCCTCTCCTTCGCAAAAGGTAACGAGAGAAGGTGAAGACAATGTATTGTATTGTATCTTGTCTTAAAATAGGAAGGGCTTCTACATGCTTTCTCACCCCTAGTAGTCGACATACTAGAAGGACCCATTTTTTCCTCCCCTTGGCATAAGCAAGACAAAAAAATAAGACGTGCACTATAGATTCCTTACTGGCACCGCAACCCATCTACCCTGCTCATGTGGGTGAGCCTAGCCTGAGGTGAAGGAGAACAGAGGAAGAGTGACATAACGAAACTGCAGATATAGATTCCTGGCTCCTGCAGGTTCGATCTCATCAAGGAACCCTTCCATCTTGAACTTGTATTTTGCTGCTAGAAAAGCATCAGAAAGGGGCCCAAAGGTGGCTTGAGACTGCATTCATTCCAACGTATACTGAGCATAATGCGATTTAATGGTATTCCTGCTTATGGACCCAGCTGCCAACGGGTCTTCCCACAGCGACCCTATTCCCAATTTTCCCAGTATATCTCTAATGTACCTGATCCATGGGATTTTAACAGAGCGGGGAAGCCTCAGAATCTCCTCTAACCTCTTGCGGTATGTTATGAGCTCAGGGGTTGCCCAGAGTCTCCTCCAGTAGAGAACTGGCCTCAATCCTATCCCTTCTGATATTGGCCTAATACTCATATCTAACCTAACGGGAAGTAATAGGGTGATGGCAGGAAGGCCTGTCAGCTGGCGCAGAAATCTATTTTCGACTAAAGTGAGGGCATTGCATCTTTGTGACCCCAGAGCTCTACCCCATAGAGGGCAGCTCCTGTGGCCTGTTGGTAGTAAATGATATTGGGTGAAATGTTGACCTGCTCTGCACCTTTATCAGCCCTCCAGTGTGTTGTTCAAGTTTTAATCTACACCTGTCGATATGGTGTCGCCAGTCTAATTGCTCATTAAGAATTAATCCTAAATACTCAAAGGTGTGCACCCGCTCCAATATGGAGCCCTTGAGCTTGGGACTGGGTCTAGTTGTGGAGCAGGGGTTAAGGACCATATATTTTGTCTTTGAAACATTAATTTTCTAACCCCTCTTGGAACAAAAAGTATCAAAACTGTCTAAAGTCTTCTGTAACCCCATGGGTGATTTGGATATTAGTAGGGTGTCATCTGCAAACATTAGTGTGAGGACCCTATATCCAGCAAGTTTTGGGAAATTGCCCACACACCCATTCAGATGATCAATCAAATTATTAACATAGATTGTGAAGAGGGTAGGGGCTAAAACGCAGCCCTGCCTTATCCCTCTTGTGACAATGAAAGTGGTCTGCCAGCTCACCTTGTTGGCCATACCTACCTAGGCATAGTTATACTCATGGGGTCTTACAATATTAGCTAAAAAGAATTTGGGGACACCCATATCAGACATTACTTGCCAGAGCTTAGATCTCTGGACCAAGTCATAGGCTGACGGTAGGTCTATATATACGATGTACAGACCTGCCTCTTCCCAAGAGCACAGTCTTCCAAAAAATAATTTGTCGGCAAAAGACCTGATCTAGTGTACTAAAGCCGACCTGTAGGGGAGTGAGCACTTTCTTAGCCGCTTGTCATTCTTGGAGCCTTCCCAACAAGATTCTACTGAATATCTTCTGTGAGCAGTCAATAATGCTTATGGGCCTATAGGTAGCCAGGAGCGATGGACAGCTTTTTTTATGCAGGGGAACAATTTCTGCCCCGAGCCATGTAGATGGAATGGACGGCCCAGTCAATATGCCATTAAAGACAACTGTGAGGTATGGGCCCGAAATGTTCAACTCACTACGATTAATATCTCCCAGAATTTTGCCAGGGCTTGGTGCCTTATTGGGAACAATCTTAGAGATTGCAGATCTAACTTCTTGCAGTGTAATACTGGGTGGCTCTTCTCCTTCATATGTGTGTCTCATGCCCACAGGCGTATCACAACTAGAAACTGCCACAGTGAACCTGGCCTCTTCAGTTCCAGTTTCAGAGTAAAGATAGAAAAATGAGTGACCCAATCAGCCACCGGTACATTAGTCTCCATAATGCGATATCCATCAGGTGAGCCTGTACAGACCAAGTTTCAGAAAGACAGCTGGTCCCCCTTACGTGCTGCTTCCAGAAGCCCTTCTTACTTAGTTGCTTCCCACTCCCTTCTAGCTTGGTGTATAATCATTTTATAATTGTCCCTTTTGATTTGGATCTCCTGCCTATCTTGCTGCTTGATAGCTTGCATCATGGCAGCCCTAGCCCACCTACAGGAAGCGTTGTACCATGTTGGGGGATGAGACTTCCCTACAGACTTTGTGGCTTCCACAAAAGAAAAGACTAAATAGCTCTCCACACATTTGGGTATGACCTACACTGATTTTCTCGAGTTTATCAATAGTGTCTGCCCACCCAACCTGAGATAAAAGACCATCCAAATGTTTTGCTACTATTCTGTCAACTGCCCCCAGTTGTTCCTCAGACAGGGCCATAAGGCACCATTGCACTCTGCGCATGTTGCTGGTTGGCCTCAATCTATTGTCAAAAGGATCAGAGGGGCTGTCTAATGTGCCACAACCTGGAAGAGCAATGACACTAGAGAGAGCATTGTGATCACTATGTTGTCTCTGATAGACCTCCATGTCGATTAAGTAAGGCCAGACCAGTACATAATCAATACGACTAATACTAGAGGGAAGATTAAAGGTATGTTTACCGTCTCTGTCAGATGCAGTTCTGCTCGGAGGCCCTGATTTAGTGTCATAGCAAGGATTTATAGGGATAGAAGTGGTCTTTTTTGATCAGAGGAATTGCTAGCCTAGGAATGGACCAGACGTTGTCTTCCTCCTGTGCCATCGATCCTAGGTTTTCCTCTAGGGGTTCGAATTGACAGTTGAAGTCTCCTCCCACCAATTTCCAAACTCCAGCCAGGGTTGATGCCAGATGTGCGCTTAGCAGCTCTAGAGTCGTAGGGGCTCTATTCAACACCCTTGGTCTTTGGTACACAATAAACAATGTGCATAGTAAATTGTGGAAAAGTCAGGGAAATTCCCAGAATGTCCATAGAGGGAATTATGAGTTCCTCCATCTTGCAGGAAAGGGACGTACGCACCCAGATGGTGAGCCCCCCGATGGTCTCCCCTTGCCTTTAAATAGAGCAGCCTCGCTAAAATTTACAAACCCCATCTGAAATGCCACCTTTGTACACCAGGTCTCCTGAAATAAACAGAGACTTTGTTAATCAATGAACTGGGCCCAGTCAGGGCAATCTAGCTTTGATGCAAGCCCTGCAATGTTCCATGAAAGTAATTTCAAAGGGGAAGCTGAGCTTGGGGCAGTTTGTACATCTGCAGGATCAAGCCCTACCCGCCCTCCCTCATCCCTACTGGGAGTACGTTCTATGGGTGAGCTGGGGAGGGAAACCAGTTTGTTGTTATCAAAATTCGACTGGGGCTGAGTTGTCGGCCTATTAATTTTGGTAGAGGAATTTGTCGTGTCCCCTATAAGTATGCTTAGCTTAGTAGTTTGTTTTTTCTCACTCAGGTCACTCTGATTGGGCAGCTTGAGTCACCTAGTCGTGGTGTGGGCAGTAAGCCTAGATCCAGGTGTTGGAATGTTGAGCAAGTCTGATCTAAAAGGGCCCCTCTAGTCAATTACGTCTCTCCAACTCCCGGCGTGCACTATTTCAGTCGAGGCATGTCTATGGGAGCCTGCTATGAGAATTTGTCAATCTACATCAGCAAGAACATCAAAATGGTTTCATGTAGTGAAATCAAACATACTTTGCGCACTAGCGGGAACGGTTGGTGTGTGCACTGGAGTGTTCACCAACTGACCATGCTGAAACTATTGGGGAACTGGGGCCGTGAGGGAGTTGTGGGGTTTGTACAAAAAAAACAGTGCCATCAAGTCGATAACCGAATGACCCTCCCGTTTACTAAAATGACCCATCAATAAATGTTCCACTAAATGGGGGGACCTAAAATTGATGACCACACTGTCTCCTGGTCTGTTTGCCTTGCCATGGCTTAACCAACCAACTCTACGCGTTAATAAGATATTGCTTGCTTGAGAAAAAGGAGAATTTCTATTTCGCACCAACCAGTCTAGAACTTTGTTGGTCAGCTCGCCCAAAGTCTCCCTCTGCCCCTTACGCAACTTTGGGACTCCTACAAATATTCCAACATATGGGTAAGAGGCTGGGGGGGGGGGTGATCTATCACTGGATGGCTCTGAAATAGGGCCTGTGGATCTAACAAAGCAGATGTTCTACTGTTGCTGCCTATAGTGATTTCACGTCAGGCAATGTTCTCACTTAAGCTAAAAGACCTGGAGGGAGGTGCAGGCTGTACAGGCTGTGGGCCGTGGGTGCATGGCTGTGCAGGTGTTGAGTTACTTGCTACCAGTCCGTCTAACATAGTAGGGGCTGGAGGGATTGAAGGGACTGGGGGTGATGGTGGGGGACTGGCCAGGCTTTATGTCCCTCAGGGCAGTGCATAAGGTCTAGGAGGCATTCTGCTGACTTATCGTGAGGTCCCTGAGCCCTTGTTCAACCATCTGTAGCCATTCTAAAATGGGAGAAAGTGCACTTGAAAGTGCATTTTACATTTCAAGAATACAATCCTCCTTTATTTGTATGACCCAGGTGGGAGTTGAGTCTGTCCCATTCATTTTTTGCCAAGTTCCTTGAAGTTTTGGAAGTGGCCCATAAGTCTTTAGGATCTGAAATAGAGCATTTTTCCAAACTCATCGAAGGATTCGAATGGTGGCTCTGCACCTGCCGCCTAGTTCTCTTGGTGCAAATGTATGACATTGTTCTGCATTCTGTCCATTAACTGTTGTTTTTGCATTTGTCACCCCGAGTGGGACGGGTATGCCCAGAAGCGGGTCCCGTGCTCTCCATGCCACTGGAATCAAGCTATCCAGGCTGAAGAGGGGTGACACCCCGAAATCGGTCCTAGGATGCTTGTTTCCAGTCCAGGGAAGACCTGGCTTGGCAGTTCGGGCTGGACTGTTCCCATGAGGCACAGGGTCAAGACTGATTTGCATATGGCTGGGTTCAAACTGAAATGGCATGGTGAGCAAAAAAACGATGGATTTAGGCCCAGATCTCTGTACTGGGGTGAATGTATGACATTGTTCTGCATTCTGTCCATCAACTGTTGTTTTTGCATTTGTCACCCCGAGTGGGACGGGTATGCCCAGACGTGGGTCCCGTGCTCTCCATGCCACTGGATTCAAGCTAGCCTGGCTGAAGAAGGGTGACATACCCTGAAACCGGTACCAGGATGCTTGTTTCCGGTCCAGGGAGGACCTGGCCACAGATGGTTGGAGGCTTGTTCCCAGTGAGGTTGCAATAACGCAATGATTTTGTGATATTTCAGTGGGGGGAAGCTTCTCTTTCAGTATGATCCAAAGATGCGGAGGTACTTTCTACTACTTTCTCATTACAAGTGGGGGAGAGGTGGGGGGAGGTGAAACTCAAGGCTGGTAGTAATGCTTGCGAGTGCGGGTGGCTAGAACTCAATGATAGTCTCCTCTCTGTTAGTTCTATTTCCGTTGAGATGACTCCTAAGCCCTCTCTAACATCCTGTCAATTGATGTGAACTTGGGAGGGATGGGAATTAGGGGAGTGCTTCACATGGCTTTCTTTTTTCCCATCGTGTGTGTTGTTCAGGGCACAGCTGGGCACAGGTGATATCCGTTTTTTAAAGTACCGCCCATTTTTAAAAGCCATGGGGAACAAATGTAAAGTGCAAAAGACCACATGTGCTCCAGACAACTGCAGACCGAGTAAAGCCCTTAGCGCTAGTACCAAACACAGGTGAAAATGGTTGCAGGGCCTCCGTGTGGGCTAGGAATTGCGGTCCATCATAAGTGAAGGAGGGGCGTTGTATATCGCTAGGACAAGGCACAGATGAAGGTGCTTGCCGGGCCGCCTCCAGGGACCCATTGCAGGCTATGTCTGCAGTCTCCCACAAGAAGGCAACTGATGCACATCGGTCAAAAGTTTTTACAAGCTTGCAGGAGCAAGCAGGAACAAAACAGAGGATAGACGTGCAGAAGAAACACTTTAGCAAGCAGTGTGCAGCAGCAGACAGCATGCAGACAGCAATTGTCACTTACCTCCTCCCGAGACCTTGCTGGCGATGCCTCCACCCACGCAAAACTGCAGAGGTCGGATAGGGTGACCAACCGTCCGTAAATTTCACGGACCGTCCATAATTTGGACCTCACGTCCGTTGTCCGTGAGGATCCCTTTTACGGACGCCTTTTGTCCGTAATTATGGCCATTACAGGGAGCAGCACTCCTCCCCTGCGAGAAGCCTCAGCCCCCTAATGGGGTCGCCTCGCACTCTCTGAGCACAAGAGCAGCCCCACCCGCCCATTGTCATTCTGTATGCTGGCTAATTGCCACATACAGAATGACAATGGGGCAGTCTGGGCTGTTAAAGCATGTGGTGGCCTCCTCCTTCCTCAGTGTACAGCAGGGCATTCTGTTAGATGGATAAAAGGTAAAACGCCCATGCTGCAAGGTGAGAATACAGTTTATATAAAGAAGCCTGTGAAACAAGTTAAAAAGAACGGGTTGTAGTTCTTTCACTGTCATATCATTTTAGAACTGACGCATTTTCAATATTATATTCAACAAAGCCATGTGAGGAAAAGTGTTCTTCTGATCGGTATCATTTGTACCAGGACTCCATTGTTTTTTCATTGCCATTTCGTGTCAAACACTTCCACACGACCCACCTGGTCGTTTCTGCTGATGCCTGAGGAAATTCTAACAAACACGACAAAAACCATCTTGCAGCCTGCATTTCTGCCCAGGAACTGTCGCACACCCAACCCCCTGTTCTTTGCAGTTCGACAGAAAACCATGAGACACTCACGCCCTGTGTAAATGATTTGTTTCCCATCTCCTGCTCCCTGCCTGGTAAACATCCTTGACACCGTGATCAGGTTATCTGGACAATGGTCTGACTGCTGGGCCTTGATCAGGGTGATTGGACAATGGTTTGAATGACCGAGCTTTGATCAAGCTGATCGAACAATGACCTGAATGACCGTGCTTTGATCAAGCTGAGTGAACAATACTTTGAGTACCAAGCCTTGATCAGGTCACCAACTACAAACACCGTCTGGATCTGGTTATCAACTGCAAACACTGCCCTGATTGAACAATGGACTAACAGCCAAAAGACTGGAATGAAAAAAGTATAAAAGGCTTGTAAGCTGCGGAGTAAAGCAGCAGCCTCCTCTGTCTTGTTTCTAACGAGCTTGGGACTCTGTTCCATAGCCCGGGCTATTTGAATAAATCTGGGTTCCTCCTGCAGACGAAGGTTCCTGTGTCTCCTTTTACTACGTATGAAGGGTATGGAAGACTTGGGCAATTCCCCCGCCGCCGAGACCCAGTGAGTGGGTTATTCCGGTTCTTCAAATGGCGCCCGAATATGGACTCCACGAGTACGAAGGTCAGGCCCGGTGGATGTGAGGAGGTGCACGGAGAGACTCCGACGGAGGCGCCCTACCCGAGGGATTCTTGCAATCCGGTAAGCCGAACGACTCGCCCGCTGTTCCTCCCCACCCGGTCTGGGCCACATGACCACGTCCTCGCTGGAGTCCCCTAGCAAATAATTTCTGGAGCAGGACACAGCCCTACGTCTGCAGAAGAGAACTACCCCTGTAAGGTAAGGGTGGACCGATCACCCACCAAGTCTGTATGATTCTGCTGTTATTGACCTTTGCAAAAGCCAAGCAGGTGAGGTGAATTTTAAAACCCGCCGGTGTCTGTTACCTATTTACAAGCATGCCAGTCAGTAGTAAGTTCAAGAAATTATGTTGTTGTATGTGTACGCAGGACTCCCAGCTGGAGGCGGCTTGTCCGCTTCCTCCAGAAGGGACCCCTGGCCATACGATGTATGTTAAACATGGCCCTTCTGCCATAATGTTTTCCTCATTCTGGGTAAAATATACGAAACAAAGTAACGCGGAATTACAGTGGCCACTTTTCGGCTCCTTTAATTCCCAAGTTCTCACCAACTTAGAGGAACAATTAATGAAAAGAAAAACGCGCCCGTCTATGTTTGAATCTGTCCGATTTTGGAGGAAAGAGATAGAGCAGAGAGCTAGAAAGCAGAAGGCTCAAGAAAGAAAATAGGAACGCATGTCAATGGCCGACCACGCCAGAGTAAATTTACAAAATCAAATGACAAAATCAGTAGAAATAGCCAACAGGGAGCATGGGGCCCGGGTACAAAAATGCTATCCAGCTCGTGAGGAGAAAAGAAAGGGCCATATGGATGGGGGAGAAGAAGGTGATTCCTTGCTTGATACCATGCTAGAAAGCCCTCCTGCATATGCCCCAATGTACCCTGCCCTGACGCCTCACACCCCACATGTCCCCCCGCCACCACCCACTCCTGCCCCCACTGCCCCTCCTACTGTTCTTCCTGTCACACCAACCCTCCCGATTTTTCCTATGACACCGACCACGCCCGCTAACCCTGTCCTCACTGCGGGAATGACAACAAGTCTCCATCCGCCCAACCCCTGCGGCTTTACCCCTACCCGCCCTTTTCCTACTTCCCCGTGGTCTACAGTTAAACAGGATTTATATAAAATGTTCAATTCCCCCGACTGGCCTCCTTGCGCTCTGCAGTCAGCTTTTCGTCCCTTCGAGAAAATGACCTACAGGAGCAACAGTGTGAATGTTGGATAAAGAACGGGAATATTTATGCCTTTAAAGACATATGGTCCACCTTTTCCCAGTGGACGATTATGGAACAGACCACTTGGGCTGAATACATGTGTACGCTGGTCATGCAAAAATTTGAGAATGCGCTTATGCAGATACCCACTGGATTAATGGACCTTAGGTCACAAATAAGAAGAGGCGATGTTCAGGGAGAGGGGATGTTTGGTGCTGTGTCTGCTTTAATGGCTTACCGTGATATGACCGCTTTTTCCAACACCCCTCTAGAGACAGCTATGCCAATGAGAGAGGCGGCCCCTGTCTTTGTTAACGCACTTACCGATACCCAAAATAATGGCCGAGGGGCTGTTGAGGCACACTGGCGCAGGCTTTGGGTTCATGTTCCTTGGAAAAGGTCAGAAGTAATGCAGTTAAAAGAACAATTACCAGATCCCCGGAAGAATCCGGCTGCCTTTTACAGAGAATTAGGTCAGATTATATCTGCAGGTACTCTCGTTCTTGAGGATATAGATTTACTTTTTGGTACGGTTGTCCCCACTGAAATTTGGGACAAGATTCGACATACTGATCATGAAGTGGCGTTGGGAGGTAAATGGGCTGACCTAGAGGCTATGGAAGAAGCAAGGGTAGGAGGGACTAAACCAGAAGCTGCCATCCTGACTTTGCCCGGTAAAATAATAACGTTTATGAAAACACTTTTGCCGGAAACTGTCATTAACTGGGATAAAATAAACGCCTGTAGGCAGCGAAAAGATGAGAATGTGGCTGACTTCTTTACCCGTTTTGAGACAGAATACAAGGGACATAGTGGTTTGGATCCCCGGACCCCAGGTTCTGGTCCAGTGTTTGTCGATAAGTTTGTCAGCAACTTGCTTCCTGAGATTTCCACCAGGCTTAAGAAAGTTGAAAGTACGTGGTCTGCCCAAACTATGACTGGTATCTTGGCTATGGCACAATATCATGAGAATAGGGAGAATGAAGATAGAGACAAGGAAAGTAAGAAGGTTAGGGATCTTAAGACTAAGGCACTTCTGCAGCAGGCTTACCCTCCCCGAGGTCCCGATGCCCGCGGGAATTTCAGACCTCAACCCCAACACCCTCCGAGGGCTCGCCAGTCTACCCCCTCCAGCCCTCAACATACGGGAGCCCTCCAAACAGATCAGTGTGCTTATTGTAAGGGGTACGGCCATTGGATAGACGAGTGTCCCGTGTTAGCTGAAAACATCCGAACAGGGAAGGCTCGGCCTCGCGCTCCCAGGGAGGGAAGGCCGACTAGGGACCATGGCCCGCCCCATCCACAGGATAAAGAACGTAGGCCCAGGGATCACGTTCCCGCCCGGCCGCGCCTGGCCAATAGGTTTGATGGGTACGAAGCAACACGCACTTATTACAATGATGATTATGACGAAGTTGATGAGATAGGGTCCTACCAAGCGTAGGACAGCCAGGAAAGGGGTATTACCAGAGTGCAAATTCCAGTGGATCAAAGGGGCCCGTATGTTCAAATGTCAGTTGTGGGGAACGATCAGAATTTTCTTTTGGATACTGGGGCCACCAGGTCTTCTATTGCACGTCTGTCAGTCCCGGAGGCACCCCTTTCTGGCAAAATAAATGTCTCCGTGGGTTTTGCAGGAACACCTGTGACGAGCCCTGTCTCTGAACCCCTCCCTCTCGATATTGGCCCTGCACATGTTGACGCTCCCTTGGTCCTTACTACGGGTTGCAGTGAAAACTTGTTAGGCATGGATTTACTGAAAGCTCTGTATGCGACCATATCATGTAGTCCCCAAGGTGTATCCCTAACAATTTCTCCCACCGCAGCTTCCTATATGTATCTGTCTGGTCCCCTCCCACCAGAATTGCAGTTTTTACCTTCCTCCCTCTGGGCATCATCAGACACTGATGTAGGGTGTCTCAACATATCCCCTCATGTGGTACGCATCGAGCCAGGTGCACTTCTCCCCGCCTCCGGCAGTATCGACTACCCGCGGAAGGAGAAATGGCCCTTTTAACAATAATATCTGAATTAATGGACAAGGGCGTAGTGGAGGAAACACGTGGCAATATCTGTAACAGTCCCATTATTCCCGTTCTTAAAAAGACCAATGGAAATGCTCTCTCCCCTAAAATATACAGATTCGTGATTGACCTGAGAGCCCTTAACAAAATAACAATCTCCCAATATCCTGTTGTCCCCGACATTACAGCCCTCTTAACGATGGTCCCTTCTGACGCAACGCACTTTTCTGTCATAGACCTGAAGAATGCTTTTTCAGTATTCCTATACATCCTGACAGCAGACATTTTTTGGGTTTCTCCCTTGGTGGGCGAAGCTTTAGATTCTGCCGCGCCCTCAAGGTTTCACCGAGAGCCCCAGTATCTATAGTCAAGCCCTCAAAAGTCAACTAGATTCCTTGGAACTCCCTGATAACTCCACACTATTACAATATGTAGATGACCTCCTCATTGCTGCAAATTCTGCCCCATCATGTAAAGAAGCTACTCTCTGTTTGTTACGCCACCTTGCCCTCCATAATCACAAAGTCTCTTTAAAAAGCTTCAGTTTTGTCAAGAGAAGGTGACCTATTTAGGTCATCTCCTCTCGAAGGAGGGAAGGCAGCTCACCGCTGATCGTGTAGCCATTATCAATGCTATGACGGCCCCACGAACACAAAAGCAGGTGCGAGCCTTCATAGGCCTAACCTCATACTGTAGACAGTGGATTTCCAACTTTTCGGCCATGGTCAAACCTCTTCTTGCCCTCACCACTAAAGACATATCAGACAGTTCCTTTCCATGGACTAGAGAGCATGCGCAGGCCTTCCAAGATTTAAAGAGGGCTCTGTGTACTGCTCCAGTCCTCGGTACTCCTGATTATAGCAAACAATTTTTTCTTTTTGTACATGAGACAGACGGCTGTGCATGAGCTGTCTTGACCCAGATGTTTGGAGGTCACCATCGGCCATGTGCCTATTTTTCAGCCACCTTAGATCCTGTTGCAAGGGCTCTCCCAGGATGCCTACGGGCGACCGCTGCGGCCGCCCTCATGGTCCGTCAGAGTGCGGGGATCGTCATGAACTCCCCCCTGACTCTGATGGTCCCCCATTCTGTAGATACCCTCCTTAATAACACCAAGACACAGTACCTCACTAGCGCACGACTCACAGGATATGAACTGACACTCTTTTCCAGCCACATTAACATCAAGAGATGCACTGTACTGAACCCCGCAACATTACTCCCACTGGATACTCAGGATGCCCGCTTAGACCCACATGACTGCATATTAAGGACAGAGGAGGAGACGAAGGGACGGGTTCACTTACAGGATACCCCGATAGCAGAACCAGAAGGTACACTATATGTGGACGGATCATGTCTCAGAGGGCCAGATGGTAACACCTCAGCCGCCTATGCCCTCACGACATTAGGACAAGTAGTAGAAACAGCTCAGATTCCGCAGTGCTCTGCTCAAGCAGCAGAATTTGTGGCCCTCACTAGAGCCTGTGAGTTAAGCAAAGGGATGACGGTAAATATTTATACTGACAGCCAATATTCCTTCGGGATGGCCCACAACTTCGGGAGGTTATGGAAAGAAAGGAATTTCCTTACTTCCCATGGGACCAAGATTCAACATGGCCCCCTAATTCACCGATTGTTAGACTCCCTGACACTCCCCAGAAAGGTGGCCATTATAAAATGTAAGGCCCATAAGAAAGTGACAGATGATGTTGGGAAAGGCAATGCCCTGGCTGACCAGACGGCCAGACAAACAGCTCTTAGAAAAAGGGAAGGAATGTATGTAGGAGGTCCCGCTAGGTGGGTGGCAGACGAGGGCATGGTTGAAAACACAGTACAGAGTGTGATCGATATTCAGTCCCATACTACTCCTGAGGAACTACGGGTGTGGAAGGAGCAATTAGCAAAGGAGGGAATTGATGGTTGCTGGGTCCGCACGACTATGGAAAGACAATGGATGTTACCTGACAGTCATGTGCTACCAGTAGTTACGATGGCCCATGGTCCTGCTCACATTAGTGCAAAAGGGATATGTAAACTGTTGGAACCTACATGGTACAACTCTAAGATACCAACATATGCTGAAAAGCTGGTTAAAACATGCATGATTTGCCTAATGTATAACCCAGGAAAAGGCACAGTTACTCCTAAGGGAGGATTCTCTCCTCCTACCTTTCCTTTTGAAGTCCTCCAAATAGATTACATCCAGATGGACCGATGTAACAATTTAAAATATGTCCTAGTGGTGGTCTGTACCTTCAGCCGATGGGTGGAGGCCTACCCCGTCAAAGACTGCACCGCTATCACTACCGCCAAAATGCTATTAAAAGAGTGCCTCCCACGATTCGGTTTGCCCCGCTTGGTCTGGAGTGACAACGGGACACACTTTACGGCTCAAATTATGGAATATATCTGTACAGCATTGAATATAAAACAAAAATTTCATGCAGCTAACCACCCCCAGTCAGCAGGTCTAGTGGAGGTGTACAATGGCATCCTAAAAACTAAAATGGCCAAAATAGTAGCCGAGACAGGTGTCACTTGGGTTGATGCTCTGCCCTTGGCCCTATTGTCTACAAGAACAACAGCCCACACCAGGATAGGGCTATCCCCCATGAGATTGTGTTCGGGAGGCCTGCCAATGTATGGGGTGTCCCGCGGCCTAAGAAACTGTCTGATGTTGAATACCCTGTATTAACTGATTACCTGTACAGTCTAACTAATACCTTTCGTACTCTTTATCACCAGGTGCATGAGGCCATACCTGACAAAAGCAAGGGCCCAGGACACGTTATCCAACCTGGAGATTGGGTCTTAGTGAGGAATTTTCAACGGACTAAGAGCCTCGAACCCCGCTGGACACAGCCCCGTCAGGTGTTGCTGGCCACCCGCACCGCCGTGAAAGTAGAAGGTCGGAAGAATTGGGTGCATTCGTCCCACTGTAGGCGTGTGCCTCTGCCCCTCCCCTATGATCAGTGGGTGAGGGAAGGACAAGGAGACTCAGAAACAGAAACAGTCCCGACGTTTGTCCCATTCAGCGATGCCAGACTGCATTTTACATCTACGGAAGCAGAGAGTGACAGCATACTGAAAGGAAGGGTGGAACCCTCCCTTAACTCTGCTCAACGTCCAGAACAATTGTTTCCCGACCATACTGACCGTAATTCCGACCGATATAACTTGCGCTCCCGAGGGAAGGCTTGCCTTTGACTTCGCCAAGTGCCTATAGGCTGTAGGGCTGTGATCTCCCCGGCCGAGAGTAGTGCTGGTGTGTCAGACTAAGGTATGCCATAGGGCTCTTGGCACCTGCGCCCAGTGAAGCAACCACCAATCACAGACAGCCACTAGAGGTCCCTGGCTTAGCACAATGGCTGCCGTCCAAAACACTCGAATCCAGAAACAATATGTCAGTCTCCGACATAGTAAATGCTTCATGGCCACCGTGGTGACGCTGTTTGTCTCCCTCATCCTGTCTATTCTTGGTTGGCTGTTACTAATCTACCATCCTGTTACCTCACCAACCCCTACCCCAACTCCTGCAGAGCACCAGTATTACACGCTACCAGCCCACGAGTTACCCCGCCGTGCAGAATTCTTCAATAACACCTTCATCCAAATGTTGCATCATCATCAGCTGATCATGAACATTTCCAACTGCTGGGTTTGCGGACTGATGCCGCATTCCATGATACACCCTGTCCCATTCTTTCCCTACCCCTTTTCCATCTCTGGGTCTTGTCTTGCATGGTGGATGTTGATACAGGAGGCCTACACTGTCAATGGTACTGCCAATTCTGCCCTTGGAACATTTCAGGATGGCTTCTGGCGGAACAGATCTGGCCATGCCAATGCTCCTTTTTGCCCGACCAGCTCATCCACATCGCTACTATCACCAGATGAACTCGGTGAGATGGTAGTGTTCAACTCAACCACTCGACGAACATTTTCCAGATTCCGCACAAGAAGGATACTGCCCGATGAACGAGACACTGTGAATGTCATAAATGTGCAAGGCCGTGTCTGCATCCATGGCCTAGGGACTAAGAAAGTTGGTACCAGTACTTGTAATATCACAAAATCTTTAAACTCTACATCTCCTCCGAAGCTGGTGGCATCCCCCAACACCTATTTTATCTGTGGCACTGCCGCCTACACTTGGCTCCCCCGTAACTGGTCTGGTACCTGCTATCTGGCCTTCCTCCTTCCGCCAACGTATTCTACCCATGGGAGTTACCACCTGTTGATGAAGGGCGCTCTGCGTCGCTCACGTAGGGGCGCCATATCAGCCGAGGATACAGCAGGCCAGGAAACCGGGGACTTCCTTAAAGGTTTCCTTCCATTCTGGGGCCCCATGGCAAACAGTCGGGCTGTACGAGGACTGACCAGGGTCCTTGAAGCCACCATCACAGTAACAGCTGGTGCCCTCTCCAACATCACTGCAGAACTACAGGCGGACCGCTTTATAACACTGCAGAACCGCATGGTCCTAGACGTCCTCCTTGCTGATCGTGGTGGTGTGTGTAAATTGATCGGCTCCAGCTGCTGCGTGTACATCCCAGACAACGCACCTTCAGTGTACTATGCCATCCAACGTCTGCATCGCCTTTCTTCCGAAATTTATCTGGATAAAGGCAACTGGTCCCTCACAGGCTGGATCTGGGGCCTCCTTTCCCAGTGGGGGTGGAGGGTCCTCATCTTCCTTGCCTTGGGAATAACTGTCCTGGTCTCCTGCTGTTTGTGCTTTCAGTGCCTGCCAGTGCTCTGTACAATGTGTGTCCAGACCATCCAGCCTCCACCCTCCAACATTCGCAACACCAATATGATGATGATGCTCCAACAAGAAACCGATGGCCTTATGAACATTGACATTTCTTAAAGTATTTGCCACTCAATGGCAAAAGGAGGGTCTGAGGAAAAGTGTTCTTCTGATCGGTATCATTTGTACCAGGACTCCATTGTTTTTTCATTGCCATTTCGTGTCAAACACTTCCACACGACCCACCTTGTCGTTTCTGCTGATGCCTGAGGAAATTCTAACAAACACGACAAAAACCATCTTGCAGCGTGCATTTCTGCCCAGGAACTGTCGCACACCCAACCCCCCTGTTCTTTGCAGTTCGACAGAAAACCATGAGACACTCACGCCCTGTGTAAATGATTTGTTTCCCATCTCCTGCTCCCTGCCTGGTAAACATCCTTGACACCGTGATAAGGTTATCTGGACAATGGTCTGACTGCTGGGCCTTGATCAGGGTGATTGGACAATGGTTTGAATGACCGAGCTTTGATCAAGCTGATCGAACAATGACCTGAATGACCGTGCTTTGATCAAGCTGAGTGAACAATACTTTGAGTACCAAGCCTTGATCAGGTCACCAACTACAAACACCGTCTGGATCTGGTTATCAACTGCAAACACTGCCCTGATTGAACAATGGACTAACAGCCAAAAGACTGGAATGAAAAAAGTATAAAAGGCTTGTAAGCTGCGGAGTAAAGCAGCAGCCTCCTCTGTCTTGTTTCTAACGAGCTTGGGACTCTGTTCCATAGCCCGGGCTATTTGAATAAATCTGGGTTCCTCCTGCAGACGAAGGCTCCTGTGTCTCCTTTTACTACGTATGAAGGGTATGGAAGACTTGGGCAATTCCCCCGCCGCCGAGACCCAGTGAGTGGGTTATTCCGGTTCTTCACATGGTTGCTGCTTTTTTATTTCAAGCAACTAACAATCATTGACAAAGCCAATAGTCCTGGCTTGTTGTTGGTGTAATGATACTTGCTGTATTATATATCTGGATGCAATGACAGAAACAACATAATACCAGTCGGGCGGAACACTATGCTAAGCACAGATTTTTAGCCTAGGTGTTTTAAGCCACGCCCTTAATTACATCGAACACCCCCTTTGAAGAAACCCCCCAGTTTTTTTACCCCACTTAAAGCCCTGGAAACAACACCATGTCACAGTCACCTCACGTCCTGGCACTGTGCATCATGCATGACTCATGACTTCTAAATTTTCAGATTGCCTATGTGCAGGGGCATAGTGAACCCTCCCCCACCCCTTGCTTTAGGAACTACAGCAAGGTGAAGTTCTTGATGGGCCTCTTCTGTCTGCAACTCGGCAGACAAAGGCTCAGCTCATAATGCGAAAAGGTGGGTGAGTAAATAAGTGAAGGAATGTGAGAATGGCTGGATGGATTAGTGAAAGGATGAATGAAAGGGTGAATGGATAGATAATGAAAGAAAGGATGGATGAGTGAGTGAGTGAGTGAGTGGAAGGATGGATGAGAGAAAAGGTAAATAGATGGATGTATGGGTGGATGGGTAGATGGATGGGTAAAAGGGTGGATGGGTGAGTGAAAGGATGGATGGATGAGTGAAAGGGTAGATGATGGGCGAGAAAATTGGTGGATGGATGAGTGAAAGGATGGATAGATTGATGAATTGATAAGTGAAAGGGTGAATGGATGGATGGATGGATGAGTGAACGGTGGATGTAAAGATTGATGAGTGAGTGAAAGGGGGTAGATGGACAAAAGGATGGATAGATGAGTGAAGAAGTGAAAGGGTGGATGGATGAGAGAACGGATGTATGGATGAGTGAAAGGATGGATGAGTAATAGGGTCAATGGATGGATTCCTGAATGGATGAGTAGATGGGTGGGTGGGTGGGTGGAAGGATGGATGGATAAGTGAAAGGGGGATGGAGAGAGAAAGGGAGGATGAATGACTGAAAGGGTGAATGGGTGGAAGGATAAGTGACTGGGTGGATGGATGAGTAAGTGAAAGGATGGCTGGATGGGTGAGTGAATAGATGGATGGGTGGAAGAGTGGATGGATGAGTGTGTGGATGGATGGGGTGAAAGGGTGGATGGATGAATAATGGATGGATGAGTGAAAGGGTGGATGGAGGGATGGATGAGTGAAATGATGGATGGAAGGATACATGGTGGATAGGTTTGCAAATGGTTGAATATGTTTGGATATAGATGGGCACACAGATGGAAGGACAGACTGAATGGTGAAAGATTGAATGATAGATAAAAGAATGATTACACCTTGTAGCACCCATTATCTTAAGTAACATTTCCTATACATTGACTTTCACGTTTATACGAGTCATTGTCTCTATATGATGTGTGTGTGATGTAACGCACTCCGACACCCTGCCCTACATACTTGGGATGAGTAACACTATAAAAGAAATTAAATACACATGAGAGACGGTCT
Organism: Calotriton arnoldi; assembly: GCA_963921515.1. Taxonomy (NCBI): domain Eukaryota; kingdom Metazoa; phylum Chordata; class Amphibia; order Caudata; family Salamandridae; genus Calotriton; species Calotriton arnoldi. The sequence continues at coordinate 296,908 of CAWUFW010011168.1, forward strand.
ATGTGAAGATAAGTGGCACCATTGGAGGGTGGTAGCAAGGCCGGACTGGCCAGACCGGGCATCGGGTGTTTCCCTGGGAGGCAGGAATGGGGAGGGGGGGCGGTTTTGTTACTGGGGGCTGGCACTGCAAAGTTCCTTGTATATCCAGTAGTTTTCAATCAACAATAAAAGTGGCCTCACTTGTATTCAGGTGTGGTTCACCATTTTCTGGTGACTAATACCTGCTGGAGCGAGATGCGAGTTTTGAATCGTCTAAGGTAGCAAGCTGCGGGCATACTGAAAAAACGTGAAGTGCACGATTGTCTCAACCTAATATAAACGTATTTTGACTTGTACTTAAGTGGTTGTCTATTTACTTACTTTTATACTATTGCGCGGCCTCCTCTGATGTGTCTGTAAAACGTACCTTTTGTCCCGAAGTTTTGTCCTGAATTTTGACCTCCTGTCCTGAATTTTTGTCCTGAATTTTGACCCTTTGTACTGAATTTTTACACTCACCGTCCTGAATTTGCACCCATGCCAGTTGGTCACCCTAAGGTCGGAGAGTGTGGCACATGATGCAAAGCTACACACAAACACTTGGTTTCACAGTTACAGGCTGAAGTAACAGCAATGATGGTAATGGTGGTCAGCTGGGTCCGTAAGATTGGGAAACTGCAGACAGACTGTTAATTGGATGACTTTCGAAGTTCTGGAATTTTAGACGTCCTTGGTTTGGTTAGGTTTGATTTGGTTTGGAATGTTTTTATAACTGGGGAGTTTTCAGAGACAAACTCCGGTTTCAGAATCAGTGCTCAGGCCAATCTCAAAAAGTCCACCACTAACTGCAAGGAGCAGGCAACAACAGCGGGGGGAACAGAATCAAGGGCATAAGCAAAAATATATGCATATGCATAGAAAGCTCTCCCCCCCAGTAGGGTCCTCCTTATGATATGGCCTCTCCTGCACCAAAGAGAGTAAGGCACACAGAGATAGCCCCTCCACTGCTCGTGCTTCCCTGCCGTACACCCAAGCCTATCCGTCTCCACGAGTAAACCAGGTGCAGCGACAAGCGGGGCAGAGCCAAGCAAGCAGCAGTGAGGCTTAGTGACAGTACCTCAAGACTGCAAAAGCGGCCTGATGACCTCCTGCTACCGGTCGTGTATGGCCCAAAAATCAGGCAAGGTGGTGCCTGAGATGCACCTGCGATGGATGACTCCCAATCGGGGACTCTGATCCTACAGACTCCCTCGGGCTCCCACTAGCTCCAGCTCTCCACTTTCCTTGTGCGGCTTGCGGCGTATGGTCGGATGTGGTCAGGCATGGTGTCATTGTCAGGGGAGGAGAATTGCAGCAGCGGCCAGCACGAATCGGAGGTAGGGGTGCAGGGGCGGGAGGGGGGAGGTTGCAGGGGAAGCAGTTGTTAAAAAATAAAATTAAAAAGTTAGCTTCTCGCCACTTCCTCGCCGCATCTCTCCTCTGTAGTCCTCCCTCGCTGGCCTGAACAGGAAACACACCCAGGCTCCCAGTCAGCCAATCACATGCCTTAGTAGTGTTGTGATTTATCTGAGCGCTGTGTTTTGGCGCTCAGACGCTGACTGGGAGCCTGGGCATGTTCTCCATGCTGGCTGTAATGTAGCCTGCGTGGAGAACATGCGAAATGAGCAAGACTGTTTGGCCGGCCCGAGAGACTGCAGCACACATAGAAATAGGAAGTAACAAGGAGAAATAAAGATATTTCTCCTCGTTACGCCTCGCCTGGTAGGTGTTTTTTTTTACGCTTTCCCAGGTTTACAAGGTCCTGTAAATCTGGGAATACATCAAGAACCATGGGGGTTGTGTGGGAACACCCACACAATGCCCATGGAATGCCTTCCCAGGGCAGAGTAACCCAACGCAGCGATTTGCGCTGTGCTGCGCTGTGTTACTCCAGATTTTGGAACCACTCAGAGCAACCCAAAGTGGCTTTGCATGGCTTAAAAAATCTGACTTAAGGTTTGTGTCACTCTTGCACCACATTGCATGGAGCAAGTGCAACGCAAACCGGGTCATAAATATAGCCCTACGGGTTTAAAAATATTTACGAGGAAGCCCTTCAGGAGGTGCTTCACCCTTTGAGGTTGCCTCAATGGCAGTGTGAGAAATTGGGTTGAGGTGGGTGAAACCCTTCTCAAGCAACAGCCCCTATCCTTGTCAGGGTGAACTACAAATAGTCACTAAATTAACCTTTGCTGAACCCTCTAGTAGCTTAGCGCAAAAGCAGTCAGGCTTAACTTAGAGGCAATGTGTAGAGTATTTATGCAGCACGCAAACAGTAATAAAATGAAAATACAAGGAAAATCCCACACCAATTTGGAAAAAGAGTTAAATTTATTAAATAATTTGACACCAAAAGGACAAAAATAAAATCTGTAAAAACAGAGATATGCAATTTTAAAGATTTAAGGTGAGTATAGTGCCTAAAAGCCCAAAGCGCCAATCGCAGTTATTTGGTCATGCGAGAACTGGTGAAAGTCACAAGTTCAGGCCACCCACGATGGAGCACGGGCTGGATACATGAACCAGGGTAGTCCCACTGAAAAAGTAACCTTCTAAAGTCCAGCACGAAGAGTCCAGCTCACGCTGGAGGAGGCCACGAGGAGTAGGGAGAGTGTTGCGGATGGTAGTTGTTTGAGAGCACACAGCAGGCCAGACATCACAGACACTGTCAATGCAGTGTGAAGATCCTGTCGGGTGTCGCAGATAGTTGTTGCTGGAGATTCACATTGGCAGTCACCATGGTCTATCGATGCTGGTCACCATAGGACAAAGAGTTGGGTTCACGTGGGTGGTTGTCACGGGTGGCAATATCTTGCCACGAACAGGCTCGTTCACGGTCGTAAAGAGCCCAAAACGTCTGGATTTCCCCTTGTCTTCAAGAAGAAGCTTAACTGATGCCATACCAAAGGTCCAGGACCTGGGAGGAACATCTTGGGGATCAGGAACACACTCCTGCAGAGGCTAGCAGGCCTCAGGCAGGTCCAATTGCAGATCCAGTGCAGCAGATCAGCTAGGCAGTTGCAGGGAGACCTCGGGAGCTTGTTGCATCCCTGTAGCTCAGAATTCCTTTTCAGATAGCAGGGCAGACCTCAAGCAGCAGGGCAGTCCTTCTTGCTAACGCCTCACCTGAAGACTCCGGCCTTGACCACTGATGGGTACAGACCAGTAGGCAGTCTGCCACTTACCCACAAGTTTTAATTATTTTTTTGAGCTCCAATGTCTCTGCCTCTGTAATGCCTCGATAGTAGTGCATACGGTCAGCGTTTCACCGGCCTAATTTACCAGTTTAATTCTGGTTAAAATACTGTGTGCCTTGAGACAGTAAATCACTACCCTTGCAAGCTTTTAAAGAGAAAATCTCCCCTGCAGGACATCGTGTCCCCCTGCAGGTCCATTAATGGCCCATTTCAAGGTGTCCTCCCGATCAGGATGACCCAATATGTAGGAGTCATACCCTACCTACTTACCAGATACCAGGTGCTCACAAGCCTTGTCCCGATGATGACCTCAGATCGTATACTGATTCCTTTTTTTACTGTATAAAAATAATCCAAGGAGTCTTACATTGTGTCTTTGTTAGATGATGCATGTTTTTTATTGCACGCTTGTGACTGCATGTTCTTTCCCTTTATTGTGAGCACTGGATCTTATTTGATACTATTTGATCGATATACTTTGAATATTCTGCAGTAAAAAATATGCAATAAATAAATTAATTGCAGTTAAAAACACCAGTTTTGTGCCTACTTTAGCAATTGCCTTGGTATATTAATGAATTATCTAGTTATAAAGTTTCCTAGACCAGATCCTTCCTTGTTTACATTATTTATTATCCATAGTGAACATTGTGTTGGACCTGGCATTTGTGCAGGGTTATCCCTAAACGTTTTGCTTCCTTCCTTCCATTTTTTCTGACCTTTTGTGTTGGTTTTAGGACTCTGGGCACTTTACCACTGCTATTTAGTGCTAAAGTGCATATGCTCTCTGTGTAAATTGTAATTCTGATTGGTTCTCCATGATTGGCATAAATGATTTACTGGTAAGTCCCTGGTAAAGTGCACTTGGTGTGCCCAGGGTCTGTAAATCAAATGCTACTAGTAGGCCTGCAGCACTGATTGTGTCACCGGCACAAGCAGCTTTTCAAATGTGTCTCAGACCTGCCACTGCAGTGTCTGTGTGCACAGTTTTAAACTGCCATGTCGACCTGGCAAGTACACCCACTTGCCAGGCCTAATCTTTCCCTTTTATGACATGTAAGGCACCCCTAAGGCAGCCCCATGGGAAGGGTGCAGTGTACTTAAAAGGTAGGCCATGTAGTGGTGTGTTTTTACATGTCCTGATAGTGAAATACTGTGCATTTCATTTTTCACTATTGCAAGGCTATCTCTTCCATAGGTTAACATGGGGTCTGCCTTGAAACACCTTTCCAGTGCAAATTGGAAGATGATAGGATGTTGGAGTTTGGACTCCCTTAACTCAGAATTTAATAACACACCTTTTTGAGTAAAGGTGGTTTTTAAATTATGTGATTGGAAGTGCCACTTTTAAAAAGTGGACATTTCCTTGCTTGACCATCCTGTGCCTCTGCTTGCCTTTGGAATCAATGTCTGGTTTAGACTGACAGCTGGGCTTTCCTGCATACACTCTAGACAGTCACACAAAGGGAGTTGAGGTGTGCCCTGAATATCCTGATGGCTCATCCTCTGGTTGATGGGCTTTCCTGAGCTAGAATGGTGGGAGGAGTTGTCACTGACACCTGAATAGGGCTGTACCTGGCTTCACACAATGCTGTCTCCACCCCCTGTAGTGCATCTGGGGAAGAGCAGGAAAGGGCAAGGTTTTGTGCACAACAAAGACTTTTCTTTGAAGTTTGCCACTTCAAAGACCAAAAGAGGTATAAGGATTGGACCTATAACCCCACAACTTTAGAACTCTTTTGGACTAAGGAACCTGCCAAGAAGAAGAGCTGGAGAAGCTGTCAGGAGGGACTTCCACTTTGCTGTGTGCTTTGCCGTGTTGGCCTGCTGCTTGCTGCTTCTGTCTTGGGCAGTGAAAGGACTGGACTGAACTTTCTGCAACTTATTTCTTGAGTTTCTTCAAGGGCTTGAAGTAGAGCTTGCCTCCTGTTGGAAGTCTCAGGAACATCAAAGACTTCAAGTTCATCTGCCATTAGCACAGGCACTCTGTTTGCTTTATGCTGCAGCAGAAGAAAACAAACTATGACACCTTCAACGACGTCGCTGCCATCTCCGTGACCTGATGGCACCGCCAGGAGCATTGCCCTGCTTCACAACGCAACCCCGGTCTATTCCGCCGCTGCCACATAACGCCGTCACGAAGCCACTGCTTACACCATGATCTGTGGGCACCGCACTGCCTCCCTTCACATCACCGCCACTCCATGCCAACATCAACGCCGCTGCCTGCATCGTGGCCTGTGGAAACCGCTCATGAGGTACACAAAGCATCGCCCCATCCCACACCGCAGCCCGGTCCACCAACATCTATGCCATCGACTCCAGCATCGTCAACCGACACTGATGCCTGTACCACGACCTGGGGGCACTGCACGAAGCATTGCCCCACTTCGCATCGCAACCTTGGGTCTACCAACTACATCACTTCAGCAACATCGATGCTGCTGCCTGCACCATTACCTGTGGTTACTGCACGTCACATCACCAGGCTTCACTCCGCAGCCCGGGTCTCACCGACAACGACGGACACCATCAACGAGCCGCTGCCTGCACCGTGACCTGTGGGCACCGCACGTCACATTGTCCCACTTCCCACTGCCGCCCCAACACCATTGATGCTAGCGCTCCTGACTTCAACCTCACGGAGTTCGAGCCGCAATGAGTATTACTTAAAGGGCCCTATAACTCCTGCATCAACCTCAAGGAACCAACCCCTGCTGACGTCGGCTACGCCGCCTCTTTGGAGTCAATCACAAGGTCCACAATGTGTTTAAAGGTGTGAAGCAGGTCCAGGAATCCTAAAACTGGATGAGATCGCCTTCATTAATTGATAATTATATTTTTGATAATTATTTTTAGAGGAACTTTGCTCGAGGCGCTGGACCTTTCCAGCTTCATATCTATAACTGTGCAGTGAGGGTTTAAGCATGTGCTCCTCTTTGGATAATAGTAGTAGTTTCAAACATGCGAAGAGTTTCCTTTTTAGATCTGTTATTTTTTAGAGAAAAGCCAATGCCGTGTGTCGTCTTCCAAAATCTTTATTAGTTACATCCTTGTTTTTTCATACACAGTATTTACATGTGTGCTCTGGAGGTGCAACAGCCGACACGTGTTTCGCCCTAGATGGTCAATGAGACCAGGGCTTTCTCAAGGCTGTAAGAGATGTAATGTGAAAATATAAATAAAATAAAATAGAATTCAAGACCCCATTCATAGAACACCAACCGGTGCATGGTGTGTGATCTTGAAGTAAGTGCCTATTATAGAGTGAATACAGATACATTAAAAAAGTGAAACAGTGCAGCGACCATCATTTATAGAACAAAAGAGAATGTGCTCATTGCGATGGTGTTCCATGCATCTGTGAGCTAGAACAGATAGCACATTATTAATAGGTGAGGTGCTGGCTATAGAAGATTGAAAGTATTAATACTTATCGTGCCTCTAAAGTTTAATGCGCAGTGCATGCTTATGCTGGAGGTTATGCAAGGACAAGATTGATTTATGTCAGAGTATAGACAGGAATTCTAATAGTCCTCTGTAGCCCGCAAGATTGAACATGCATTTAAGTATTATTGATCCAGCTTAATCATGTAAGAATGCAGTCTATCGTTAATATATGATACATTTCCATTGTGCCTTATTGGTTATTCTGAAAATCAGAGAACAATTCTCTTATGGTGCAGAACATAAATCTTCAAAGCAGTACATAGTAATTGCTGATTTCTGTAAAAGAGGAAAATGGAGGGAGGAACAGAGTCATCGAACTGTGAACAGAGAAGAGAAAAGCTTTTCTCTGCTTATGTCATTATTTTCAAAGGCAGAGGGGCAGGACCATAGGTAGTTAAGAGAAGAAGATGATCATTCTATTCAAGTAGTGTATTATAGTTGCAGCAAGACGGTGGCATTTTGTTATATGGGGCCAAGCTAAGGCAAAAATTCAATCTTTAGACGCATAGATGTATTTTGCGCAGTCAACATTTGTGCAGCAATCTCTCGATATTTAGAGCAGGATATAAGCGTAGTGCCGTGTGCTACAACCTCAGCACCGGAATTAACGGGACATGATATGTTAGTATACAGTCTCTAGTATGCATCAACCTCTACTATGTAACACTACGAGAGTAGAGGAGTACATCTGCGGGTTTCAGAAACATTTGAATGAGACCGTGCTACTTGGGACGAAGGCGGTCTCTCAGCAATAGTTGCTAAATTGTGCCTGGGGGTAGCGCATGCCAGCCATTGTCATGTAATAATAGTGCGCGCTAATTTTACTCCGCTTCGGCCGAACTAAAATATTTGGTATTGCGTTAGAGGGACATAGTGTCAAAGTTATCTAATGAGAGCAAATGCGTGTTATCTTGAGTAGCGCAATGACCATTAGCGGACATGTAACTTACTTTGACAGCGAAGTAGTGGTCCCGGGTCAATCCCTCATACGAATCTTCTGGCGAGCTATCGGCATCCTCGATGGCTGCCATCTTTAAATAGGTATAGTTAATAGAAAGAACCTGGGAGTACGGTCATAAAACAGTGGGCGCCATTACTAAGTGGTATGAAAGTTAGGAGGGAGATAATTGTGTGTATGTAATAGGACTATAGTGTCTAGAGGTTTTTAGAGATTTTTACTATTTAGGGTTTATTTTATTTCGAAGCACTCCTCAGCCGTGTGCGGGCATTTCGCTAGCCTAACAGCATGATAACTAGTAACATGACAGATCCGCGTAGCGATCACAATGGTGGGCTATCCGCTTTTACTATGGCTGCCATCTTAGAGTGGATATGGCTTACCGGAACGCCTAGTGAGGTTCCTATCCGGCATTGGTTGTCATTACTAAATGATGAAACGAAAAAGTATGTCATGTTGTGGATATATCTACAGTGTATAAATGCCACAGTTTTACAGGGCATTATGACAAAGAAAAGATGGCAGTAGTGTAGGCGGAAATTTCGATTGATGAATATTCCGAGTTTGTTATCATGCTGTTAGGCTAGCGAAATGCCCGCCCACGGCTGAGGAGTGCTCAACTATACCTATTTAAAGATGGCAGCCATCGAGGACGCCGATAGCTCGCCAGAAGATTCGTATGAGGGATTGACCCGGGACCACTACTCCGCTGTCAAAGTAAGTTACATGCCCGCTAATGGTCATTGCGCTACTCAAGATAACACGCATTTGCTCTCATTAGATAACTTTGACACTATGTCCCTCTAACGCAATACCAAATATTTTAGTTCGGCAAAGCGGAGTAAAATTAGCGCGCACTATTTTTGCCTTAGCCTGGCCCCATATAACAAAATGCAACCGTTTTGCTGCAACTGTAATACACTACTTGAATAGAATGATCATCTTCTTCTCTTAACTACCTACGGTCCTGCCCCTCTGCCTTTTTAAATAATGACATAAGCAGAGAAAAGCTTTTCTCTTCTCTGTTCACAGTTCGATGACTCTGTTCCTCCCTCCATTTTCCTTTTTTACAGAAATCAGCATTTACTATGTACTGCTTTAAAATGTTATGTTCTGCACCATAAGAGAACTGTTCTCTGATTTTCAGAATAACCAATAAGGTACAATGGAAATGTATCATATATTAACGATAGACTGCATTCTTACATGATTAAGCTGGATCAATAATACTTAAATGCATGTTCAATCAAGCGGGCTACAGAGCACAATTAGAATTCCTGTCTATACTCTGACATAAATCAATCTTGTCCTTGCATGACCTCCAGCATAAGCATGCACTGCGCATTAAACTTTACAGGCACGATAAGTATTAATACTTTCAATCTTCTATAGCCAGCACCTCACCTATTAATAAAGCCCTACACACCATGCACCGGTTGGTGTTCTATGAATGGGGTCTTGAATTCTATTTATTTTATTTATATTTTCACATTACATCTCTTACAGCCTTGAGGAAGCCCTGGTCTCATTGACCATCTAGGGCGAAACACGTGTCGGCTGTTGCACCTCCAGAGCACACATGTAAATACTGTGTATGAAAAAACAAGGATGTAACTAATAAAGATTTTGGAAGACGACACACGGCATTGACTTTTCTCTAAAAAACAACAGATCTAAAAAGGAAACTCTTCGCATGTTTGAAACTACTACTATTATCCAAAGAGGAGCACATGCTTAAACCCTCACTGCACAAGGTCCACAATGCACTGCATTTCCAAGGTACTGTTTGCTGGTCTTCCCGACACCATAGCTGGCCCATGACCTCGCGGTCGGCCTGAACTGTTGGATTTGTTGTTCACGATGCCATGATAGCCCCGGATGGAGCTATCGACTTTGAGGAACTGTATTTAAAAGGTTATTCTTGCAAAATTCATATCTTGAGTACTGTATGTTGGATTTTTATCGTTTTGGTCTTGTTTTAAGCAGATAAATATTGGCCTTTTTTTAAAAACTGAGGTGGTGTCATTTTGTAGTGTTTTCACTGTATTACTGTGTGTTATGTGCAAATACTTTACCCATTGCCTCTGAGATAAGCCTGACTGCTCATGCCAAGCTACCAAAGGGGAGATCAGGGGTTATTTTAGGTGTGTAACTCCCTCATCCTGATTAGAAAGAAGGGTCTCTACTTGGACAGAGTGCAAGCCACTGCCAACTAGAGACCCCCATTTCTAACACACAGTTTTTTTACAATAAAAGTTATATCATAGGCATCGGAAAAATGCAACCAGAAACTGCTTTTATTGAGAGCTGAATATCCCTTTCTTTTTGTATTTACACATTGTAAACTCTATTGGGAGGATTTAAATGTCTATTAAGGACTTTCCCCTGTATGTAATCTTCAGCTGGATTCGCCACCAGGAACCCTTGTAGTGTCTGAATCACTTTCGTTACTTTTGCTGTGCTGTCTAGCACTGTTTGTGCCCAGTTCCCATTCTGCAGAACTGTCCGTAGTGTGTACGGCATGTTTTTTTTAGAAAGTATGGCTACTTTGTCATTTTTCACATGTGTTTTAAAGTCAGGACCCTTCACTTCCTTCTTTACAGTAACCTTAGCACTTCCTTCTGAATCCCCCAAACCCCTGAGTATAGTCGTCTCTGCGCTTGTAATCGATTCAACTCCTTCTCTGCATCCTCCTATCATTAGAGTCCTGAAAAGAACAGTAAGAACGGGCAACAGAATACCTTTACCTTTAATATGTGGTTTTACCGCCAATGTCCCTAAGGTATCAAGGCCCACGGAGGTGTAGGCCTCAGCTATGATTTTTGGTAGCTCTTGTTCATGATCATGTATTGGAACCGCTGCCAATCTCTGATGTATAGCTAGTGCTGATGCCTCTGCAATGGAGGACACTGCAGCAAAATTACCTATTAATTTCATACCTAGATCCAGGGCTGGTGCAGCTCAGTGTTTGTTTTGCACCTGTTTAATCAAGTCTGGGAGTAAAGTCAATGAAGTTGTGCCATGCATATTAGTATAAATGTATGCAAAATGCTTCCCCAGGTGTTACACTCCTCTACGGGTGTTGTGTGAGGGTAGACCACTTCCAACTGGTTGGTCTTGCGAGCAATCCAGAAGGCTACTTTGTCATGCTTTATGTACACTTTTCTTATGATAACGTTTATTGTCTGTGGACTTATTGCCTGTATGGCAACTTTTCCCTGTGCCATAGGACTTACTGGAGCCTTTTTAGTATTTAATGTTCTTAGAACGTATTATAACAATAGCCTATTGGTTGCAACTAAGTTATTCAGTAGTGCTACTACTTCTGTTGCATTTAGTGCACTTGGATTTGGATATGTTGAACATCCTGCCAAGACTTGCAAGGTAGCCCCTTCAATACTCAGGGGCTCCAGTCTGAAACGTCTATGTGTATGTGGTAGGGGGCCTGCAAACCAATGTTGATGTTCCTGATATGTGAGAGGTATGTTTTATATTCATTAGTGTAAATCAAATGTTTAAAAGAACTCATTTAGATCTGACCACAGTAAATAATTAGAATCAAGCTAACGCCAAGTACTTTTTAAAGATGAAATCTGGTACAGGAATCTCTATCATTTTAACTTCCTTCATTTTGCTTAGCTTCCTTGCTAGGTAATTTGTGCTAAAACGCTGCTGCAGACGGACCTCTTTCCATAGATACTGTTAGAAATGGGGGGTCTCTAGTTGGCAGAGGTAGGTACCTTTGTCCAAATAGGGACCCTTGCTTCTAGTCATGGTAAGGGGGATACACTACTAAAATAACCCCTGCTCACCCCCTTGGTAGCTTGGCACGAGCAGGCAGGCTTATCTCAGAGGCAGTGTGTAAAGCATTTGTGAACACATACAGTAACCGAGTGACAACAGTACAGATGGACACCACACAGGTTGTAGTATAAAAATAAGTATTTTTATATAGACTTAACACAAGACCCAAAACGAGAAAAATCCACAATACAATACGAAAATATGAATGTCAAATGGTAGAAAATAGCTCAGTTCAATAAAGATGATAAATGCGACACTTTACTCTCAATGTACCTTTGGATGCGTAACGCAAAACAAACAAAAGGGCCGCAGGGAAGGTGATGCTTCGATTCCTTACACGCAGAAAGGAGGATGCGTCGGTTTCTTACTGCAGCCCGGTTCCGATGCGATGATGATTCGGTGCGATGCGAGAAAATGGCGTCTTGCTTGCGGTGCGACAATGTAGACGGGATGCGTGCACGCCCGACGGCCGTGCGGTGACTCAGTGATCTTCTGAGCCACGACAGGCCCTGCGACACGCTTCTCCGGTGATGCGCCGGCGTCCTCTGTGGCGGCGGCACGCTTCTCCGGTGATGCGATGGCGACAGCGGCAGCGGCGGCACGCTTACTCCGCGATGCGACGACAACTGCTGCGGCCGCACGCTTCTCCGATGATGCGGGGCGCTTCGGTGGTGCGACAGCGGCAGCAGCGGCACGCTTACTCTGCGATGCGATGACAACTGCTGTGGCGGCGACACGCTTCCTCTTCGTTGCGTCACGCTTCCAGCTCCCAGCGACACGCAGTCTCTCAGAAGGCCCAACAGCAGTAGGCACTTCAATTCCCAGCAAGGGAATTCAGGAGGGGAGCTGGGGGTGAGATCTTGTATCCCTGAGACTTCAGGCAGGAGGCAAGCTCAATGTTCAAGCCCTTGGAGATCTTCTGCAAGATGATGAAAGCACACTCAGTCCTTTTCTCCTTTCTTTGGCAATAAAGTAACCACTGCAGGCCAACCCCAACAACACGCAGCATAGGGGTAGTCTCCTCCTTCAGCTTCCTGGTTCTTCTCCTCAGCAAAGGTTCGTCTTGATTCCCAGAAGTAATCTAAAATCTTGGGGTCTGGGTCCCAATATTTATACCACAAAAGTCTTTGGGGCATATTATCAAGGGCAGTATCGCCACTTTAGCTGCACTTTTTGCCGCTAAAGCGGCGATATTTTTATCGCCCTATTAGCAAGCTGTCGCTAACAGCTGTTAGCGACAGCTTTATGGCGAAAGCGGCCGTTTCCTGGCCGCTTTGCATGTCAGCGATAATTATCGCTAATGACATGCAAAGTAGGCGTTCCCAACTAAAAGCGACTGAAAACAGTCGCAAACACAACTTCCCCCTATTACCAATGCCCGCGAAGCGATAAAATAATTCGCGCTAACCGCGATTATCGCTGGAATCTAACACCTCTTTAAAACTTGACTTAACCATTCTAGTCAATGGGAGGTGGATTGTAAGGTTAAGTCCTCACCTACCTATTAGCAAGCTTTTCATTAGCGCATGGAATTTATCGCTGGATTTCACGCGCTATTGCTGGGTTTCGCCGCTATCGCTGGATTTTCTATCGCCTTGGAGATAAGCGTTGATAATAACGCGTTATCTCCGCGATGTAATCCAGCGATAGCCGGCGATAAAAAAATAAGCGCTAAGTGTGCTTTGCAATAATTATCGCACATCCTTGGTAATATGCCCCTTTGTTCTCTGAAGGCAGAGAGTGTCTGTGCCTGACCAAAACCAGTTCTGTGCAGCTTCCTGGCAGGAGGTGGAGACAGCATTGTTGAAAGCAGACCTGGCCCAGGTAGCTGAAAGGACATCTCCTCCCCCTACTCTCTATTCTATGAGGGCTCAGGGGAGTGAAAGGAAATCCCTGCCCCCTATTCAGCCCAGCCCTGACCAATCAGACTGATGGAGCCCAAGCCCTCCTGTCACTCACAAACCAGACAAGCAATACACAACCTAGCAGAGGCAGGCCGGATGGTTAGGCAAGAAAATACCTACTTTCTAAAAGTGGTATTTTCAAACACAGAATGTTAAAACCAACTTCACTAAAAGATGTATTTTATCATTCTGAGTTCAGGCATACTAAATTCGTTTTTCTACCATGTTCCCTGGGTCAGTTAGGATTATAAGATGTTATAATCAAACTGCCCATTCTGGCCTATGGGGACAGGTAGCCTTGCAATAGTGAAAAACGAAATTGGCTGTAATTCACTATCAGGACATGCCACACACATCAGGGCATGTCCTACCTCTTACATACAATGCACCCTGCCCGCAGGCCTACCTTAGGGGTGAGTAACATGCAGAAAAGGGAAGGTTTGGGGACTGGTAAGTGGGTGCACTTACCAAGTCGACATGGCAGCCCCAGACTGCCCACAGGCTCTGCAATGGCAGGCCTGAGACATGCTTTCCAAGCTGCTCCGGTGGGTGTCACAACCAGTGCTGCAAGCCCACCAGCAGCATTTGATTTACAGGCCCTGGGCACACGCGGTGCATTGTACTAGGGTCTGACAGTAAATCAAATAAGCCAATCATGGAGTCACTAATCCATTACATCACTTTACAAGGAGAGCATATGCACTTTAGCACTGATCAGCAGTGGTAAAGTGCCCAGAGTCGTAAAACCAACAAAAACAGGTCAGAAAGAATACAGGAGGAAGGCAAAAAGTTCAGGGATGACCCTGCAAAAAGGGCCAAGTCCAACAGATACTGATTTTTAAAACTCATCTCAATCTCCATTTATTGGTTAATCGATATTTCAGCTCTCAGAGCAGTATCCTGATGTTGTGTGTAATTATGGAATTAACTTTGAACTGTTTTGACCATTTGCTTGAACACTAAAAACTGAGATTTATACGTTCTGCTAAAGTTCCTGATGCAGAACAGGACAGAGTTAAAGTAGATTTCCATACATGCACACACACGTTGATGGGAAAATGGGTTCAAATATTCTAAACCACTAGTAATGACTATGTGTGGCATTCCACATATCTCTTTTCTCCCACTGCGCCATTATAAACAGGGGCCCATCTTATGCAGATCAGTACTGATCCTGCTAATCATGGGAACAACCCATCCTGAAGGGCCAGCCGAAGCCCCTCTCAACAAGGACACACAAGCATCCCCGGACCGGTTTAGGGATTGTTAGGTCTTATATGTGAGGTACAGCTTGGATCCTGGCACAAAGAGCAATGGACTCACTTCTGGGCATACCCTTGGCCACGTAGGGAGTTAAATCAGACACATAAAAGGTGATGGGAAGAATGCTAGCAAATAGTCTAAACCACTAGTATTCCCTCTAGGTATCACTTCAACCCATCGTTCTTTTCCCACAATGCCACTCTAGACAAAGGTCTGCCTTATTCGAATCAGTGCCATCTGCCTTATTCGAATCAGTGCCAACTCTTCTTCGGGAACCGTCCATCCTAAACAGCCAAGCGAGGCCCCCTCCAGAAGGGAACAAAAGCAACGCCAGACTGGAGAGTTGATCCCCTGAAAAGTGTTCAGGGCGGAAGGAGTGTTCAACATTTCGAGTGAGTGTACTGGTGTAAATGAATCCAGTGGAAAAGGCAATCCTTAAGGTGGCTGTCATATTGCATAAACAAAAGGAGATAGGAAGTATGCCATACCACTTAGAATCAAATCCTTTTCCAACATCAAGAGTTAAAAACGGGGCTTCCTTGCGAAAATGGTGTATTTATCTCATACAATCAGTCATATCTGTTTTTGATAGACCGCCATCTTGATTTTGAACCTCCTCTTTATTGATTTCTTTTTGTCTTTTAAACAAATTGAGGCATTTCAGCCAGTACACTCATTCACATCTGTCGTATAGAAATTATGTGACTGGGTCAGTTAATGAAAATTGAAAAAGCAATATAATGTCGATTTCTGTTAAAAACTCAAGTGTCGCATGCTTAGTTTCTTTGCTGCTGGGAAGTCGCACAGTGGCGATTTCCGTAGTCGTCTGGTTTTTATTACTGCTGGACAGGAAAATCATTCGGTTAAGAACTAGCTGCTAAAGGTTATGTGTAGCCTAAAGTTCACCGGTCCACATCCAGCCGTCTCATTATTTCATCCTTCTGAGGTTAATATAGTGAGTACTATTAAGATGGGTTTTGGTAACTAACACCTGTTAATTACATTGCATTAAACGGGAAATTTGGGATAGCAAGCCCTTTATAAATAAGACATTATTACTATTAATATTTTTAAAATCATAACTCCACATTGTATGTTGTAATGTGTCGCTAATTTTTTACTTTTCTTAGACATGCAGAACATACATATTTCAGAGATTAGAACAAAAGCTAGACGGGCCGAAATTAAGATGAGATCACAAAAGACGTGCATGCAAATAAAACTGCAACATTTACATTTTGAAGCATGAATATAGTGCATATTCTGAAATGTAGGCTAAATAATTTGATATTTGGCACATGAATGATGTTCAGTTTCCCAAGTTAAAATATTACTTTCTCCAATATTCTTATTTTATCATTTATAAGGTTTGGGACAAAGTAGTTTATCATAATTCCACTAGATGGCAGCCGAGCTCAAAGAATAAATACACAGAGCACTACGTGCAAAACGAAGTGTGTTTTTACAATGATAAATGCCTCATGGTGATAATGGGGCCTGTTAAAAAAGATGCATTTACAGGTAAGTAAATTTACACGGGTACATTTACTCTTACACTTTGTAATAAATTTACTACATTTGATTATTCACCACTTCCGAGTAGTAACTTACTAACTTGTAGTACAAATCTACACCCTCTGAAACAGGTGATGGAAGCAAATTTATGGGCCTCATTCACAAAAGTCAAAATACACTTTAGTGTAAGTTTACTATTTTTTGCTATTCACAAACTCCGAGTTAATAGTAAGTTTACAACAGCGGAGCTTCCGCAGTCGGGGCGGAGAACTCAGCACATACGCACATAGGACACATTCGTTAAGCATATATAAAATACTTTTGTTTTATTTCTGAATAGTTTTTTATATGTACTATATTTTTATGAAAACCCTCTTTTAAAAATGTTGATCTATCTGATATAATTGAATTCGGAAGGTATGAATTTATTTAACTAACTGTGATATTACTGTTTTAAGGTTGAGCATGTTTTCAATGTCAATGAATATTAAATACCAGAATTAAATCATGTGCTATGTTACTCAAGCAGGACAGTGTTCAATCAATTTGGGGCCAAGTGTCCTGGTGTTCCTGCACCCAATATTACGGGATGCAGGAACACAAGCCCTGATTTCCTGGAACGAATCTCACCCCGTAGACTCGCCTGCGAGTGCACAAGCACAGCTAGGTCCCAACATAACTCCTACAACACAGGGGAGCATAGAAAGCTGCCATCCGTAGCCCCTGAGTCTGCACTATCGGGGGCAGGTGGTAAATAGGAGCAGAGAAGTCCTCGCAATTAGGGATAACCTTGTGGAAAGAACCCTGAACTTCTGGATCTGCATGGTTATTCCCCATTCTGGGGGACTGGGTCTCATAATTCCATAGTCCAGGGATGCAATTCCTGGGTGGAATCAGTGATTCTTGCATACCCCCTCTTGCATTTTGATACCCCCTACATTGTGCAACGTCTAATTAGGCCCTTGTAGTGATATTGGGCTCCAACCTGTCCACGAATTGCCATATTAACAGCATTATTCGCCTGAACATTACCAACTCAATCTATCGTGGAGACTGACATTTCTCGAGGTTTCTTGTGACGGGTACAATAGAGCTAGGCTAGCCAGGGCCATTATTGAAGCTAAATGATATTTAAATTTAGAAAGAACAACAAATAACAGTGCCTACAAGCAATGCACGCCTTAATGCGCTCCCCTGGTACTCCCCAACGTTTGCATTTTGGCAGTTGCTAAAAACCATACATCCTTTTGCTATCAATTGAAAAATAGGACATTTTTTGACAAGGATAACACACCGACAGTCATATATGCACAAAACAGATTTGTATATCAAGAGTCAAGCAATAATTTTATATCATTCTTTAAGTTTCTTTCCAAGGATAAATTGGAAATAGCCATCACACCGATCATTGTTTTGTTCCAAACACAAACTTTCTCAGGGCTGTGAGATAAAACAAAATAAATCAATATCCTTAAAATCACAGCCATTTCTGGGTTTAGATATGAAAAGAGCATGGTGAACAAAAGTCTCACTATTACCACACCGTATCCTGCCAGTGTGTACACATTGACCAGACATACTAAGCATTTTAATGGTCACAAATACTCCAATTCTGCATTTGCAACTGGTAAAATATGTGTTCGTTTATACTAATTCAATTTTAGGAGGCAGAGAAGTTTTTCCAAGGCCCTAAAATGGGATTACAAATGGATATCGATTTGTTTTCTGGAAGGGTCATGTTATAGGCATCCCTTCCTCCCTTCCATATAACAAATCAGTATCTTCTGTTTGGGAGGTAGTAATGTATTTAAAAAAGAGAAGGTGTCCCAAAGTCCCGTAGTAAATATAAAAAAAAGTTTGTTGAAGAGTACGCAGTGATCCATGGGACCACTGCCAATTCTTAAACTTTAAAAAAAATCTTTTTTAGTTAATACAGCTTCATTTCCTTTAAGGAAGAGGGGCTGCATTTAAAAAAAAAAACTTTTTTGAAAATCAGTCAGATATTTGACGACATGGAGATCCTTGCAGTACACCATCCCTTTGACTGTGGCCAAACGGAGTGAGTCGCAATCTGCAACCTACCTAATGAGTGTTAATTAGGTAGGTCCCATTGCAACTCAAGAGAGCACTCATGCAGAATCACATTCTACATGGAGCACCAGAGAACATAATACACATACAGACCCAGATTTACTAAAGAATCATGCAATGCAGCGCGGCAGGTAAAGTTGCTGCACTGCATTACGCCAATGTGAGAGAACAGAACAACGCCATATCTACTAAGATGTGGCGCTTTCCTGCTCTCTTCCCGCACTAGCGCACTTTATACTGTCATGCGCCAACACAGACACCCATGTGCCCTAGTGCAAGGGTGTCTGCTTTGTGGGAGGCATAGTTTTTGTACAAGAAGGTGCCCCTTCCTGTGCAAATACTATGCTTTAAGGTGTTTGCCTCTTTGAATGTGTGCTGTAAGAGGAAAAAGCAAGGAGAAATGAAAACATTTCTCCTCATTATGCCTACCTGAAGTAGGCATAGGATATTGCTGCAAATCCCTGTCTACAATTCTTTGCATACATGGATTTGCATCAAAACCATGGGTGGTTGCATGGAAACTCCCAACAACCACACATGGAACACTCCCTTGAAACAAAGTAACACAAAGCCACACATTCAGCAGCTTTGTGTTACTTTTGATTACAAACCAGTGCAAAATGCGATTTGTGTTGAATTGTAAATACCAAAACAACACTTTGCATCGGGTTTGCGTTAAAAAACGTAACGCAAAACCAACACAAAGTCTTTGTAAACCTGGCCCACAATGTCCAAGGCATGACACACAGGCAATAGCTTGCTATATGATTTCAGTAACACACGGATGCAGCAGTCATATACAGACGTGTTCTAGTACAATTATGACATTGCAAAATGTTTACTTTTGTCTACTAAAGCAAATAGCACTTTGGTGTCTATAATCACTATTTCAAGATTCTTAAGTAGCAGTTTATCACCAGTTCTCAGTGTAGAAATAATTCTCATGGTTCGTGCACGAAGTATGTCACAATAAAGAGTGGCAAAATATCACCCTACCATAATATCGTATCAAGAATATTGACGATCACAATGCTGTGATTTTCAATGCATATCAGTAAGTATAGATTTACTAGTCTTAACTTCCCATTTATTTAGGTAAATGGGAGTTTAGAATAGTAAATCTATAATTACCTACTTAAACTTCGCTTCATGATGCTGTGGTAATCGATAGCCTGTTTACGATATTTTAGCAAAATGATGATTACAACTCAGTATTGTGGTAAAGCACCTACCTTCCTTACCTCTGGAAAAGCTCTGAAAACTTGTACTAGGAATCCAAACAACCATCTCGCATACTGAATGAATCATAGACTAGACTAGTCACTGGGGCCGATGGTGCAGTGGGTTTCAGTGAAACAGGGGGCTTGAGGTTATATATCATGACGCCTTTCCCGCTATGTTCACCTCTGCTTCAAATTCAGCGTTTGAAGGTTTGTTTTTTAAATTAGAGCTTACTAAGACCCAGTAGTTCACTGGACTTCTGTTGTATAGACCACCAGGCCCAAAAGGCCTTTTTCTTGATGCAACCGGTCTGGCCCTGGAATCGCCCATAATTACATCTGACTTTACATTGTTGGGTGATCTCAATTTCCATTTAGAGAATCATAATGGCACTGACACAGATGCACTGCTTGATTTAATGTCTAGATTTGGTTTAGAGCAACGTGGGGTCGTACCCTAGAATGTATTTTTTCCAATTGTACATCCATTGTTAAGTTGGCAATACTGCCAGTAACTTGGTCTGATCATAGTGTGGTTAGCTGAGAATTTTCTCTGTGTTTTAATTCGGTTCCTGAGAAGGTTTCTGGGAAACCAATTCTCTCCCGAGCTTGGCAACGGATGAAAGCGCAGGAACTCAATTCGGTTTTGATCAACTCCCAGCGGCTCGAGTTAAATGAACTGAATTAAATGGTATCCAACTATTCTTCCTGGCTGACTGCAACTGTTGATGTGTTGGCCCCAGTCAAACAGATTTCATCGAGAAGTAAACCCACGTCTCTTTGGTTTGGTGAAATGCTTCAGGAAGCCAAGAAAGCCTGTCGTAAACAAGAGCGTATTTGGAGGAAAAACTATGATAATAATGAAAAAGAAAAATATAAATCTTTGCTGGCAGAATATAAAAAACTCATACTTAAGGAAAATCTGAGTACTTGATTAGCTCTATTGAAGCAGCCAGCGGCTCCTCTAAGGCCCTTTTTCAAGTCATCACTAAACTCTCTTCTCCTGCTGTTAAGAGCATGGAAGGTGTTAATCAGGATTTCTGCAACTCCTTAGCGTTGTTTTTTCTGAACAAAGTAAAGACTATTTTTAATAAATTATCTTCTAATTCATCTATACCTTTTATTAGGAAGGATACCCTCCTCGAGGATAATAACAAGGCTTCTCTCTCTGAGTTTAATCTCCTCTCAGAAGATCAAGTTAGACAGCTGGTTCTCTCCACAAAATTTGGCTCGCCTCACGATCCCTGCCCTCCTCAAATTTTGCATCTTATATCTGACTTGGTGGCTGTTCAATTGACGTCCATTTTTAACACTGTGTTTAGGATAAGCACTTTCCAAAAGTTTGGAAATTCGCATCAATTCTTCAGCTGCTTAAGAAATCCAATATGATCATCCTTGACCCAAACAGCTATAGACCAATCTCTAGGCTGCCCTTCCCAGTTAAACTGATTGAGGAAGAAATTAACTCTCAGCTATCAGCTTTTTTGGTTAATAATCAGCTGCTGGATGATTTCCAATTTGGGTTTCACAAGGGGCACTCCACCAAATCAGCTCTCATTGTAGCCACTGAGATAATCAGGGTTAAAGTTGACAGTGGGGGCAATGCTGCCCTCAAATTACTCGACTTGACTGCGGCCTTCCACACGGTCAATCATGACATTCTGATTGACCGGTTGGAAGGCCTGGGTATAGATGGTGTGGTTCTAGCTCTATTTAGATCCTTTCTGACTGAGAGAGTCCGAAAGGTATCCCTGGTTAAATTTACATCTAAATCATTTTCTTTATCGTGTGGGGTCCTCCAGGGCTCTTCAGTAAGACCAACCCTTTTCAACATTTCTGTAACACCGCTAGTGGCCGTTGTAAAATCTTTTGGGTTGAGCTTGTATCATATGCTGATGAGACACAAATTGTTGTTTCCCTGTCCAGGAAAGTCCCAGACCCTAACGAGACGTTCAGTAACTGTATGAGGGAGGTAGGCTCGTGGATGGATGATAATTGCCTTAGATTGAATTCCTCAAAAACTGAGGTTGTCTTATTTGGGAACAACACTTCTTTTTGGAATCCCACTTGGTGGCCAGATGAATGGGGTTCACTTCCGGCGCCAGTGAAAAAGGTGACAAATCTGGGAATACTGATAGATGACAAGCTCACCTACAAAGATCAAGTAAATAAGGTCATCTCTACTTCCTTCTTCATGTCACCCCTATGGTAGGCCCTTCAGTCCTGAGGGCAGGGTGCTTGGTTACAAGTGTGAGGGTGCCCCTGCATGAGCAGGACACCCCTACAAACTGCAGAGTCAATTCTCCAGGCTTTGTAAGTGCGGTCAGCCATTTTAAGGTATATAGTGGGCATCAGTCATTACAAGATGTCTAAATTATTTAGTAGTTGCACCGAACCTGTTCATGTTTGGTATCAAACATGTTGGAATCATACCCCAACACTTATTCCAGTGCTGGAAGTATGATCCCATGTACTGGTGGGGCTCCTCAGAGGACCCCCCTGTACTCACGGTAACAGCCTTTCAGGGTCCGCCAGCAAGCTAGTGCTGCTACCGACCACAGACATGATTCTGCCCTCCTGCTGCTGAGCTGAGCTCAAGCAGGGGAAGGTAAAACAAAAGGATTCCTGTCACAGGGAAGTGTGACCAACTCCCAGACAGGATTTAGGGCCACATGTATCAACCAATTTTGCGTTCTTAAATGGGCCGATTTGCAGAATCGTCCCTTTGAGAACGCAAAAAAGGCTTTTTACATGTATCAAACCATATTTTGCAATTCGGTAACCTGTTACCGAATCGCAAAATGGGTTTGCGATTCGGTATTTGGAAGGGGCGTGTTTAGGGCCTCCCTTCCAAATAGCGAATCCTAATGGTATGTATGAATGTTTTGTGACCTTGAATGCGGTCGCAAAACATTCACATTTTACCAGCTACTTCAAGCAGGTGGCAATCCATTCGCAAATGGGAAGGGGTACCCAAGGGACACCTTCCCCCTTGGGAATGGTTGTAAAAACGTTTTTTAAGAGCACGCAGCGTTCCATGGACCACTGCCTGACCTTAAAAAATGTAAAGAAAACCTTTCTTTTTTTTTTTTAAACGCAACCCGTTTTCTTTTAAGGAAAACGAGCTGCATTTTAAAAAAAAGATTGCTTTGTTTAAAAGCAATCACGGACATGGTGGTCCACTGACCCCAGCAGGTCACCATCCGCGTGATTTTAGCAATTCCCAGGGGGGTCGCAAATTGCGATCTACCTCATTAATATTAATGATGTAGGTCGATTTGCACCCACTAGGAATCTGTAAATGAAACTCATGGAGTTTCATACATTGAAAATAGCGATTACCTAATTGCGATTCTCAGAAAATCGCAATTAGGTAATCGCAATTTCCAAATTTGATACATGTGGCCCTTAGTGAATTGGGCTGGGGTGGGGGCGCTTTCCATCGCCACCAGACTGCTTTGAAGGGCACATTTGGTGCCCTCCTTGCATACTCCAGTTTGAGCCAGTTCAGGAACCCTTGGTTACCGCTCTGGCGTGAAACTGGACAAAGGACAGGGGGGCATCCTCTCCTCTGTCCAGCCCCCACTGGGAGGGACCCCCGAGTCATTGCAACCCTTTCCCTAGGGTGCTTAATGTTATGTTATGTTAGCAGTTTGTAAAGAGCATGGTTACTCCAATCCGGAGTGTCCCCGTGCTAGATTCCAGCTGCAAACCAAGTGAGAGCGCCGCTACAATATTAAGAGGCCAAACCATTTCTGAAAAGCCAGGTTTTCAAGTGTTTTCAGAAGGGGACCTTAGAAGGTTCTAATCTGAGATTAAGTGGTAGCCGATTCCACAGTTTGGCAGCTAGGAAGCTGAAAGAGCTGCCACCAAGGCATGTTCTACGGAACTTAGGAATTATAGTCAAGGCCGTTCCTGATGATCTCAAACATCGACTAGGAAGATATAGTTTAATCAAAGGGAAAAGATAGCGAGGCCCTTTCTGGTTGAGGATCCTATGTACAAAGCATAGAGCTTTGTAGGAAATTCTCTCCTCAATGGGAAGCCAATTGAGTTTGCCAGGGCTGGCCCAGTCGATGTACGTCTGGAGATATTCAGGCTCAGTCATGCCGCCGCATTTTGTGCCCTTTGGAGCATTTTAAGCCTGCCCTTAGAGGCCCCCAGATAAGGTATGTTACAATAATCCATCCGCGATACTACAAGTGCTTGGATTACTGTTCTTTTAGCAAGGTCTGGCAAGAGCCCTAAGATCTTACAAATCATTTTTAATGTTCCAAAACAGGTACCGACAAGGGTTCGGCAACTGGTCTTCAAATGATAAGGTGGAATTGAACTAAATACCAAGGTTTCTCACCTTCGGTTGGGGGACGGGCATAGGTCCTAGCTCATTCGGCCTTCACGCAGTGGACCATATGGATGGTTGTTCGCCTACCACCAAGATTTCTGTTTAATTTGCGTTAAGTCTAAGACAACTGGCGTTCATCCATCGGGCTAGGTTTACCAGGCATGTCTTAAAATCATCCATGGCTTCGCAGCACCAAAGTTATCAATTGGGTATCGTCAGCATAGGATACTGTTTTGACACCATGGTGCTCAATTTCTTCAGCGAGAGGCTGCATATACAAATTGAACAAAGTCGGGCTCAAGGCCGAGCCTTGAGGCACTCCCTGCTGCAATGATAGTATCTTGGAAGTGCAGGGTTGCTGGGAGACCTGAAAAGTGCAGCCCTGCTAAAAGTCCGCAATCCAGCCCAGCGCTAAGCCCCCCACCCCAGAGTTCCATAGCTGTTCTAATAACAGGCCATGTGAGACCGTATCGAAAGCTGCGCTTAAGTCAAGCAAGACTATGGCCGCTGACTTGCCCTCATCCGCCGCGAGACGCAGTGACTCTGAGGTGAATAGGAGTGCCAATTCTGGGCTGAAGGGAGGCCTAAAGCCAGACTGTGTCTCATGCAAGAGCTCCTTCTCTTCCACAAAATGTATCCGTTTTTGGTTGACGAATTTTTCAGCGACTTTAGCAAAGAAAGGCAACAAGGATATGGGTCTTAGATTCTCCGGTCTGAAAGGATCTAATGATGGTTTCTTCAGAAGTTGAACTACCATGGCGTGTTTCCAATCAGAGGGAACATGACCTGATGAAAAAGATAAGTTTAGCAGGTCGCGGAGCAAGGGGGCAATTGCCTCCCTCCCACAATTCAATATGGCGGGGGAAGCAGGATCAAATGGCGATTCAGTTTTTACTGTGGACATAAGGCCATAGGTTTCAACCACCGAGATGGGTTTCAGACTGAGAAAGCCTCCCGGTGAGGTGATTGGTGGAAGGTCAGGTAGAGGGAACTGAAAGTTCCTAGCATTCTCAGGGAAAGATGCATAGATGGTATCGATCTTTTCAAATAAGTAGAGTGCAATCTGATCACAATGAGTAGTTGAGGGAGGGGTTGATACAGCCGTTCATTCTAAGGAGGTCAGTGATTTGACTATCTGAAAGAGTTCCCTAGAAGAGTTTTTAGACTGTTCAATTTTCTTGGCATAGAATTGGGCATGCGAGTGCGTCAAGTCTTTGTGGTATTCTTTCAGAGCATCTAGATAGATATTTTTATCATCTACATTATAGTTTTTCCGCCATATGCGATCCATCCACTTGCACGCTTTCTTCTTCGCTAGCAGTTCCTCTGTAAACCATTCCACCAAGGGTTTGGAGCACGTGCTCCTAATCAATTTCATGGGAGCAAGAGAGTCTAAAGCCTGATTAATGCACCCTATGTGAAATGTGAGGGCAAGGGTTAAGTTCTAAAGGTTCCTGATTCAAAACTGCAGTGAAGGCTTGTGGCATGATGAGGGACCATTTGCGTGCTCTTCTCTTAAGGGCTCCTCTGTGGGTGGCTCCTCAGATTCATCGTGTAATAAGACTCACCTCTGAAACCAAGACAATCTTCAACCATCTGGACACTTGGACTTTGTTGGACTTCGACTGGAAATGAGATTGTATCAAGGAAGACACCTGCTGCTCCTGGTCTCGCTGTTCTTCAAGTCTTCTGCATCATCTGTGTCTGTGCTACATCCAGGTTCTCCAGAAGGCCTGTGGGCATCAAGGACATCCGAGGTAATCTCCCTTAGAGTGAAGGAGTCACTCCCCTGCATCTGCAGGCACCGTAACGAAGCTGACCGATCTGCTGCTCCTGTTTCCTATGGATTTCTAAGGCCCAGCTACACAGGTGGTGGTTCTGCAGCTCCCTAGAGGCCTGATCTGTCTTCTCTGCAATTTTGAGGACAGTATCTCTCGTCTGAGCCGCTGGGATAAAAACCCTTGTGCACTGCATCGACTTGCCATTGCCAAGGCTTGTTGGCTCTGCACTCCAGAGATCTTCGGATTACAAGAAGCACCAGCCTCCAGCACCTCATCCCTTGAAGATCAGGATCCTCACTGCATCCTCTGCACCATGGGCCTCCATCTTTGGTGAGCTGCTTGAGGTTCTCTTGCGACTCCTGTGCCTCCAGCCTGTGGGTCCTCTTGAGGGTCTTCCTTTGCTTCAGTGGGCTCCCTTGCTTGCTTAGGGACTGCTCTGACTCTCCTGCACTTGGTGAGTCATTGCCATGTGCATCACCCAATCCAGCTAAGGAGCAAATGGTCACCAGGGTAGAGCCTTGCACCTGCAAAGCACCAAGAGACCAAGGCAACCCTATCGAAGTTAGAAACCAAGTGTCCAGGGGCTATCTGACAGCCCATGTGCCCCTGTGTCCAGTTGGCAAGCACACTGATCGTTAAGTCACCTACCCTGGCGGTTGCATGAACAACGTCATCTGATCCTGTCAGTGTTCCTGCAGTGGCCCTCAGGTGGCCCACAAGCAGCCCTGCACAGTCCACGTGGTATCGTAGCAGCCCCGCATAAGGGCCTCAAGGACATTCCTGCACCCAGGGATCCTGGCACGAGAGATGGTCTGGAAGCGGCTCCACCGACAAGGTGCAGGAAGGAACCGGGGCTTTGGAGGATAACGTCCTAAGCATCATCAACGCCATTCCTGTTCTGGCAGATTGGTCATCATAGTGCCCAGGTGCCCTCAAGGAAAGACTCTGTAGCTGGACTCCACCGACGTTCCTGATGCACCAAGTTTGAGTTGTCCGACACCAACAGCATCACCGCAAGAGCACACAGGTCCATCCAACAGTATGCAAGTGGACATTGATCTGATGGACAGGCTGCCAAAGAAGCCTTACTCCATCGATGCATTGTTCGTGCCCGGTAGTTGCTGGTTAAATTATGGACATGTGCCGAGATGCCCGGGTGCTCCCAGCTGTACCTATCCACCGTTGTCCTGTGGACTGCTTCTCAAGACCGAGAGACTGAGTGGTGTCCCATGTGCATAGTTTATTTCCATAGGTTGGAATTTGTTTTGTTTTAATAAAGTTTGGGAGGAATGTTGTGTCGTGCTGGACACGTTCTAGTGTTGTAGCAGGCACTTGTATTGCCAGCCACTCCCTCGAGGGCTGGACACACTTGCACCTAACATCCATTCACCACAGGCGTCACGAGTGACGTGAGCCTGCAAATAAAAGAGCTAGAGTGCACGTGCTTCGAGCCAGTTTACTAACTATCACCCAATGTCTGTGTCACTTATTTTAGCAGTATGTGGGCCTAGGGCCCACAACTCTACAGGCACTTCTTGCTATATGGGGCCCTGGCGGGCAGGATTTGCGCCTGGTGGGGAGGGGGCTCCTCAGAACCAGAAATTCCTTCGCTACCTTTTCCTTATCACGGGAACGACGAGGGCGATCACCCTGCTGTATCGTGCCTTGTTAAAACCGGCCCAGACGGACCTTTTGCAATTGCCCTCCGCTGGGATACAGATTGAGATCCACGCTCAGTGACACTACCTGGTGGAAGAAGGTCATGACATTTACCCTCAAGGTATCACGGAATGCCAGATTTAAGCTTATCCAGTTTTACTTCTTACACTGGGCATGTCACCCCACAGCAATTACACGCTATGTTCCCCGCGACCTCATCGAAATGCCCCCGCTGCCGTGCGGCCGAGGCGAGGTTTTTTCATATGGTGTGGTCTTGCCCGCTCCTGACCCCGTATTGGGACACCGTATTACGAGTGGTGAGCCAGGCCACTAACAGACACTTCGATTGCTCCCCGCAGTTATGCTTGCTGGGTTTACACGCATGCAGAGCGGCTCAGAAGGTGACGGACAGGTTCACAGATCTAGCACTAATACTTGCAAGGCGGCAACTCACGATGAGCTTGAAGTCAGCCGATGGACCGGATCTGCGGATTTGGAGCAGAGAATTAATTAAGTGGGCGGACTGTGAGAGGCATAACAATGGGAGGAGGCAGAGGAGTGCGAAGAGTCCACATACTATCCTCATGGGATGCTATTTTGGTGTTGAGCCCGAGACTGGATGTTCGAGAGAGTCTACCGACTGTGAGGCTCGCCCTTCAATGCCGACCTCGAACTCTGGGCTGCCATCACAGTCCCATAGAATATCTGCCGAGGTTGGGACGCATAATCCCCAATAGAGTGATAGTGGGTGGTTGAGTGCTGGACTGAGTGTGGGATGGATGAGTGGAGGTACTGTTATGGCTTCCCTCCTGCATTGGGGGGTCAAGGTCGTTCCCAACAGGCCGGGACGACATGGGGGGCCTCCGTTACAGAGCTCGACAAAAGGCCATGTACGAGGGATACCAGTATAGTTAACTTCGGTCTGCTGTATGTAATGATTATGATCAAGGCTCCTGGTTTTTCGTTTAAACTGATTTTGCATATAAATACAGACGGAAAATTATTTTACCTTTGTCTGTATTTATAAATAGAAACGGTAAAATGCCAGTAAATATTTTAACTAAGAGATTTTTTGGTAGCTACAATAACGTCACATGTTTGCCTTTGTGGATTGGTCAACCAGGTTTCAGTTGCTTTGGACGCTAGCTTTTTGTTAGGGTTCCCCTGTGAAATGGATAAAAAAAAAAAGAAACTCTTTAGCTGGAAATATTGTATTTTTCTGACATTTTTCTCTTCCAAAGTGCAGCCTTGGGACGGAGAAAAAGAAAGACATTTTTTTGTCAAAACACGTCAAAATAAATAAGTAAAACAAGACACAGTGGTCGCAAAGTGGCCAGATTGGTTCTATTCACACTCAAACACATTAGCACCACTTTACAGAGTTTGCCAGTTAAGCGCTACTCTCGTTTTCTCATCATTCTTTGAACAGCATTGTTTTCCCCGGGTGGGGAAGTGCACCATTCCTGGAGGTACTGCAGTAGGTTGTTGCCATAACAAAGGAAGACGGTAAGGGGCCATCAGGCCTCTTTTTGTTGTAGTATGCTGGCTGGGAGCTAGGGGGTGTTGAGGAGACGCACACCTAAAAGCAGTCCCTGTATATAAAAGATAGGCATGCACTGTAGGAATGTTAGATGCGTTGGTCTGTCCCAGTATTTACACACATAACAATGTAAATACCTCTATGTTGTTTTATTTCTTTTATAGTGCTAGAGTGCTACTCATCCCAATGCAGGGTGTCAGAGTGCTTTACATCACACGTACACATTATACATTGACAATAAATCATGTGTATGTAAATCAATGTGTAGGATGTGTTACATAAGACAGTGAGGGTTACAAGGTGCAGTAGCCAGGGGCGTAGGAGACACTACATTTCTGGGGGGGACAAGGACAACAGTTTGGACTTTCCAGTGACCCGATATAAATCGACCATTGTCTGAGAACCGTACACTCCGTTAAATGAATACAATCGCATAGTTTTGTAGTGAAACATTGATAAAGGCAGGCATGTAGTCACAGTTTGCAAGTATGCTTTAATTGTTATTTACATTCACAAAGTAATTAGACCAAATGTTTTTGAATCTTACATGTTCATGCACCAAGCAAACAAAAGTGGGACGAAAAAGGAAGAATAAACTGAATGCTCTTTACGACATTCCTAAACCTCAAAATGCAATTGGACTAATATTGGAGTGTATTGGAGACAGGCTACAAGCACACAGAGCTGTAAGAGCAGAAAAATGTTCACTTTGTAAAAGTGGCATATATAAAATAGTAATATGAAATCCAACCTTACCAGTAAAGAAAATGTATCATTGCCATTCCAAAGATGCAACACATGGCACAGCTACTCCTTTCTAAACAGGAATTACAGCTCAAAAGAGTGTATTGAGGAATTCCCAATGTTAATCTATGAGAGGAGTAGGCCTCACAGAAGTGAAAAATGAATGTAGGTGTTTTTCACTCCAAGGACATGCAAAACATAAAAGTACATGTCCTACCTTTTAGTAACATAGCACCCTGCCCTATGGGCTACCTAGGGCCTACCTTAGGGGTGAAGTATGTGTAATAAAAGAGAAGTTTAAAGCTTGGCAAGGGGTTTTTAATACCAAGTTAACATGGCAATAAAACTGCACACACAGGCTCTGCAGTGGCAGGCCTCAGACATGTTTAAAGGGCTACTTGTGTGGGTGGCACAATCAGTGCTGCAGACCCACGAGCAGCATTTAATTTACAGGCCCTGGGTATATGGTATACCACTGTAACAAGGCACTTATAAGTAAATTAAATATGCTAGTTGTGTATACACCAATGTTACCATGTTTGGGGGAGAAGCACATGCACTTTAGCACTGGTCAGCTGTGGTAAAGTGCTCTGAGTCCTGAGGCCAACAAAAAGAATAAGCAAAAAGAGGAGGTAAGCATACAACTACGCAGCTCATACAGCTCGTACACACGCTACGGCTGATAGAGCAGGACGGCTACTTGCCTGGCTGCTAAAACAGGAGAGCAATCACGCCCCGATTGGAGCCATACGCATATCGGATGGGACCCTAGTGTACAGGCAACGAGAGATACATAAGGCAATGAAGGACCACTACGCCCAATTGTACCAATCTAGGGGACGCTGCCCTGGTCATGACCTGGAGAGATTCTTGGAATCCGTCCAACTACCCACAGCCTCAGAGGCGCATCAGGAGGCGCTTAATAGCCCCCTCACTCTAGAGGAGATTGGGGAAGCGGTTGGGTCCATGGCGTCCGGAAAAACGCCTGGGCCGGATGGCCTGCCTGCCGAATATTATAAAGCCTACCGCGAGTCTCTAGTGCAACACCTCCACACACTATATACTACTGCACTGGAGGAGTGTACATTGCCCCCTCGATGCGTGAAGCATACCTGGTGTCCCTGCCAAAGCCAGATAGAGACCCCCACAGTCCTAGGTTCATATAGACCCTTAGCGTTACTCAACACGGACTATAAGATACTCGCTAAAGTACTAGCGTAAAGACTGGCGCTAGTAGTCCCCGAGTTGGTCCATGCTGACCAAAATGGATTTGTGCCTGCACGGAGCACGTCACTGAGCCTGCGGAGGTTCTTCAGGGTGGCGACAGATGCCGTACAGGAGTGGCCCCTAGCGGGATGTCTCATGTTAGACCTGGAAAAAGCATTTGACTGCTTAGAGTGGGGCTATCTGTCAGCAGTGTTGCTGCGATACGAACTAGGCCCGGGGTTCCTACAGATGGTCGACTTATTATACAAAAATCCCACGGTCCGGGTGCGGTTAGGGCCATACATCTCTGATGCCATACCAGTGCGCAGAGGTACTAGACAGGGCTGCCCCCTGTCTCCCCTCCTGTTTGCACTGGAGATAGAGCCCCTAGCGGCAGCGATACGTGCAACACTGGGAGATGGAATACCTTTGGGGGACGCGGTGCACCAAGTGTCGCTATATGCGGATGACCTACTGGTCTACGTAAAGGACATAGAAAACATACCGAATCAGCTAGCACATTTACTGCGGGACTTCGCCGCCATTTCGGGACTCCGAGTGAATGCTGGCATATCCTGCATTTATGCGTTCAGTGAGGGAACTCACGATCCAGGATACACTCTGAATGGCACAAGGGTACAGTGGCGGGAGTGCACCTTCCGCTACCTGGGGATACAGGTATATCGCCAACCGAAAGACCTGTTCGATGGAAACCTGGGGAGGGCCGTAACAGCAATCAAGTCGCAGGTGCGCTTCTGGAGCACACTTCCACTGACGGTCACTGGCAGGGTAGCGCTGGCTAAAATGGTGATCCTTCCCCGGCTCCTGTATTACTTTGTTAATTTACCTCTCTATGTTCCTGCAGCCTTCTTCGCCACACTCACTAAACTGCTCAGAGACTTTATCTGGGGGGACGCCCGACATAGAATGGCACTAGCGAAACTATATTTACCCACTGACCAGGGAGGCCTTGCCGCGCCTTGTTTTGAACACTATTATCTGGCTGCCCAGCTGCAGTGGATAGCACGCTGGCTCGCGGATAGGGGCCGTGAAGATACGGCGACTATGCTGCCACCGCACTCACTGGAGCAAATAGTCAGGATCTTTCACCCTGCTGCCAAAGTCACACCACCAGCGCCGCTTCTACTAGCAGTGGCATACAAATGCTATCGCAGGTGCCTATATCTTACTAGAGCTATTGTCCCTTATGCACCCGCAATACCACTGGAAGGATCCCCTAGTGGGCATGGGGTACTCACACCTCTTTCGCTCACGGAATGGCGAGAAGCCGATATACAGACCCTGGGGGATCTGTATCGAGATGGTGCACTTATACCGTCTGAGTCCTTGGTGGCGGATGAGGGACTCCCACCGGGGCAATTCCTAACACACCGCTCACTAGTGGCGACGCTGACTGCCAGATGGGGGGACATAACCACGGAATCGAGTCAACACCTTACCGTACAGTACTTGCACGTTATGGGACGTGGCAGACACCTAGTTCGCTGGTTTGCGGCGTCACTCCGAACCCATGTAGCGATAAATCTAGATCCACTCCGCCGCAAATGGGAACTGGACCTGGGGCGACAATTGGCAGATAAAGAATGGGAAAGGATACTTAAAAGTCCAGTGCGTATACCTAGAAATATGAGGTTCCGACAAATACAACTATTTATTGTCCATAGAGCATATCTTTCGCCTGCGACGATCAACAGGTATTTTCACCGCACGGATGCGACATGTCCCAGATGTGCCGAACAAGGGGCTGAGTTGATACACATGTTGTGGAGTTGTCCCAGACTATGCACATATTGGCACACAATCAGCAGGCTGTTGCATGTATGCACAGGCCGCGATATACCCTTTGAATGGACTGTATACCTATTGCACCATTTTAGAAGGACCCCGCCACAAAAGTAACATCCCGGTTCCTGGACCTGGGACTGGTGGTCGCTAAGCACCTTCTAACTAAGCGGTGGAAGGCGCAGGACCCACCACACACGCGAGCCTGGCGCTGCTCGCTTTTAGCATGGGCCAAAGAGGAGGGAATCGCCATCCTGCGGGAAGAAACACTGGGACTACGGAAAGAACCCATAGCAACCCAATGGGAGGGACTACTCCGCGCATTACAACAAACGGAAGAGGAGGGCTCTGATGGGCAATCTGGGAGAGGGGATTGCGCGCAAGCAGTGGAAGGCGCACGCCCCGCTAACGAAATGCCGTGATATCCCAAGAACACATATTAATGAATAGATACTCAGCGCAGAAGTAGTCGCTGCTAGTACGTAGAGGCAACTACCAGGTGGATATAAACACTGGGGAGGTGGGAGTGGAGGGGAAATGGGGGGGATAAATACACATGTACCGGTCAACGCTGCTGTTGTTGTTATTGTTTTCTTTGTTCTCACTCATACCATCTGTTTAGAAGCCCACGGTGAATGAACTGAAAGGACTTTGCACAACGTCATTATGATAATATATTATTACTGAGCTGTAACCTCTGCAATTTGTAATATGGATCGAACGCCAAGGTCAAACTTGATCCTGTATGAACGACGCCTTAGGTGTCCATGGTATGCCCAGCATCCACACAAAGAAGGAAAAGTACACCAAATTGTTGGCAGATGGTCTTATGTCTAGATGAATATCCAACGTATGTGGCCTATCATAACTATGTAAAATTAAAATCAATAAAAACAGATTTAAACAAAAAAAGAGGAGGTAAGCATGCAAAAGGTTTGGGGGAAGACCACCATAAGGCTGGCAGGTCTAATAGTATGATATAGGATTCTGTGTGTCTGAGTATTGAAGTCAGTTGGATCCCTTTTGAATACCCCTGGCTTAGCAGGACACAAGAACGAGAGCGAGAATAGTTTCTCAAACACTGGAAGTTTATCGCCTGCATTCCTGTGACTGGAGGGTGAAGAAACCCTTAATGCTTCGCAAAGTATACAACACCATACAGAAACTTTTGTTGTCTAATCTATGAGAAGCGTTATTGCAGATCGATGATACGAGTGTAGAGTGCACTCAAACCGCATTATCTTGCACAAAAATGTAAGAAGCCCTAAGAGATAAATTTGCAATAAGAATTAGCCGTGTGTGGGATGCTCATAAAAATGGGATGTACAGTGTTTTTGTGGAAGAGAGATGCTTACCAATGTAAAAAGGCCTGCTGTGCGAGACACGTATGAGATGCTCACAGAAGATAGGTATAGTGAGATATGCAGAATGAGGTGTGTGGCAAAGCTCAGATATGAGGTATTAGTGATGAACACCAGAAACAGTGTTTGTGTGTGAAGCTTACAAATTAATAAGGTGGGTGGAAAGTCACAAATGAGTAGTGCATGGAATGCACTAAAGCACAAAAACTGTGTTATATGGGAGGCTCACAAAAACTATAAAATGCTCAAAACAAGCAAATACGCTCGCGCTAGGATTATTCAAGCTAAAATATTGAGCATTTAATTGAAACAATGATTGAAGGCGTGGAGGCCTTGCTCAATACTATGATGATCTATTTACAAGTGACATTTGGAGAGTTACGTATTAACAGTGAAGTAATCTTTGAGGAATAGTTATTGCTGCCATAAAAAAGGTCAGATGGGCCGGATAACTTGGATATGGGGGGTGATGCTTCAGAAGATGAGCCAGGGGTGTCCAACACCTATGACTCTGCTTCTGAGCATGTCCAGGAGGAGTTTGAAGACCCCTTACTGGAGAACTCTAGTCCCCCAGGGAATAGCTCTAGTGACAGAGGGGTGCCCTTGAGGTAGGACCCCCTTTACTCCTCCTGGGAGGGTACAAAGTGTTCAGGCAAGGTCCAATCAGGAGAGGTCCAGGTCCTCCACAGTTAATTCAACCTCCTCTGCCACTTCAACAGGGACCTCCATCTCTAGCAAAAGGGAGGATTCTTTAGAAAGGGAATACCATCTGATCAAAGTTGAGAGAGCCACGCTCAGAATCAAGAAGGAACAGTTGGCCCTAGATAAGGAAACCCTAGAATTACAGAGGGATAGGAAGAATTTGGGATTAGAATCCCATGGTGGCACCACTAGTGAACCTAGAGTTAGGGAACACTCCTTTGACACTAGAAACTTGAGCTGGATAGTCCCTCCTTACCAGCAGGGTGATGACATACATAAGTGGATTACTGCTTTAGAGAGGGCCTGTATAGTTCAGAAGGTTCCTCAGGGCAGTGGGCAGCTATCATGTGGCTCTCCTTGGCTAACAAAGGAAGAGACAAACTCTTGACTGTGAAGTAAGAAGTTGCCGACAATTACAAAGTCTTGAAGAGTGCCCTCATTGATGGGTTTGGGTTAACCACTGAGAAATACAGGGTTAAGTTTAGGGACACACAGAAGACAAACACTCAAGACTGGGTAGATTTTGTAAATAGTGCTATTAAGGCTCTGGAAGGCTGGCTTCATGGAAGTAATGTGCATGATTATGAGGGACTGTACAATTTACTTGCGAGGAAGCACATCTTTAACAACTGTCAAAATCAGCAAGTGCACCAGTACATGGTGGACTCGGATCTGACCTCTCCCCAAGAACTGGAAAAAAAGGCAGACAAGTGGGTCTGCACCAGGGTGAAACAAAAGTCTCATGGTGGTGGTGACCAGAAGAAGCAAGATTCTTCTAAGGCCCAAGAGAAAGGTGGGGAGAAATCTAAAGAAAAGAAAGTCTTCTGAAGGTCCTCAAAATCTTCCTCTGGGGGTAGGTCCCATTCCTCTTCCTCCTGTAACAAGATACTTTGGTGCTATTTGTGTAAGGAAAAAGGCCATGGGGCAAAGGATGCCAATTGCTCTAAGACTAGCACCAATACTGCTACTGCAACTCCTAAACCTCCTAGTGCCCCTAGCAATAGCACTGGTAGTAGTAGTGCCCACAAGAGTTTAGCTGTGTTAACCTTGGGTACTGAAGTGGGTTCTGGCCTAGTCAGGACACCCACTCAGGCTGTTTTAGTCTGTGATGGTGGCACTGAGCTTGCCACCCTTATTCTAAGTTCCACTAACTTAGGCAAATACAGATAACAACCTCTCATCAATGGTCAGGAAGCTGTGGCATACAGGGACACAGGGGCCAGTGTCACTATGGTGACAGAGAAACTTGTGTCTCCTGAGCAGATTCCACTAGGTCAGATTTACCAAGTGACCAATGCTAACAATACCAGGACAGATCATTCAATGGCAGTTGTCAATCTCAGCTGAGGAGGGGTAACTGACCCAAAGAGAGTTGTGGCATCCCCCGACCTACCTGTGGACTGTCTACTGGGCAATCATTTGGAAACTTCAGCCTGGTCTGAAGTGGAGTTCAGGACTCATGCAGAAATTATGGGAATTTCAGCCAGTGTCTTTGCTCTCACTAGGGCTGAGGCCAAGAAGTTAGGCACTGGGGGAGCTCTGGCTCCTGAAGAAATGGACCAGCCAGCTCCCAAGAGAAGGAGCAAGAAGGATAAAGATGTATCCCCCTCTCAGACTCCCTATGAGAATCAGCCTCCTGAGGGAGATGATCTCAGTACCTGTGAAGGAACTGTCCCAGAGGAGCTCACCTGACAAGGCAGAGCAACTGGGGGCAGGGGTCCTTCAATGGAAGACTTGAGTCTGGAGCAGAAGGCCTGGCCCTCTCTTGAACAACTCAGACATCAAGCTGCTGCTGAGGAAGCAGGGACTGTCAGTGGGTCCCACAGGACTTATTAGGAAGAAGGGCTCCTGTTTTCTGAAAGTAGAGACCCCAAGCCTGGTGCCACCAGGAGGTTGGTCATACCTCCGAATTTCAGGGGTTTCTTATTGACCCTGGCACGTGCCATTCCCCTTGCAGAACATCTTGGGCATAGCAAGACTTGGTGCAGGCTTGTCCCTCACTTTCACTGGCCCCACATGTCTGAAGACACCAAGGAGTTTTGTCACTCCTGTGTCACCTGCAAAGCCAGTGGTAAGTCAGGTGGCTCTACATAGGCACCCTTAATCCCACTACCAGTGGTTGGGGTTTCTTTTTAGAGGGTAGGGATAGACATTGTAGGTCCCTTAAACCCTCCAACTGCATCTGGACATTGGATATCTAGTTGGCATGGTCCACCACCACTAAGATAAAACTGAGGCCATTCCCCTTAGAACCACTGCAGCTCCTGTAGTGGCCAGGGCCCTCCTGGGAATCTTTTCCAGAGTTGGGTTCCCTAAGGAGGTCTTGTCAGACAGAAGTACTAACTTCATGTCTAGCTACATCACTGCTATGTGAAAAGAGTGTGGTGTTAACTATATGTTTAACACACCATACCATCCACAGGGCAATGGGGTGGTTGAAAGGTTCAAAAAGACCCTCCAAGGCATAATCATGGGGCTCCTAGAAAAGCTGAGGTAAAAATGGGATGTCTTACTACCTTCCCTTCTCTTTTCCTACAGAGATGTTCCTCAGAAGGGGGTGGGCTACAGCCCATTTGAACTTCTGTTTGGACATCCAGTTAGGGGTCCATTATGTCTAGTCAAAGAAGGATGGGAGCAACCTCCCAAGCCTCCTAAACAGGACATAGTAGACTATGTTCTGGGCCTGCGTTCTGACATGTCAGAGCATATGAATAAGGCCAGCAAAAACCTTGAGGCCAGCCAGGAGCTTCAGAAAGCTTGACATGACCAAAAGGCTGTACTTACTGTTTACCAGCCAGGACAGAAAGTGTGGGTGTTGGAGCCTGTGGCCCCAGCAGCTCTCCAAGAGAAGTGGAGTGACCCCCAAACTATACTGGAAAAGAAAGGTGAGGTCACCTACTTAGTTGACCTAGGTACTCCAAGAAGTCCCCACAGGGTACTTCATGTGATTCGCGCAAAACCATTTGTTGACAGGGCTGACATGAGCTTGTCATGGCCACTGATGAGGGACAGGAGGAAGAGAGTTACCCTCTCCCTGATCTCCTCTCTCAGGACCCTGTAGATAGATCAGTTGAATGAGTAGCCTTGTCAGACAGCCTCACTGATCAACAGCAAGCTGACTGTAGACAGGTTCTCAGTTTTCTGGTCTCTTTTCTCTGACACCCAGTCAAACCACCTGGTGTGCCCATGAAGTGGACACAGGTGACAGCCTGCCTGTGAAGAGTAAAATCTACAGACAGCCTGACCATGTCAGAGTTTGCATCAGGACAGAGGTCCAAAAGATGCCAGAGTTGGGAGTCATTGAGCCTTCAGATAGCCCTTGGGCTAGTCCTGTAGTCCTTGTACCAAAAACTCACACCCAGGATGGTAAGAGAGAGATGAGGTTTTGTTTTGACTATAGAGGCCTCAATGCAGTCACTAGGACTGATGCCCATCCAATTCCAAGGGCAGACTAACTGATTGATACTTTGGCCTCTGCCAAATATCTCAGTACATTTGACCTGACTGCTGGTTATTCACAAATCAGACTCAATGAGGATGCCAAACCAAAAACAGCATTTTCAACCCCCGGTGAGCATTATCAATTTATTGTGATGCTTTTTGGGTTGAAAAATGCACCTGTCACATTTCAGAGGCTGGTGAATAAAGTCTTAACAGGTCTGGAAGTCTATAGTGTGGCATATCTAGCATTTAGCTGTCAGAAGGCATTTGATAACCTGAAGCAAGCCAAGTGCTCTGCTCCAATTCTGCAAAGTCCTGACTACTCCAAACCATTCATTGTCTATACAGATGCTTCTGGGATAGGGATAGGTGCAGTATTGTCACAGCTTAATGCAGAGGGCCAGGATCAACCAGTATCTTTTATAAGCAGAAAGTAGATCCCCAGGGAGAAGCATTGGTCAGCTTCTGAGAGGGAGGCCTTTGCTGTGGTCTTGACCTTGAAGAAGTTGAGGCCATACCTGTTTGGCACTCACTTCATTGTTCAGACAGACCATAAGCCCCTCTTATGGCTTAAACAGATGAAGGGTGAAAACCTCAGACTTTTGAGGTGGTCCATTTCCCTATAGGGGATATACTTTTCAGTGGAACATAGACCTGGGAGTAACCATGCCAATGAAGATGGACTTTCCAGATATTTCCACTTAGGAAATGAAGACTTAAATGGCCTAGGTTAGCCTCGTCCTTACATTTGGGGGAGGGGGGGAGGCTGTAGGAAAGTAGGATCTGATTTCATGGTTACCCCCACTTTTTGCCTGGTGTCAGTGTGTTTTGACTGTAGACTGCTGGGATCCTGCTAGTCAGGACCCAAGCAACTGTGCTCTCTCCCCTAAATTGGCTCTAGTAAGTACTTTGGTACATCCACAATTGGCTACTGGTGTACCCTTATAAGTCGCTAGTATATGGTACTAAGGTAGCCAGGGCATAGGTACACCAGAGGCTCCAGTGGGCTGCAGCATGTTTTGTACCACCCATGGGAAACCACTAAAACTTGACTACAGGCCTTCCATTGCAGCTTGTCTGAGATGGTACTTGCACCTCTCACAGCAGATATACGTTTCCTTATATCTGAGGTCACTGCACTTAAAAACTATAAGTCACCCCTATGGTAGTCAGAGTGCTTGGTTACAAATGTGAGGGTGCCCCTGCATGAGCAGGTCACCCCTAAAAACCCTGGTGTCGATTCTCCAGGCTTTGTAAGAGCGGTCAGCCATTTTAAGCTATATAGTGGACATCAGTTATTACGAGATGTCTAACTATATAATAGCTGCACTGGACCTGGTCATGTTTTGCATCAAACATGTTGGAATCATACCCCAACACCGATTCCAGTGCTAGAAGAATGATCCCAAGTACTGGGGGCTCCTTAGGGGACCCCCCTGTACTCCAAGTAACAGCCTTTCAGGGTCTGCCAGCAACCTAGTGCTGCTGCCGACCACAGACACGATTCTGCCCTCTTGCTGCTGAGCTTGAGCAGGGGAAGGTAGAACAATAGGTTTCCTGTCACAGGGAGTGTGACCACCTCCCAGACAGGACTTGTGTATTCGGCAAGGGTGGGGGTGCTTGCCAGTGGCACCAGACTGCTTTGAAGAGCAAATTTGGTGCCCTCCTTGCATACTTCTGTTTGAGACAGTTCAGGAACCCCTGGTTTCCACTCTGGCGCGAAACTGGACAAAAAACAGGGGAGTATCCTCCCCTCTGTCCAGCCCCTCCTCTGGGAGGGACCCCCAAGTCGTTCCAACCCTTTCCCTATGGTACTTAAGGGCTCCCCCGTGGGTAGGTCCTCAGATTCTTCGTGGAACAAGACTCGCCTCTGAATCAAGATACTTTTCGACCCATTGGACATTTGGACTTCGTCTGACTTCAACTGGAACCGAGACTGCATCAAGGAAGACTCCTACTGCTCCTGGTCTCGCTGTTCTTCAAGTCTTCTGCATCGTCTGGGTCTGTGCTGCATCCAGGTTCTCCAGAAGGCCTGTGGGCATCAAGGACATCCGAAGTAATCTCCCTTGGCGTGAAGGAGTCACTCCCCTGAAGCTGCAGGCACAGCAACAAAGCTGACCGGTCTGCTGCTCATGTCATCCAACAGACTTCCCAAGGCCCAGCAACACAGGTGGTGGTTCTACAGCTCCCTAGAGGCCTGACCTGTCTTTGCTGCAATTTGGAGGACAGTATCCCTCATCGAAGCCACTGGGGCCAAACCCATGTGCACTGCATCGACTTGCCGTTGCCAAGGCTTATTTGCTCTGCACTCCAGAGATCTTTGGGCTACAAGAAGATTTAGCCTCTAGCACTTCATCCCTCAAAGATGAGCATCCTCACTGCATCCTCTGCACCGTGGGCCTCCATCTTTGGTGAGCTGCCTGAGGTCCTCTTGCGACTCCTGTGTCTTCGGCCTGTGGATCCTCTCGAGGGTCTTCCTTTTCTTCAGTGGGCTCCCCTGATTGCTCAGGCCTGCTCTGGTGAGTCGCTTGGATGTTACTGGTCCCAGTGTTTGCATCTTTTTGCTTTTCACACCAGTTACGACTACCAAGGCTTGTTGGTTCTCCCGCTAGACACCGACCACCTGAACACCGACACCCAATATGGGACAGCTCGTGCATGGCTCCTGGTCTTCCACAGCATCGCCTGGTCCTCTCAGCTGCAGCAACAAGGTCACCATCTTCACTCTTGAACCTCCCAACATGGGTGGGCATTGTGCTTCTGGGCCTCCTGGTCACTTCCGAGTTTCATAGACGCTGTCCCCTCTGCTTGCAGGTTCTCTTCTTAAAGAATCCACTCTTGGATTCCACGAGACTCCTTCACATGCTTCTTCAGAGGTATCTTCTTCGAAGTCTTCCATTGTCGTCTACGGCAGGTTCCGACGTCACTACACCCCTATGCACCCAGCTTCCCTGGTGCAGGTAACCTGGTTCCTGGGGCATCCACAGGTGGGGTGACTCTCCAACCTCCCGTCTTCCAAAGGGTTTCTTCGGGGTCCTCTGGGAAGGGTCCTTCTTCTGTAAAACTGCAACCGCGACTTCTCCAATGACTTCCATTAGGCACGAGGCTGTGTTTCCACTCTGCACACAGCCTCCCTGGGGTTCCTGGGTACTTACCTTGGGTAGTTCCTTGTGTCTCCATCTCCTATGAGTCTTCTGGTCCAAGTCCCGTTCTCCTTGAAGTTTGCATTCCACTTTCTAAGTATATGGTTTGGTCTTCCCCTGGACACAAGTGTATATTTGTGCTACTTACTTAATTATTTTGAAGTACTTTTGTGTGTATTGTTGATATCTCCGGGTAGGAGATATACCAATGTGTTAGTGATGGTGTTGCATAATAAATAGACTTATTTTTATAAACACTGTGGTTCTTTTTCATCTAATCTACACTGTTGATTAAATGTGGTAAAACAAACTGCTTTACACTACTTCAAGATAAGCCTGAAGGCTTCTCTCCACAGCTACCACTTTGAGAGCTTTCTATGGTTATCAAAGACCACTAAAATCACCATAAGGGTTGCCTGGATTAGTGCAAGGTGCATCACTCCTGAGAGTGTGCACCATATACTAACCCAGCCTCCTACAACCACTAACACCAGTTCTCCAATATACTTCTCCCACCAGGGCACAAGTCCTAAAAAAAAAGAAGTGGGGCACTAACCAAGTTAGGCACTATGTAAGTAACATCACAGCGCATGACATCGCACGTGACATCACAACCCATGACCTCACAGGGAGTGATATCACAAAAAATTACATCAGATTCTAAGACCTTGTATATGTAAGCAGGTCTATCATGAGTACATTTGAGCGCATTACAATATTTTACAAATTAGAGTTTGCGTCGGAGTTGTGCCAAAAAAGTGATGCAACCCCGGTGCAAGATCTAGGCCTCCACTTATACATTTATTTATTAAAACTCTGCCTGAAAGAAATTGGCAACAATGAGAAATGTGGCTGTATATCTGTTCTGCTTAATTGGTTGCAAAGTCTGTATTTAAAAATATCTTATCGGGTTAAGGCACCTGCTGCATAGATCTTTATGTACCCAGTAAATCGCAGGAATTAATAATAATAATGGAACTTTTCAATGGCCCATAGGCAAGACAAAAGTTCCTTC
This sequence comes from Calotriton arnoldi, assembly GCA_963921515.1. NCBI lineage: Eukaryota > Metazoa > Chordata > Amphibia > Caudata > Salamandridae > Calotriton > Calotriton arnoldi. The sequence continues at coordinate 339,068 of CAWUFW010011168.1, forward strand.
TCTATAACAGAGTACTGAGGTTCCCCATTCCTCAGAACTCTAGATGCAAAAGCAACAGTATTTTCACCGCTGGGTGAATCTTGGGTCAACACCCCCCCCCAGACCTACCTGACTTGCATCAACTGTAATACAGGAGGGTAACGCAGAATCATATGGTTTAAGGGCACCACTGTTGGTAAGACACTCTTTAACAAGACTCAGAGCTGACGCACACATTGATCTGACCAAGAAAAAATAACACCTTTCCTGAGCAGAGAACTAATGGGTCGCACTATGGAGGCATAATTGGGAATAAACTTAGAATAATATTCTAGTAGACCAAGCAAAGACTTGACTCCTGTTTTATCCACAGGAGCAGGAGCATGAGTTATCGCGTCTAACAGTCCTTGTCTGGGTCTAATTCCCTCTCCAGAAATATGGTGACCTAAATATTCAATTTCATTGCAGAGGAACTTGCACTTTTCTGACTTGACTACCACCCCACGATCCTTGAAAATCTCCAAAACCTTCCTTAACAGAGAATTATGCGATGGAATGTCTTTAGTGTGTATGAGAACATCGTCTTGAAATACAAGAACACCGTCGATCCCACCTAACATGTTTTGCATGACCCGTTGAAAAACGGAAGCCGCGGAGGCAAGCCCGAAAGGCATCCGTTTATATTGAAATGTGCCTAAAGGGGATATAAATGCGGTAAGGGGACGTGACTCTGGGTCTAGCTCTATCTGATGATATGCGCTGGCTAGATCCAGCTTTGAAAAATACCGAGACCCTCTGACACTGGAAAATAGATCACAAATTTTAGGTAGTGGGTGAGATTCGATCCAGATTTCTTTATTGAGAGACCTCAAATCAACATATACACGCAACCTACCACATTTCTTGCGTGCGACGACCAAGGGCGAAAGCCACAGAGAAGACTCTGTTGGTTCGATAATCCCTTGATCGCACAGGGACTTAAGTTCTGTCTCAAGATCGTCTCGCACACTGAAAGGTACACCCCTTAATTTATGTTTGACCGGAGAGGCACCATCTTTGACAACAATTCTATGCCTGAAACCACGAATTGTTCCAAGCCCACCAGAAAAAACTGATGGAAAACGTTCCTCCCACTTGCCAAAATCTTGCTCTTCAGAGATCACAAGAACTTGTTCAGGACAACCAGGTTTGAGAATCATCCCGAATAAGCCTTGGTGGTACCAGCCCAAAATGTTCAACCCTTTGACAGCAACATAAATCTTGCCACAAATTTTCCTATCTTTGAAAATTAACTCATCTTCAAAATACCCCAAAAGATCAATTTTGCGACCTTCGTACGAAACTGGAGAACGATCAGGAGGTTGGAGTAATCTGTCTCCCCATGTTTCGAAGAACAACTTTTGAGTCAACATAGTGATTCTTGCTCCTGAATCTACCAGCAAATTTAGTGGTTTACTTCCTATACAAATTTCAACAATAGGATCAACACATTCAATGGGATCATGAACGTTAGAAATATGATCATTAAATTCAGTAATTAGTGAAATAATTTCTGAATCAGATTCATAGTCTGACTCCAAAACGCTTGCAACAGACTTTTTCTGATCGTTGATATTTTTTTTTAAAACAAACCTTCGCAAAATGCCCTAATTTTTTACAGTAACTACATACTACATTGGCACCTGGACACTTCGCCCCTTTTTGGTGAGGAGAGTTACCACACCGGTAACACATTTGTTTGATATTTTGGAAGTCTGATGTACTTTTCCCTAAACCAGAGTTTCTGCTTGTCGAGTTTGTAGTTGAAAATCGTCAAGATTCGCTTTGTTTGGTCTTAGAGGTGCTAGAGACAACATTGACAGGATCGACATGTTTATCCTCTAATTCCTTCAAAGACACTTGAGAAGTCTCGATGCTTTTAGCTATTTTAATAGTTTTCTCCAGATTAGGATTGGCTAGAGACAGGAGCTTCTGGCGGATTTGTTTGTCTCTACAATGGCAAACAAATTGATCCCTGATCAATTGATCTGTGAACGTCTCGAATTGACAAACAGATGCTAAATTGCGTAATGTAGAAATATAAGCATCGACATCTTCACTTTCGTTTTGCTGCCTCTTAAAAAATGTATGTCGCAAAACCATCAGACTAGGTTGTTTGTCAAACCTTGTTTTAAGTTTTTTAATAGTGTCCCGGTAGTCATCAACATCATCCTCAGGGAGATGAACAATTTCAGGGAGGTGCTTGAAGATAGATCTGCCCTCAAAACCCAGAGAGTGAAGCAGAAGAATTTTTTTTCGTTCATTACTGAACCTAGAAGCACCAATAGCTCCCAGGTAAGTTTGAAAAGCGTCAAACCAAACCTCCCATCTGACAGGAGGATCTCCTGGAGATTCCAGAAAAGCGGGAGGAGGAGTTACAGATTGCATGTCTGTTATCCCACCTAAATAAAAACGATATCAGAAATGAGAGAAAATAAAATTTAAAAAAAAAAATTATTATTAACCCCTTCTGTGCTTCCGTCGGCCAACGGCCGTCGCGAGCACTACCTCGCTAGTGCTGCGCACGTCCGTTGGCCGACGCGGCCCCGCCCACTCTTTTAAACTGCCGCACCGCGGCGGAATTCGCGCCGCGGTTAAAGGGTTAAAAACAAGATACATAACGTAAATTGATAGTAAACAGGTTTGTTGTAACAATAAAAATAATTGTCAATTAAAGACCAGGTGTGCGAATCACCGTGAAAAGATCCGTCACAAAGAAAGAAGAATAAAAATGGAATAAAAATGGAGGTGTGCAGATCACCGTTATGTAATCTGCTTTTGTAGAAATGGAATTGTCCATCAATTTACTGAAAAGTGGTTATCAAGAATGTAATGGTGTGCAGATCACCGTCATGTAATCCGCTTCTTTGAACCAAGCAAAAGTTTTTTTTAATGATGAACACGACAATAGGATTATTGAAATAGATTACTCTTGACGATAAATAAGTGTGCGAATCACTGTTATGTAATCCGCTTTAGTGTGCGGATCACTGTCATGCAATCCGCTACAGTATCCTCAACACAACCAGCCTCTCGCTTCGGTATAACAAGGAAATGGTTGTTTGCGAGGATCGCTAAGCAACACTGTGAATGCGTTCAGTTGCCATGAAGATTTAACACTGTGACGTCCTTCGTAACGTCGCTAGGCAACACTCTTGACACGTTCGATTGCCGAGATGGAGTCAGCTGTGACGTGCTTCAACAGCGTTGCAGTGCGTAGTGATGTGAAGGTCAGGCAAATCAGGCAAACATGCGCGCGTGCGCCAACGAAGCTAGGCCGCAGAAACAAGGCCCAACGTCTAAGCTTGCGCGATTATTTTAAGCCGCCAGACACTAGAAATAGATCGTCTCTCACGAATTGAAGACACCATGAGAAAACAATGATCAGGTAAGTCCCGGAATGTAGACAGTATAAATTTTGCTTGCGTGCAAAGAGAAGTGTTTGATGATAGTTTTGAAGTGCGGTAAATTTTCGGAAATGTAAACTGTGGAGCGTTGCTGTGAGTGGGTACCAAAGTCATATGAAATTTTGAAAAGGAACAGTCTTACCGCAAAAGTCCTCCTTCAATCTTGACTTGAAACGCACGTAGAAATTGAAAGATGCACGCTGAGTCCGAAGTGTAACTGTGTAGCACGAATCGTCGCCACATAAATTGTAGTAATAAACTCTGTAGACAGCAGATATGAAGAGTGGAGTTTATTCATAAACAGCTACACAGCAGACAGGAGAGTCGGTGGCAAACAGCTGGCTCCAACTGCTCTCTGAATCACTTCAAATAATAGAACCCAGTGACAGAGCATCCAGGCAACCCTTAACATTCTACATGACAAAGCTTGGAATGCAGTACATATTAAATGAATACAGTGTCAATCATTTAAGCTAAATGAACTAGGAGAGAGTACAACAATAACTCTGGAGGTTAATGCTCTTGCTGGAAAGACAGGTGTTCTATCTAGTCCCAGTTTTGATTCAATGTAGCATAGACATCTTAATGTCTTACGCAAAGCACATCATGTGACACACAGATGACGGATTTTTGTTTTATGTAGATGGGTAAGAGGGTTATTGCTTTTAACACAGAGATCCTTTAGTTACTTGCAGTTCATAAATTGTAATCCTTCTAATATAGCACAGCGAATTATAAAGGAAAGGACATGTGACTCCTACACCTTGTAACCCCCACTAACTTATGTAACACGTCTTGTAAATTGTTTACACACATATGGTTTATTGTAAATGTATATGTGATTTAAAGCGCTCCGACACCCTGGATTGGGTTGAGTAGCGCTATAAAAGAAATAAGACAAAATAGTGGTATTTAAATTATTTGCGTAAATATTAGGGCAGACAAACACATCTGACACAACATAATGCAAGATGTGTGCTTAGACTATGTCTGATGCTAATTGTTCTCATGTTCCAGGGCGAGGTTCAACTGCTCAAAATAAACATTTTAACAAAACATTAGGCTTTGAGTGGCTGAATTGCGCGGTGTGCAAACAGTCAAATGAGGTAGGGTACCAGCTGAGGAGTGGCAGGATGCAGTCAGCAGTCAACAAACTACCTCTCTTCCTTTGTCCTGTAAGTTCAGACTGCAGTCAGCGGTGGCGAGGACGAGGTGTGAAAAATTCCTTGAGCTTTTGCACACAACAAAAGGGAAGGTCACAAGTCAAGTGCAGGGCCATCAGCACGTCTAAAGCACTCGCGCTTTGATGTACCAATGGCCCTGCCAGAGACAGAAGAGAGGGGAAATCCTTTCGTCCCCTCGTCCCCCCCATCCTTGTCCCCCACGTCCCCCCACTCCAAAATCTGGGGGGGATATATCCCCCGCGTCCCCCACGCTTCCTACGCCCATGGCAGTAGCCACATGTCCTTCACAGCTCACTGTGCTATATTTGAAGGATTACAATTTAGGAACCGCAAGTAACAAAAGGATCTCTCTGTTAAAAGCAGTAACCCATTTACCCATCTACATAAATCCATAGCTGCCAAGGTTCCAGATTGGCATGTGTGACATTTTCATAATTTCAGTGTAATTATGAGTGACATTTCAACGACTGTGATTGACACTTAGTTTCTCACGAGCAAAATCAAGCAATGAAGACGAGGGAAACATATCATATATATATGAACTATAACACATAAACAGGTAAGAGCTGTCAGCCAGACCGTCAATCACAGAGAGAGAATCAAAGAGAGCAGCACTCGAGAGACAGTGAGTAACCAAGTGGAACATACTTTATATCTGAATACTCATAAAAGGGTCACCTAGGAATGTATTACAATCTATGCAAAGAATGTACCATATTTCGCTCACCTAACTGGCCAGAACAGCATCACCATGTAAATATATTTTGCATCGAAAGGTTAATAATGGGGTCATGCAATCCTTGTTTTTATTAGATAGACTTTGCTTCTGAAGAGAATTTACTTATTTTTCATTATCAAAACCTCCTTCGCTGTAGCCCTATCCAGTGTTAATGATCTACAGTTTATGGACAACATGTATGTGCCGCCATTTTACTTTGGTCAATAGAGATGGTTCTAAAGCCAGGGGCCAATCCACGGTGCAACTTAATTAATGGTGTAGCCAGCTTGACATCACCAGGTCGAAATGTAAACACATAGGAGGCACGGGAAGAAAGAGGGTGCCTACTTGTTGCTCCGCAGATAATAAATAACATATGTTTTGGAAACAGCAAAGGATCGGAAAGAGGCGCCATCCCGAGTCCAAGAGAGACACACGTACCATTTTAAGCACAACATATCCTGTTTTTTTAAAGTTTATATTCTCTGGGGCAGAGACAATTGTCAATATTTGTCCATTTTAGTAAGCCACAATGCATGCACCATTTACATAACAAGGTGTAAATAAAAAGGGAAGGTGCCGCCTCAGAACTAGTTATTTCCATAATCCTATTTTACATTGAAACACAATCCTATCTCTGTCATATTATACATTATAATTCGAGATCTTTGTAACTCTTTAGTAAAAAATCTAGAAGAGATACGTCACCTTCATTAACATTGCAAACTGTACTATTGGTGTACAACGTTTGCAGCTTTCAAATGGTCACCAATTCCAAATGTGTCTACATACATGAATCTTCTTTCGTCGTGCATTTACTTAAACTTATATTTTGACTGCGTATTTCATAAAAAAGTCCCATTCTGTAGTTAATAGTCCTATAAAAGGACCAGTATTGCTTCAATAATCTAGTAAATTTGCTAGCCCACGGATATAGATACGAGTTTACCTCCTGTGTAGTCCATCCATTGTATGGTAAGTATATCACTGCCTATTGAGTACAGTGAATAGTCGAGCATGGGTTAAAGTGCTGTGAGGCCTGCTCTGCCACACTTTCTCTGGCAGAACCCATGGCAGCCGCAGGGTATCACTGCCAAGGACTGGATGTTCATGTGCGTACACCTGAAGCTCGCTGGAACTAATTTTCATTGATGGTCACCATGGTGAACAGGAAGGCCTATGGCATGAGCCACAGGCGAGGCCGCAGGCGGCGGCCTATGCCGCGCTGCAATGCAGCCTGTGGTGCGAGACTCTGCCGCGCAGCGCCGACTGACTCTCTCAGTTCCGCCGCCTAAACTGACTTCCTGCTTCCTGTACCTAAACAGGACGTGAGGTCTGGGCGCACACAGCCAGTTAAAAACGCGGACTGTCTCTGAGAGGGCAGGCCCGGGTCCCGGGGTAATTTAATTGGGCAGCAGCAGGGAGTCATGACTCTCTGACTAATGTTTTGTTTATACACAGCGCGACTGACAGGCGCTGCGGCGGGAATACACAGAGACTCAGCAGAGCAGCTCTAAGCGCCCCCCCCACTGGCGCACACAGGTCACACGCACCGGCACCACCTCTGCCTGGCAGCGGCGCGGGCGCCGCGCTAGCACTCTGGCGTTAAGCCACTACACCGCGTCACTGTCACAGCAGAGTGGACAAAATGCGTGACAATGCATTTCAGTGCGGTGATGCGGGAACACCACACTGAAATGCGTTAGCGTCACGCCTGCTGCGTGACACTTGGCAGGACTGATAAATCTATCTAAACCTATAACAACCAAGTGCGTATTGTCTATATAAATAAATGTGAAAAAATACTAGCTGCAGCGTCTTTTTTTGCTTGCGACAAAAATAAATGGATACATACAGATAAAATTACCAAAAAATAAATATGGATAAATACAGATGGAAATGTTTAAAAAACAAAATACCATAAGAACAGGGAGCCCTAATTGTGATGCAGCTTTAATGTTGACTGATTCTACACTAGCTGCTCCTACCTGCCATGTTTTACTTGTTATGTTTATTATTTCTCCGTTTATTACATGTTTGATGTTTGTTTTGAAAAACACAATAAAAATATATTTTAAAAAACCTATCAAAGGTCGTACGCACCTCACATCCTGTGAAATAATTTATTGGGGTCATAGGAGATGTGATGTGAATTTTACTATCCCTGGTATTTTGGTCAATCGATGTCTGTAGCCACCAGACTGACCATATAGGACAACAAAATAGACGAATGATTTGTTGAACAATTTACTTTAAAAAGATGTGGGTTTTAAACGCCCCTCTTGAAGACCTCCCATATTTCAGTGCGTTGTTATACGTGTATAGGTATTCAAAACCCGCGCTAACGCTCTCTTCTCCTCCCCGCAGGCGGGTCTGTATGTAAATCAGCACGTTACGGCTGCGTCAACCATCCTGTCAGCCTGCTTCAGCCCGCCCCGGTCCCAAAAGCTCACGGATCTCCTCCCACTTCGCCGGCGACGCTGAAAGGCCGCGAGAGGCGGGACGGCAGCCAGCACTGCGTTATGGAGGCGCGCAGACGTTGGACGGCGGCTGGCTTTGCCATCACCCTCTGCCTGCTGCTCTGCGGTGTCGTAGCCGAAGAGGAGAAACCGCCGCAAAGCAGGACTAACCGGGCGGACGAGGAATGCCACTTCTATGCTGGGGGTCAGGTGTATCCAGGAGAGGCCACCCGAGTTCCAGTTTCTGATCATTCCCTGCACCTCAGCAAGGCAAAGAGTAAGTGGAACCCCCTCCTGTGCGTGTTTCCTTGTCGCAGGCATCTCAATCGGTGTCCATAATGCAGTAGGGGCGATAGCAGGAAAGTCACGAGCGGGAGGAGCTTACTAAAGGATTGAGGCGAAGCTCCGCGTTGACAGCTTGAGTTGGGGCTGCTGGAACTGCGTCCGGCAACCCCAGGACGCCCGGTCACCCTATATGTGTTCTATAACGTGCTAAACGTTCTTCGGCGTTTAGTGTCCAGAAGCCTTGTCCTTCACATCATAGCTGCCTCGCGTTAAATACCCTAAGGCCAGTCTTTCCTAGTGCCTCACACAACGCGAGCATGAAATCCCTCTGGGCTGCCTATGTTTATGCTGGTTATTTAAATCACTGCCTCGCACTGGTTTTGAAAAAACAATTCCTTTGTTCCCACCGCACCGTCTCCCGGGAAATTTGTGTATTTGAACTGAAAACCATATCTTTCTCTGGTTAAATGTGTTCCGTGCTTACTGCTGGAGGGCAGAACAGTTACAAGACCGCTTGCTAATATAGCGTTGGGGATCCTTGTCTGGCATACACGCTCCACGCTTAAACACGATGGAGTTAAAGTAAACAAAAGGATAGTTCAAATAGAACTTCGCGTGGGTGTATTTTTCTAACTGAATACCATAATTCTACCAAACAATGTCGGTGACCGACATAGAGCCTTCTAAAGAGGTTGCGTTTGGGGGATATCGGCAGTACACTTTTTTTTTCTACTGTTGAGTCGGCTATCAGATATAGTGCAGTGAACAACCGGAGCGTTATTTGAAAATATGAATACCAGCTCCTGAAAAGGACACGTCAGGCAAAGCTCATTGGTCTGAAGCGCACGTCAATTTATCAGCTAGCTGTGCACAGGGTTGTTTCCGTTGTATGAGCAGCCAAACTGTTCCAGATAGCTAATGGCTATTAAGATAATGATACACGTGTAACAAACCCCACTCCTATTTTAAATTCTCAGGTGCAAACGCTTTGGAGTTTCTCACCACGTGCACTGTTTTTGTTTGTAGCCTTCTCATCTCACTAAAGTTGCAGGTTTTATATGGATTGCGTAGAGCTGAACGCCTTAACTCAAGCCTCAGGCTTTTACGTATGATTTTATTTTTTAGAAATTCTTTTTTTTTTTTTTTTTTTGTTTGTGTCTTAACTTAAGCATGCTTTGACAGTCTATTTAGTAAGTGACATTGCTTCTGCATTGATTGTTTAAATTTCCGAATGTGTAAATACTTGGATGAATGAGTGATTTAAATCTAGTGCTCCCTCAGTGCCTAACTGTTTGGACTGAGCCCAAGTAACAGCAAAGGCACTGGCAGAGATTGCCATCATCTCTGCATGTGTCTGACCATGCTGAAGTTTCTAAATCATTGCCCAACACAGTCCTCATGTAGGTCTGCGGAAACCACAACTCTTTTAAGGACAGTTACCCCTCCCTAGCTGAGATTAACAACTGCCAAGGAATGATCAGTCCTGACATTGCTTGCATTGGTCACTTGGTAAAGTTGACCAAGTATGATTTGATCAGGAGACACAAGTTTCTCTGTCACCATTGTGACACTGGCCCCTGTGAATTAATTTTTATATTGTATAATTACTTAAAATCATTGAAGATTGCGTCGCAGTATCAAAATGTGCCAATTAAAACTAGTCTCATACCTTTTTGTAAACTGGAATTTTGCCCTAAAATACGTGGCTTAAAATTACAATTAAAATTTGGCTGCACCCCTTTTATAATCAATGACCTGAGCAAAGAGTCTACTTAATACATCACAATGTGTCCTAGGCCCTAGTGCTCCAACTTTTGGGGGGAAATCTCGCTGTTCATACCCCTCTATGCCAGCAATATTCCACGCTTGTTGTTTTCCAGCCTGCAGTTGCCAGATTGTGCAGCCGCCAGACGTCTTACTGACCCGGCTTTACAGGGCTCGACCCATGTGTCAAGTTCTGAATCTCAACAGTTTCAGCCACACAGTTTGCATCTGGCTTATTTTCCTTTAAGTCCTTTCGAGCCATGCTCATGAATTTGCCAAATTTGGCCTGATCCAAAACCCATTCTGGCCATGGGGTCCTCCTACTGCTTTGGCACCCAGGTTTCTTGGTGTAGATTTCTGCTGTATGTGTTAGCCAGGCTTCTGCCGTAACTAAGTTTCACCTGTTCGTTTTTTCGTTTTCCATCTTGGCTATATATTCCCAGAATTGCTTCTGTTTAATGTATTTGCACAAATCAAATATCTTGATCCATTCCTTCTCAATCGTCAGGACTTTTTTGTTTCCATATTGGGTGTTTATGGTTCCGATGGACTTATTTATAGGCACTCTCTGCCCCCGGGATGTCAGTTTTTTTTATATGCCCGTTTCGCCTGTCTGAGAGTGCGGGTACTGTCCTTCAGTCCTTTAGTTGTATTTCCGGATTTGTTGGGAGTTCCCCCGCAATCTTGTGGACTACCTTGTCATGGTTTGAGTAGACTGTGTTGTGCACAGTGCAGGTGGTCTGCTCCGTGTTTTCACGCCAAGCGAGGAGGACGCTGAACGCCTTGCGGTTCCCGGCACTGATACCGCCGAAAATTGTTTCGACTTTGGCCCCCAGCTTCCATGAGCGTGCGGCGGGGGGGCTGCGGCAGTGACCTCCCTTGGCCCGCGGCGGTTGTGCTCTTTGACCCCTCGATCTGCCGCGATTGAAACTGACTGCGGCTGACTCCATCTACACCCGGCCCATAGAGCAGGGCGCCTCAGGAGGGGGCCAGCGCAGCAGAGAACAGGCTCTGGTCGGGCAGCGCGGGGAGGGCGCTTGGAGGACTCAGTTGCATACAAAAGACCAGTAAGCCAGTGGCCAGTGAGTGGTGAGTCTGGGCGATCTGTGTTTCGTCCCTGGAACTGGCATTGGGTGGCTGTAACAGTTTAAAGCCCAGTCTACAGTTCACCCCACAGCCTACAGCCCATTGCCTACAGCACGCAGCACAGGTAGCTGTGGCCTTTGAGGGGTGCAGGTGTGCAGTCAGTCCACTGTACAGGGAGAGTGGGGTGTGGACTGCCCGGTAGTATACGGAGGCCGCAGTGGTGGCCTGAAGCGGTGTAAAAAAAAACAGGCAACTTCGAAATTTGGGTGAACCTGACAAAACATCTTGACAACCTGTACTTTTAGGGAGGCAAACGACAATTGCAATCATCGCCGCACAGGGCGAGTGGCCAATATCAGGACTGTGGTGCTGTTAATAACTACAATATTTACAACCAAGGCACAATCAATTTTTATTAATAAAAAAAACGCACTCTGAATAAACTGAGGTCAGGGCGAGAGAGAGCCATCTTTCCATCAATAAAAAGGAAAAAAAAATCTCAAGGTTCAACTGCAAAGAATAAAGCAAAATCAGACGGCGTGGCGCAGCCTTTAATCTCGCCAGTGTATAGAATGTTTGCAAAATCGATCAGTATACCAAGTAAGTTCAATTTCCTAAAAGATCCAGCGGATGTAATATTATCCCAGCACGAGGAACAAGAGGGATGGGATCATTATCTACCACCACCTATCTCACCATCTATGCCCATTGGGAACACAAACTCAAAGAACGGTCAAATCAATACAGGGCCCATAATTCTAACTGGGTCCCAGTCGGATCAAGAACGCAAAGAACAAATGGACCAATCATGGGGGTCTATTATGGACCAGGAACTCCTGACAAACGGAGAACACCCATTACAACAGGATAAATATTCTATTGAGTCACCTGCTAAACCAACGTCGCAAAAATCTCGAGAGCAACCCCAGAACACTGGGGCTCACCAACCAATTGAGGTACAAGTAAAAATAAACAAGCATCCCTCAAACCTCACTCAACATGTGGAAATAAGTGAAATCGAAAGTAAAACACAAACACCGATTTGTACCGTCGCCTAGCTTACAGAATATCACAATAATTGAGGTTCTGGGAGGACAAAATCAAGGCGGTGAGGGAGCCGAAGCCCACATTACACTGGTTCAGACACCGGAACACAGGTTCCCACACAGTAAAGACAACTCACACAATCACCCAATAGTAGAAAGCGAATTCCTCAATAACACTCCGGTAAAGGACAAGCTTTGCCAAAACCCTGATATCAACCACCCAGTAGTAATAACAGACTCGGGAACAATATGAGATTTTTTTTAAAAACATCTCAACTCACACTTGAGGCACTGAACTATCAATCAAGTAAGATGGATGTCCAAGTGGACTTGCTCAACATCATGGCAAAAACAATATCGGGAATTGACCAAAAACTGGCTATCCTGAACACGTTAATAACACGAGCCCAAGCATATGTAACTACATTAAACAAAGATTGCGCCTGTGGGCCAACAATCGACAAACTGGCATCAATCCCGGAAGTGCTTTCTACCCTTATCGAAGATCTAAAGATACAATCAGCTCAAATAGTTGGTGATAGAACACCTGCGACAACCGAGCAAATCACCAAAGAAAAAACTCCAAAAAATGGCCTTACTAATACAAACAAAAACATAATTGCAGACCCATTAATCATTACTCAACCAATAGTTACTAGCGGAAAGCCTTATAAGGAAGACAAACAGGAAAATCCAAGCAGCATTACCAAATCAAACCTGTCGCGACGTATGAAGAAAAAACAAAAAAAAACAATTGAAGCGCCAAAAAGACTACACAAATTAGAAGGAGCTGGGGTCAGCCCATGCATGTCTCGACTGAGTCCGCAATGAATTCTCCTCAATCAGGAAAGGCAATTGTCTAACAAACTATATCCGATATTCATTAAGACCCAAAAACAAAACAACTCCCCGGGCGAAGGTTCTCAAACAGAAAACACTACATCAAACCCATCAGCGATTTGGGAATCGATATCCACTGAAAACGGTGGAGTAGTAAAGAAAGTCGTACAAACAACAAATGAAACTGTTAAGAACAAAACTGAATTTGGATTGTTTAAAGAGCAAATGGGCGGTGGATCAAAATATCAACAACCTGTGCACACTAATACTGCCAATGGAGCTGGAGAGACACAGCGTAAAGGAACACACCCTCAACCCGTGTCAGGCACAGCACCAATCTCTGCCCACATTAGATACACGTGGAAAACCATTTTTCAAATACAGTACAAATCAAAGGGGAGATACGATACACTAAACGGGGGGAATTTATTAAGGCTTTTTCAACACATACCTTCACTGTCTCACATAAAAAGCGAAGATATAGCCAGCGTTCAGTTTGAACCAAAAGACTAAGACATCCACAAAGAAGATACTATAGTGACCTGGACAAACCATCACGTCGGAAGCAGTGCTCAGAGAAAAAGATATTTTAAAAAACGGGGGTATCGCTGTAGCCACACCAGAACAAGAAAAGTATCCATTAATTCTGCTGGAGTCGGCAAATGCATCAAACCATACAACGAAAATTAAAGAGCACTCACAAGGGATATTGAGAGGCACATCAAAAATACATCTAGATCAAAACTACAAGAAACTCACCATATCAGTAAAGAGACAGGAGGACACGACCATAAGTAGGTCAGTAAAAGAGGATGGACCACAGAAAACTCAAAGGAATGAACAAGTAAGTAGGACAAGCAGAGAGTTGCAATGCGGCACTCTTTACTCCTGATGATCAAGTGGACATCCCCGACATCTTACGAAATCAACAAGTGTGGTCTACTGCAAACCTCTTAATATCAGAAAAGTCAAGTACATCGTGCCCTAACCAAAAATCATTTTCCAATCTTAATCATCTCTTGGAATGTGGCAGGCATACACAAAGCTCTTAATGTAACATCAACAAGTATATTGCATGAAGGAGACATCATATGCCTACAAGAGACCTGGGCCACAGACCATGTACACCTTGAAGGCTACGCCGGTTTTCATAAACTAGCAATTAAATATTGGTATGGTAGACCATCAGGCGGAATCTCGATTTACGTAAAACATTTAAAACAGTTGACAGTAAAGAAGGTAAAAACTGAGTCAGACATGTTACAGGCACTTGTAATCGAGGCAAAAGGGGACAGAGATGATAGTTTCTCAATCCTAGTTATAAACGTATATTTAAACGCACATGGCTCGTCAAAAATTGGAAGCTATAAAAAACATAACTTCAATACAGGAAATCTTACACACTCACTTGCTACCAGCTAAAGTGATTGTAGGAGACTTCAATCTGCACCATCTGGGAACAAATATGAAGGACAGGTCGTGTCCAACTAGCTCTGAAAGAATTTTTAATTCTTTCTTGCAAAATTATGACTTAAAGTCCGCCAACGAATCCTGAAAAAGTTTGGATTCCAGACACTCAGGAATGGCCACATTTAAGAACTGTTCCACAATCGACTACATCTTTCTATGTAACCTTCTTACCCAGAAAATAGTTAACTTTGAAGTAAAATCACATGAAACCAGTGACCACACATTGCTGCAGGTTGAACTAAATATTAGCATCACACAGAGGGAACAAGCGGCTATAGTATCCCATTCAACAGGGATTGAAGAACACTCTTTAGTTAGAAGGTTAAAATGGAACCAGCACCAGGCCACCATATTTAAGGCTTGGAAAGAAAAACAAGAGTGTAAAGTTAAGTATCCTGGAAATCAACCTAGTGTGGATAACTGAACGAGGTGGATTTGTGCCTTAAAAACTACACTTATCAACAACAAAGTTAGCCCACAAGGAATGAAGACCTACACCACACAACTAAGACATAACAATACAAAACTAAGCATAATAATACGTAACCTGAAGAGGGCTAAAAGAGCGCATATGATTACAGGAAGCCAAGAAACAAGGGAAAAGTGTAAAGATCTATCTAAAAAGCGCAGACATCTGCTATGGTGTCTTAAACAAAATAAAATGGAGAAAGACTGGATAACGATACACAAGCTCTCAAAACCTCACAAACCACGTCCGCTGTGGCAATTTATAGCCAGCCTGGATAAGGGTAAAGTAGACAGGCGCAACTCTGTACACGCAGATGCATGGCTGAGACACGTTTCTACAATCTATATTGAAAAGGAAGGCCGCATTGACCTTGGAAGCATAGGGGTTCGCCCCACGGTGAGCTCAAACACAGATGAGGTGGTCTCAATGTAACTTATGGGCAAAGAACAAGATTGCACCGCAGTTGAAAAAGTAATAAAAAAGATAAAGGACGGGGCACCCGGGCCCAATGGTCTTCCTGGAGCAATCTTTAGAGAAGATCCCGCATATTGGGGAAAAATCTTATCTAATCTGTATCGAATGTCGATTGTCAGCAAAGGTGCCAGATTCATGGCGAGGGTAATTTTTACATCCAATTTTCAAGAGGGGAGACAATACAGAACCAAAAAATTATAGATTAATTGCCCTCTTGGACATTGAAGGAAAAGCCTACGCAACCACCCTATTGAATGAATTAAATAGATGGATCAAAGAGAACGAAATTTCCCCCCACCTATCAAACTGGATTTCGTAAAGGCTGCTCCACAAATGACAACATTGTGGCCATGTCGTATCTTAGCCAGCAAGCAAATGGTAAAAACAATAAACCAGTTTTTGCATGCTTCGTAGGCTACTCGGCTGCATTCGATGGGGTGCCTCGATACAAGCTCTGGGCCAAACTGCGCAACTGGCATATTCCAGCAGGTCTTCTCAACGCCATTATCTTTGTGCAGTAACACCTGAATCAAAGTAAAGCTAGTAGACAACACCACAACGAAGCAGTGCTTGACAAACCGTGGATTAAAACAGGGATGTGTACTTGCCCCTACGTTGTTTAATCTATATACTGCTGATCTGGGGAAGAAGCTCCACAATGCCAGTCTTGTAACTCCCAAAATCGGAACTAACAAATTTCAAATATTACAATACGCAGATGATTTAGTGATAATGGACCACACGAAAATCGGGTTACAAAGGGGTCTAGACGCCCTCAACAATTACAACGAAAGAAATGAACTAATAATAAATGCTCAAAAGACCAAAGTAGTAAATTTCGGTCAATTTCCAAAAAAAGCACTATTGAAATGGCATGTGGGCAAAGATCATCTCGGCTGCGAAATCCTACAATTACCTCAGGTGCTGGCTAAGCGAAACGGGCAAAGCAACATTACATCTGCATAAAATGAAGGCCAAAGCACAGTCAACAACTTATGCCCTATGCAAACTACATGAGCTAATGCAAAGTCCAACGACAGTTCCCATCAGAAAAGTAATACAAGCTAAAATCAGGGCAACTGCAGGGTATGCACAGCAGGCATTCCCGGGAAAAATGGAATCCATGCTAGACAAAGCACAATGCCAGGCCTATAAACGCATTTTTAAATTGCCAAAATACACTCGCAACAGCCTAATTCGCTTGGAATTTGGACTGAGGCAACAAAACAAAGCATGTTTGGGAATGCATGCGAAATACTACTATCAAGTACTCGCAGCCCCAGCCGGAAGCTTAAAGAGCATGCTGAAGCCGATCTACGGGGGGGTCAACCAACCCATGGCAATGTTATATGGAGGAAGCAGTGGGAAAGTTGGGTTTAGTATTTCAAAACTGGGATCAAGGAGCAATAAACTATCTGGCCATTAAACTCCATCAATAAACAATGCTACCAACTGTCACATAAAAACGACCTAGCGGACTATGTAACAGGAAGAGGTCAACCTGGGCTGATGATATCATATGCAGGGCATAAAACCCAGCCCCATCTCAGCCAAGCACTGGGAAGGAAAGCACTAAACATTTTATGGGTCAGACTAGTGCCCCTCCCAATTAAAGAATTCAACCCAGGGTGGAAGTTCCTTGAACTCAAAATTAGATGTAGAATCTGCAACTTTAAATCTGAATCTCTGCTACACTTGATTTGTTGTTGTCCCGGCATGCTTCAGCCCCGTCAGAAGCTTTTAAAAAATATGGCTGCGTAACTGGGTCCGGACAGTGAAAGAAGCAACTTGGGTTCTTTTTTCCTGCACCTTACCGTCAGACTTGGCCAGATTTGGGAGATACATGGCCGAGCTGCGTCTTAGGCTTATTGAAGAAGAGGGGCCAGGTAATATAAAAGACCATCTAGTCTGTTAAATAATCAGTCTCCAGCAATTAGTTTGTGACGATGCCGTTTTAAATACCAATTTTAGTAGATACATTAAATTTGCAATGATGTTGAACTGGTGTACTCCTTTTTTTTAATGTATATAACACATTTTATTTTAGTTGGTTCATATAATGCCGTACGTGAACTCATTTTGTATGAAAGGTTTTTAACCAATTGTGATCCAAATTTTTTCATTTCTTTTAAAAATGTATGTTATATTGCAAATGGTTTTAAGTAACTGTGCAATAAAATTCATTCATTCATTGTGGACTGTCTTCCTTGCCCTAGTTAACACGACCGCATGCAGCTCTTCAATCCAGGTGGCCCAATTCTGGATAGATGGAACGGGAGGCATGCTATGTCCCGTCCGTGTTGATCCCTGATACCAGGACTCCCAATTTTCAGCAGTAAATTGGTTCCATCTAATCCTCTTCAATAACTTGTACTCTTCCAACCCTCGTGTGTAGCTTATGGGCTCCAGTTCTTCTCGACGTTCACGTTGAAGATTACATTGCATTGCGTGGTCGCTTGTATCATGTTGGTATGTCCAGAAGCTTAGGATCCTGTGCCTCATGCTTTTCCTAATGAAGGTATAATCGATTGTTGTTTGATTGTTAAAGGTGAAAAAGTTTGACTCCTTAGGATTCTGTTGCTTGGTCCAGGCCTGAGCTGCAATTAATTCAAGAGCTGAGGAAGTTCTTAAGTGCTCTTACAGCAGGTGTGCCTTATTCGTTGTCCGGAGTCAGATGGTGGAGGTTGAAATCCCCTGTGATCAAGTCCATGTGGGCACTTCCTCTAAAATGGCAATGGTCTGTTTAGTAATTACTGGTTTCGGGAGGCTGTTATTGAGATACATTGATGATTTAAATTCCCTTTCTGGATTTGCCATCAAGTAGGCCATTTATCACAATGCACTGTAGCGTATCTAGCGGTTTCCCAATCTATTTACTGGAGGCTTCTATTGCGTGTTTTACGTATATTGCAAGGCCACCGAGGGCCTGCTGTAAGAGTGTAATTTTCTAGCTGGTACGTGCATGCTTGCAAAGCCTTGTAAGTGGACCTCCGTGGTTGCCCAGGTTTCCTGTAAGCCGAGAATGTCCCCCCTCCTGGAACTTTTCCATTGCCGATTTGCTGTTTAGTGTTCTTGTGATTCCTGCCACATTCCATGCTATGAGCTTCAGGCTTGGTTTCTGTGGTCTCTTTAGCGGTCCATTTTTATTGTAATGAGATTGCGGTTTTTGCCTTTTTTTTGTGACTTTGGGCTAGAAGTAATAATTATTGCATCTTCCCTGCGTAGTGGTGGCCTTGCGGGTCACCTTACGAGTCTGGGACCTGAGCCAGCCTTTGTCTGCTATCTTCAGTTACTTTTCTCTCACTTTGAACCTCTATTTCACTGAATTCAATCTTGAAGTTGTGGAAGCTGGGTAAGACTTTTGAGGAGTGAGTCCTTCTTAGGAAACTTTGTCTGTTAGTCTTTGTTGTTTGGGGTGACCGCACTCTTGAATGTAGAGCGCGTGCGGGTATTTTTCATCGCTGGGCTCCCGTACCATGATGCCCCATTTTTCGAAGCTCTTCTTTTCCTGTAGGATCAAGTCATCGTGGGCAGTTGTCTTCCATGTTAGCCTGTTTTCCGTGGTGGACCAATGCTTGTTCTCCTCAAAATGTATGCTGAGGAGGTCTTTGCTCGTAATGTGTGCCAACGAAGAGATGTGTTGGAGCAATTTCAATATATTTTCACATGGTGTTGCTCCTACCTTCTTTGTGCATGAGTTTGCCTCGTCATTTTTTCTTTTCTTTAGTCTTTATTTTTCTCATGTCTTGACAGTTTTGTTGTCCTTGCTTGTGGGGCTTGTGTTATTAGTGCTCCCAGTCCTGTGCTGCTCTTCGGTCGTACCCATCTGTCGGAGCCGGTTGGTAATATTACTGGTGTTGGTAGTGTTGAGGCTACTGATTCTATTTGCCCCGTCCATTTTTCTCGTGCAGGCACTCTGCTGAATATCTTGCTTGGACATCAACTATGCTTGCTTTTTTCCTCAAGCTCGTTGGTCTTGATTGTATCTCGTGTGCCTTGTTACTTACAACCATTGCCTCTATTTCATTGTTTATTTCTGGATTTGTTTAGAGTCCATTGTTTGAATTCTGATTTTTCAGATCTATATTCAATGCTGTCAAGACTTACGGCAGAGTTGAGAACTTCTCCACGATGGCTCTACAGTGGCAGTCCTTTTACTTTAGCTCGTTTTTCCAGATTTTCCAGCTTGGTGCTTATATTTGCAATGGCCAAAGCTATGGTTTGCATTGTGTCCATTTAGACCTCTAATTTATGCGACTGCCAGTTGAGGGCAATCGTGGCTGTCGCAAGTGTCGTTGATCGAGAACAACCGGGTACCTTGGTCTTTAAGCCGGTCCTGGCTTGTTTCTAAACCCTCCTCCTGATGAGTTTCGGGTAACCTGTCTGTTGTATCTCTCCTGCTGGACGGCCTCGGTCCTTGATGTTGATCTTAATCGTATGCCCATGCCTTGGGACTGCCTCTATGCGAGTCCTCCCATCCCCTTAAGTGCTGGTTTGGGTAGATTCCAATTCGATGTCACCAGCTACATCTACTGCTTTGGCTCACTTTTCTGTTGCAGGTGCCCTGTCGCCTGTCAGTTGGAATGATCTGGAGCACATCTTTAAGAGTGACTCGCTGAATAACATACTCCATGCAAGGCGTGGCTATCAAACCTGAAGTTCTATCAACTGTTGTCTTCCGTGCTTATCAGTGGGCTTGGGCAAATAATAGAAATAGGACCTTTGTTTGTATTGTCCGTAATGTGTGTATCCAGCACCGGAGCTACAGCTGTACCTTCGTCTGCTGGCTGGCCTCTAAGACCCCTATGGACATTGGGGGGGGTGTCCCACCTAGCCTGGGGGTCTGTTGATGACCACCTGCCATTGGTGCGCTGTCGTTTTCGCTGTGATTGTTCCCAAGCAAAACGTCAGCCATTGTATCCACTCTCCTATAATAATCATCGAAAGTTTTTGGCTCCCTTTGGGTGCTCTACGGGGCATTCCCCCTTCCTCTCTTCTGCCTTCTATTTCCCCCTTTTGCTATTCTTGCTGCTCTTCTTTGCAGGAAGACTTGCTGGGCAATTTTTCAGCCTGCTACAAAGATGCCCGTTGCTTTGGCTTGCCGGCAATTGTCCCCCAGGTTCCCTCTTGCTGGTCCTGTTAATTTCTTTTTGGGCTATTCCAGATGGTCGGCAGGGTGGCTCATTGTACTCTGGTGGGGGCCGGGGGTCCCACTTGTATCTCTCTCTCGTGTTGTGGCATGCTGGGGGTTACTTTTCGTCTCCTCTGTGTAGCTCGTATAGCCACTCTGCTGACTTTTAGCCCAGGCAAGTACGATGGGCGGGAGCACTCCTTGGCCCCAAGCCGCACTCGCACCTAGGCAGCTTTGCAGCAAAGGGGCTCGACTGTGCACGGCACAGCGCACTAATGCCGCCAACTTCCCCAGTACTCGCTATGGCTCGGTCTCACTGGGGCTCTGTCATGCGGCAGGACCACTTCTCCACATTCCTTACTGTACTCTAACTGAAAATCTGGTGAGTCCGGTGTGTTTGTTTTGCTCTGACTCTGAGGTATGCACCCTGCTGTGCCTGTGGGCGTCCTCACCTTGTCTGGTTCCGTTTCAGGGGCTGTGCCCAGTCCCCCTCCAGTTGACACTGCGAGCAGGGACGGTTGCAGTGCGGACCCAGTTAGCCCTTCCGCTAGAGGAGCTGATTAAGCGAGATGGGTATAGCAGGCGCCCTGCTGCGCAAGCTGCACCTGCTCGACGCAGGCTGCTTCCTCGCTGACACTGTCTCTGGGCTCTCCCACTCCCCCTCGATGTGCTCCTGCTGCTGAGGGATGATGGTGCCGGAGTAGCGTGCATAGGGGGGAGCGCAACTTCCGGGAGCACTGTCTCTTGGCCTGACCGCCAACCAGCTGTGGCCTGTCCAGCAGTCCTAGGCGCTCACCTGCTCCCCACGGGCTGCGAGTCACTGCTCCCACTGCGGTCTCATTCCTTGCTCGAAGTGCTTGCCTCGCGTCACCACACCACGTGATCTGGAACACTGAGTATAGTGCAGTATATCACTTCTTTTCTATAAATTGGGATGACTGTGTATGAACTAGCTGCTCCAGCATTTTCTTCAGCTCTTCTCTGACATCTCTGGGGAGTGCGCTTTGCTGTGGAAATGATGGTTCAGCGGCTTGCCTGTAATTAAATAGGAAGCGAGTAAGGCAAAAATCACCCAGACACTCTGACTCTATGGACAGAACTCCCTGAAAAACGCTTCAGCAAGCTACCATGCCCCTGTGTGCCACAGCTTCCTGACCATTAATCAGTGGCTGTTGTCTGTACTTGCCAGTTAGTGGTACTTACAAGTAAAGTGGCAAGTTCCATGCCTCTGTCACAGAACAGGACAGCCTGAATGGGAGTTCTGACTAGGCCAGAACCCACTTCAGAACCCAAGGTTAACCTTACTAATCCCTTGGGGGGCACTACTACTACTTGTACTGGTGCTAGGGGCGCTAGTTGCTTTAGGGGCAGTAGTAGGTGCTTCGGTGTTCGCCTTAGGCCAGAGCAAGGGATGCCAATTGCTCTTTCTCCTTACATAGGTAACACCAAGGTTTCTTGCCAGAGGAATAGAAGTTTTAGGACCCACCCCCCAGAGGAACTTTTTTTTGGGACCTTGTGAAGACTCCTTTTTGTCTTTACCCTTGTCTCCATCCTTCGCTTGGGTCTAGGAAGAATCTTGCTTCTTCTGGTCAACTCCACCACCATTGTTTTTCTGCTTCACCCTTGTGCGGACCCATTTGTCTACCGCCTTCCCCAATTCTTGGGGAGAGGTCAGATCCGAGTCCACCAGGTACTGGTGCAGCTTCTGATTTGGACTGTTAAGGATGTGCTCCCTCATCAATAAATTGTACAATCCCTCATAATCATGCACATTACGTCCACAGAGCCAGCCTTCCAGAGCCTTAATAGCACTGTCTACAAAGTCAACCCAGTCTTGGGTGTGTGTCACTGAATTTAACCCTGTACTGTTCAGTGGTCAAACCAAGCCCATCTATGAGGTCACTCAAGACTGTGTAGTTGTCAGCATCTTCCTCCTTGACGGTTAGGAGTTTCTCCCTACCTTTGCTAGGAAAAGAGCCACAGGATAGCTGCCCACTGCTCCTGGGGGACCTTCTGTACTTTACAGGCCCTCTCTAAGGCAGTGATCCATTTATGAGTATCATCCCCCTCCTGGTAAGGAGGGACTATCCTGTTCAGGTTCCTAGCATCTAAAGATTGCTCCCTGCCCCTAGGGACACTAGTGCTTCCACTATGGGACTCTAGTCCCAAATGCTTCTAGCCGTCTGTACCTCCAAGGTTTCCTTTTCAAGGGCCAGCTGCTCTTACTTGATTCTTAGCTTGGCTTTCTCAAGCTTAAGCAGTTGGTATTCCCTTTCTAATGAGTCCTCCCTCATACTAGATATAGAGGTCCCTACGGAATTAACACGAGGATCTAGACCTCACCTGCGCCCTCAAAGGAGGAGTAAAGGGGGACCTACTTCTAGGGACACCCCTCAGTAGTATTCCCTGGGGGATCAGAGTTCACCAAGGTGGAGTCATCAGACTCCTCTTGGTCAGGCTCAGAATTTGTATCACTGGGGTGAACCAACCCTGACCCATCTTCTGCAGCCACCCACCCTCATTGTTCTGCCCCTCTGACCTCCCAGCTTTCTGGAGGTCATCCTGCAGTAGAAGCTCGAAGTGTTGCTGAGTGTTAGGGTTACTACAGGTCTTTAGCTTCCTGGATGCAGCCAGGGTCTTAAGTTCCTGGAACTTAAGACCACTGTATCTAGAAGACTGGGACCCAATGGATTCCCCAACTAAAGACATGGTAGACTAGATGTAGTGTGGTGTTGCTTCTACCTACCCTAGTGGAAACTAAACTTAAAAAGTATTGTAGAAAGGATTGTGCTAGACACTCATCTAACAGTCCAAATAGTTAAGTAGAACTTACTATTATACAAAAAGTATTTTATGTGCCTAATGCTAGTGATGGTTTTTCATCTTAGCATACCTAGATTAGCTGGTAAAACAGTGCAGGCTTAAAGCCCAACCTCTGCACACCAATTCTAGGAGGCTGGTATGGTGCATACTTATTTATGTGAAGCACCTTGCGCTAATCCAGACAACCCTTATTGTGATTTTAGGTATCTTAGACAACCATAGTATGCTCTCTTAAGTGGTAGCTGTGGAGAGAAGCCTTCAGGCTTAGTCCAGAAGGAGTGTTAAGCAGTTTTACCAGATCTAATCGTATAGTGTAGGTTAAGCGAAAAAGAACCACGCAGTGTAGTTATAAAAATGTATATTTATTACACAACACTCACTAACACATTGGTATATCTCCTACCTGGAGATATCAAACCAAATACACAATACTTCAATTGTAAGCAGGTAAGTAAGCACAATACACAGTGGTCTCCAGGGGGAGACCAATCCATATACTTAGAAAGTGGAATATGAACTGCGACCGAAGTCGGGACTTGGACCAGGAGACTCAGAAGAGCTGGGGACTCGAGGTACCACCCAAAGTAAGTACCCAGGAACCCCACAGAGGCTGTGTGCAGAGTGGAAACACAGCTGCGCACTCTATAGAAGTCAACTGGAAAGTCGCGGTTGCAGTTTTGGAGAAGGAAAACTCTGTAGACAAAAATGGAGGACTTCAGTAAAGATGCCGCTAGCAAAAACTGTGCAAGAGTCTGGTGGGGTCCAAGGATGGTTTCTTGAAGAGAAGAACTTTCAAGCAGAGGGGACAGTCTGCCACTCTGAGGTGACCCGGGGGCACAGAAGAGCAATGACCACTGAAGATGGAGGAGTGATGGTGGTGACATTGTCGCTGCAGGTGATGCTGAGGAAGACCAGAAACCTTGCACAAGCTGTCGGAAGTCGAGAATCAGGGTGTCAGTGGGAGCACCAACAATCCTTGGCAGCAGCAACAGTGGAAAACGAAGAAGGAGCTACGTTGGGACCAGCCAGGTCCAAGGGACTCACCAAGTGCAGGAGTCAGAGCAGGCCCTGAGCAAGCGGGGGATCTCACTGAAGCAAGGGAAGACCCTCCGGCCAAAGGCACAGGAGTCGCAAGATGACCTCGAGCAGCTCACCATAGATAAAGGTCCAGAGTGCAGAGGGTGTGTTGAGAACGAAGCTCTTGGCAGGAAGAGATGCTGAAGGCTGGATCTTCATGTAGCCCGAAGATCTCTGGAGTGCAGAGCAAACAAGCAACGGCAATTTGACTCTGTGCACAGGGGTTTGTTCCCAGCAGTTCCGACGAGGGATACTGACCTCAAACTTGCAGAGGACAGGTCGGGCATCGAGGGAGTTGCAGAACTACTGCCTGTGTTGCTGAGCCTTTCGAAGTCCGTGGGACATCTGGAGCAGCAGACCGGTCAGCTTCGTTGCGGTGTGTGCAGATGCAGGGGAGTGACTCCTTCACTCAAAGTGAGATTACTTCGGGTGTCCTTGATGCCCACAGGTCTGTTAAAGATCCTGGAAGAAGCACAGAC
The DNA here is from genome assembly GCA_963921515.1 of Calotriton arnoldi. Classification (NCBI taxonomy): domain Eukaryota; kingdom Metazoa; phylum Chordata; class Amphibia; order Caudata; family Salamandridae; genus Calotriton; species Calotriton arnoldi. Next base: position 363,798 of record CAWUFW010011168.1, read on the forward strand.
GACGAAGTCTTGCAGAACAGTGAATCCAGGAGCAGCAGGAGTCTTCCTTGATGCAGTCTCTGTTCCGGGCGAAGTCCAAGTGTCCAGACCGTCTTAACAGTGACATGGTTTCAGACTTGAGTCTTGTCCCACAACGAATCTGAGGACCCACCCACGGGTAAGCTCTTTTATACGAAAAGAAAGGGGTTAGGGCGACTCCGAGGTCCCTCCCAGAGGAGTAGCTTGTACAGAGGGGAGGATACTACCATGTCCTTTGTCCAGTTTCGTGCCAGAGCGGGAGCCAAGGGCTCCCAGAACTGGTTCTAACTAGAGTATGCAGGGAGGGCACCAAACGTGCCCTTCAAATCAGTCTGGTAGCAAGCGCCCCCACCCCAATACACTAAGGGCCAGATTACGACCCTTCCAATTTGTGAGTCGCAAATTGCGTCGTTTTGCTACTTGCAATTTGCGACTTGCAAATTGGCATTTACAACAATGTCTCGGACACTGTTTGCGATTCCTAATGGGGTCGCAAATTGCCTGCCTCATTAATATTCATGAGGCGGGTGCAATTTGCGACCCCATTGGGAATGGCTAGCACTCCCAGTGATGGTGACCTGCTGGGGTCAGCAGACCACCATGTCCGACTGCTTTTTATATCTTTTTTTCTTTTTTTTTTAATGCAGTCTATTTTCCTTAAAAGATAACGGGATGCATTTAAAAAAGAAAAAGAAAACTTTAAAATAATTTCAATTCCAGTCACGAAGGGGAGTGGCTTACCACCCATTTGAAATGGGTGGTAAACTGCGAGTGTTTAAAACAATCTTACATTGAAGTGCGAGTCGCTATTGGGAAGGGACGCCCTTGGCACGCCCCTTCCTAATAGCGAGTCGCAAACTCTATTTTGCGAGTCAATAACTGGTTACAGTCGCAAAATAGCGTTTGTAAATAGGGCAGACCTATTTTACAGTCTCAAATGAGCCGATTTCCTGTTTGTGACCGCAAAAAACTGTCTTACAATCTGGCCCCAAGTCCTGTCTGGGTGGTGGTCACACTTGACTTTGACAGGAAACCCATTGTTCTACCTTCCCCCCCCTGCTCGAGCTCCGCTCGGCAGCAGGAGGGAGGAATTGTGTCTGTGGTCGGCAGCAGCATTAGCCTGCTAGCAGACCGTGACAGGCCTGTTACTGGGAGTACTGGGGACTTCCCGTAGGAGTACCTCCCCCCCCCCCCACCCCCCTCTCTCTCTCTCCCTCTCACCATGCATGGAATCATACCTCCAACACCGGTAGCGGTGTTGGGGTATGGTTCCAACATGTTTGATACCAAACGTGCCCAGATGCGGCACAGCCACTATATGGTTAGCCTTCACTTAAAGATGCATGGCCACTATATGTATCATAATGGCTGACCGCACTTACAAAGCCTGGAGAATTGATTCTGGGGTTTGTAGGGGGTGTCCTGCTCATGCAATGGCACCCTCCCGCTTATAACCCAGCACCCTGCCTTCAGGATTGAAAGGCCTGCTTACGGGTGACTTGCAGATTTTAATTGTAGTGACCTCTGATATAAGGAAACTTATCTGTCTTAATTGGTGTTGGCACCAGCTTACGTGGGCTGCAATGGCAGGCCTGTAGTCTCAGTTTGAGTGGTCTCTTAGAGATTGCATAATACATGCTGCAGCCCATGGGATACCCCTGGTGTTCCCATGCCTGGGTACCTTAGTACCATATACTAGGGACTTGCAAGGGTACACCAGTAGCCAATTGTGGAAGTACCAAACTACTTACCATGTCAAATTTACTGAGGCAGCACAGTAGCTGGGGTCCTGATTAGCAGGATCCCAGCCAGACTAGTCAAAAAAATACTGACACTAGCAAAAAGTGGGGGTAACCATGAAAGCAGATCCTACTTTCCTGCATCTTGTTGAAAGGTTTACAGATTCTACTGCCCACATACTGACAGGCTCACCTTTTCTACCAAAGCCCAGATGGAGGACCAAGGGTGGTAAAGGGCCTCCGACTCCCGAGTGCAGGTCTGGGGTGGAGACTTGGGGGCATTTAACCCATTTGGGACACTATGGATGGCTCGGCCTGGGTTCCTCCTCTTACACGTCAGTCATCCATTCTGACCTCCTCATCCAGGGCCTGGTCGGTCAGCCTCCTTGTAGAGGGTGGTCAGCATAGGAGACAGTGTCTCGGAAACATGTCCTAAAGGCATTCAAGTGAATGGAATCTTTTCCTTTCCTCTTCACTTTGTCCTTGGGTGGTGCAGTAGCACTCTTCACCACTGCACTGCGCCGCTCTGCATCACTGTACTATATGCCAGTTCAGTCTAGTCCATTCTACTCCGCTCTACGCAACTCCCTCTAAGCCACTCCACGACAATCTGCTCCGCTCTCTCCTTTGGTCTTCTCTCCTTTACTCCACAGACTTTTAGTCCTGCTGAACAGCAGCCACGCTGATGTACAACATGGCTAAAACATATTGGCAAAGCCAATAGCTCTTGCATCTGCGAGACCTATTGGCTTTGCCAGTGCTTGCTTGTCTGTGTTTTTTTGTTTTTTTTTTCTTCGGTTCTGCTGTTTATGAGACATTTGGTTTTGGAGATGCACTGTCTTGTAATTTGCACTAGCTTTTAAAAGGCTGCTGAGTACTAAGAGAAATGCATAATCCTCTCCTCTGGTCATGACCTACAATTCCTCCAATACTCCATGAAATCTGTAGCTGTCAGACTCCCAGGCGCACTAGCATGTGCACCAATTGAAAATGTGGCTAAACTTTTGCATGCAGAAATGTGACTTAAATTATTTTTTTGTTTCTCCAAAGGGAAACTAATTTGCAATTCCAGCATGGAATATCAACAAATCTGCCCTTATTAGATTGTCTTACAAACTCTTCCTTGGTAGCAGAATTTTTCATGTAACTAATTATAATGGCTAAATCCCACCATTGTCTAAAAAGCAGAAATTTGTGTGCGTGTCTTGATGCGCATATATATTTAGAAGTTCTCATTCTCCTCCCCCCACCCCCTCTCAAAATCAGTTTTTAACCTTGCTTCAAAAATAGTAAGGTCTCACTTCAAGATCTTTTGTGGTGGCTATTTTGCATGTCACTTTGGACATTCTCTAAGCAAGTATCGCTGATGTAATGTTGCTTATGAAATGTTACTCTCTGACCACCCTAAAAAAATAACCTTGTTTTCAGTTTCCAAACCAGCTCCTTATTTTGAAGGGACGGCTGTGATCAGTGGAGAATTTAAGGAACTGAAACTTTCGGATTATCGAGGAAAATATTTAGTGTTCTTCTTTTATCCCCTCGACTTGTGAGTACATCAGTGATGAATATATTTATGGATCTTGAATGCAAACTATGTGTAAGGATGATAAATAAAGTGACTTTGTAATGCTATAGATGTTAGTTTGTTAATTTTAGGTTTGCTTTTGCCAGTACTTGCTGTCTTTGGACCACTTCCTGTTTACCTATATTTTTTTTATATTTTTTTTTTGTGCCACGATTGTTCTCTTTACTTAACTGCAATCAGTTTCCAGGATGCCTTGGGGATGTCTTTGACATATGCCAAAATTCTCACCAGGGAAAGGAGAGGGAGAATCCATTTGATCTCCCTTATTGTGCCACAATCTGCAGTTCAATAGTCATGAATTGTAGGGCAAGACCATGTCCTATGCAGTCAGTCACAGTTTGTTGCATTAAATCTGTAGCAGTTTGAGTCTAGGAGACCATAGAGTTGCAGGCTGCATGGGGTGTAATATGATCTGTGTAGGAGTTTTAGCTCAATCAGTCTAAATTTGCCATTGGGGGGATTTCTCTTTAATCTGTTTGCAGCAAAAATCCCTTTGTGGATTAGGGATGGCATAGGTTGACCCATATCCTTTTACCATATGGTCTTCATGGTGAGGTCACCATGGTTCAAGGTGTGGCACAGTTATAAATTCTGGACATCAGGTGGGTTTTATCAGGGTTAGTGATGAGCATATCCGCGCCCACTCGGGGCTCCCTCGACAATGTGGAAAACGGCTCTTTCATTGAACCCCTGTAGGCAATAATAGACATGGGAGTCCATCATGGTACGGTACTAGGATTTCTGTTAAGGAACTCCCTATATGTTAAGAGCTGGCCCGCAGGGCACAAGTTTCCCTGTGTTTGTGTTTTTTGGGGGGTTTTTTGTATTTTTTTGTAATAAATTGCTCTTCATGGGACATTTGCATTGCACATGCTGCGATGTCACTTGGAGTTTCGGATGGCAAATCAAAGGTTTATGTAGTGAGTAGTTTGCCGGGTGTTTGTCAGTGTTGCTAGCCCATTCCAGGCCCATCTTGTGCACTCCAGCGTGTATATCTCCCTGGTGGGACGTTGTTCCTGCACTAACGGAGTGATGCATAAGGGATTTGGGGTGACAAGGCCTGCTTCGAGATTGAGATGGGGAGGTGAGCACTCTGACTGGAACCAGTGGTGCACATTTTTAGCCTGAGCTTTCAGGTAGTACATTTTTGAGATTTGGCATTGAAAAGCCACCCTGCTCATAAAGCATGTGTAATTTGTGCCATGCACTCTGGGATTGCCTGCCAGCCCTGATCAACCTCCCCATCAGTGAGTCCAAGTGGCTGAAGAAGGCCTTTTTGAGTACAAGTGGACATTTTGGAACAAATATGAGTTCGGAAGAACAATCAATAATAAGTGCTTAATCCAGCGCACTACTGATTTGGAGAGAGATCATCTATCTTCTGTAGTTTTCTTTGAGTGGTCTGTCATGCTGATAGTATATACATAAGCATCTAATCTGGTTTGTCTGTATTTTTACGGGGTATCTGGTGATTTGGGCCCTAGTAACTGTAGTTAGCAGAACCAGAACTGTTTCTGTCCAGTTAATGGTGAGGTAAAACCATGCACCAAAAGCAGCGATTTCTTCATCCTTCTGTCGGTCAGGAACCCTACCCTCCATCTTGACCCAGTGATTATCATCAGCGTACATTGAGAGGTTAAGTCGGCATGTGCCAAATTCTATTCCCCTGTGGTGATGGTACTCCTGCAATGAGCAAGTCTGTGGCTCCACTGCCAATGTGAAGTTATTAGGGGACAGTGGGCAACTCTAGTTTGTGCCCCTTTGTATCAGCACCGGAGGGAAAAGCATGTTATGTACCTCAATTCTAGCAGTTGTCTGTGTATAGTAGTCACCCATTTTAGTAACCCCATGCCCATTTGTTAAATGACTGTTGGTATGTCTGTTCAATGGAGTTGAAGGCCTTGGTCCCGTTTAGAAACTGTCGCTTCCATAGAGGGATCTATTTGATTTGTTACAGTAAAGAAAGTTTGGAGATTGTCCGATGTCAATCTATCACGTATGACTCCTAATTGATCTGGATGGGCCAGAGCAGGGAGAAGCGACCATATCTGTTAGTGAAAGAGGACCATATGATTCAGAAGTGGAGGCCGGCTTGCCCTGTTTCACAGGGTCAGTAATGCATCCTGGAGGGAGGCTGCTGGTCTCAAATGCCTCGTTATATACTTACTAGAAGAAGGGGGCCAATTTCAGACTTTTCTTTGTAGAACTCCCAAGGGAGTCAATCGCTACTCGTGGCAGAGGTGTTCTTTAGAGACTTGATCACACCCCTAATCTCCTGTAGCCTAATGGGGGCCACAGAGTGGCTCATGTTGATGTGTCTGTAACCAGGCAAGGGTCACTTTGAGGTAACTGTGTATGTCCGCCTTTAAAGGCGGACATACACATACTCATTTTTGATGGATCGAAATCGGCATATTACTCCTCAATTGCTTGCAGGATATCTTTGTATTTATGGAATGCTCCAGTTGTGGGGGTTTTGATCTGAATCACTGACCAAGGCCAAGGGTCGTTTAATTAGGCCGGCTACAGTGTGGCCAGATCATTCTCCCTCTCCGTATCGTCTAGCTGTGGCCTCCTGTCCATGGCCTCACAGAACTCTAGCCTTGTTAAATTCAGAGTATTTAACATAGTATGGTCTTAGGTGATCGCACTTTCTCTTTCAAGTTTCCTAATGTCTGGCCACCCTGTATGTCCTTATGAAGCTCGTGACACTTGGAGATACTCACCCCTGATTATGACCTTGAAGGCATCCCAGAGGGTGGCGTATGTTGCTACCTTGTCTCGATTTTCAATGAAGTAAGATACGAGCTGTACATATTTCCGAGTGAAACACCTGATCCATTAGTTTTTCAGGGATCAGTCTCTTTGCTTGTATATCAACCGGAATGGTGAGTGCAAGCAATACTGTTGAATGGTCAGATGGCGTACGTGGTAAATATTTAATGTGGTCCAGCCATCCCACTGTGTCTTGTGTTCCTAACCAGAAATCTAGCCAAAACTAGGAAGTGTGTATAGCACAGTAATGAGTAGTCTTTGGTTATAGAATGAATTTCTCTGAAATATATCAACCATACCAGTGTTTGTATAAATCTTTTGAGTTCAGTTTGTGCCTGGGTATGTCGGTGGGCTCCAATAGTGGGGCTACCTAGTGCAGGGAGGATTGTGGTGTTAGTCGCCTGTCCATAGTATGGTACACGGTTGGATGCAGCAAACGCCACCCAAACATTGGTAAAGAAGGCAGGGTCTTGAAGTTGGGGCAATGCAACTATTCTGTAGTGATGTGCTCAGCCAGGAGATGGCGTCCGTTATCATCATGAGCCATATGCACTGGCCTAAATGGCGCCCCTCTTCTGATCACTATTGCTATACCACTGGAATAAATCGAAAGTGAAGAAAAGTAGTGGTGCTTGGACAAGACCCTTGTGAATGTACTATCTGCAGCATGATATATTCTTGTAGCGCCCTTTCTACGAAATGCCGCTTAAAGTAGGCAAGTACCTGTTGAGCCTTACAATGATCGTTTATTCCTCTTACATTCCAGGTGAGAAGATAATTTAAGCATAGGCATCACCTTGGGATGAGCGTATTCAGTGTGTGTGTGGAGATTATAGCTACCCTGGCAGGCCATGTGTTTTGTGTGTGGTGTAACCAGTGTGACAAAGCGCTCCACTCATATTAACCCTTTTCCCCACCCAGATCAAGCCCCAATACCTAGAAGAATAGTCCCATCTAACTTTGCGTACTGACCCGGTCATGCTGTATTGGCGCTTTGTCTCTGGCAAGCTGAAGTATAGTGTCCTTACCCCTGTAGTTAAGCAATTTGGCTATAATTCGCCTTAATGGGGCGTCGGGAACAGGTTTTGGAGCCAGTTATCTATGAGCTCATTCTATCACAAAGACTGGGGATAAGTTATATCTACCAAAAAAAATTCCTCATCATGGACTCTGGATAGTCCTCTATCTTTCTTGTACCCTGTGACTCTGGTATTCCAGTTGTTCTTGAGTTGTATCTGCAGGAGCAGGCCTCCGGCTGCTTGTCCTTAGCCCAGATTTTTTCCATTTCAATTAGTAACTCCTTCCAGATCTTAGAATGCTGTTTGGAGTCATCCTCAATATCTGAGATATGCTTCTTTGCTAGATCTATCCTTGTGTGTTTGTCCAGCCTTTCCTTAATCGCATCAAGCCTGCTTGTCTAGGTGTGTTTTTATTTTTTTATTTTTTATTTTATTTTTTATTATTTTGTTTTTTTTGGTCTGCCCATAGTAGCCAGGCTACCTGATTTCCTGTCTGAGTTGTGCTGAGCCAAAGGTGATGTCGTCTTTGCGCCATCGCTGCCTCCCCAGGGACTGCAGCTTCAGCCTGATTGTGGTCAACTAGACTAGCGCCTTTCCAAGGGTTCTCAAAAGTGAACTTAGGTTGTTTATCATCTGCTTTACATATGTTGATCAAGGGGTGGCTGGTATGTGGAGCAAAGTTGGTAGGGAGGAGTGCGGGATCTGGTGGTGTTTTGAGTTGGGAAAAGTCTGAATGCATCAGCTGGACTCTCCGCTTAACATGCCTGCCTCCTCTTAGCTTGCTGCCTCAGTCCGGGTGATCAGATGTGCAAGGGATATGCCATGACCCCCTCCGTGTTCCCTTGCTCTAGTTAATCTCGGGAGGGACTATTCAGGGTAGTTTGCACTCGTGCGCGGAAGGGTACGTAGGGAGCTCAATCTGCGCTGGAGTAGTGCGTGGAGTGCCCTGGTGAAATAGCCTGTGCTGTTTCAAGTGCAAAGTCCATAAGGATAGCTGCAGCAGGTACGTAGGGGGGTGTTGAGGCTGGGTAACAGATCAGCATCTAGTCCAGTGGCTGCCTATCAACTACCAGTGGCCCGCGTGCACAACGCTCGCCAGCACAGTTGAGAGCCCTCCTTTCAGGGCCCTCAACTTTTTACTCGGGGCTCCCATCCCAGGACACCAGTCAGAGCTCTGTGGCTTGCAGTTGCTGGGCTATTACAGCAGCGACTGTCATTCTGCCTTTGGGTGGGGGGGGGGGTGGGGTTAGAGTTTTATATAGCGTGAACTAGACCCAAGACATTGGGTATCGGAGCGCTTTACATGAGCACCAGTTTTGTTACAGATGGACAGACCCATTCATTTATTTTTGTTGGGCACGGGGCGATTAAGTGATTTGCCCAGAATCGCAGGATGTTGAGTGTCGTTGCCAAGACTCGAACCTGGTTCCCCAGCTTCGAGGTCGACCGCTCTAGCTGTAAGGCTACATCCTCTCCCCAAGGCTGATGTGGTGCCTGGCTGTCGTTCACGTATTCTCCATCACTATCATGCCTGCCCTTGCCTCTCTTCCTCCTGTCTTGCTCACGAGCAGCAGGCCCCTCGGCAAGAACTGTTGTGCACCGAATTTTCTTGCACCAGTTTCAGGTCTGCAATTCAGCTGATGGGCTGTTTAAAAGCATGATGTTGGCGAATTCTTCAACCCACCCGTTGGAGCAGTGCACTCTGGTGTCCATCTTGATTAGCTCCTCCCTCTCAGTCCCTGGTCTTGCATTATTTCCAGAACTTCATTGATCGTTTGGCGGATTACACACGTAATAAATTAGATCATTTGGAATAAAAATATTTAGAACTAAATTGGGTGTCTGCCTTTATTTATATTGGACATTTATAAAGAACACATCACAAAAGCCTCAAGCTGACTAATAATCCTCACTCTGTCATCGGCACCTAATAGTTATCATAGTAACTTGCATCTCAACGGTCCTTACTCTTAGTCTTCCCGCATTCTCGTGACACCAGCTGTCTTACCTTTCTAAAATAGTCTTTTGAGGTGCTACAAATCACTGCAATTTTTGTTTCGTGTCCAGAAGTGAACAGTATTTTGTTCAGCAGGGCAAGCTAGATTTCTCGTTTCCTTCTATTTTTCTTCTAAACGCCCAATTTCCCCCACTCCGAAAGACCTTTTTATTTGGTTTTTTTCTCCCAGTCTGCTTGGACCACTTGGAATATACCGACAACCTTGTTGTGAGATATGCTTCCACCTTCCTCGTCTCCTTATCCTTTATTATGTTTTGGGATGTTAACATTTGCTTGCTATCAAAAAAATTCTGACTGTTTGATTGTAGCGAATAGTGTGTGTGGCAAAACTGTGTCATTAAAATGAGAGCAGCGCCCTTCCTTAATGAGACAATGTACTCCTAGCCCATACCTCTGGCTTTATTTGTCGCCTCATAACCTGTATAACCAGTATATGTACTGCATTGCTGGCAAATGAGCAGTGCTAACAAAAATCAAATGTTGCTTTAGTATTAAATCGGTTTTATTAGCAGAACACTTTATGTGAAAATACAATAGTGTCGCCTACAGCCCAGCGGCCCGGCAAAGACATAATCAAGCCAGGAGGGCAGGCAATGAGATCGAGTATCCCCCAATCGGGTAAGTACACAGCGTGTCGCCTACAACCCAAGCAGGGCCGGCCGCGTTGGTAAGGAAACTGAGTGGAAGGCCTCACAATCCTGTGAGTGGATAGAAGCAGCGTCTAGTGCGTAGCGGGGGGTGTACACAGCAGCCTACCAAAGCTGGCACAAAACCGTGAGGTGCTATTGGGTCTGCATTTAAGAGGAAAACCAAGGAACAAAGAACCCTCTCACACCCACCCTCCACCCCGTCCCTCTCCAGTGAGCGAAATAAAGAAAAAACAATCTGGCCTGGAAGCTAATGGGTATGATAACCCACTGGGCCGAAAAGGGTCCAGGGAGTCCTTCAAAGCTAGAGTGCTCTACGTGCCCACTCCCTCCTCGGGTATCAATTCCAGAATCCGGAGATAGTTGGGACAGGACAATTCCTGGAACGCAGGTGGTTGGTAATGGGGCGAAAGTCCCTTCTCTTTTGCAGGGTGCTGGCAGCCAGGTCCTGGTACAATTGGGGAGAGTGGTCTCGGAAGCGAAGCGGCTGGCACGAGCGGGCTGCCCTGAGAATCTCCTCCTTTACCGTAAAATCATGAACACACACCAAGATGTCTGCAGGAGGGCGATTCGGCTGCCGCGGCGGGCCCACACGGTGGCATCGGTCAATCTTGATGGAGTCGTCTGGGGTGTTCCGAATCGTGCGGAAGAGGTCCTGGAGATAGCCCGCGAGGTCGTCTCCCTCTGCCCCGGTAGGGACCGCCTGGATGCGGACATTATTCCTTCTTGACCTGTTCTCCAGGTCTTCGGCGTGCGCCTGGAGATCCAAGTGGTGGTTTCGAAGCCGTAAAATCTCTTGTTGGAGCGCCGCTACTTCCTCGTCTCTGGTGGTTGCCGAATCTTCCAGGGAGGCCACCCGCTCCCCCACGGCATCGACGTCTCTGCGCACCTCCCTTAAGTCAGCCTGCAGATCAGTTTTGATGGCCAGGATATCTTCCCTTTGAGAGGCGAACAACGCTTCCAGAAACTCCCTGGTGACCGCTGAGTCCGGGCCGTCACTGCCCGCTGTGGAAGTCGTGCTGGTAGCGTCCCCAGTTAACTTGAGGAGGAGGTCCCGGACTGACCGGTCCTTCTTGCCCTTGGCGGCTGCCATTGCAGACTGAGGGTTAGCCAAGGGGGAAGGGGCTGCAAACACCAGGCCGGGGGGTGGTGGGGAAGCAATCGGTGACAGAAGCTGGATGGCACCTACCCACAAAAACTCAGTCAGGGGGCCACAGCGTCCAGCAGAAGTGCCACCGGAGGGGCGGCAATGGTGGGCCAGGGTATTAACCATACGCTAAGTGGTGGGGGCCAGTGCCAGCCAGGTTAAAAGTCTCACGGGAGGCCCCTGGAACAGGATCTGCCGGGCGGGAAGTGAAGATGAGCCGGTTGAGGTCAGTGGCCCGGTGAAACCCCCGTTGCTAGGATCCGCCGGGCATGCCGTAGTAATAGACCGTGCCTCTGATTCCTCGTATGGTTCCCAATACAACACCAAGCAATGGCAGGCCAGGCCTCCGGACCTGACGCAAATACCACCACCAGCAGGCCTCCTCAGGGTGCGCCTTCGCACCTGCACACCGCGCTGCCCTTCGTCTGCGCACCACCAGGCCGGGAGGGGGCCGCGCCGAGTGCTAGGCCTCAGGCTGCAATCAGGCCGCCGACAAAGGCCTAGGAAATCAGAGGCCCCAGAAGGGTAGCGGGCAGGGTCGAGCGTCGTCGGGTCTCTACAAGACACTTGCCTGGCTCTGTGGTGGTCCAGACGGGCTCTCTCCGCCGCAGCAGGTCGGGGTCGGCATATTCGGGGAGCCCGCGGGTCCGTGTAGATTTCTGGCCGGCGCGGGCTCGCCAGGGCTGGGCGTCTGCGGCGCTGGAGACAGAGTGCGGATGCGAAGCGCGGAGGCAATCCCTAGGTATTCCGGTCGCACTCACGGTGTGGCGTCCCTCGCAGGCTCAGAAGGCGAAATAATGCAGCCGTACCACGGCGCCGATGCACCTCATAGAGCCGGACAGCTGGGCCGGCCCCAGGCACCGGAGCCACGAGCCGATCAGAAGTCGTGCAGAAAGGACCTTTACGGGCGTGCAAAGCGGCCTGCCTCCCTCCGGTATGTGTGCTGCGCTGGGGCAGAGCGTCTGACTGGGGATCTGGGACCCTGGAGTGCCGTTGTAGATGATGTAGGCCCGGCGGGAGCGGGGCTCGGGGAATGCACGTCCGCTCACTCCGCCATCTTGGCCACGCCCCCTCAAATGTTGCTTTAGAGCTGTTCTTTCTGCTATTGCTTTGTGGTTTGCTGATTACACTTTCCAACCCCTCTCCACCAATCTACACTCTCCCCGAACGAAGCATGTATTGCAGCACGTGATGCAAGTAAAATAGAAAATAAACACTGAGGAGCTGCTGGCCTGAAATTATTCTCCTAACTTAGTTTAGCACCAAGTGCCTATTCCTATTTGACAAAACGTTATCTGGACAAAGGTAAGCTGAGAGGTGCACAAGTGACTTTGTTGGTGCATAATTGCCTGGCACCAGTGCAGTTTGTGTATTCATCTCCTTATTCTTGTATAATAAGATGGTGAAATTATCTGTTGGACCCTGTTCGCGGGGGGTGGGTAGTGCAAGTAGGGGCTAATATGCCACAATGTGGTGGTTGATGTATTTTGTTTCTGGTGTTCTGGCGTCTGTCCTATTGCGGCTCTGCAAACTTTGCCAAGGGCTCCTTATTTGCATTTTGCATCTGAGGATTGCAAGGGCAAGCATTCGAATGCTTCTCAAGGAGGTAGTGAGGGGGTTCTGGAGGAATCCAAACTCGTCAACCAGCAAACCCAATAATATGCTGTCCAGCGCAGTGCTTTTCTTGTTCAGAGGAGTACTTTAATACATGCCTTTGCTAACAAGGACTGTATTGAATTTCTAAGGGTATCCATGTCTCCATCCTCCCTCACTTCAAGGTCTGGGTCTCCACCCTCCAGCTGCAGGAATGCAGTCATTACACCTCCACTGTCTGGGGAAGCTGTAGCCACCCTCCATATTGTGCCATGCTAAACTGGGGCAATCCAGAATGCATCCCACTAGTCCCTGTAGTTGTACACTCACAACAGGCTGTCTTGCTACCAACCATGTGCTACACATCCACAACGCATGCATGCGTTCAACATGCACACGGAATTCCAGCGCAAAGGGTCTCAGAGTTGCATCTCTGCTGAATTTTACACGAGTGAGACCAGTAGGCCTCACTCCCCCTGAAAAAGAAAACAAACCTTGGAAATGCAATAGATCTAGCATTTGTTGGAGGTATTGGCATTATAAATGCCAATGTTTTGTACCTATGCAATCTATATGCTCTCCCCGGCAAAATAAGTTATTTTGTTTTTTTTTAAATTTATGTAGGACACCTGCCATTGTGCTGTTGCGCTGGGAGTGAAAATGCCAGTTCCACTCCATGTTAAAACGAGCAGTGTTGTGAGAAAACGAGCAGTGTTGTGAGGGTACAGTACCACAGGCTGTCACTAGGTGTCCCTTGTGACCTCTTTTGACCACATATGGTACTGCACCCTGCAATTTGGCTAGGCAAAGGATATCGCGCGGTGGTGATGGCTGACTGGTGAGCTAGGGATCCGTGTTCGAGTCTGCTGCCAGGCTCAATATCCTATGATAATGAACTGATTGTTAAATTTCCCCAAGCCCATGGCTAGGTGCGCTATATAAATGTTTGTAAAGTAACCAAAACAGCAGAGGGGTCATGGGGGCCTGTGAACAGTGTTGTGAGGGAGGCACGGGGAGATTGAGGGATCTGAAGCAACCAAAGGGGGGGGGGGGGAGGAGAGGCACAGTGAGCTAAAGCAACAGCAAGAAAATGATGCGACTGAAGTTTCATTGCACAAGTAAACGGAAGTTAACTTTTTTTTTTTTTTTAAATTGGCCTGCCTCTTTGCTAGTTATCTCAAAGTATAAAGAACACATGTAAGGGGGGCAGTCCTCATGGGTGGATACAAAATTCCAAAAGGAGGGACTAAGTATATTCACCAATGAAAGGCCGGCAACGGGAACCAATAAAAAATGTGCTTTTTTTTCAAGCCCATACCCTAGTAAAGCATGTCTTGAATAGATTGCGCAAGTGCTGCCGAGAACTAAAAATGTGATTGGGACTACGATTCTCCATAAATCAGTATGCTGTCAGCAGGGCGGTCATCTCGTGTCCTTACAGAGGGTGCTGGTGATGCTCCTCTCCAAGTCACAGAACAGTTTGTGGACCCTGTCTTTTTCCATGGACCAGTGTAGGCCTCCGCGTACACACTGGATGAGCGTGCTAGCTGAACAAAAAATGCCAGGATACCAGTTTCATATGGGGTTGTCACTTGGGGCGTGGGTACATCCCCATGTACCATGCAGCGGACATTCCCATCCCAACAATGTCCAGTAAGCTTTGTTTGTGAATTTAAAATAACCTAATCCAGTCTAAACTCCGAATGTCAATACTGCTTTGTATTTACAGGTATGATGTCCTCCTTTGAATACAGCAATCCAATGTTTAGCTGGCCTCTTTAGGAGTGATCCTAAGAGATTGAACTCTAGTAAACCACCTTAAGCAGTGGCACAAGTGAACATGGTATCTCCGTAGGGTCAGGAAATATGTACGGTCATGCCTCAATCTGAACAGTGACTGCTTAGTCCCTTGCTACTTGTGGGAAAAGTAGGATCTGCTTCTTATGGTTACCCCCACTTTTTGCTTCATGTTATACTGTTTTTGACTAGTCTGACTGGGATCCTGCTAATCCGGATCCCATTCTATCTGCTTTCTCCCTAAAATGTAATGTCATGTACGTGTGTACACTCCAGATTGGATACTGGGGTACCCTTGTCGGTCCCTAGTATATGGTACCCATGTACCCAGGGCATAGGTACCCCAGAGGCCTCCCGTGGGCTGAAGCATGTATTATGCCACCCATGAGAGGCCATGCAAAATGGGTCTACAGGCCTGCCATTGCAGCCTGTGTAAGTTGGTGCATGCACCACTTAAGATATAGGTTTACTATATCTAAGGGTCACTACACTTTAAGCTTATAAGTCACCCCTATAGCAGGTCTTGACAATCCTGAAGGCAGGGTGCTTGGTTCTAAGTGAGAGGCTGCCACTGCATGAGCAGGACACTCCTGCAGCCTACGGAGTCCATTCTCCCGGGTTGTTAGTGCTGCAGCCATTTACGACCTATAGAGTGGCATTATGCGTCTGCGTGATGACACTCTAAAACGACTAAAAATAACCCTATCATGTTTTGTATCAAACATTGTGGAATCCTACCCCCACACCGGTAACCGGTGTGGGAGGTATGATTCCACCCCTCAAACGAGCTTTGTGAGGTCCCTGGTGTTCCCGGTACCAGCCCTCTAGTCCCGGGCAGCCCAAAAGGGTTGCTGCTGACCAGAGACCAATTTCTGCCATCCTGCTGCTGAGCCAAGCTCGAGCAGGGGAAGGCAGAACAATAGGCATCCTGTCACAGGGAGGTGTGACCACCTCCCAGACAGGATTTAGTGTATTCGGCCTGGGTGGGTGCGCTCGCCAGCGACTAAGTCTGCATGAGGGGCACATTTGGTGTCCCTGTGCATAGTCCAGTTCAATTCAGTCCTGGGAGCCGTTGGCTCCTGCTCTGGCGTGAAACTGGACAAAGGACATGGGAGTAACCTCCTCACTGTCCAGACCCTCCCCTGGGAGGGTCCCCTGAATCTGTCCAACCCTCTCCCGTGAGTACAAAAGGGCTTACCTGGTTGTAGGACCCTAGATTCGACGTGGACAAGATTCTGATCAAGAAACTGCTGAACTTTGACCGTCTGGAATTCGTTTGGGCTCGACTTCGTCTCCCTCTGTCTGAAGCATCGTCTGTGCCCGTGCACCATACAGGCTCCGTGCAGGACCTGTGGGGCATAAAGGACAACCGAAGATATCTCCCTTGGAGTGAAGGAGTCACTCCCCTGCATTCGCAGGCACCGTAACGCAACTGACGGTCTGCTGACCCTGAGCTCCTGCGGCCTCTGAAGGCTCCAGCAACACAGGAGGTGGCTTCCACGTCCCTTGAGGTCTGAGCTGCCCTCTCACCAGGTTTGAGGTCAGAATCCATTGTGGGGGCTGCAATACCCGTACCCCTGTGCACCGCATACTTTTGCAAGTGCATATGCTTGTTGCTGTTCCCAAAACAAGGGCACTGGGCTCAGAGTAGCCCCAACCTCTGGCACCATTTCCACCAAAGAACTTCGGCCTCCTCGCACTGAGTGCTCTGTGGGCTGTTGCTTTGTGAAACTGCTCGAGGTCCCCTCGCGACTCCTGTGCTTCCGGCCTGTGGGTCTTGAGGGTCATCTTTGTTTTTCTTGGGCTCCCCTGGTTACTCCAGGCTTGCCCTGACTCCCCTGTGTTTTGGTGAGTCTCCTGGACCTTGCTGGTCCGAACCGTAACCTTTCTTGACCATCTTCGTGGGTTGCCGCTGCCAAGGCTTGTTGGTGCTCCAGCCGGACACTGACCCCTCAGCACTCGACGTCCTTCGTGGGACAGTTCGCATCCGGCTCCTGGTCGTCCTCTACGTCTCCTGGTCCCGGTGGCTGCAGAGTCAAGAACCCCCTCAACGCATCTGAAGCGCCAGACATCGGAGCCCCTGGTCACTCCTGAGTGACCCAGACTCTGTCCCCTCTGCTTTCAGGTACTCTTCACCAAGAATCCACCTTTGGATTCCAACAGACACTTTTCTTCTTTCCAGCAGTGGCAGTTCCTTTAAGTCCTCCATTGAGATCGACGGCTGTTTCCGACACCACTTCAGCCCTATGCACCCGGCTTCCCTGGGATAGGTAACTCTGGTACTACGGTATCCACGGGTGAGGTGGCTCTTCAACCTCCTATGATTCGAAGGGCTTCCTTGTAATCCACTAGAAAGGGTCCTTAAACTTTAAAACTGCAACCGCGACTCTCCCATAGAATTGTACGGCGCACGCAGTCGTGTTCCCACACTGCACCCGTCCCCTGTGGGGTCCCTACTTGCTCACCTTGGGTGGTTCCTTGGGGTCCCAGCGATTCTACATTGTCTTGACTCGAGTCGTGGTTCTTATACCACTATATTAGTATATGGTTTGGTCTCCCCCTGGAGCCCACTGTGTATTAGTGCTACTTACGATTGTTTGTGCTACAGTATTGTGTGCTTTGTGTTTATCTGCGTGTAGCAGATACTGTGACTTATTTAGTGTTATAATAATAAATACATATTTTTATAACTACTGTGTGGTTCTCCTTTCATTTAACCAATACAATAAGGTTGCATTCTGGTAAAACAAGCTGCTTAACATTCCTTCAAGACTAAGTCTGAAGGCTGCTCTCCACAGCTACCACTTGGATAGCTTTCTAAGGTTATCTTTGACCTCTTAAATCACCATAAGTGTTTGGACTGGTACAGGGTGCCCACTTTAATTAGTGGACAGCATATACCAGGCCAACTTCTCACACTACTTTCATACAATTCACTGAGGTTTTCCCATGCAACAGCGATTGACTCCTCAACGGTTGTGGGTTTCTTTTCCCCTATCCTCTGGTGTCTCCTGTTCTTACTTTGTCCTGATGATGACCCTGTTCTAAGTAATTGTGTGAAGGGGTCAAAACATCGACGGTAACATATGTGGACTGGCTTAAATTTTGATTGAGATTTTTGGCACTCATATTATGAGTGCCATTTACAACATGTCGTCCCAATCAGTCACGTGTATAGCACAAGCACACTTTATCGCTCTATTCACTCTCACTGCGTTACTTTGTAGGAGCAACTTATCTTTTGATGAATGTAAATGTCATATTATGAATCTTTTTCTGCATTATACGAACCTAATTCGCAAAATAAATGCACTTATTGCATAACTAAAATACTTGCAGAAACGTTTCTTTACGACACTAGTGCCGTGGAAGTCTAGGGCTACACTTCCCCCATCGGGACCACCTTTTTGATCATAATTGTTCGACCCAGGTTACTGGGTTGCTCCTTTTCCCTAATACTAGCCTTTTTATTGAGCAATGCCTTGTTGAACCTTTTGTTTTAATACCGCACTCTTTTCAGATAGTTAATAAACATATGCAGACTTATTGAATGATATGTCATATATTCTTGTTTTGGGTCTTCAGTTAGGCCCCTCGAATACAAATACAAGAGCAGCTAAAGGTTGTTTGAATTGAGACTTCACTTGAAGAGATGCAGCAGGCTTGAAAAACCATGGGTGTTTTTTTTTTTACTATGATGACCACTGAGTGAGAAAATCCTTTAATCTCCTATTTGGTGCTTTGTGTTTTTTTTTTTTTTTTTTTTTTTGACACACGCATTGGGATGCAGCCAACTATCTTATGCCGTGAACATTAACAGAGGCGCCCTTTGGGTTAGTCCCCTTCAGCCTTTGCTTGTTTGAAGTGTCTTTCAACCTTGTATCAGGCTACAAGAATGTTATACTAGTTTATAGGCAAGATTCACACTGTAGGCTGCTGATGCACCCTCCATTTTATGGCTTTCTGGCTCCTCACTCCATGGCTGCCTGTTAAGCTCTGAATCTGTACACATCTGTCTTTTCAGCTGGTAGCTGTTGCTTAAAACGGCAGCAGCAACAAAAAAAAAAAAACAGATTGTGTAGGGGAAGCCCTTCTTGAAAGATGCCATCTTACATGAGCGGAATCTCCCACCTCATAAACCAGTGGTAGCAGTCTGCTGTTTTTCTTTAGGGGACATCCAACGCTGCTACAAGCTTGACCAGTGGAGCACTTCACTCTCATCTCGATATGGACATGCTGTAATTCCCTTGTTTGTTTTCTTGCTGTTTGACTTAATTTACTTGAACCTCTTGTCAACAAACGGCTAACAACCTATTTAGAAAGCCACAAACTGTTGGACCCCTCTCAGTCAGGCTTTAGGGCTGGCTACAGCACTGAAACCTCTCTGGTGGAGGTAGTCGACAATATAAGACTTGCCCACTACCTCGGACAGTTAGCCATGCTTGTCCTTTTAGACCTGTCTGCCGCCTTCGACACCATCTCCCACCGTATATTAGAACAACGACTGTGGGAGATGGGCATCGGAGGAACAGCCCTAAGCTGGCTCAGAAGCTACCTAAAAGACCAAACTACCATCGTACAGCTAGGCACCCTAGTCTCCCGCAGCCGGATGGTAGACAAGGGAGTCCCCCAGGGATCAATACTTAGTCCCATGCTTTTCAACCTTTATGTTGCACCCCTGTCCAAGGTGATCGGATCCTATGGGTTTGACACATTGTCATACGCTGACGATACCCAGCTATTCATCACTCTCTGTCCCAATCCGACTGATACCAGAATTAGATTCAAAAACTGTATGGCTCATAATAACTTCTGGATGCAAGCTAACCATCTTCAGCTTAATGCCAGTAAGACTGAGATCATCCTATTTGGAAAGGCTCATGAACTCTGGTCCAATGACTGGTGGCCCCAAAGTCTTGGCCCCTTTCCATCTCCTAAACCCATGGTACGTAATCTTGGAGTAAAAATCGACGACACGCTATACATGAAATATCATGTAAACCAAATAATGAGCACCTGTTATGGCTTAATGAGGAGCCTACGTAAGATCTTCCAATGGATTCCATTAGAGTCAAGAAAACCGCTTGTCCAGGGCTTCATTATCAGTCGTCTTGACTATGGAAATGCTCTGATGGCCTCAATTAACGAAGAGCTTGTCACCAGACTCAAGTTTTGCAGAACACCGCTGCCAGACTGGTACTAAACCTTCCACCTCGGTCCCAGTCTGAAAGCGCTCCACTGGCTCCAAATTAGGAAACTGATCCATTTTAAGATCCGTTGTCTGGTACACAAGACCTTGTATGGAAATGGGCCGAGTTACCTAGCCAGGAAACTAAACTGTTATCTTCCTCACAGGAATCTTAGGCCTGGAACTAAACATCTTCTCACTCCACTCAGGGTGCGTACCGCCAGGCACGGTGGCTGATCATTTTCCCATCTAGCCCCCTGCTTTTGGAACGAACTCCCATTGCAGCTTCGCACAATTTCAGACCACAAGCGTTCCGAAAAAAGCTTAAAACCTGGCTATTCTGACTGCCCACCCTCCTTCTGTTCAGCTGTCTATCCTCGCCTTCACCAGCATTCACTACAGCGCTTTGAGACCCCTCCGGGTGATATATGCGCTTAATAAAACCCTATGACTGACTATGCCTAATTGCAACGATAAAAACAAGCATTTGCAGTGCAACATGTCTCGCATTAGTGAAAGTTTGAGCTATTGGTGTTGCAAATGTTTGTTAGGTTTTTTTTGGGGGGGGGGTCAAAAATATCCTAGCAATAGCATAAGTAATAAAAAATTCCACGAAACAAGGAAAGGGTGCAGTACCACAGGCTGTTAGGTGTCCCTGTGGAGTTTTAAAGGGACCTCTATTAGCCACATAAGGTACTGCACCCTTAATGAGATAGATGGCACACTCTACACAGTACTCTAATGTACTGCAACTAGTTATTTGTAAATTGTCGGTGTCGGGAGTGCTTTACCGTTTGAAACAATGAGTGTAAACAATGATACAGCCAGCACTGTATATAATTTATCGGACAGCCAGACACATTGGAAGAGAAAAATGATGCACAACACTGGCGTGCGCATTGACGTAAATCTCTAAAGATGCAGTCATCTTCCACTCTAAACTAACAACCAAAACCAAGCAGGAACCTGAACTGCCCCTCTGCCTGTGTACAGTGTGCATTTTAGTTTTAGAACTGGAGCCGTTGCTGTTGTGTTCACCTACAGGTGCACTTTCTTCATAACCATGCAAGAGAATCGTGCGTGGGGAGCCCAACGCCACTATTCGAAGTGACTAACCGTATGTGTTGGTTCCCAAACTGTGTGTTTGGTGTGCAGTGCCCCAGGCTATTTTCACAGCACACTGGGATGCTGCGATGCACATATTGCGAACCACAGAAGCATTAATTTCAATTAAACAAAAAAAGCAGTGATCTCGGAGGAAAGGTGATGGCGGGCAAGCAGTGTTGTGGGAGGGATGAAGGGAGTCTGCACGCTTAAAGCAAAAGCGACGAATACAAAAAAAAGTCAGACGGATGAAGCGGCCGGCTGTGGAGCCGGGAGGGCTGGAGCGTCTTTAAAAGATGAAGCGCGGGGTCCATGATCGGGTGCTGCGCGGAGGCAGGTAAACGCGTGGAAGCAGGAGAGCGTGTCGTGCCTGCAACGGTAGCCAGGAGAAAGTAATTAAGAAAATAGTGCTCAAACTGTAAATAAACCATACTGAGTAACAACACATGTAATGGGGCAGTCTTCATGGGAAGGTACAACAAGAGAAAAGGAGGGGCTACTAAACAGATTAACCAATGAAATGAAACCATTTCCAAAAGGCAGTCAAAGGAGCCAGTAAAATACATGGGCGGGGCTTATAGCCCATATTCAGAATACAACATGACTTGAAGAGACAGCCCAAGCACTGCCTAGGCAAGACCTAAAAAATACATAAGTTATCTCAATGTTTGCTGGAATGTAAAGGCGCAGGATTAGACGGGCTGTTGGTTCTGCATTACTATCTTCATTAGAGGTGGGTGAACCAAAATATTGAAAGGGATAACTGAGTGAAGGGTCTTGCTTTGATCTTGGAGCCGGTGCACGAGCCTACCACTGAAAATGTTTGCTATGTCTCACGTAAAATATGATGGTCGCCTCAAAGCTATAAAAATATTTTTAAAAAGTGATTTTCTTTAACGTGTGAAGCTTGGACATTAATACATCATATTATGGCATTGCACTTAGAAGTACCTATTAATTATAGTTTTTAAACATCAACCATTAGTGCACTAAGAGGCAAGACAATTGTCCTGTAAACCCTGCACCTGGCCCAGCTTATTATAGAGCAACATTTATAGGCTCTTTAATCAAGCAGAATACTCTTTTAGTACAATTGGTATTCTGATCTTGAATATTCGAAAGTACTTTCATAGGTGATGAGGAAGCCATTTTTTTGGGTGAAATAAAATATTTGCCTAAGACCATACAATTGAAGTGTGGAAGGCACGATTTTTCCAGGTTTTCTGGTTTCACGCTGACAAATCCACAAGGAATGGGTATCTAGTTGCCTTTTCTTCTGTTAAGACTTTGTATTTACCTCTTTGTGCATTTTTTGGTAGTTTTTTAATAGCGTGAAGTAGACTCAAAGGCATTGGAGTTCTCACATGAGCACCAGTTACATTACACAAGGTTGCATGCATGGTTTATAGGCTCGGGGAGATTAAGTAATTTGCCAAGAATCGCGTGATGTTTAGCTAATGTCGAAACTCTAACATGGTTTCCCCCCCCCCTTTCCGAAGTCACTAGCTTTGGCCGTAATGCCACATCCTGGTTGGAGGGAAGTGTCAGACAGAAACCACATGAAAACTCACCTCGTAATGGCCTCAAGGTGCCAACAGTACCACAAGCCGAGCCAGGCTTCAGGCTCGAGCTTTCAGTGCCTCTCCCAGCTCTAATCTTCCCGGGTGTCTCCCTTCCATCTGCATACTTCAGTGAGTCTACTACTGCATCTCTGCTGCAGAGACAACACGGCCTAGCTGTGTTTGTTTGCAGTGCGGCAGCAGGAATCAATAGTGTCCAGTTCACTGGTGGGAGATGGACAACTGGGTGAGTGATTTGTAGGTCGAAGCCTACCAGACGGCGCGGCTGTCTGGTTTGCAAAGATGTCTTGGGGACATTCTGAAAGCTTCCTTAGGAATGCATTCTGCTTTCGCTTACCATTGACTTAATAGTTTGCTTTCTACTTGCTTGTTTTATTTGTTTTAGGCTGTATGGCATGTCTTCATCCCTACCGTGGAGTATAGCATGTTTACCGTCACTCCTTGTATTCTTCCACAAGTACTCCCTTTATGTAAATAGGGCTTTAAATGTTGTTCTCCTTGTCATGTTTGCTGTGCATTCAAAGACAGAGGTCAAATGTCAGGCTTTGTCTTCCAAGGCGCTTGTTGTTTACTTTTCTTTCTCTAACTCCAAAGTGAGAGGATTTTGCTGACCACCCTGCTGGGTACCCATGTGAGAGGAACGGCTGTAGGAATTTTTTTTTTCCTAGCACACAGCAAAATATAAATTTCAGCAAATTAACTGTGCAAATATTTCAGTATATATCAGAATTAGGAAACCACATATTTGTAATTCTGAAGTGTGGTGGAAACATGTTAATACGATAAACAAAAATCAATACACTTAGTGCCACTTCCAATCATCGTTTGTTTCAGTAAAACTATGTATGAGCAAATGTGATGGTCATTTCAATTGAAAATGTGCTGTCTATCATTGCAGTGCGCTACCACACCATGCATACTTCACTTTACGTCAGTTTACTGTACAACATTCTACTCTACAACAGTCTACCCCACTCTGACACGTCATACCACTCTACACCACTGCGCCCCTCCCGGGCTAAAACACATTGGCAAAGTCAGTAGCTCTTGCATAGGCAAGACCTATTGACTTTGTCAATGCTTGTTGTGATTAGACGGCAGAATAGTTCATGAACAGTTCTTTGTCTTACGAGACTGAAAGGCTCTGTATAATAACCATGGTCTATGAATACGTTCTGACATGCCCGATACTTCATGCTGTGCAGATGCAGTGTTTCTGTGCCTTGCCTTCTGTTCATCAATGTATTGATTATTTCTCCAGTGCCACTCATTTAATCACCCATCCCACCTTCACACATCCACTGCAAAGCACTTTCCCATCCACAGGAGGGGTTTGGAGGTTGAAAAGACACCTTTCACTTTCCCTCTTTCTCCACATTCTTAATCCAATTTCAGAATATAGAATCATAATAATGTAATAAGGAAAGTACACTGGAAACTAAATGGGAGCGTTTCAAAATGAGTTTTTAACCTACCGATGCATTCATGTCCAATAATCGGAGAAGTTAGAAGTCCAAAATCTAAACTTGGTTTTTATTAAGGATAACGTTCCCTTGAGAAAAATATGGGGTGGAGATTTAATGTGCTTGAATGGCCGTGTAGCCTGAGCTAATGCTGCTATTTTAACAGCTTATTTAAACAAATTAATTCAAGTGGGGAAATGGTAAAATGCTGCAGTTGATGGAGGTCATCAGCTCTATTGGACCATGATGTGTGAAAAGTGTTCATAGATGCCAGGCTCCTAAATTGGTGGCAGAAGTTGGAAAGGATGGTGCTAGAAGTTATAAAACCACCATACCTACCCAAAACATTGATTGCAGTGTTCAGTGAAAGAGTTTCTTTCGACTTCTACCTTGTGGAGGGGGGGCATGCAACTCCTAATGAATCCTCCAGGTTTATATCCAGTCTCTGATCCCGAAAGTCCCCCCTCCAATCTAAACATTAATCATAGAAGTAGTGAGTATTTTTTTTAAGCCTTCAATTTAGAGGATTGAAAACTTTTTTTAAATATGTGAAATGAGTGAAAAGGCACTCCTGCTTAATATTTCATATTCAACAATCTGGCCCCTAAAGGACTTGTTTTGTGATTGTTGTGCTACTCTGCTGCAGTCATTCACTGGCTAAGTGTGACTGTGGTCCTTGCGCGTCGGGCATTTTCTAATCTATGCCGTTTTTGTCTTACAGCTTCTGCAGTATGTTTCTACTTTTTTTCTTTTTGCTGATTACATTGGTTTTTTGACGTTCTGAACTGAGCCAAGTTGACCATCTGCCAATCTGTATGAAATGATATATATAATATATACCTAAGAAAATGTTGATTACCTTTTGTAGAAATGTTTCTCCAGAAAATAAGTTTCACTTTGTCTAGGGGATCCATTGAAGGTCCAGAGTCACGATGGATAGTGAACCTTCGAAATAGTTGAAACGTGTTTGTGTTTAAGATTGTCTTCAGTTTTCATCTAACATGTTCTGAACAGAACTTGCAGTACACGCATGGGTAGTACCATGGCTTCAACATTAAATCTACCACTTGCAGCATCAAGTCAGTTTTGCAATTATAGCTATAGCAATTGCTGGTTGTAGAATGTGTATGTAGGTGCTTATATTTAATCTCTACCCTGCCCAATAACTGCACTGCCTGCTACACAGCAGGTTGTAGGACAGATCAAGGGACCTGCCTTGTGTTCCGTGAAGCAGATCTGTCTGCTGGATTAACTTTGACTGACTGTGTTAAGTACTATTGGGGACAGAACAATGGAATACTACATTACTATCTCTGTGGAAATTACTATAGTTGCCCTGATTACCTGCGCAATTGGAAATCATCCTAACTTGAAAAACCTTTAATAGTTGAACTTAAAAATATTTTATTTAACAATTTTGCATTTGAATACATTCAGAGGTAAACCGTACTAGTCTGTGATTTAAGTGGTACATTTGTGATTGATAACTTGTAACAGTTTTTCATATATTTCAGCACCTTTGTTTGTCCAACGGAAATAATAGCCTTTAGTGACAGAATTGAAGAATTCCGATCTATAAACACTGAAGTGGTAGCATGTTCTGTGGATTCACAGTTTACGCACTTAGCGTGGTAAGTACATTGGCTTTCATAAATTTTCTATGAAATTGAATGTCCTTTTTGAAGTGAATAATTGTATCACTCCAATTTAGATACGTTGGAGCGCTTAGAATTCTAAAAGTGAGTAGTGCACAAATACAAAGTTTTTGGTTTAAATTTGTTTGAAAGGAAATGTGTTGAGGGACGTGTTCTGAACATTGAAGCCCTTTTACACATTTAATATTATAACGGTTCAAGCATCTTGAACTATAGGTGATTATGTGGAAGAGACCGGATGTTGTCCATAATGCCCTCTCTTAAAAGAAAGGTCACTACTAATTGCTGATTCAAACACTTAATTTGTATTTGTAGTCTGGTCGACTGATTTCTCCTAATGTCTGAGTATGGCAACAGTTTGTCATAAATAAGCATTTTGGCTAATATTCACTGCCCTCCAGCCCCCAAGCTAAATTCTGTCATGTAGAGCGAGCTTAAACCGTGTAAATTCTTACAAAAAATAGCCAGGCAGCATATTGCAACATAACTGGTAATTTCAGTGTCGAATGTACTGGATTTAGCACCGCAAACAATCTGTACTGCTGTCCATGCTGTTTGATAATTGCTAGAAGTTCTCCATCAACCTCGTAGGATGCTTTAATGTCGGTAGATCTCCTGTTGTAATACTGAAGGAGGGTTATAATACTGGGTACCGTTCATAGGCCGTAGTCTAGAGTAAATATTGCTTTTCCTGCCACTGTAAATTTTTATCTCTGCAAAGCACTCTGCTTAGTGGAGTAAAATGAATTGACGTACCTTGAAAGCAGCCACAAAGTTTTGTTCTCCAGATTGCATTTTTTAATATTAGGGGAGGGGTTTCTGCTGTCATGTCCGGTTGATTGCTATTGGTCAATGCTATTCTAGTTCTATTTAAAATAAACATGCGTAGGGTTCCTAGCTATGTTACTAAATGTGAACTGTTTAGAAAACGGCAGCTCTCATTGAGAACACTGAATAAGTCCAGAGCACTTGAAGATGAATAAAGCTATGTAGCAGATGGGAAGTGTGAAGTTTTGTGTGCATGATGTGATTTTGCAGTCGATGAGAGAAACCCATACTATGATTTGACATTTCTACATGTTGGTGGACGAAAAAACATGGGTTTAGGAAAGCACTAGAATGCTTGAAAATAATGAACTCTAGAAAAGGGAAACTGTTATTCCTCATGTTTTGCTTGCATATATTGTATTCTCGGTGTCATGTCCTTGTAATGCCTTCTGCTCCCTGGCAACCTGTCCTCTCTGATTCTGGAATGTAATGCCAGAGTGAGACAGAGAAGCAGTTGCTGGGAGAGTGGCTGGTGCTTTCAGGGGTCGTTCCTGTTTACTGAATAAACTCTCTAAACCATTCCTAATGTGTCCTGCCTCT
The DNA here is from genome assembly GCA_963921515.1 of Calotriton arnoldi. NCBI lineage: Eukaryota > Metazoa > Chordata > Amphibia > Caudata > Salamandridae > Calotriton > Calotriton arnoldi. The sequence goes on from CAWUFW010011168.1 coordinate 390,493, forward strand.
TCAAAACTGGAGACGAGGATGGGATGTCCATTGTAAGGAAGCTACAAGCTGAGGAGGACGTTCTTATTATCGCTTTTGGAGAAGAACCATTGTAGGATTGTACACGACCCCTGAAAAGTCTTTTGTTGTGTTTATGAAGACTTTGTTTGGCACTGGAGGATCGCCTAGTGTCCAACCAGCCCTTGGATACAGGTACCAAATTTCTACTATTTTGGAAAGACTGGAAAGCTTACTTGTGGAGAGCAACTGTCTGAAGGCCCGCGCGCCGCTTTCTCTCCATTTGGTGCATTTGAATGTTGTGGCTGAGAGTTCTGTTGCCAACGCGCTGCCATAGATGTTCCGCCATTTTGGAGTCAGGCGGACGTCTTGACGCTTGCACAGCACGCACGTTACGCATGTAGGAAGCGTGCCGCCATTTTGGAAGAAGAAAACTTCGGTGACACGCACACCAGGAACTTGCGTGTTATTTTGCTGCTGTCCATATTGCACATAACGTACCGCCATTTTGGAAGTATAAATCTCCGGTGACACGCACACCAAGAATCTGCGTGTTCATCCCAGCGGTCAAGTATTGCAATACCAGGAAGTGCGAGTGTTTTTACATTTGCGTTTTTATTTTGGAGCGCATTTCAGTGTTACACACTTGACATCGGTGTCACGCTCATTTTTTGTTATTTTACATGGTATTCTTTTCCAGCATTCAACTAGCGTGTCAAAGAATCAATCCTTCTTTGTTTCAAGAGCATCGGTGACACGCACACCTTTTGATGTTCTGCTTAGTTTCCACCATTCAACTAACGTGTTGAAGATTCTTCCTGCATTGTTTAAGGGTACTGTATTCTGATTTCTTTTACATAAAGCGTCAGTGACACTGTGCTAGCGTCAACTCCATACAGTGTTGTGGACTGTCATAGTTTATAAATTTACAGTCACTCTAAAATTTCAGTTGCACGCAGAGGAAATATACATCTTAATTATGACAGCACAAGTCATTCCTGCGCCACCTTATTTTCTACAAAGTCCAGGTCAACCTTGCATGGCCTGGGAAGACTGAAATGAAATGAAATTTCTACTTGTAAAGCGCACCCATACCCCCAAAGGGGTGTCCAGGCGCTGTACGCATACCGCTGTGGAACCCTTCCTGGCTTTTCCCTGTGAAATGTCCACTCCTGGGCACCCCCAGGGTGAAGCCAGGCATCCCAGCGCTGTTTGGGCCGTTGTGGAGATTAAGCAAGCTATTGCCCAGAGTTGCAGAGTGGGACCCATGATTAGAATAGGCACCGAGGCGAGAATTGAAGGAGACATTAGAAACCTATTTAGAAGCCATAGGTGGAGATGTATATGTATCAAAGAGGAAATTGGCGATTTTGAAACCATTCTTGGGGTTAGAGGGCAGGAATGTTTTAAAAACCTTACCCATGGTGGAGGCTATCAGTGTTGGGGAGAGTACTGAAGGTGAGGCTGGGGGAGCAGGCGATAGCAATATTGATGTGTATGAAATTGCTCTGAAGGCATTAGAAGAACATTTTGGGAAGAAAGTCAGTGTAGTAGTGGAAAGGCATACATTTCTTTCACGCACGCAATCACCAGGAGAGTCTATTGAGCAATATGTGGCTAACTTAAGGATGTTGGCGGTCACCTGTAAATTTAGAGATATGAGAGATGAAATAATTAGGGATCAACTAATTAATAGAATGTCAAATCTTAAAATTCAAGAAAAATTACTTGGTATGAAGGATCCCTCTCTAGAAAAAATATTGTTAGTAGCTAAAAGAATGGAGAATACCTCCAGATATGTGAAGGAGTTAAGCTCAGTTCCCAAGAAAGTCAGTCAAGACGAAACAGTCCATAACATCAAGAAGGGTGTTAAGAAAATTGATGAGAGTTACATCTGAAAAGAAACCAGAAGTTGTAAAATTCAAGTCCAAATCATGTTTTAGGTGTGGTAGTTCAAGACACTGTGGACGCCAATCACTGTCCAGCGGTTAAGAGTAGATGTTACAAGTGTAGAAGGTTTGGCCATTTTGCGAGATTGTGTAAAAGCTCTGAATCTCCGATGTTTTCTTATTCTATCAATCTGGTAAAGCAGATAGATCCATCTGAAAGAGGATGTTTCATGTGAGTGATGATGACAATGTGGAGGTGATGGTGATAGAGACCAACCAAGTTCTCAAGTGCGAAGGGAACAAGCATGATAGTTATCGCCCTCCCAAATGTGTAATCAAAATTAAGGGCAAGGATGTACTAGTCTGGGCGGATTCTTGTTCCCCATTCACCATCATTGACAAATTCGTTTGGGAAGAATTGGGTGGCAATCTAAATGATTTACAGCCCACTGATGTCATTCCTGAAGGGTATTGTGGTGTCAAATTACCTGTTATGGGTTTTATAGAAACAGAAATGTGCTTTTTAGACGGGAAAACTACTGCTAAACTGTACATTGTAGACAAAGGAAAATCTCTTTTGGGTTGGAAAGAACAGAGGGCTCTTGATATCGTATTAGATCCTAATCATCCGCAACAGGTACTGCTGACATCTGGGGAAACTTCCGTTTGGATCACCAAATTTCCTGAACTGTTTAAAAAAAAAGTTGGGATGTTTAAAAAAATGTAAACACCGCATTATATTGAAGGAGAATGCAGTACCTAAGGTACACAAAGTTAGAAATGTCCCATTGATGCTATGAGACAAACTTAGGGTGGAATTGCAGAGGCTTTGCAAGGAGGGGGTGATCGAGCCCATTGAGGCATCTGAATGGTTAAGTCCAATTGTTTTGGCCAAGAAACCCAATGGCAATATCAGGATGTGCATAGACTTGAGAGACTTGAATGACAACATCTGGATTGACCGACATCCTCTTCCCCGCATTAGTGAGATGTTGGCAAGTGTAAAAGGGGGTGCATATTTTTCCACGTTGGATTTATCCAATGCCTACCTCCAAGTGTTGTTGCATGAGGATTCGAGGCATGTTACGTCTTTCATCACTCCTGAAGGAGCATTTCAGTTTATTCGAATGCCATTCGGTTTGGCCTCTGCTTCTGCCGTTTTCCAAAGGGTTATGCAAGCTGTTTTGTCTGGTTTGAAAAACGTATTAGTGTTTCAGGATGATGTTTTGGTCTGGGGGTGCAATAAGACCATGCATGATGAGATTTTGGAAGTGGTTTTGAAAAAGCTATCCGATGCTGGTCACACTTTGACCTGTGATGGTGTCAAGCCCAAGCGGAGTTTGGTGGAAGCCATAGAAAGAGCACCCGCTCCGTGTGACAAAGATCAACTCAGGTCCTTCCTCGGTCTTGCAGAGTACTATTCTAAATTTGTGCACCATTTTTCAGAGAAAGTACATGATTTAAGAAATTTAATGAAAAAGGGGTCAAGTTTGAGTGGTCTAAGAATTGTCAGATTAATTTTGAGGCGATTTAAAAAAAAAAAAAAAAAAAAAAAACATTGCAGGCGCAGTCACTCTCAAACCATTTGATCCTGAAGATCAAACTATAATTTCTACTGATGCTAGCAACCATGGTCTTGGTGCAGTCCTCATTCAGATACACAAGGGGAATGAGAGAGTGGTAGCATTTGCTTCCCGCACATTAAAAGGTGCAGAGCACACTTATTCCACCATTGTGAAGGAGGCCCTGGCATGTTGGTGGGGAGTGCAATATTTCCGCATTTTTGTGTGGGGAACCAAGTTCCAATTACGCACGGACCACAAGCCTTTGGTGGATCTTTTCTCCACAAGAGGCGCGGCCAAAGCAACACCTAGGATAGCCAAATGGTTGTATCGTCTTCAGGAGTATGATTTTGAAGTAAAATATATTCCGGGTGCCAAAAATGTTAATGCAGACTGTATTTCCAGATTATCATTGGATAATGTGCAAGATGAGGATGATGACGAATGGATGGTGGCGGAGGTGAAAGATGTTTGCAGTGCCATTAGCGAAGAGGATTGGAGAAAAGCGGTTACTGAAGATGTTGTGTTTATAAAAATCAGTGAAGTTTTAGGATGTGAACAAGGATGGAGGTTGCACAAGGAATTGGAGTCTTTCAAGTTAATTTGGTCTGAGTTAAATGTTGTGGATGGTTTGAGGAGAGGATGCAGGTTAGTGGTTCCTGAGGTTTTGAGGGAAAGATTATTGATTATCATGCACGAAGGACATGGTATGTCTGCCATGAAAAGGAGAATCCGGGAGGATTTCTGGTGGCCTGGGATGGACATCCAAATCGAAAGATATGTTCGCGACTGCATAGCGTGTGCATGTAGTGACAAGACTCATTCTACTCAAACTACCATTGTTTCTTCACCTTTACCCAAGGGTCCTTGGGATAAACTGGCCATAGACATTTGTGGACCATTTGACACCTTGAATGTGAGTGAAAGGTTTGCCATAGTCATGGTCGACTATTTTTCTAAATGGCCGGAGGTAGCCTTTGTGAAGGTCAAATCCAGTGGAGTCATTTTTTTGAGGACATCTTCAGGAGGGAAGGTTGCCCTGCTGAGATTATTACGGATAATGGTCCCCAATTTGTTTCGGAGGAGTTTGAAAGATTTTTAGTTAGATGGGGTATCAAACATAACAGAACCCCTGTCTATCATCCCAGGGGAAACGGCTTAATAGAGTTTTGGTGGAATGTGTTCAATTAGCGTGCATGAGTGGTGAGTGCTGGAAGCGACAGGTCAAAGACATGTTATGGTCATATCGCACCACTCCTCATTCCGTAACAAAGGAGACACCTTTTTCTTTACTCAAGGGCAGAATACCATGTTCTGTAGCGGTACCAGCTTGGATGAACAGAGCAGGGAAATGTGACGTTGATTTAAAGGGTGTACAATGTAGAGTGGATAAGTACCAGAAAGCTTATTGTCAAAGGCACAACAAGAAGGTTGTGAAACCCAAGCGCCTTTTCACTGAGGGCATGTTTGTGAGTGTTTTGGGTGACCAGGCTAGAAAGGGTTGTTCGAAATGGTCGTGCCCAAAAAAGGTAGTCCTTGTGAAAGGAAATTGCGTGAAAGTATCTGATGGCAAATGGTGGAACACTAGAAAACTAACGCCATGCTCTAGCACAGAAGTGGCTGTGTCATTGAAAGTCCAACAGAATGAGGACGAACATGAGGTTGAACCTCACTCGGGGGAATGCGCCCTCGCCTGGAGTCAAAAGTGGTTCTGGACGTGTTAGTGATGCCAAAAAAATATGACTATTTTATATGTTCATAATGTTTCTTATTTGTGTTTCAAAATTTTCCTAAGAGGGGAGATGTGTTATATTCTTCTCATGTTTTGCTTGCATATATTGTATTCTCTGTGTCATGTCCTTGGAATGCCTTCTGCTCCCTGGCAACCTGTCCTCTCTGATTCTGGAATGTAATGCCAGAGTGAGACAGAAGCAGTTGCTGGGAGAGTGGCTGGTGCTTTCAGGGTTAGTTCCTGTTTACTGAATAAACTCTCTAAACCATTCCTAATGTGTCCTGCCTCTTCAAAAGAAACCATACAAACTGGCAGATAGTGCTTGTGAATTGGAGTCATTTGATTTGGAATTAAGTAGTAACAGCAGCTGGAGATATGTTGTGGGAAAATTATGATATGTTGGTTCATCACATCCAGTCTCTCAGTTCCAACAAAGTGACCATTTACCTGGACTACCCTCTATTGCAGTTCTTCTTAACCAGTGGTCTGAGGACCCAAGGCCTACTCTGGGTGCCTGCGATGGTTTTACAAAATTAAATATTCACATAAATTCAAATCAATAAACCATATAAAATCAATATTGAAAATTTGAAAACATTTTCTGTATTTGATTGTGAATTAAACAAAATATTCCATTATTTGAGCATTTGTTTGGTGAATACTTGTTTCTATATGTTCATCTATTTTGTGGTTCAAACACTAGAAATTGCTGTGGCTGGGGGCACCCCCAGCTTCCAGTAATGAGTCGGTAGGGGTCGCTGGATTCCGGTAATGATTCGGTATGGGTTCACAGAAGCCAAAAGTTGAACTGCCGCTCTATTCTATATAGTTGTAACCTATCCAGTGTTTTCTTATGCCAGGGGCTGGTCTTGTAAGCTTGTGTAAGCGTTGGGGCCTATCTATCTTTCAATTGTTTTAGCGAGCACAGTAGGAATTAGGCTTTTTTGATGAACCTTTTTTTTTTTTCTTTCAGCTGTTCTCTTAAATGGTAAGGTTCGGAGTATCTGGAAAGGTGCTATTTTAATACCAGTGTACCATAAAGGTGTAGAAATGATCTGGTACTCATCTCCATTTGGCCGTGTTTTTCCCAAGTGCTATACTTTTTGTTGGTATAGTTCAAATTTGACTCACTGAGTTATTAGGGTGCTACAACATACGTTCAAACCGGGTTTTGAGATTGGATGTCAACAGTGCATGATGTATTGTGAACTGGTTAGTTTGGTTCGTGGAGCCTAAAAAAGGTGGTCTTCTGCACTGTGCGTTCACTAATTGAGCTATTTAATACAATATTTTGACAAAGATTGTGGGTTAAAATGGTACATTGGTTTGCACCAGGTCTATCATAAATATTATATGTGCAATTCATGTAGATTTGTAGACCCGAATAAAGCTAGTCTCTGATCTTTAATCCTATATGGTGGTTTTGAATGGCCTCTGCATGAGGCAAGAATGTGTGCCGGTCTCCATGCTTGTATTGGCAGACAATTCTGTCTTCTGCCATGTGCCACGGAGGTAGATGCAGTAGGCACCTCAGTTCTCCACTAGGTTGATTCAGTGATGCTAGAGGTGTCTTCCAGACCTCTCACCATCTGGTACTGTGATGGGCTTTTTAATGGGTAGTCGTCACTGGACCTTCATCCAGATGTTTCTTTGAAAGAAATGACTAGGAGGAACAATAATATCTTCAGTGATTCGGTTCAGAAACTCCATCTCCTGGGTCATCTGGTACCCTGATTGCATATAGTTTGTGTCAACTGAGCTTCCTTTTTCTGGAGTGCCACTGCAACTTTTTGGGTCGAGCCTCGGCAGCGCATGCGCTGCTCTGCTAGGCATGCTGTATTCAGGTATGGACTAGAAGCTCCGCCCATATTTTTCATTGGGTTGTCTCATTGTCCTATGGTAACAGTGCCTTGTCTCACTTTGTAACCTCACATGGCGACACACCCTGTTACATGTGGTGTTACTCAGTAGGCTTTAATTACAGCCTCCGAGCACTATTGCGTTAAATGGCAGGACATGCTCTCTCAACGCTTTGCTATTTTTTTCTTATAGCACGTGGCGGCCGCGACTTTGGTTTATTTGCACCGCCAAATGAGGGCGCATGTTTGGGGTTTTTTTTACCTTTTATTCGTGTTTTTTTTTTTTGTAGCTGCCTCATGCTGCGGTTTCTCTTTAATGGTCGCCGCGCCCCTTTCCTTAGACGAGCTGTGTCTAAGGAAAGGGGCGCGGCCGCCATTAAAGAGAAGCCGAGTCATGTAAAGCTTTTACAAAAAAAATCCACGTGCTTGTCAACTTGCATAAATTGTAACGTATTTTGTAACACTGAGGACGTGAATCAGGTAAGCACAGGACTTTCCAAGGTTGTTTCCACAGATTATTTTTCCTCCCCTCTGCCTCCATAAGGCTAGAAATTTATTGATGGGGATCTGACACTGAATTGAAAGGCCCTAGTTTTGTACACTATTGACCAGATTAAAAAGGGGGGAGGGGGGCTACAGGGACTGCAAAACTGCTCTTAATCATCTACACCACCGGAACTCAAACAATGCTGGGGAGGAGGGGTAGGGGGCGAGGAGAGCAAGCTATCGCCTCTTTTATGCAAAGTAACCTTCCTAGTTGTTACTCCAGACAAGACTGATCGACCAGTAGGCAAAGTGTCATTTGACTCTTTTGAACTCTGAAAGGGGTAAAAAAACAGAGCTACTTGTGTCATCTGCGATTGTAATACCACTTTCCTTGGAAACATCCTTACCACTGAACAGGAGGACATAGTGGGGTGATGAGTGGCAGGAGGAGGAAGTCTTTGATAATCTTAGCTCTCCACCTTGCCCCCACACCCCCACCCTCAGATGAACCCTTCATGATTACTCTGGCTCAAATTTGCCCATCAATTTTTGCCTCTGATAAAAACTTGATGGATGCATGGATCGCTTTTGTCCCACCTGGCAACTGCACAGAATCCATCTGTTTACGGCTGCGAGGTGAGGTCGTTGGCGCAGAATTGGAGGAGGTGGTGGCTGTAGGTTACCAGTGCAGGGTGTTTTAGTGCAGCCTGAGTCTTTGTCAAAGTCATAGCAGTGTTTGCAGACTACCTGGGATGTACTTTTTATACTTGCTGGATGAGTAGTGAGTTAAGGCTTCTTGCTCCAGAATCATTTCGGTGCTCTGCAACAAGTATCCTTCTCCATAATACATGGACTGCTAAGTGAATGAAGATTTATTAGTCTCAGTCTAGTTAATAGATTTAATTAGGGTGATGATGCACAGCAGTGGGTAGAACTGTCCTCCTGTTAGTGTGGGAGTCCTTCGGGCTTTGCCTTGTTGTTTTTCATCTTTCCTTCGCCATACTCTTCTTTCAGAAGAGTGAGGAGAAATGAATGTTTCTTGTTTCTTTGTGGTCACCCAGCAGATTCCATTTTCTGAAGCTTGCAAGAGAGCTTCTTTTTACTTCTACCTGTAGTACTCCTCAACTGACAGTCATCCATTTAGAATAATGCGGATCCTACCTGGCGGCAGTGGCACCTCCTGAGGAGTTAGTTGGGAGGTGTGTGGGATTTTTTTTTCTTTCATGTATTGAAACATGCTTTGCTCCCCTCTGCTACCTAGGAGCAAGCTCCAAATTCTGGGGTAAGCAGCTGGTGATATTGGTACTAAATAATAAATAAAAATAAACATTTTTGTGACGCTATAATTACAAAGAGTGCAGAAGGTCTGTAATTGGGACGGTAATTTTGGGGAGAATTTCAGTATGTGTGGGAAGTCGGGCTTAATGAATGTCAACATAATGCATACATTGGTTTCACCTCTGGAAATGGTATTCTATGAAAAAACATGAATGTTGTGACGCCACAACCAGCTTTTGGTTTAATAAATATTTTACCATCTAAATTGAATTGATGTATAGGGGATTCTAGTACCTTATACTCGCAAAAAGAAAAAGTATGTGTATTGTACCACATGTGTTCCTTCTGTAGAAGTCAGAGTGGGAAAGCCCTAAGGGTTTTTAATACTGCCTTCACCCCCTAGGTAGTGGCATGCTTAATCAAAGGGCAGCCGACGCCCCCTGCTGCAGACCAACATACAGGGAGGAGCACAAAAAATGTTTTTGGGATTATGCTAGGGATCTACTTTGCAGAAACACTAGTGAGTTAAAACTATCTAGGAGGGTACCCTCTCAATGTTTATTCTTGGGCCCTTCCTGACCAGGTTAAAAATCGTTGGGGTGTACTTGGGGAAGTTAACTCCCTGTCACCCTCTCTGCTTTTATCTACCCGTTTCAGCCACTTGTGTGCCCACTGGGGGGGGGGGGGTCAATGGCCTTCTCCGGATATAGATCCCTTGAACCAACCTCCCAAAATATTTTGTGCGTGGAGGTTTTAAGTTACTATATGTGCCAGTTGTGGTAACACGTCAGGAAATTCCTAGAATGACCATGTTTTTGTGTTCTGTGCAAATGAAAACATTCTCATTAATTGTGTATATTAACATTCTTGCCCAAGGATTTGCTTCTCTCCAAATCTCGACTTAATTCTCACTGCCTATAGTTTAAACTCACTCACATACGTATCACCTGCATGCCACCAACCATTGTGTAGTAGCAGTGATTCACCTTTCACTTTTATCAAAAACAACCCATACGTGTATTTGTAGTCTCTTACCTGAGTTTCATATTTTTCGCTCTTAACTCTGGGTGAGAGTTGGACACCATCCTATTGTCACTATCTGCCAAACTGGGGATCTGGCTCCCCTATCCACTCACCCTTTGTCAACAAGACTGTCATCCTCCTACACAAAGCAGAACTCTGGTTCCTTTCCCTCCGAGAACATTCACATTGTCCAACAGATGGTCACAGCATTCTTGCAGAAATGGGCTTATTTCACTTTGAAAGGTACATTTTGTTCTTTCCAGTATAATGCATTTATGGTAGACTGTGGTAAGTCTATCCGTTTTACATGAATCTATCAGTCGGAGAGGCTGTCTATTCTCTCATTTTCCTTCGTTAAAAAAAAAAAGTTTTGAACTTTCATGTTACAATCTCTAAGCATTCTCAACAGCGGCAATATACATCAAATGATCATATCAGTTATCACAACTTTTCCCACCCTCTTCCTATGATCGGCTTACATCCATCCATTATACCGTCCTCGATCAGGTAGCTATTGAAGAAAAATATCTTGGAGCTGCTACTTTCCAATTGTGCCTCGGTGTCCTCTTCAACATTATAACCATATCATTTCTGACCTAAATCCCCCAGGTCATCTCCTACTTTTTAATCCGTCCTAACTGCTTTCATTCTAACTTTTTCCATAATCACCCACTCCAATAAGTCAATCTCCCAGAAGGCCAGCATGGGACCTCTGGCTTTACGCCAATGAGCAGCTATTTAACTTTTTGCCAACACAATCCCAAAAAGCAAACCTATACCTGATCCTCATTTTTGTGGGCCTGAGGACAGTGTTTAGTAGGCAGTTCTTAATTGCATCTGTTTGAGTATTTTTTGTTTTTATTGGTTTTACCGTGGTCGTCCCTGTCCACCAGTTTTCAGTAAGGCAACTCCACATCCATGTCCTACAGTGAATTTATCTCTCGCTGTCTCTCTCTCTCTCGCTCTTCCCCCAACCTCGGACATGTTGGGGATCTATGGGGATGGAGTCTGTAATTTCAAAAAGGTCATGGTGGTGCGATGTAAAAAATTAAAATGCGTCCACTCGAACCTGAAATTGCTAGATCTCTTCTGAACAAAGGAGTTTCTACTCCATCAGTTAAGTGTTTTTTCAATCTTTATCACATGTCTGTTGCACTGTTAGTTGGATTCTCAGTCTGCCTTTCTTTAATGCTTTCTAAAGGTCTGATATGATGTAGGTGCTATGTCCCATCTCAAGTACTGCTTTTGATGTCATTGAAGTCGGAGGTGTTTTTAGAGAACCCAAACTCCAGCCTTTTTGGTTGGTTTTTCATGCTGTAGAATTTGTCCTCTTGCTTCCTTGTATGCATTCTTAGATGCTCACTCCCGCCACTGTTGGAACCATATATTGTTCAAGATTGTTGTATTCAAATATTGCTTAAGAAAACAATGCCGCCACACAATTCGAAGTCTTTCACGTAATACCTTTTTAAAATGGCGCAATGCTTGGTGACTGTCAGCCCTGCCCACAAGATGATACCTTTTGGAACATTATTAACTTCTGAGTTGCACCTTATGAATGAGTACCACTGGGCTCTGAACACCTGCAATCTGATACTTTTATCCTATTCCTCACTGACTTTCTTCAGTTTTCATGTGCCTAGATGCAGTTATTTTTTGTAGGGATCAGTTGCTGCCAAGTGGCACCTTGTCAGGTGTAACGCTTAAAGCCAATCGCAACGTTTTAACCACATCATATGGTATTTTATGACTTGCACCTTTACTTTTAACATTGTATGTATGGGCGCAAAAATCCCAGCATGCAACCTGAACTGGCCAAAATGTTGCATAGAATGTTGAGCCACCTGGCAGCTATCAATGTTCACTGTTCTTAAATGTGTAGTGTGATGATGCTTTAACTTTTGTCATGAACAAGATGCCAACACACTATCGGAGGTACCTGTTGCAGATGCCAAGATGTATTGGATGATTTAGTAATACAGTATTTGGCATCTTGTACTAATATGTGATTCTTATGGAAGAGCTATTTTGCTAAAATAAGGAGAGCACTGCTGAAATAAGGGATGTTTTTAATTCTCCCAGTTTCTACAGTGTGAAAGATCAAATGTAAAATTATTCTTGTAAGCCCTGCATCTCTATGCTAAAGGCGCATGAGAGAGTCTAATTATACTGTCATCAAGCAAGATATCTACATTAGTTGTTTGAGGTACACCCTGAAGGCATCTAAGTCTTAGTGTCTCTGCGAAGTTCTTTTTTATGGTGCACTTAATTTGCAGTGGTTTACAAGAATTAATTAATGTAATCCTAGTTCCACGACCACCAAACTCCTGTCAGCGGTTCGACGATGCAGAAGGTAACAACTTATGAAGTTTAGATTGATGCTGATAATTTAATTTTGGTGTAGCTCATATAGTGACGCATGCTGCCACACAGTGCCTTTGGTGTAGTTTTCCATTGCTTTGAAATTAAAATCTGAAAAAGCACAATTCCAGCATTTTAAAAGTTCAGTAATCCTATCTTAAGGTAAGGACATGGTTCCCCACAGTTGTATGAACAGATGATAGAGTACAAGGCAGGCAGCACAAGTTATACATTACTGTTTCAAAACGAGATTCATTGCATATGCCTTAAAATCCAGTAGAAAAGAGCTACATAGTCTTTGGTCTTCCAGTGGGTGCTATTTTCTTTACTTTTTCAGTGGGTATGTCCAGAAGCCCACATTTATAGCCCATTGGTGGTAGGTCTCTGTGTCACCAGAGTTTGTTTATTCACTGTTTAAGATTAAACATTTACGTACATTCTCTTTTTAAGGATAAATACTCCAAGGAAGCAAGGTGGTCTTGGGCCAATGAAGATACCGCTTCTTTCAGATTTAACACATCAGATTTCAAAAGACTATGGGGTTTACCTAGAGGACCAAGGTCATACCCTCAGGTATAGTACTCAATAGTTGCATGCTTGCTTGTTTTATTGATTTACGTTGTGCTAAATGAACAACCCATTGAGACCAATGAGAATCCATATTGTATGTAATATTGCACCATGTTATTGGGTTACTGAACTTTCGAAAGCTATGATGAAGCGCTTTTTTTAAATTTATTTTTTTAAATTAGGTCAGTGAATACAGTCTCCTGCACTTCAGCATCTGCAGATTCCTCATGGGTAGGTGCAAGAAGAACACAGGCTGAAGACTCAGAATGCATATAGCAAACCCAACAAATGAATGTCCCATCAGATATTCGCTTTTAAGAAAAAAGTATTTATATACGAACACAAAGTGAAATACGACATACACAAACAATATACGCAGTCCTCTTAAGACCGGCACTCTAGCGTTATCTGGGCACAACCCAGAGTTTCACTTCCCCCGTCTCCTGGCAGTGGCTATTCCCCATTTGTGATGGGCAACATTCAGGTTAGGCCCTGCTAGGAGTTTGAGTCTTAGAAGTTCCACTGTGGTTTTTTGTTTTTTTTAGAAGTCTGTTCCAGTGCTATAGCGCTGTGAGGTAGAGAAAGTTCCCTGTGGGCTTTCCATTCCGACAATCGGTCTCACCGGCTCCAAGCCTGGTGTTGCAATATGGAACACCCAGGAGCATTAAGGACGCTAGTCGAACGGCTTCTGGTGTTGAAGGTAGTCTCGTCGCTGCAGGCCAGACGGCTGGCAGTCTGTGGCGCTCCTTTAGATGATCCACTAAGGTCCTCTGATCCTGCTGTCAGGTCAGGTGTAGTCACTCTGCTTACGATGCTTCTGCCAGTGCTGGGGGTGCATGGGTCAGAACCCCCTGCTGCTTTGTGGTCACACGATGCACGTGGTGACGGCCCCCCTTCTTGGCCTATGGTGCCCCAGGGCGACTGTCTTTGCTCTGAATGGCAGTCCCCCAGTGGCATACAGTGTCCCCGACTTTAGGCCACACATGGGCATCGGCCCGATGGGTGCAACAGCAGCTTTCTCGCCCCTTGCAACGGAGATACACTGGACCTTTGTCCCTCAAGCGCTCTCCTCCTTATAGGGTCCTGTGGTCTTGGAAGGTAGGCACAGGTGCTATTGATTTCCCTGGCAGATGTCCCCTCACCCAGCTGGCACACTGACAAACCTTAATCTCCAGTCCTGGTCACACAAGGCAGAAGTCTGAGCTTTCTCCACGTCTAAGTACAGATCAGGCTGGTTACTTGACGTTAAATATTTGGGGGCTTCCAGCTCCCCTTTTTATAATCCATTTTCAGACAATTGTGATTTGGGTCTCCTGCTTCAAAGGAAGCACCCCCTGCAATGTGAACTTCGAAGTGCCCTCTCCTCTCCTCTGTCCTGTCCTTGTGCAGGAAGCAGCATGAAAAAATCCAACCCAGGTAGCTCCTCAACACAGGCCGTGGGAGTTGCATGTGGATCACACCTGAATGCAGCATAACTGATCTATGCTTAGCAAAGGTTACAAAGGCTCACAACCCTACTCTTTTATTCCTTTATCAGCTCCATCTCCGCGTAAGCTGTGCCCAAGCCCCCACAGACCAGTTACCTTTATCGTAATCGAAGAGTCCTGTTCAAGTGCACAGGAGAGCATGGTTCTCCTTTCTCCAGTGTGTCCTACCTAGTTCTCAGGAATGTAGCCATGCACACACTTGTCTTTTTTTTGGGGGGAGGAGGGGTTGGCGGGGGGGGGGGGGGTCCCCTCCACCGCCACATGCCTTCATTTTTGCTTCCTATGTGGAACCCAAAGACCTCTATTTATTGTACCACTCACATACAATCACACCATTTGCATACACGTGCTGCACATTGCTACATGCTTACACCATGTATGCCAGTGGAGAGTTCAGCACAAAGTAGCAAACGTTGTATGAGTGGGCTCGTAAGCCCCCACTGCAGTGACGCAGGTAAAAAGGCCTGTTCAAACTACTGATCATCATTACTAAAACACTGTATGCTGCCACCAACACGCTTGTGCCACTTAACTCTTTGGTAAGGCCAGTAACCCATTACCATTTATGAGGGTAGCGCTTTGGGCGCCTTTCCCGGTCCGAACAAGACTGCATTCTATGAGAGGCCTAGGTTATGGCATGCATGCATGATCCGTGTTTGCCCATGACCAAAAATAAGTACCAGGGATCCAGATATCTTTGCAGCTGTGGCACTCTGGGCAAGGTGCATGTCTGTCAACATACAAGGGACATTTCTGTCAGTACAGTAAGTAAACCAGTGGGCAGTTGATCTGAATCTTCAACTTTAAAAATCACGCTAGTGGCAATAGAAACTAGAAGTTGAGGATGGATTAATGATGCAAGGATTCAAAACTCAAAGACTGCACCTATAGCGATCTGGAAGAATAGTCTCTGCCACATGGCCCTTTGCTAGACCTCTGCAAAATATTTAGATGCTTTTTCCACCTCTACCACTGCTTCACAAATTGATATAAATTGAAAGTAACCATTAATAAATACCCCCGCTGTTGGCCAAGAACGGATGTTCTTTGACATCATTTGTCTGTCACATCTACTTAGCAGTTTTTATACAAGTGGGGCCAACTTTAAACTAGGTGGAACCTTGTTTACCGCAGTCACTTCTCAGGAATTAGTCCCTTGGCTCCCACTTTAAATACAGAAACAATAATTGATTTACTACAATAATATATGGAGCTGCTTAAAGAGACTGGGAAACGATGTATACAGGTTTTTTTCTTACATTGGGGCTGTAGAGTCTTCATCTAGCTAAAGAAGGTCCTTTTTGTGCTCCAGGTGGGGCCAATTGTTGCCTTGCAAGACCTATTGGCAAAAGCTCTATAGGTGCTTCTTTCCTCAGTTCTGCGTTGGAATACTTAAAGGGACCATCCCTTGAATGTTGTCACAATAGATCTAATAACCCAGTCCGTCGTTCAGCAAAGCAATGTCCTGTTTGTGATGGTTGGAAATGTAGGACCGGGTAAAGAGAATTATTTATCCCTATCTGGATGTCCCTTTAACGTGTTCTCCGTACCCATGGGTCCACCATTTGATTTCATGGCATAATTAGAGTTATTGTATCTAGCAGGAAGGTTACCTATGTCACTTGACCAGGTTTAATATGGCTGTGATCATGCATCTTGATTCTGATCTTCACTTTAACCAGTCAGTTTCTCAGACTTAAGATTAATGGCCTCTTAAGTAGCACATCACTGAGATGAATTCTTGCTGTCAAGTGAGAAACTGCAACAGTAGCCTGAGGCATATAAATCATCTGGCTCATGAAATTGTGTGTAGTTTCCTTAGGAATAATGTCAGATTACTGTTGACGCATGAAATGTTGTTGGTTTTAGCAACTTACTCTGGGTGTACTTTGGGACTTGATAAAAAGCCCAATTTCGTTGTTTTGATCGTAGTGATTGGCACACATCTGGCAATCCGAATTCAGTCGGAAGTTGAAAAGGTGTATAGGTATATTTAATGACCCAAAAGGGAGCAGTGGATATTGGGGATGAGCTTTAGAAAATTACTGGCATGCAAACCTCCATCTCTTGTTGGTACGCCCTTGGTTGATCATGCCAGATGAGCAACGTTCAGTTACCTTCGCAGTTGATCATATTTCTTGAATTCAGACATCTAGCTTTTGTTGGTTTAATTCAAATAATGCTGAGAGTACTAAGTTTTAGTTTGATCTTCAGTATATAGAAGAAAAGACTTGTGCTCTGTCCAGCTCCCGAGAAAAATCATCAACTTGCTATCTCTGAAATGTTGTCTTTGTGGAAGAGTTCGGTGTGAATCTGATTTTGTAGGTGGGATCTCCTTGAAGGATGCTTTTACCATCCTTCCTAAGCCAAGTGTGACTATGAGAAAAAGAAATAGCCAAAAATGACTAAATGTCTTTGCTTGAGCGTCCCTTGAGCAATAGTGATGAGCTACAGAAGAAAGGAATGCCACAGCTCTTTGTAGCAATGAAGAGCGATAGATGGCAGCCCATTGTTTGCCCAGTGTACGTGGGTCTCCTCTTTAAGGCTTTTTCTTTTTTCTGTCGGGCTTTTCCATTTTTCTGCCAGATGAAATGCATTTTTTCATGTTTGCTTAATGGTGAATGGTTCATCGAGGCTCTTAATGACATGGCAAGGGTAGGGAAGAGCTAAGTGAAGTGGCGAGATTGCTCGAACAGCCAGGTACTTTTGGCTTGGGAGAGCTTTGCTTGCCCTTCACTTCTAATGGTCCGTGAGCTTTCACCAGTTCCAGAGGTCATAATTATTTCTTTGCTCCTGCCGAATGAGAGAGAGCTGCCACTCTGAGCAGACTGAGCCTTGGAGCCAGTTCACAGCCTGAATTTTCTACACTACGAGCTGGGTTCTTGATCACGGATAATCCATGGCACAAATTGGTGTCCCAAGGAAAGATTTATTGCAGGACAGATGATACCTGTGGTTCTTTCTTGGTTTTAGTCGTTTTCACCACACACTGAACACTGAGTATTTTGATTGAATCTGCTACTTAGTCTCAGACTTCATGACTTTAGGCAACATAAAGAAGGCTATTACTGCAGGCATGTTATGTGCTCATTAGCAAATAGTGATTTTACCTAAACTGTATGCTTTATACTCCTGTTTACTGTCTCAACTTACCATGAAGCAAGGAACACAAAAAGAAAGAATTGCTCTAGAGGTCAGAAACAAACTACACCCATGTCCTGACTTCCCCATTCTTTAGCATTGGGTATTTCATAGACTCCATGGCGAATTCATTATCTGGCATCTAGCAGAGAGTCTTACAAAAGCCTTAACCAGCAGGATGACCGTATAACATTCCATAAACGTTTCAAGTTGTGCCTCTTAAGTAACACACATCTCACAGCAAAGACCCAAACTCTAGCCAGTATGGCGACAGCACTGAACTCCACCGCCTCCCTCGCTCCCTCCAATCTCCACCCAGGACAAAATAACTCAGATTTTCTAGTATATGCCTTGTAGAGAGGGAGTCCAAAGACACCTAATCTCTTTGTCCTTCGTATATCGACGCTGGAATTGACTATTCATTTTGTGGTTATTCCTTTGGTAGCAGTTTGGTTTTATGGCTACACCTGAAAATGCAGTTCCTACTGTGGAGGAATCTCTCAATGGACGTTACGGATGTTTTAACTGCTGTGATGTACTCAAATAAAATTGTGCTTCAGTAGCAGGTGGGGATTAAACATGCAATGTTCATTTTTGCCATGTCAGTGAAAATGCATGTGACCCAATAACGTGTTATTTGGAACCAATCTGTTACTGCAGTGGTTTTGCACCTGTGGGTCTGAGACTTGTGCGTCCGCAAAGCCTACTCCAGGTCTGCGGCTGTGCTAAATAAATAGCGTTAATAGATTGAGTATTAGATCAATAAAGAGTCGTGTGAAAATGTTAAAAGTTCTGTGAATTTGAAGAATTTTGAAATTGGAGGATAAAGGTCAAGTTGGTCCTCAGATTGATTTCTAGGAGTAGTGCAAATGCATCAAAAATATAGTATGGATGATGAGTGGCCTCAATTGAGTTTAGAAAAGCTGCATCCTTCCCATAAAAATTTGGTTTGGTTTTGATACTGGTTTGTGAATTAAAGTATTTCATAAATTGTGTATTTGTTTGAATGATTTCTGTATTTTTTTTCATATATTTTGCGGTTCACATTGTCAAATGCTAAGGATTGGGTCCCTGGCTTCTAGTAACGAATAAGTGGGGGTCCACAGAAGTTAAAAGGTTAAGAACCAATGTATTGGGTGACACACAATCTCTCATTTATTACTTCTGTCCAAATGTCAGAACATTATTAGCACAGTACCGCTTAACCAACTTTTGAAAACCATGTTTGTTTAGAAGATTCCATTCTAGCATCAGTTTATTGAAGAAAACCGGGGTCATGCTCACAAGGCCTAGGTATATATTTTTTTTCCTCACTTCACAGATTAACCCACTAGTGCTGGTTATGTTTCTATACCTTATATTTATAACTGCTGTTCAAGGCGACCCAGCACTGTATAAACAATACATTCTGGTGCACAAAATGTATTATGCTATTTATGTCCACAGTTGAGGGAGTCGAGGGGCATCATGCCCTACTAGAGGGATTGCCGTCCTTCAGTGTGGACTTCTTCACTTGCTAGTAATATGGACGTAGCTACCAGTAATCTACCGCAACCTCCCCCTGTCGCCACCCCCCCCCCCTTTAAATTCCAGAAATCTTCTTCCCAAAAGTGGCAAGCTCATGTGCCCTAAAGAAGCAAAATCATTTGCTTCACCTTGAAATGCAAGTCCTAAAGTGGTGGTGTTTCAGCTTCCTATTATCCTACCTAATCAAGAAATGACATTTAAATATATTTTAATTAGTGAGTCAGCCATTTATTTATCTATTTTTTAACAGAGGCCTCTTCATTATCGATGATAAAAGTGTTCTTCGTCAGATCACAATGAATGACCTTCCTGTTGGCCGATCGGTAGATGAAACCTTGCGTTTAGTTCAAGCATTCCAGTACACTGACAAACATGGAGAAGGTAAGCCTTTTTATGTTGAGTACGAGGGGTTTTAGATGCAAAGAACCCTGATGTGGAATAATAGGTTTTGAGTGTCCAAAATAACAAAACATGATGCAACACTGTGCCATCTCCACTATCGTTATTATATATAGATTTATGCACTGCTAACTTGCCTCTCATACTAGCTTTGCTCAGGTTAAAAGCTGTCTTGCATGTTGGATCCATTTGTTCACTGTTAATTCTCCCTGCCCTCCCAAAGTGCACCCCTATCACCCCTTTATCGCGCACCCAGTCCCCCAGTGTATGTGATGCCTGTTACGAAGTTTTTGGGGCACTGGATGCTTACTCGGCAATATAACTGCTGTTTGCATCCTGTGTTCCAGGACCACCAGTACTACTGCACTCCAATTCGGTTAGCCAAGGTGCTCCATTTGGGTGCTTTACCCTTCAGAGGTAGCGAAGCAGAGCAGTCCAGATATCTGCAGAACATGGTAGGAATTGGAGACTTTCTTACATCATCCTCGCACAAACTAAATACCTAGTAGGAGGTAGAACATCAAAGAAGATTAGAACATCAAAGAAGATTAGAACTTTAACAGGGGAGAAATAGAGGGCAGATAACATTATGAAGCATGATTCCATTTTTTTTAAATTCTATTTTGGGCCAAGATAAGACACCAACGGATTTGTGGCATCTAGGTACTATAGATAAATGCAAAGCAAACACAAGGAGATGATGGACGGAGCACTGAAACTTTTCAGACACTCACCCACCGTCACAGATCTGGGTTGAATCCATCATCCTTCTTTAGCTCACTTCGCCACCCCAGTTCAGACCCAGCTATATGCAAATCAGTCTTGACCCGGTGCCTCATGGGAACAGTCCAACCCGAACTGCCAAGCCAGGTCTTCACTGGACCGGAAACGAGCATCCTGGGACCGGTTTCAGGGTAACACCCCTCATCAGCTAGACTAGCTTGAATCCAGTGGCAAAGTGAGCAAGGGACCCACGTCTGGGCATACCCTGCCAACTTAGGGCGAACAACTTTGGGCCATCATCTCCTTGTTTGCTTCACTATAAATAAATGGGCTGATGTGATCCTATGCCAGAACTATTAAACCAGTTTATTAGAATTATTCTATGGCTTAATCCTTTTCTGAGAGGTGGGGGAAGTGGGTCTGCCTGGTCTGAGGAAATGTATTACACTGTAAATAGTGTGGTAGAGGTGCTAGGCAGATAAAAAAAAAAAAAAAAATGTCTAATTCCACATAGCCTGTCTGCCCTCTTGCATTGTCTCGTTATCAGTGTGAAGCTGGGAAACTAAGCAAGCTTGATGTGAGTTTCCAGCATGAACAGTCCCAAAATGTCTGTAGCCTAAAAAACTACAGCACAAACCATGTCGTCCCCACCCAAATTTGATATGGAGATCAGGTTATTAAGTCCTGTTACAATAGTCTGTGCACAATTTGGAGCAAGTAACCGATATCTGAAATATGTCTAGTAGGACATCAAATGGTGTTTGAGGAGCAAATTGATCCCAAAGCCTTTTTTTTTTTTTTTCTTTTTTTTTTTTCTTCTTTAATGAGCGACTTAATTTGGAGTCATCTTTCAAAAAGGCTTCCTAAAGAGATTCCAAAGTTTAAGATCCATTATCTCCAAAGTAGCCAGCCGCCACCCAGTAGACCAGGGGCACCCACGTGCTTGACCACTGTCATCTGAAATTTAAGGTGAGGATCCAGCAGCACTTTAAGGAGTCAAGGTGGTGAGTGGTGCTTTGACAGTGTCTGAACAGCATACCTTGCTGCGACGATTAACGTGTGGTGACTGTACCAGTTTGTAACATCCTGGATGTTGTATGGGAGCAACGCTATTGGAGCTGGAGTCCCTTCATGACACCATGTCCCCATGCAATCAGATCTTCGTCTGGCCTTCAAGGTCCTCCTGAAAGTTTTCTGGCAATGTTTGTACTTCTAATGAATATAGTCTTCTGCAAACAGACGATGCAGAGGTCTTGTGGATCCTACCATGCCTACTTACCTCAGAAGGCCATTTTGCCAAACGGATGCTTTTTTTTTTTTGGAGGGGAGCATTCGAAAGATGAATAAAAAACGCTTCTTGTCCTAAAGACTTTCAGTGAATCCATTTTTACTGTTGTGGAAGGTTTTGCATTGAGAAGCCAAAAGGTCTGCGCACAGTGCTCCAGAACTTTTCCAGGAGCTGGGAAAGATTTTCACCTTTCGAGACTTCACCATTATCCCATCACCCCCTGATATGGGGCATGATGGGATACTGGTGGAGTGTGTGGCATTAAAGGAGCAGTGTTATTTTACTGTCCTTTGCTGTTAGCAGCTCATTTGCCAACATTGCTCTGCATTCCATTCTGCTTTTGTTTTTGTAAAAAAAAAAAAAAAAGTTTGAAAGTTTTTCATATCACTATTCTTACTTAGTGGGGGTTCTCTGTTTTATAATTGGCTTCTTGTTTTTTAAACAATATAGCCTAGTAATGGGTTGCCAAAATGTTTTAGATTAAAGTTTTGCTTTTCTGTAAAAGTGTTGTGCATATATCTATGCACATATATAGTTCCAGCAGGTGGTGGGACCGGTCAGTGTTTGACTTTAATGAAGATGCATCTGGGAGAGAACCAGGGTTGCAGGTATGTTTTCCTTCCACCCTTCGCTTCCAAGTCACTCCCGACAGATGTTTCATGACATTTTATATTCTAAGAAAATCTACCAATACACTGCTTTTCCTTTCAATAATGTAGTGTAATAGTGAGTTCTTTAGCATGCCACCAACATCCTCCTCCATTTGCTCAAGAAGGTGGATGGGGGAGGGACAGTTGGGGGGGGGGGGGCACAGGGTCCAGTTTTCTGAAGAGAAGCACAAGCACCAACTCCTAGTGACAATTCAAAGTAGTTTCCCTGCCTGGCAATCAAACTCAGATTGCCTATCAGCAGGCACATAAGGGAGCTAGATGTATGGGTTTTTAACAGCTAGGTTTTTGTCGACCTC
Source organism: Calotriton arnoldi (assembly GCA_963921515.1). Classification (NCBI taxonomy): domain Eukaryota; kingdom Metazoa; phylum Chordata; class Amphibia; order Caudata; family Salamandridae; genus Calotriton; species Calotriton arnoldi. The sequence continues at coordinate 412,782 of CAWUFW010011168.1, forward strand.
GTGTAATTCTAGATATACACACTGTTTTACTTGAAATCAGAGACGTGTAATAAGGCCGAGCTATTCTTCCATATTCCCAAAAACTTGCTCAAAGGGAATGTCCTCTTGGTTGGTCATGGACATCTTTGTCTTCATTCCAGTTCCTCTGTTCCCTAGAGGGATTGCACAGCTGAAACAGTATAAAGTTGATCCTCATTACTCCAAACTAGGCTCAACAATGGTAATATCCATTTTTCCTCCAGGTTTCCATCCAACCACACAGGAGGCTTCTGTGTGCTGATCCTTTTTTCAAGGTATTAGGCAAGATTCTACAGTGCAGCCTACTACTCAAGTTGGTTTCTTGACCCCACGATATTTGTAGTGCTGCCACTTGGTTCAGATAGGTGCATGGTTACTGTGATGTTAACTAAACGGCTTTCACACTTTCTTTTATTCACCCATGTGGAAATGGGTTTTGCATCATGTCTGGAGAAGCAGGTGGAACCAGGAATTTGTACTCCACAATATCTTACCTTCTGTAATTGGTGGTTTACAGGTCTTCTCTTGTTAAACTGCATGTGGCTTCCAATACTGCTTTTTTTGCAAGTATCCCTCAGACGACTTTAATCACAGGGACTATGAAAATAGATTTCCTAAAAGTCTTCCCCCCCCCCCCCCACACACTCTCCGAAAACCTTAGTCTACCTAGTATTGGATATGGGGCTGTCTAATCTGCTATGAACCCCCAATCCCCCACTCCCTATCATGTTTTTGCTCAAGGCAGACCTTTAACACTTCTACAAGATTGCAATGTTGGTTGCAAACACTTCAGCTAGTGGAGATTCAGGCACTTACCCCAAAGATCCTTACCCTGAAGGGCCTTGTACAATCTTTCATTGTAATAACATTTTGGTACGGCATCCTTTACCTTCCAAAGGTAATGTCTGTCCGTTAATGAAAATATTTCCAACTTTCTTTCCAAACACTTCCACTCTAGGAGGATGGTATTTAAGTTAATTTCTTTGTTTGATAAATTAAACTAAAATCTTTCATAAAACACACAAAATATTGTAATTCTGCAGTTTGATTCAACTAACTTTGACTAAAACAGCATTACAGTATAAAGATCTCATAAATACGTTAATTTGAAATTAAAATGGCAAACAGTCTCCTTCATACAATCTATAACCAAGTTTATGGTGGCTCAACAATTGCACGTAATTACCCAAGTTGTTGCTGTGTGTAACCGGTGTCAACCTGGGATAGGACACTCATGCGACCTAAAATAGCCCCGAAATATGTCAATGTCTAAAAATTGGAGTTGCATATGAACGGATACCAGGGATAAAACTCTTCAGGTCCACGTTGGCTCAGTAAGTGCAAAAATATCAGGAATATTGACCGTGAATGCAATTATAATTCTATGGAGTAGTTTCTTAGTGACTTCACTAACATATTAGACTAGCAGGTCCAAGATGTTCTTAGTTAAATCACTGTTGCTGCGCTTTCTTGCATTGTCTAATGTTTATGAGAAAAATCTGCTTGAGTAAGGCTTGCCTAATCCTGCGTATCCCTAGACCGCAACAGCCGATGGGGAAAATTGATTCTTGTTCATAATCGCATAGCCTGCACCTGTAGTTGAAGAATTGATGGTTGTGCCAAGACAGCCTGAGTTTTTATTTGAAGCAGTAAGACCAGCATGCAAATAGATATCACTGATTTACGCATTGGCTCTCGTAGGTATCGCTAGGCAGTCATGATGTTGTATGAATCTACGGTGTGGTGCAGGTGCTTGTTTTTCGCCAGGCCTAAGATTTCTGCAGACTTGCTGAGCATCGAACCGTGCTTTTTTTGGGGCTGATTTCAGAGCTGTGTACGGGCGATTACTTTCCCAAATTGAACGTGTCTCCAATTCCTTGACAGAATTTGTTAGATAAGTGGCCTATGAGTTTGCAGCGAGGCGATCGCATATCAAGAGGTCTAATTGCCACTTTTAGTGTTCCTGTCTTTGCTTTCTTAACCAGGAAGCAATTTGCCAGAATATTTGCCTTGCACGCAAGGTCTAGGCGGACTTGACCAAATTCCAGTCGAATTTGTGACCTCGAACAGCTCCAGAGGAGATGAAACAACTTTGAGAATGTGTTGCACTGTATAAGTTCTAAAGCTGATGCGAAGCAACCTGGGAAGCATTGACTGTAGAACAGTGATGGAATTTTTTTTCAATGGTTACGCTCAGGATCGAGGTTGCTGAGGGACTATGTGGAGTATCTGAAGGTTGAATGCCCTCGAGTGCTGTACCTTTTCAGATTCTCCCCCCCCGCCTCCCCCCCCACCCCCAAATGATACTTGATTTTGTTGGGCTCAATTCTAGTTTATTTTCAGTTGTCATTGTGTAGTTCATTTAGGGCTCTTTGAAGCCCAACGCATTTATGTTCGAAGATAATTTGGTCTGCATACTATAAAATTTGTACATAATCATTGTTGCTCTTCGGAGGGAATTATCTTACTTTTCCTAGAGAAGCTCAGATGTCTGCATTGTAAAGGCTGAGAGAGGGGGAGGAAGGACTCCTCCCTGCTTCAAGCCCCTATTAGTATAGGTTGTTTTGGAGTCATTCCTTTTTAAGACTTTCACTCAAACCCAGCTGTCTGAGTACAGTGAGATGATAGCTTGGAGTAAGTTGGACAGAATGCCCCATGCTGCCAACTTTCTCCGCCGTGTTTGCCGCTCCACCTTATCAAAGGCTGCTGTATAATCATTGAAGCAAGCGAATAGTGGGGGTCCTTTTAAGATTGGTTGCACGATGAGACAAAAAGATATTGTCACAATGTTATCCATGGTGCTGTAATTGGGTCTGAAATTTTTTTGAAAGAAGGGGTTTGATATAGTCGTTTGACCAAATGTCAAGGTTCTGAAGTAGAATTTTCATGTATGCCTTGCGTGCGACATCTAGCCGCATGATTTGACGGTAAATGGAAGGATTAGTTCTGCTTCCCTTGTTTCTGTAGAGGAAGCATAAGATAAACCGCACCAGGAATCAACAACTGTGCTTGTTAGAAATCAGGCCCTGAACAGAGGAGTTAACCAGGGCTCCCAGGAGACGGGGTCAGATTTGAACTAGACACTTGGTATGCCATTCACGTCTGGGGCTCCATTTGATCTTAATTTATTTAAAACTTCGATGGCCCTTTTTGGATGGAAAATACAGTCACCAGATTCGGTGCCTTCCTTGTATGCTTGTTAAATGTTGCTGATCAAACTAAATGTGTGGCCTGGTTTCTCTTGGTGCCACAAACATGGTAGTAGAGCTGTGAGATAAAACTTTCTCAATTTTCAAGGGGTACTCCATTTTCTCGCTGTGAGTAGACCAACTCTTTTAGGTCATTAATGTATTACCAGAATTGAGATTGATCTTTGATTTTTAAGAAGTTGTGGATTGTGATCTATTGGTTTTCAGTGTATTTTGTCTTCTTCTCCCATAGGTTCTTTTTGTGCAGTATTTCTGCTGAGAGAGGATCACCTATACCCTTCTTTAAACTTTTAGTTGATTTTGAAAGCTGCTCTTTTTACTTCAGCTCTGGTGAGAACCATCTATTTTTCTGTCAGTAAGATAGAAAGGACTGTTTTCCGAACTGATAAAGCCAGCGAGGGCTGTTAGTTAGTGTGTATGGTCTCTTAAGAGTTTTTTTTGCATTGTTTGACTTCATTCTGTGCAGATTGATGGCATGGTCCCTGGTGCCACCGCCCCAGATATCTTCATTAGTGATGTGGTGTCACTTGATATTTTCCATTTGCAGAATTTCACCTTGCTTTTTGTGGTCCATTTTATTCTCCCTAATTTGCAATCTGCTGAGCCATAGCTAAGGTGAACTAGAAGATTAGCTCTTGGCGGAGTGAGGTTCAAGGTTGTTCAGGTGGGAGAAGGGTTGCTTTCATGGCGTAAGACCCAAAAGTCCTGGAAGTGACTAAAAAGCAATTGACATCCATCGGTGTAATCTAGAATGGAGTCTCTGCTATTTGAGTGATGTTTGAGTTTGCTGGCAGTGGGGAATTCGCTGCATAGTGTCAAAGAGCAGCGAAAAAATAGTAAAGCGGTGGTCAATTTCTTTTCCTAGTGGGTCTTGTATGTACTGGCTAGTTCTTTGAAGGCTGATAGAACGTGTAGATCCTGAATGTGTTATTGGGCTGCATTCATTCTGCAGAATAGGATTTAAATCTCCGGTTATCATCACTTCTAAGACTGCATGATGGTCTTTACTTATTTTAGATATTAAGAGGGCCTTCTTTAAGCATATGCCAGAAATGCATGCCTTGAAAACTGGAGCAGGTTTTACTGATTAGACTTCCTCCAAAGAGTCGTAGGTGAATCGTCCTGTACATTATCACTAAAGAGAATACCAGTTAAAGACCTTTGGCGGGCTCCCATCTGGAGAGCAATCCTTGCCTTTAGCAAGCATTAGTGCTTAGAATTGGATTTCGGAATAAGTACCTTAGTTCCCTAGACCTCCGTGCGAAACTGTTTTGCAGTTAGAGGTTGGAAGCTTGCTGCTCTGCTTTTACCATGGAGTACAGGAGAGCATACCATGACGCAGTAGGAAAAGTTACTTGTTGTTTTATTTCTACCTTGGGTATTCTCTCTGAAGTATTTTTTATTTGAATTTATAACCTTCCCACCCATCTGCCAGTGGAACAGAACCCTAGAGTTGGGGGGGATTTATTTTGATTTTGTGCACATCACATTGGAAAAAATATCAAACTACCGGATTCTCTACTGCGCATGATGGAACAGGACTGCTTCCTTTGCTTTCAAAAGAGCAGTGTCCGATTTTACTCGGGTATAGAAGCACAAACCTTTGATTAATTGACTATTATGATTGACTTTGCTTAACTGTATTATGCTAAATAAAGAAAAGCCCTAAAATGTTGCCTTCTACAGGCGTGTTTTCTTTATCAATTTTGAAAATAAATTGTATAATTAAAAATGTATTTTGAAGAGGCTTTGGGGAAAAAGGCACCATTACTCACGTTCTCTGGAGTTGCCCAGACAGGTAATTAATTATCCCAATAAAGTGGCTAGAGGGCTGACTTGTCTCATGAGGCCGAAAATGCTAGACTTGCTATATCAATACTTTTTAACTAATAGTCTAGGACAGTGCTTCCCAAACTTTTTAGAACCACCACCCACTCTTTAGTATGCCTCCCACCTAGCTTTAATGTAGATGAGGGCAATTTAAAAAAAATTTTTAGCATTGAATGGTAGCACATTGTCGTTTAAAGACAGCACAGTTTCTATAGACATGGTCTCTAATTTTGCAGAGACATGCAGTTTTACTGATAAACCTATATTGCACACGATAATGTGTGGGAATCTGGTTTCATTGAATATTTATTACTTGTATATCCCCCAAGTAAAGTGTCTTGATTTTTTCTGATCCTAATAAAATCTTTGTTTCCATTGCACTTCAGAACTTATGTTCCTCCTCTAAGCATTAATCTGAAGATTTCCTTCTCTGCCAAATCATTGGTGCTATTGCTGGACTCGCATCTCACTTTGCAGAATTGTTGCCAGAACCTCAATCTGTCATTTGGTACATATGTTTTATACATGAAATGAAAGATTTAATCCCCCAAGAATTCATCCTGCTGTTCAGTTACTTGGTCTTTTCCTACTTTTATGATGGTGATGCACTTTTCAATAGGGGTAAACTGCAACACAGCTAGTTTTTGCTCCATTCCCTGTCGAGGAATCTTCAATAATGTTCATGATCACTGAATTTTCCTGCCCACCCGTGGCATCTATAACACTTTTAAAACCATAACAAAAACCTCCACCAAAACAAAAATAATTCCATGCCTTTGAACAGGCATCATCTGCTTTACCTTTTTGCCCTTTTAAAAACTAAGGAGCAAGATCAAAAATATATATATATATATATATATATATATATATATATATATATATATATATATATATATATATATATATATATATATATATATATATATATACTTAAAATTGGGTGACGCAAATATACAGCAGGTTTGCTGCTCAAACATTTCTTCTGTTTTTAGTTGTTTAAAAGTTGAAGAAAATGAAAGGTAATTGTTGTCGTAGCCCAGCATAAAGTAAACATTGTGCTGTCACTTTAAGGCTGCTGTTGTACTCCAACATGCCCAGTATAGCAGCAGTGACAATACCCTGTTCTTTTCTCTGGCTCTGTGAAAAGTATTCCAAAACACAGGGCTCTGCCCTTTCATGTCTGATTATATAAAAAAATGGTTGAGGCATATTTTATACTTGACTTTGCTTTTTAGAATTTTTTTATACACATTACAGGGTTTTGAAGTAGTTTTCTGTCTGGTCACTTTTAAGCCCTGTTTTTGTTTTCCCTACCTTTTTTGTGTTAGTGGAGACTGCCTTTTTTGGTCATGAAAGTGCTCACTATGGGCTTTAGAGGTGAATCCTTGTATAGTCTGATGGATTTCCCAGCTGGGCAATGTCCTAAGAAGATAACCTTGTTTTTTTCCCTCTGCAGATGTAGGATTTTGAGAGCAGCCCAAGCCATTGCTGGGCTGCGGTCTGTGACTTTGTACTGACACTTGGTTTTCCTTCCAGAAGTGTCGGAACAGCAAAGAGGCCATGAAGGAGGGAGGATATGGTCCTACCTAAACCAACTGACCCTTCCTCCAATGCTTCAGAAATGGTGTCTTTAGAGGGAGGTCTTCCTGCTCTTCTCCAAGTGTCTGTGACATCATGGAGAGGCCTTCTACATCACAGCATCATGTGGAGATTCTTAATGCAATTGTTTGACAGGAAGAGTACTATAGAAGAAGAGGATACATGCCACACAAATGGCAATCCACGTGAACACTGTGGATCTCGCGGTTAGGCATACTGTTGCCTTCAAGAGTTCTGCAGACCTGCATTGAGTAGGCCACAAAACTACCTATAGACTGGCAGTTTTCATTCAAGGTTTTTTTTATTTTCATAGATGACAGAACACTGTGTAAGGTTTTTATGGTGGGTGACTCTTTTCTCTCTTGGTAGGGAGTTTGAAAGTTTTGTTTTTCCCAGTTGGCTTGTACTTCCATTTGACGGGTCCCCCAACTAAGGGCCTATGTTGAAACTATAATGATCGCATGATGGCAGATATATCCACATCAAACAAACTTTAGCAGTTGAAATCAAGAACTATGTTAGACAATTTAGTGTTCTGACCTAAGTTTTAAGAAATCAGGTTGAGTATGCATTAAAAAGTCATTTAAATATTTCATTGTTTATGGAGCGAAGTTGCAGCCAGATTATTTGGACACTAAATGACCTTTTTGAGCATTTTTAAATCACATGCTTCAAAAATTAAGACTGGATCTTAACTGGTTGGTTAGTTCTTCATAGCGTCGAAGATCCACATTTGTAGTTTGTCAGGACATGGCATAGTCTAACACCCAGCTATTTATCACCTAAAATGGTGGCAGCTTCCTTTGCATGGAAATGGTCTTTTTAACATGGTGTCCAACAAAGATGACTGGACATATGTCTTGAAATGTCGGATACTGGCATCTTTCGTTTTTTAGCTTCAGGGCTTACTGTTGAAAACTATGGGTATTCCTTTATCCTTTTGCATCAGACAGTTTCCACCCTAATGGATTTGTTGCGGCTACTAAACCACTGATGAGTTCATTTTGCTTCCTCAAGCGTCTCGTAATCTTTGATTTATAAGTGTGTGGCAAATGTCTAACTATGGAAAATCTGTTTCAAACTTATCAGTTATCTGATTAAGTATTCTTAACAGTTATATTTTTTTAGTTTGAAAGAACATTAATGCCCAGTCTGGTGCTTTGATAACCTGTTTTTATGTTCCCTTAAAGTATCTATTGCTAGTCCGCCCACGTACCTGCTTGAAAGGCATAGGTGTATAAATGATGCAGACCAGTTTAGCATGACCCTTGCACGTGGCAAGCTACTGATTCAGTGTCTTTCGTGGGTACTTTAATAGCAGTCTTTTGGTGGAAACTAGTCCAGTTTGGCATGACTTGTCTTAAGCTGCTTAGGTTTAATATCCAATGCAACTTTTTGGACAACACTGCCATACAAACTCCTGCCTCAGGCTTCTGAATGTCAGGGGAGTTATGTATGTGCGGCACAGACACGTGTTCACTTTTGGATATACTCCAAAGTAGATTTTCAGAAGTTTTTTTTTTTTTTTTTTTAAACGATCAAGCCTTGATTACAAAAGCGAAAAGTTTTCACCATCTTAAAAATTTCTTTCGGTGAGGTGTTAAGTTGATGCTCACCTGTTTGGCATGTCTGGGTACTGAAATGTAATGTCAAATCAGCCTTTATTATTGAATGTGACTAAACATCTTCTTGCAAATGCACCGAAAAAGCTGAGTATTCTGGGAGTTAACATGAAGTCTTTAAAGGTATAAGTGATGCTGTTCGATCTTCAGCAACGGCTGGGAATGTACTCTGTGGCCACACTGAAGAAGATACCCACGATGACGAGATTGTCAAGCACTGGTTCCTTTTTAGGTCGAGCGCTGCTCTATGGGAGGCTTCATGTAATCACTCCCCCCCCACGCATTTGGTTGGCTGTGTCAATTTGAAATAGGAGGCTGCAAATGGCTAAAGACGGGCGCATGTCCCACCTCTTTTGCAAATGTTCACTCCCATGGCGTTTTGCTCTCTGGAGCGAGCAGCGGCACGCAGGGTGGCAGCTGCATTCCTCCTGGGTCACGTGCTTTCGCTTATCTGAGCAGTGACCTCTGCGTGACTCTTATCCTTATTTGGCCAAGAAAACGTGAGCAGGGCACCTCGAGGCGTTTCTTTTCACAGCTCGCACTACACAAACTGTTGCGTTTTCAGCGCTTCCGTACATTTACTGTAAGTGTTTATTCGTTTTTAACTATATCTAATATTTCTTTTAGTTATAGCGCTATGGAATTAATTTGCAAAACACACAAGATGATGGACGGAATGCTGCACATTGGCAAACATTCACCCCCAGTCACAGATCTGGGTTTAATCCATCGTTATTTTGCTTCACCATGCCACCCCAGTTCAGACATAGCCATATGCAAATCAGTCTTGACCCTGTGCCTCATGGGAACAGTCCAGACTGAACTGCCAAGCCATGTCTTCCCTGGACCGGAATCAAGCATCCTAGGACCGGTTTCAGGCTATCAGCCTTCATCAGCCAGGATAGCTTGACTCCAGTGGCATAGTGAGCACGGGACCCACGTCTGGGCATACCCTTCCCACTTAGGGCGAAATGCAAAACACACAAGATGATGGACGGAATGCTGCACATTGGCAAACATTCACCCCCAGTCACACATCTGGGTTTAATCCATCGTTATTTTGCTTCACCACGCCACCCCAGTTCAGACATAGCCATATGCAAATCAGTCTTGACCCTGTGCCTCATGGGAACTGGGGTGGCGTGGTGAAGCAAAATAACGAAGGATTAAACCCAGATCTGTGACTGGGGGTGAATGTTTGCCAATGTGCAACATTCCGTCCATCTTGTGTGTTTTGCATGGAATTAATTTGAGCATGTTGTATTAAATATTTTCATTAAACACCTGGTATTTAATTCACTGAACATTTTATATAGTACAAATACTTTTTTGTTTCCTGTTTGATGTTCCTCACGTAGATGCGAATCTGCTTGTGTTGCAGGTGCACCGGTGTCAACCAGCGAGTTTGAAAAACGTCTTTTGTTTGGGTGATTTTGTTCCCACAAATGTACTTCCTCCTCCTGCTAGTTCTTATCGCAGGTCGTGGATCTGCTCACCTGCGAAACTAAATTTCCTTGTGAGAGGAGCCGGCGCGTATTTTTCTTGGGGGTTGAGGGGCCTGTGAAGGGAGGGGGCATATGCTGCTGCCGTCGGGCCTTCTTTAATTTAGTTCCTATGGTCTGGTGACCCGCGAGCCCCAGTGTCCGGTTACACGTGTCTTTTCTCGGGCTGCCAACTGTTCTCTAAGGCGCACTTCAGATGAATGATGTGTAAGACGCCGGCGGCTCTTTGGTTAATTGTTCCCACCGGCATTAGTAGGTTCCTGCGCAGAGCTGTCCTGGCGTCTCCGCTGCAAGATGTTATCTATAAAACGTGCAGAGAGTGGCGTTAAGCCTCGCACGTTTGACCATTGACGGCTTTGGTGCAGGAGAGCGGACGCCAACACATTCGGTTGCCTGTATTTTAAAATTGAGGCTGCGACACCCAGCCCCCAAAGTACTTTGTCTTGCAATTCACCTTTTATCACACGGTGTCTAACCAGTGCACCAAAAGTAAGTAGGCAGTGTGCTGTGCATTGGTCCACCTCTTGCCCCCGTGCCGCTCCCACTCTTACCTCTCTCTCGTACTTTCTCACCTCTCTCGCTCTCACACACTCTTCCCGCCTCTCTAATATTGGTTCACTTCAGGTCTTCGAGCACGATTCAAAAACATTGTTCATACCCTCCTGGGTCACGTGCTTTTGCTTTTGCTGGTTATCTGAGCAGTGACCTCTGTGTGACTCTTGTTTTCATAATGTTGTGTTTGTTGGCTTTTCGAAGCAGACTCGCGCAGTATTTTTAGTTTATAAACACACTGTTTACTTTGTTTGCCTAAGCTCGGGTTTTTAGAAAGTTGTCTTTCGGAAGCAAACATGCTCCGATGACGGCATTATTATTTGGAACTAACCACTTATAAGGTCCCAAAGGCGAGACCTATTGGCTATGCCAATGCTTGTTTGTTCTGTTACAAATCTAACCCGGGTGACCTTGTCCCTGTGGGGGGGCTGATGTCACTAAAGTTTGCAGGACTGGTGAGCCTGTAGGATGCATTGCATTCTAGTTAAGTAGAGTGGAACCACTGATGATGGGAAGGCTGGTGGTGATCAGAAAATCCTGCATTGAAATAGGAGTCAGTCAAAACCACTTTTTTTGGTTAATAAACAATAAAAGTACATAACGTATAGCACGATAAGACATTAAAGATCATCACAATACAAGACATGTATCTCAATACACTACACCATAAAAGTGATTTAAAATCCGAAGACTCAATACAAATGGGTGACTTAAAAAGGACATGATGCTACCGAATCAAATTTCATATAAGTACATAACCCAGGCTATCAATAATACATAATGTCGGAATAAAAACAATAGACCTCCATAACATAATAGGCACTCATCACAATACAAAACCTATCGCAGTATACTACACCATAAAAAATGCTTTAAAATCCAAAGGCTCAATTCATATGGGTGACATAAAAAGGGCATAGTACAGCAGAATCAAATTTCATTAGAGTACATAAAAAACCCAGGCTTCCCCTGATACATACAATGTTGAAATAGAAACAGTGGGCCTCAATAACTAATTAGACACCATTAGGAGTTTGAGGTGCTGTATCGTTTTTTCCTGAGTCGAACAGCTGCAACCAAAAAACTTGCGATGTTAATCTCACATGGGTTATTCAACAGCTGTAAATACAGTAGAGCTGGTTTAACCTGTATAAAACCTTTTCCCCTTGGAATTGGAACTAAAAACCTCCTACGAATAGCACTATAATCGCAAAACATTATAAAATGCATAGTGTCCTGAATTGAGACATTGTCACAACTACAAGGTCCTAAATCACACGCCCTACTCCATCCTTGCGAGTTTCCATAAAAAAGTATATATTAAGTTAAAACGAAACCTAGTTAAAATCTCAAATATGGTTCAATTACAAGGGAGGTTTTTAGTAGAAAATAGTCTTTTACTGAGGATATCTTTAGCTCCATTTCCTCCCGCTCGGCCGCCATCAGATTCAAGAGTTGTGTTTTGACCCATGTCACATCCTCTTTTCTTATTTGATCAGGAGAGGTAAATAAGTCTGGGCGCCCTAATTTATTTAGAGTATTCTTTAAGTAGTGTAACCATGGGATACTATTGGCTTTCTCCAGGGCCACGCAGTCCCTAATCTGGTGGTTTAGTGTTAATTCTGAGTTAAGCCAGGTCTTTAGCCAACGGGTCACTGGGGCCACCCTCGCCAGGTCTGTTGCATATCTTGCCCCAACCTCTTGATGTATTATAAATGTGGATGTAGATTGAGGAACCGACAGAGCGTAAAAATTTGTTTTCAATAATCTGTATTCCTACTACTGCCTTGTAACCCCAAAGATCTGAACCATACAGGGCAATAGCCATACATTTCGACCTATAAATATTGAGCATGGCTTCAGTTGGTCTAGCCCCCAACCTTTGAGCGAAGCCGTGAAGAGCAGCCGTTGATCTTGCCATGTTTTTTTTTTTTTTTTTTACTGTCTTTTGCGGTGCCCATGAGCCCTTCTCATCAAATAGTACCCCCAAATAGGTAAAAGAGATCACCCTGGTCAGCTCAGCACCTTCACAATAAAAATTTTAATGTTTTGTTTTTGTGACCCATAGACATTGTGTGAGATTTCGATATGTTGACTATTAAATCTAGTGATTTCATGAAGGCCCCAAATGAATCCAATAGCCTCTGTAGCCCTATAGCTGTTCGGGCTAGTAAAACAGCATCATCTGCGTATAGGAGCACAGTGATACCCCTGTCCCCTATTTGCGGAATATCTGGGCTGGCCGATTCTAGAGACTTGGCTAAATTGTTGATATATAGGGTAAAAAGTAATGGTGCTAAAATACATCCCTGGCGAACACCTCTACCAGATTTAAAGTGCCTTGTGCATTTTCCTTCTTGGTTTATCCTTACGCAAGCAGAAAGGTCCATGTGCAAATCTGCCAGGAGGTGAACCAAACTTGAATCAATTCCCATGTCTAACAAGATAAGCCATAACTTTGACCTATTAACCAGTCAAAGGCCGAGCGAAGGTCCATAAAGGCCAAATGTAATGACCCATGTTTTGCTATTGTGTATTTACCAGCTAGTAGATGTAAATTTAGGCACTGATCCAAGGTGCTCCTACCTCTTCTAAAACCGTATTGGAAGTTAGTTATGATCTCGTTCTCATTCAGCCAATCCATTAATTTTGTTAAAATCACTCTCCCTAAAATTTTTACTACAGTCAATTAGTGATATAGGCGTATAACACCGTGGGTCCTCTTTGTCCTTTTTTAAAGACTGGTATAATTGTGGAGAGCGACCAAGAAGACGGGAAACCCAGGTGACTATTTACATTAAAAACATTTGTCAAGATTTTGGCCCAGAAAGCTGGATATTGTTTATATAAATCGGCCGGTACGCCGTCCGGGCCAGGCGCCTTATTACTGGTCATTTGCATTATAGCCCGTTGTACGTCATCTTCATTAAAAACAGTTCTTTGGAGGTCCCTACGGTGCTCTTGGTTATCAAGTAAAACCGTGGATGAAGTGGCCTCATATATGGATTCGAAATGGGAGAGCCATTGGGCTTCGGTAATATTGCATTCTAAAGGGGTGTTCTCTGAACCTGAAAAAAAAGATTTATTAACAATAGCCCAGAATCTAGAGCTATTTTTTAAAACCTCCACTGATTGAAGCTCCTCCCATGCCTCCTCCTTTGTGTCCTTTTTGCGCTTGGCTAGGGCAAGCTTATACTGCTTCCTTACCGTAGCTTTATGGATTTTATCTCGTGGGGCCATTTTCAATGCTGTTACCAAATTACGGTGCGCCACAGAGCAGTCCCTGTCAAACCACCTCTCACCTGTGTGCCCTGTGACTGGTTGCCATGGTAAGATCAGATGCTACCTGCGCACAAATACCTTCAAAGGCTTTGAGCACCTCCGCCCCATGGATAGTGTTATCAAGGCAAGTTTCAAGCTTGTCCTCTACCTTCACACAGAGTTCTTTAAAAAAGTGGTCCGGGATTACCTTGGCCCATTTTAACCTTCGTCCCTGGTCAGTTATTTTCACACAGTTGTCACTACGTAACTTCTCTTGGTTTCCCTTTAGGCCGCAACCTCCCTTCAGCACAAGGATAACAGGATTATGATCACTATAAGGTGACCACCTAGCATTATAAAAGGTTACCTGAGAACAAAATTGGAGAAATAAATATAAAATCTATAATGGTCTTTCCCACGACCTTTAAAAGTAAGGACCCTTTCAATAATATCGGTGGAGCTCGGTTCAAAAAGGTCTGCTGCAGCCAGAAGCTCCTCCAAACATTCCCCACACTGTGTATGCTCAAAGTGTGGGGTTTACCGGCCCTAAAGGATCCTCTACTTGACAACTCATCTCACAAATATGAATATTAAAATCGCCCATAAGTACGATAGAATAAAAAGTGGTTTGCTTCGTACTATACTCCTCTAAAAAAACATTTCAATTTACATAGATGTTCATTTAGGAAACTGCTGTCACCAGAATTATAAAAGTTATTAGAATGTTGGGAGCTACATTGTAGACCATGGAGTTCTCCCTGCCTCTACGGGCCGGTAAAGGCCCGCAGAGCAACATTCCAATTTCTTACAAAGGTCTCTCGGAGCTCGAGGGGATTTAAATCGCTTCGCGACGCCTTTGTTTTATTTGTTAGAACATTCTGCCCTCTAGTGGCAGAATGTTCTAATAGCCTTATAGCCCTTCGTAGCAGGGCTATACCGGCAATTAACGTCCCGAAACCTTGTTAAAGTCACTCGCCTTCGGCTCGGGCCTTTAACGCGGTAGCGGGCCTTTAATAGCCGGTATAGCCCGCCACGGCGGGCTATACGGCTATAATAAACAATGTTTTGGATAAATTTGGCGCAACAGATTCAATTATCAAAAGATTATGGGATCCTACATCCACCCTCCTATTGACACCTGCTAGTTCAAGTGAAAATAACATTAGTAATCCCCCCTTTGCTCTACCTGCCGCAGAGGGACGTGCAGGAACCCTGTTTTAAAACCGTCCACCCAGAAATTGTTTTCCAAGTCCCATGTTTCCTGTAAGCTAACTATATCATAGTTTTTTAAGAGGTCCAGCCACCTAAGGTCATCTTTTTTGCTTCTTAGACCTGCGATGTTCCAACTGATAATCTTAGTCTGACACTTCAATTTCCCCTAACTCCTTGCCTATAACAGGAACCTCAGTCGTACTATGAGGACAACTGGGCTGCTCCAGTCAATCATTCTCATCTAAAAGTGACAACGGGAGGAATCTATTTTAACGCACTAGCCCATCTTCTTCGTCCGATCTCTCTATACACTTAGATGACAATTGGGTGGCACTTGCTGGTCTCCCATTGGAGATAACCGGTCAATTCTCTTCCCTGGATCTTGGATGAGGAATGGAGCTGCCCCGTTTAGCTTCAGCGGTGTCAAAACCTCGTGGATGTTCTTTGGGCGCATCAAGCCCCCTTAATGGTGGATAGAAGAAACCCAGGGGCAAGGCCCTGATTCTCCCCTGGCCCTCATTGGTACCACCCTTAAATAGCTGTCCCGTTAAATCTGCCTTATCGAAATTAATAACAATACAGTCGCCTGTATCCTGTTTTGGTCTACGACCAACCCAGCCCACATGTCTGACCATTATAATGTGTGATGAGACCTCGGTTCTGTTTTTACAATGCTGGTCACACCAGTATTTGGTTTTCCGGAACAGCTCCATGGTTGATTCCGTGCAATTCTTTCTAAGTGGGGGAACCCCTGTAAGAATAGCCACTAGGGGGGTGGCTTCTGGGGGCAGGTTAAGTCTATTACTGTTGGGCTCTATTTTATCTGTTTGATTACAAGTACCCTGATCAAACTCTGAGTCAGGTAAGGGGTGAATCAACTCTATCCTGCGAAAACCGCCCTCTGCCTGTCTCCCCAGAATTACATCTGGCTTGGTTAGAGCAATAGACCCAGACTTATTCTTTACTGATATTTGACTGGGGGGGGGGGGGGGGGGACTAAAATAACCCTTCTCTCTGTTGGTAACACAAGGATGTGTTTGAACCTGAGTAATGCTGCTATTTTTATTAGTTTCACTCACAATATTCAGGCCCCCTAGATGAGAGACGCTCTAATTTCCGCAATATCCCCTCTACACAGGTATTCAACGTGTCCATAATGTCTTTGGCAATGTTCGTTAATATGGTCTCCAATCAGGAGGTAAAAAAATCCCTCTATTGTTGTCCTAACAAGTGATTGGGCTCGTTGATCCAGATCTCTATCCTGGGCAGGGGTCGTGTCAGCTGTTTCGGTAAGATGCCTGGATTTACTTGGCCTCTTTTTCCCCCTCTTTTTCCCTCGGTGACTCGAGGTGGCCTTTTGCAAAGTTAAGTACACTCCGGGTGTCTCCTCCTTGCGTCCTTCCCT
Organism: Calotriton arnoldi; assembly: GCA_963921515.1. NCBI lineage: Eukaryota > Metazoa > Chordata > Amphibia > Caudata > Salamandridae > Calotriton > Calotriton arnoldi. The sequence goes on from CAWUFW010011168.1 coordinate 428,992, forward strand.
CAAATCCACAGACAGGATATCAGTATTAGGAGAACTTCTAACCCCCCCCTCTCTCTGGTTGAGTATCAGTACCTTTTGGCTCAATGGGCACTGGGATTGTCGAGGTGTTATCAGGTAAAACTACACTCCTCACGGGATCTAGGCTCAATCCCAGTTCAACCTCCGCATTTTGGATCTCCTTGTTCAAAGCCCCCACCGCTGAGGTCAGATAGGAAATAATAGAAGCAGAGTTCCTGGGGACCTTCAGCCTGGCACTTCCCTTATCCAGTGAGCAAGGTTGTTTACGCTTACCCATTGTGGTGAATCCGGACACGATTCTTGGAGGGGTGGCCCAGCCCATAGGAGTCATTTTAAAGTCTCGCAGCCTTCGGAACTTCCAGTGCAACTTGACGACAAAAATGATTTCTACCAGTGTAGTAGCTGCTGGCCAATGTCTGGAAAAGACCTGCATGGACACAAAATATTATTTTAATAGTGGTTAGTGTTAATCCTTGAAGATTGTTAATGATCTAGAGTATTGCTCAACAATATTGATCATTTGGCTATGCCTTGTCAATTCTTTATTTTTTTATATCAATATTTGTGTTATCACTTGTTTTGTTGCACACCCCTACCTACCACCACAAGAGATGCAATTCTTCAAGTAAAGTGTAAAAACAATGTTAATAAAAATAATTTGTGGTGATCTTATCCTGGGGTATGAATATATATATATATATATATATATATATATATATATATCTATATATATATATATATATATATATATATATATATATCTATATATCTATATATATATATATACACACACACACACACACACACACACTTGAACTTCAGCAAAAAGCTAGAATTTTAAATTCCCACCTGAAAAATGTTGGTTTTAAAACTGCTTACCCAAAACTGCTTTCCTAGCAGCAGTTACATTTGTCAGAAGTGTCCGAATCAGATGTTTCATGTGTTGCTTTCAGTAGAATAGAATGTACCAAATGTCCTAGTTCCTGTGGTAACGAATCGTAAATGTAGATCAGTCCCTTTGATTTCCCTTGGCAAAATGCTAGGTGAATTGATGCCTTTTGCATCATCCACTATAATGTGCAGGAAAGTCATTTGAATACCAGCGGTGCCAACGATGCTTCCTATCCTTTAAAGGTTGTAAATTTGAGGATCACTAGATTGGTATATTGAGGCATTGTAAGATCTGTTAAGGACCGAAATGCAAAACCGCAGAAGTGCTGTTGAATCAATGTATAAAATCTACGTGACTCTGACAGAGGTTTCCAGTAAAGTAGGTCTAGACACCACAGATTCTTAAATGTGTAAGACTAGGGTATATTTGACGAATAGAGATTTATTTATTTTTTTTCTCCCCCCTCTGCTCATGTCTGCTTACTCACCTGATCATGCTTTTCTGTAAGAAAAGACCAGTACTGCAAACTTATACGAATATTACTCTTAATTTTGTATGTTGTATCTAAATTGACAAATTGGTTTACTTTGGCCTCTTTTCCATACCTCTGACCTCCTTTATGTAGTAAATGCACCACATCTTCATGTTGAACACTAAATATCTCGACCTCGTAGAAATTAGCAGTTGAGTGCCTTTGGTTGTGCTGTTAGTTCAAAATCTATACCTAGATGTGGTGTGCTGTGCTCTAACTTGGCAAGGGTGACTCTTCTCATCCACGTTAACTCACTGCCTTTAGTTGTATCGGGCTTTATTCAGTCAGAGCTTCTGCTTTGACAGGAACTTGGAGTAACAGTCTGATAATTCTGCGCACACAAATATTTTACCCAGCCACTTAGTCTTACTTGGGACAAGCCCACAGAGTGAATTCCCCCCCCCCCACCCCCCCCAATTGCCATCCTCCTGTCTGACCCTAGAGGAGAACAAAAGCATGCATTATTGGCTATTTTGAACAGACTTTTTGGAAATGTGGTAGATTAAACACCAGCCTAAACATGGACTGCAGAAAGCAAGCGTCTGGATGGAACAGTGGAAAACAAGCTTTGTGTCTCAGTGCAGGCATATAATGTGGTGAATAACAGCATTTTGAAAAGACTGGTGAATGGGACATGGAATGGTAGATAATGTAAAAGTATAGGTAGGTAACTGAATAATAGGGATGTTTTTCACAGGGGCTCTGTCAAATAGACAAGAGCAAATCGATCACCGTCTGAATATCCTTCACAACCCCTTGCTCCCCATTGAAAAAAGCCTGGCCTCTTGCGACTCACCGTGTGCTTTTTAGGTCTCGCTTTCTCTTCGAGACATGCTGTATTCAGGATATGGGCATGAAGCTCTGCCCACTTTCCACCATCTTTTTAATTGGCTCCTGTCACTGTCCTTTGTAAATGGTGGGTTTTCATTGGTCAATAGGCTTAGTAGTCCCTCCTTGGTACTGCCTTTTCTCTTCTTGTAACCTCCCATGAGGACAACCCTTATGTGTTACTCGGTACGTTTTAATTACAGCCTCGGAGCACTATTCTTAAATGAATTTCTCCTGCCTGACATTGCAGGCAGGACATTCTCCTGAAACTTTTTTATTTTTTTTTATTTTAACCAGTGCTGTTCGCCTTGCGGTCGCCCTCCTTTATGCCGGCTGACCGTATTTACTGTAACTAAGTATTTTTTAGGCGCGGCTTGCCTTATTCCCCTTAACAAACAAATGCTTTTTTTATAAAAGCGCCCCATATCGCGCCTTCACTTAAACAATGGCGGGTGCAGCTCGCCAGATTCATTTTGGAAAATAGACACCTCTGTAAGTTTGTCTGTTTTGGGCTATTTCAGCTCGCAGTGTGTGGTTTCGTTTCCGTGGGCATGGCTTGAAGGTGCAGGTACAGCACATTGTTTTCATATGTCGCTTGCGAGTAGTACACTAAAAAGAGTTGGATAACCAGTGAAAGCATCCAGTAAAGGTCTGTGCGGAGTGCAGAGGTTCACTTGAAATTTTGATCTTTTGCACGATCATTGTCACTGTCATTGGGGTAGTTTGACATTCACCAATTGCTGAGCTTTGTCGATCTCCAAGCATTTCATCCGGGTTACACTGATCAGCTGCAAAGCGAATACAATGCATATTTGTTAAACCTCCTTAAGAGACATCTCTCTTAGACTGACACAGATATGTACATCAGATCCGTATACATTTCAGGGTTTCTGCTTTGATTGTTTTGAAGGTAAAAATAGGGTTTCACACACACTCCTATTGCGTTCTCACAGCTTCCAATTCTGCCTCGGCTCTGTGACAACGTCACCTGATCCAAGACTGCACGGGGCAGCGTTGCATGCGTTTCACTATGAAGAATGCGGTTTCTGTCATTCCTTACAGGGAATGATCTTCACATTATTCGGGCACGTCGTATAATAAATACACTTTCGAGAAACTGACTCACCCTGCGTTACTGACTCTGCCCCAGTCCTACTGACCTTTCAGGCACATTCAGCCCAGCCTGTGATTGACTCTACAAGCTTGTGAGATGCACTGCACTACGGTTCTTTTATAGGCATAACCAGCATTTGCAATGCAGTAGGTCACGCATTACTGAAAGCTTGAGCTATTGGCGTTGCATTATTAGCAACCCCAATAGCACAAACATTCAGTAATACGATACCTATTCCATTGCAAATGCTTGTTTTTTTAGGTCAAAGCCTACTTGACAGCGCAGCTGTCTGATTTGCTAAATACCTCTTGGGGACATTCACAAAGCTTATCTGGCAATGCATACCGCCCATTGCCTAGCATTGGCTTTGTAACTCACATTTACTTGGTTTCTATTTGCTGCGTTTATTTGTTTTAGGCTGTCTAGCGTGAGTTTATCCCTCGTGTGGAGCATTGCCTATTTACTGTATCCTCCAGAGTGCTCCTTTCTGTAAAAAGACCTTTAAATCATGTTCCTAGCACATTTGTTGTGCATTCAAAGCCATGGGTCAGATGTCAGGCTCTCTTCCGAAGGAGCTTGATATTCACTTTTTTTTTTTCTCTGACTTTAAAGTGAGAGGATTTATCTGACCATCTTCCTGTGAAAGTTTTTCTTTTTTTTTTTTTCTCTAGTGCACCACAAAGCTTAAATGTCTGTAAATGAACTTTGCAGATATTTTAGAATATATTACAATTGGGAAAGCTCAAATGAAGCTTATTTTTTGTACTTCTGAAGTGTGATGTAAACTAATATTTTAATGCTTTCAAAACTAATCTGCAGAGACCTGTGCTGACCAGCCAATGTGGTGGCTGGCGGATGTGCTGCGCCATCCATGTTCTGCTGCCGCTTTCTGGTCTGCGGAGACCTGGGAGAGGTGGAAGAAGGGTGGTGACAGTCCACCGCCATTCTGCTTTCTCGCTCAGGTGTCTTCAGACCCAGGCAAGGAACACTGGAATGGAGTATCTTCCCCTGGTGACATAACCGCAGGAAACAACTTTGATTCCTCCCATTGTTGCAACAAAGCAGTGGCTAACTGGATTTCTTTCTAGTTATTCACTCTAAATAGAACAAGTAATTATGATTTTTTTTCTAATGCCTATGATTACTAAGTTGGCTTGGGTGTACTAAAACCAAATTATTAAAGGTTGCGCGGTTGAGGAAAATGTATAGCCTATGTGGGTCAGAAAAGATTAGTTCGGTGGCATGTATTTCCTACGAGGCAGCGTGAAGTAATTGTCTTTTTATTCCTGTATTTAAATTACATTTTTCAGAAACTTGGAAAAATTGAAGGGTTGAAGATTCATTGTTTGTGTTATCAATTTGAATTGTCACCGTGAAATTGAATCCCTTAATTCAGAAAGTGAATGGACTTGGAGTGCAAACCTTGCATACTAAGCAACTCCTTTTAGTTGCTTAGTATGCAAGGGTACTTAGGGTTAGACAGGGTACTTTGATCTTATAAAATCCGAACATCAGGGCATGCGTTGCATATTGAATATAATAGCTATAATGTACCGTTTGCCACCTGAGGCGGAACAGTGGCTATGTGGATGGTGTTTTAACGTGTATGTCCATTCAAGCTAATGGTGTTTTGTTTCTGCTTTGCCTTTCTTAGTTTGTCCAGCTGGCTGGAAGCCTGGCAGTGAAACCGTAAGTGACAATTGTTGATTATTAAATAAAAAAAGGCATGTACCACGGTTTATCAGAATTGTTTTTCTAGATTTGTATCTCTGAATATTTGAGTTGATGTGTGTATTAACACTTTTGTAGAATAGGGAATTGAATGTCTCTGTATTTTTTGTTGTTGTTTTGAACGTAGCCTTTCACATCTAACTTTGGTTTTCCGAAATGTTTGCAAGTAACGCTTGCATTTATGTTCGGCAGACTGGTAAACTAAAATGTATTTCGAAAGCTGTTTTTAAGGTAAAGTGAGCACACTAATTGGTGGGGTCCAGGAGTCCTTCATCAGTCAAATTAAGAACTGCCTCACTTATCTGCTCCAGGAGTACCATATAAGTAATTCAGCACCGCAAACTGAAATCTGTAAGATAAAACTGAAATTCCTGCTTGCAGTTTGTTAGCAATTATCAGAGTTCCTGTTACGTCTGTACCACCTATCCATAACTCCTGGGAGCAGCAGATGTAAATGTCTAGCTGACAGCCTGCTTATTATGTTGACAAAAGCAAAACGGTGTAGAGGAATTCATGCATGTGCACCTCCACCTCTGATCTAACCTGTCAATCAACTGGTGGCAGAATTGTCCCTTTAAAAGTGATTTCATTTTAATTTTGTATTTATTTTTGAGTAAAGCTAGATTTCGAGAGCTTTCTAGAGGTAGGTAGTCCTTCCAAGGGATATGTAATTTTAATCTTTGCCTGTGGCTTCTAAGGATAATTCCCAACTTCCTTTACAGAGAGACTTGACTATAGCTAGGTCTTTTATTATCTGAGAACATGAGGGTGTCTGTAAAAGTTACTTTATAAGCCAATAAACCCGGCTGCGGTCCAATGACACCCAGTCCAATGATTGTTTTGGTCTTTGATTATTTGAGCTATAGATAGTTGCCGCATTGTGCCTGCAGACCGTTCTGGCAAGGCTACCGAAACTCTGTTCTCTGCCTTCATAGCAGACTGACCTCTAGACCATGTGGCCCTTGCATAGCTCCATGAGAGAAATTAAAGTATAGATCGTGAAGAGCTGTGCAACACTACACATGTAGAAAGGGGAAAAATAAATGAATAAAGTGATTCCTTTATATTTAAGACCCAGACAAAGATTGCCCCTCTCCGAGCTCTAGTGTGAGAAGGATATACTTTCAGGATCACAATGTGCAAGGCTGCTTAAATACCTAAACACCTTTCACTGGTACATAACCGCAAGTGGCCCAGGATAATTTTTTAATCAATGGCTAACAGTTCTCTCAAATCAGCTCATATGCTAAACTGTTTGCTGGGCATGTTTCTGCACACTGGAATTGGTGCTCATACTCTTTCTTGCCCTAAGCCACTCAGTACTGCATTCTCTCGTTCCTTCAGAATCTAAGAATGTAATGAAAAATTTCCTAGCTAGCGTAACGGAAAGTTTCAATTCTATTAAGGACTCGGAGCCGAGGATTATGCTACTCTGCTATTCAATAAAGTGAAGAAAGCCATTTGTAGACGAGTAAAACTACTATTCCCATGAACCATAGGGAATAAACAAAAAACAATAGAGAATGTCCATGGCAAGAGTGTCCCATTATCTGCACCAATCAGAGGTCCCCAGAGTGCTGATAGTCCTCTGTCCCTGACTATTCCTCTTTCGTCGCTCGGTCAGCCATCAAGGACGCTTCAAGAATCCTGTTTGTTGGAATCGCCTGCAAAGGCAAAGCGTAAGGAACAGAAGTGGCTGAGGATCAACCCTGTGGGGAAAACATCTCTAGTACCAACACGAGTATGACAATAGAGCAAATAGCTAAGATGAAACTTTACTTACCCCAATACGAGGGAGGGAAAACCAGCAAGGAACTTGTACCCTGGGTGGGATAATCCTCACCTCTGAGTCCTTAATAGAATTGAAACTTTCCGTTACGCTAGCTAGGACATTTTTCATTCTAGGTCAGGACCGGAGGTGAGGATTATGCTCGTTTAAAGCTTGCTCACCACCAAATGAGCCATATCAATAACCGGTTTAAAGTAAAACCGCTTAAAGGTAGAGTCGGAAGACCAATCTGCAGCATTCAGAATGTCTTCCAGACAAGCTCCCAGGGAAAATGCTTTGGAGGCCATAGCTCCTCTAGTAGAGTGTGCACCAAACAGACAGGGGTCTATACCAGCCTCCTGCATCACCCACCAGACCCAACGGGCAATTGTGGGCGAGGAAACAGCCCTGTGAGGCTTCTTGAGCGCGATGAGGAGCTGCAGCTCCCCCGGAGGTCTGAATTCCTCAGACATTTCTTCGTATGCCTTAAGGCAGGCCACAACACACAATTTCGGGGAATCCGGGAAAGCAGGATAAGATATGGACGCCGTTCCGCACTTTGTGCGCCGACGGATTGTAAAGGTAACCCCTGTAGGAGAAAAAATCCTACCAGACACGTCCAGGGCCCTGACGTCGGAAACTCGTCTGCAGGAGATTAAGCAAAGAAGCATGGCTAACTTCGCAGAGTTCCTTCCTAGAAAGGAATCTGTTCGGCTGCCAGGATAGGAAAAGATTCAAGACACGGTTGACATCCCAAAGTTGGGAGTACCTCGGTTCCGGAGGCAGGGACAGGCGGATGCCTCGAAGGAGACGACGGACCAGAGGATGTTCCCCGACCGGAGAGCCGTCCACAACGGTATGCCTAGCTGAGATGGCGGAGCGGAAGGTATTGATGGTCCTATACGCTAAACCTTCTTCCGCCAGGGAGGCCAAAAAGTTCAGGATGGAAGTCACATCTTCTGCCACGGGATCGAAACCCCGTCGCAGACACCAACGACACCATCTTCTCCAGGATGAACGATATCGCTTGACCGTGCTGTCCGCCCAAGCTCTGGACATGAATCTCTCAGCCGCTCCCGAAAGGCCCAGGACCGCCCATCGTCCCCTGTAATCCGCCACGCCATCAGGGACAGCAATCCCAGTTCGATCAACGGATGAGGGACTCCCTCCGGACTGCGGACGAGAGCTGGAAAGCGGGGGAGAGGGATTGGAAAATCCCAAGAAAGTTCCAGTAGAACCGGAAACCAAACTTGCGACCTCCAAATCGGTGAAATGAGAACCACCGCCGCTCGCTGCTGCCGCACTTTGGCTGAGACCCGGGTGATCATGGCAAACGGGGGGGGGGGGGAGGCATAACCTGTTTCCTCCTGCCAGTTCTGCAGAAATGTGTCCGTTTTCTCCGCTAGAGGGTCCGGCCTCCAACTGAAGAACCGGGGAAGCTGGTGATCCAGCCGGGACGCGAATAGATCCACTGAGAACGGTCCCCAGAGGTCCTGGAGATCTGCAAACACTCCTGGATGTAGCTTCCAGAGGCTCACGTCGTGGAAATGACGGGACTGGAAGTCCGCCACCTGATTGTCTTGACCGGGAAGATATTCCGCTGAAACTGAGATCTGGTGGTCCAGGCAATACTGCCAAAAGTTCGCCGCCAGGTCCGAGAGGGCCTTCGAGCGCGTGCCCCCGAGATGGTTTATATAACGGACCGCCGAGACATTGTCAGACATTGTCAGACATTGAGGACACAGGACCTGATCGAATCCTTGGTCCAGCACTGGATCGCAAACGACCCCGCTAACAGTTCCAGACAGTTGATGTGTAACTGCTGCTCTTGCTGAGACCACACACCTCCCGTGGTGAAGTTGCCACACCTCGCGCCCCATCCAGACCTGCTCGCGTCGGACTCGATAATGATCTCTGGCACAGAACCGAAAATGGCCCGACCATTCCAGGCTTCCATGTTGGATAGCCACCACTGGAGCTCCTCCTTGGCGTCCACTGAAAGACCCACTTTGTGGGAATAAGAAACCCTTGCGCAAGTGGGTAGCTATGAGGCGTTGAAGGGCTCTGTAATGGAGCGGACCCGGGAATATAGCCTGGATGGAGGCCGACAGAAGGCCCACAATTCGAGCAAGTTGCCTGAGCGAGATCTGCGGCTGAGCGAGGGCCCTCCGGATCTCGTGACGGATCTTCGTCAGTTTCCGGGAGGGGAGACTGAGGGTGGATTCTACGGAATCTATGGAAAACCCGAGAAAAACAACTCTTTGAGAGGGAACGAGAGTGGATTTGGCCTCTATCACAAACCCAAGGCCCTGAAGGAGGTTGACGGCCGTCTGGAGGTGACGAGAGAGGGTAACGGGATCTTGCGCCATCAGGAGGATATCGTCCAGATAGATGATGAGTCTTATGCCCGAGGCCTGAAGGCGTTCGATGGCTGGTCGGAGAACCTTGGTAAAACGCCAAGGGGCGGAGGACAGACCGAACGGAAGAGTGACGAACTCGTATACCCTGTCTTGCCAGCAGAACTGAAGAAACCGCCGATGGGGCTGAAAGATCGGAATCGCAAGGTAGGCGTCCTTGAGGTCGAGGCGCGCCATCCAGTCGGGGCGCAGAATATCGCGGAGTAGATGGATACCCTCCATCTTGAAGTAACGGTAGACCAGCCACGCATTGAACTCGCGTAAGTTGATGACCGGCCTTTGGCCGCCATCTGGCTTGTCCACCAGGATGAGGTTGCTAAGAGAACCTCCTGGATGCAGGCGCGATTCTGTAATCGCTTCCTTGTATAGAAGAGATTGAACCTCTTGGTGGACTAACGCGGCCTCCTCTGCCGAAAAACAAAGCGGGCGAGGCGGCACGGCTTGAGTAGGATCCCCTTGGAACTCTGTGAAAACCCCTTACATTTTGCAGCACCCAGGCGTCTCCCGTGATGGAAGTCCAAGCCGGGGAAAAACGCGCCAGACTGCCCCCCACCTTTAGAAGGGAAGAAGGGAGAACAGTCACTGGAGGAAGAGAAGGGGGAGAAGCACTCACCGGAAGAGTTGGAGGCGCCACTGCCTCTACCGCCTCTGAACTTGCCACGTCGTCCACGCGTGGGGTAAAAATTGCCGAAGCGGGCCTGGTCTTGGTATTGCCCGGAGGAGCCTTGACCTCTCTGTTGGTTAGGGCGGCCGGACGAGTGGCCCCGTCCTCGTCCGGCCCCTCGGAAAACCCGAGGGCGAAAGACCTTTCTGATAGAGGCTTGGGCCTTGTCCAGGAACGTAAAGGTGTTGACAAACCTCCCTAACTCTTTAATAAAAGGCTCGCCAAACAGGCCGCCTTGAGCAACTGCGCCTGCCTCAGAGTCGGCCAGGTCCCCCAGCTTTGGGTCGACCTTGATGAGCAGGGACCTGCGCCGCTCAGTGGAGATCGCGCAGTTGGCTTTTCCAAGAAACACCACCACGTGCTGGGCCCAAGATGACGGGTGTTAGAAATGGGATCTCTGGTTGGCTAAGGCTTGCGCCAAAGCCAGGCAGAGACCACCACTCTAGTCAGGGCGAGGGAGTTACACGCCAAAGATATCCCCTGCTCACCCCCTTGGTAGCTTGGCACGAGCAGTAAGGCTTATCCCGGTGGCAATGTGTAAAGCATTTGCGCAACACACACACAGCAACAACATACTAGGCACACCACAAAGGAACTCCACACAAGGTTGTATATAAAAATAGCCTTTGTATTATCATAAAACACATTAGAATAGTAATCACATAATATACATCATGCCACCTGGCACTAGGTCATATCTACAAGGGATTATTTACACCTGGCAGGGCCCACTGGACCACTGTCAGAACCAGCACAAAGTGGACTTAGTAAAAGTAGTAAGACCTATCCTAAACGTACAACCAGTAACCACTGGTAATCACTGTACTTGGCATCAGCCTGTAACATAAACCACATTATGCACAGTATCACATAAGGCGTGAAATCTATTCTGCGCCAACCTCCTGACCTAAACGCATGAGGTAATAACTTCCTAGCATAAACCCCAGTATGCAATTAATCCTGAGGAACATAAACCACATTATGTCATAACCTCATCAGCATAAACACATTATATAATCATCTCACAAGTCTAAGCGCATTAGACCATAACCTCCTAAGCATAACTCACATTATGGGCATAAAACACCGTAGAGAATATCTCACACCTAACCACAGTAGGCACAACCTCATAATCATGAATCACATTAGAGGTATAATACAGGGTGCGTAAATCATACTACATGAATTACATTTCCTAGCACCCAAAATCACATCAGCACATAAATCACATTAGGGCCTGGCGCCCTATAAACCTAACTGTCCCCCTGGCCACCTCAAAAGGGGCTCAAATGCCCTATGTCCAAGAGTCGGGGCGCGCTGCCAATGCAGCAGAAGTCAAGGGTGCGCAATTGCGCAAACCTAAACGTTGCAGCTGGCACTAAGTGCTGCGCAGCTGTGAAAGTACTGGGGCAGAGGAGTGCATCTCACTCCTAACTTCAAAAAGACAGGCCCCCAAAGCACTGTGGCCTAAACGATGCAGCTGCCCACTACTTGCTGGGCAACTGTGAATATTAAGTAAGGAGCACGAGCACCGACAATGTGCTCCGACCTGGGAACCCCCACTGGGCTCTTGGGACTGGAATCTCCCCCACGACGTTGCAGCTGCCCTCTTGTAAAACGGGGCAGCTGTGTAAAGAAATGGCCACACAAAGGGGGGAGAGCATGGGCCCCTCTGGGCCCTTTTAACATAATTATTCCCATCGTTGGAGCCACATGGGGCTCAAACCATCATGCCCCACATTGGAGCGGCCCGCTGCCAGACGGGGCCGCTCAAGAAAACTAAACACGGTGCCTTCACTGGCACCACCAAACTGCGCCCATCGGTGGAGCGGCCCTCTGTCAGCGGGGCAGCTCGGGAAAGAGGCACCGGCGTGGTGCCTCGACTTTGCTCCCCCAGCCAGCTCCACTCACCGGCTCTCCTGGCGGGGACTCTTCTCCTTTTCTCGCCGGCTCCTCTTCTGCTGCAGCCACACACGGGACCGGCACCACTTCTCCCTGTCTCCACCATGCGACACCTCATCACGCGGGGCTCCGTCCTCCTCACAGGAGCCCCGCCTGGATTCTTGCTTCGGCCGCACTCCTCACTTCACCCGGGCCCCCTCCTGGGACCCGGGACTTCGCTGTGGAGCCCGCGAGGCTCCAGACTGCTTTTGCGGCGGGTGGGACTTCCTGTACGTGTCCCGCCCAATGCCAGGCAACTCTGCCTGACTTCCGCTTTTCGCTCGGGCCGCGGCGGTGATTTTTAAAAGAAGGATAATAATGCGGGTTGGGCACCCGCTCAATTAATAAAACATAAAGCGGGGTGGGCACCCGCTAAAAAGGCAAATAAGCGGGGTGGGCTCCCGCTCGATCACGGAGCATGGGGGAATCCCTACACCGGGGATTCCCTCACTGAAGGGCAGCTCAACGCTGCGGAGCCCTCGTGCTCCTTTTCTGGGGGAAATCAATTAATTAAAGACAGCGCTCCCAGGGCGCTAAAGGCAGAACAAGGTCCTTAAGGTCCATAAGCAAAGCAGAAGGGTCCCAAAAAGTCCTCAGAGATGAAGGGGCAATGCAGGGCCCAGGGAGGCAAGCCCTCATGGCAGCCCCCCCTGGGCCCCAGCAGCAGCACGCCCCGGCAGGATCAGGAACAAGAACTGAACAACTCTCATGGGGTCACAGCCCCTATATTTATATGCCCTTTTCCTTTGTGTCACAGCACAGGGCTTGGGGATACCAGTCACAACTGGTTTAGGGGAGCTTTGGAGCACTTTGTTTTGCTCAGCTCCTCTCTCCTTTGTCAGGTGGGGGCTCGGGGATTAGACGCACCACAGGGGCGGAGCCAGCATTGTGGAGGGAAGGCACAGCCCTATTCAGGTCCCAGGTGCAACTCCTCCCTCCCATCTGCATGCAGATCTCTCTATTCACCACTGGGCAGACTCACCGTGCCCCTCCTGGAGCCACATACACCTCCCAGCCCCTGTCACTCACAAGCCAGACATGCAATTCACATCAGGCAGGCAGACACAGAGCACACAATGCCAACTTCTAAAAGTGGCATTTCTACACCAGTCACAATAAATCTGCTCAAACCATTGCACAGCATTTATTCTCACAAATTCATACATACTGGACTTGACCATACTGCTCCTCTCATAACAGGGATTACCATGAACACACTTATCCCCCATGCATTCCTATGGGAGGGCAGGCCAATCTTACCAAGGTAACAGAGTGCACGCACTTTCCACTGGACCACAGTGCGAAAGTGCTCAGAGGCCTAAAATAACCAACACCAGGTTACAGACAAGGCAAAAAGTTCAGGGGTGAACCTGCCAAAAAGGGCCAAGTCCAACAACAGGTTTTCAGGGGAAATTAGGGAACCAGAGGCCTTGGCCTCCTCGGCCATATCCAATATTTTAGTGATAGGGCCCAAGATGTCTAACAACTTATCTTGGCAGGCGCGCCAAGACCGATCTATGCCCTATTTGGGGTCTTTTACAAACTTCTGGAGGAAAGTAGCCATTCTAGGGGTCCATGTCTGGGGTGGCGGCTACCTTGCCATCAAGGGAGGGTCGAGGGCATTCTGCCCGGAGACGATTACGGGTCGCAGGCTCAAGGGGGTGACGGATCCGACTGGCCACGTACTGGGCGACCTTATCAGAGGGAGCCCAGTCGGAAGATCGTGGGTGTAGCACATCGTCCGGGTTCAACATATCCGCACAGAGATTTTGCCCATCAGAGGCCGAGGCATCCTGCCCATCAGCGGCCGGAGCGGGGCGAGAGCTCGGGCACCAAGGCCGAGAGGGTTCCAGATCATCACCATCACCCTGGGCTCCATCCCCAGCGAAAACCGGAGGAGTAGCGCTGGCCAGGAAAGCCCGCTTAAGGCGGTCAAAGACATTGGAGTCCACCCCAGCGTCCCTAGTGCGTTTGGCCGGAGGGGGTTGGATCTGCCAGCGGGCCGCTAGTGGAAGGGCCAGCAGGAAGAGACTGGGCGGCTCTAGAGAGCCTGTCACAGGCTAGATCTATTTTACGGGACAACCTCTCTTCCAGGGGCGTCATAGCTTGCTCTACCGCCTTATATATGGACGCATCCACGGCGTCATAAAAATCCTCGTCATACTGAAGGGCAGAAAGAGGATCCTTCTCCCACTGATCGTCTTGATAGACATCCTCCTGATAATCTTCCATTGCAGTCAGGGATGGTACCCTATACAAGTGTATGGGAGGGTAGTACTGTACCAGGTAAGTAAGATTATGAGGGTAGGTATGAGAGTACCAGCAGGAAGCGCAAGAGGTATAGCGCCTCAAAATATAGGGGGCTGGGTGTCAGCCTGAAATTAGGGCGGGCAGTGTTCACAATTAGGAATGGGCCTGAAGCCCGGGACCCAAAGCCCAGGTGCCAAGGAATCTGTAGGGCGGCCTGCCAACAAGGGTCCCCGCAGACGCTGTCTGCAATACAGACTCACGAGACTAATTAAACTCTGAGCGTAGGAGTAGCACCTAACGGTATGTAATTGACCCCCAGGCAGGAACTGCCTTACGCTGCCTAATGGCAGAATACTGACCCGAGAAGTCTCAGGCGTTCAACGGGGTTAAGTACACGAGCAACTGCCTACTGGCACTGGTAAACAGACAGAAGGCAGGCAAGACCAGGCACTCGCGGCGATGCTGCTCAAGGCTCTTCTCCTCTGCGCGCTTCTGACTGCGCCGAGCCGGGCAGCACGCCGCGAGGCGGCGCGCACACACGCGCCCTCTAGCGGGCAATTGAGGTCACCGCAGCAGGCACCAAACTGAGCCGTTAGGGAGCTCCGACGCTCCCACGGCTGAAAGCGAGACGCCGAGAAGCGGCGAACTCGCAAGCTGAAAATAAAATAAAATGTACGTTCGGAAAACCGGGCGCGCGTCTACAATATGCAGACGCGCCATAAAACCCGAGCCGTGAGGGAAACTGCACTGAGGCACACAACAAGCGTCAGCACAGAACAAGCAGCACAGCCCGCAGAATAAAAAACGCCGGCGGAACCGCCGGTAATTACAGCAATATGAAAATTAACAGTATTAAGCCAACAGTAGTACAACAGAAATAAAAAAGGACTTATCTTGGCTGCAAGCAGCGAATAAAGAGGAGGAATAGTCGGGGACAGAGGACTATCAGCACCCTGGGGACCTCTGATTGGTGCAGATAATGGGACACTCTTGCCATGGACATTCTCTATTGTTTTTTGTTTATTCCTTATGGTTCATGGGAATAGTAGTTGTTTTACTTGTCTACAAATGGCTGCTATTCAATAAAGTGAAGAAAGAATAGCATTATCCTCGCCTCCGGTCCTGACATAGAATTCAGTGCCAATCTGCCATGCGTGTCGTCCATGTGGCATGGTATAAATTGTGCACAGCTTCAGACACCACGCATTTATCACCCTCTTGCCATACACCCTCCACAGGCTGCTCATCTGCTGCAGAATACTCTTCAGATTGGAGTGCAGTATGCTCAATAACACCAACCGGGCATTCTGCTTCCGATCGATCAGTGCTTCCATATTAGCCTCCAAAGTCCCTTTGCAAGCACATAAAATGCTTCAGACTTAAATCATTCAGTAAAAGACTAAACACCACCTCTTCCTACAGGCCTTCAGTCCCATCCCATCCTTCTAGAACCACCACCTACTGTATCTCCAACCTATTGCCTCCACAAATTGTGTACTACCTGGTATGCACGTTTTGCTTGCACCTTCTGCATCCACTACCGAAGTGTAAATTAATGCAGTGTAATGAATGTCACGTACTCTGATGCACTTCCCCCTTCTGTAAAACCTTGTACCACCTAATAACCACATGGTTACAGCAATGTATTAAAATAAAAGGCAGTATGTGAATACTTGGGATGTTGGCAGTGTCAATTTTTGCAGAGAAGTCTAACAAAGTATGGGTACGTGTCTAATCTAAAGAAGCGATCTGAAGTCACTACTCTGTCGGTCTCCAGTAAGGGAGGGTGACAATGGGATATTGCACAATCCCTGCTTTCATTAGAATCGCTCCTCCCCACTCAAACATTCGTAGCTGGGAAATAAAGATTTAAGCAGTAAAAAGCAAATGTTCATTTCTCATCTTCATCTGAATTTTGAAATTCTATCTCTGGAACTAATTTGGACAGGTTGTTGTCAGAGCTTCCTACATCATACATGGCCGAATTCGTGCTGCATTATTGTACTGTCTGTCTCGTTACCTACCCTATTCATCTATTGCCTTCTCAAAGCAAGGTGACTGGCTTTCACCCATGGTGGAGGGTATGCTTCCTACCTCTTAGATACCGAAAAGGAATTCAGCATGACCAGTTGAGTTTTTGTGTCCCTCTGGAGCAGACTAATTTTGGGAACAATATGCAATGGATAAATCTGCTTTATACCCCATCATCTTCAGTTGAATACCTCCAAATCCCTATAACAGGGAAGAGTAGCCTTGACGAGATTTGTATTTCTTTTTAACATTCCAGTCCTTCTACCCTGAAAGTCCTTCACGGGACTCAAGATGACGGTCTCAGAGTTGATGTGTAAGGGGCAGAATGAATGGTCCCTTGCCTAACCGGCACTGCCTTTAATGGAGGGCTGTGTTAGGGTGCCAGATTTCAAGTGCTATTATTTGGCAGTGCAATTCCAATGGTTGGGAGATTGATGGTGGAGGTCAAAACTGCGGAAACATTGTTCACTGAAAGTGCTAGGACAGACCGGGGCAGTGATGGCAATATTGGGAGAGGATCCCTAAAGGTCTGGTGACACCAGAACTGATGGATATAGTGCAGTGTTGCTGGTTTAGAAATGCCCAGCGAAGAATTATTGAAGCTACATATGCTCCCTGCGTACCACTGGTGTGCCCCTGGGTTGGACATTAATGGGTGGGTAGCAGCCAAGGATAGTGGATTGGAGTGGGTACCACCAGAATAAGTGACCTGTTTGAGGGAGGGAGACTGGCAACACTGAGGAAATCAGACATACAATATATCTGTTCAGTTTTATCACCCATGGCACAGTAGTGTACACAATAAGGTAGACGTGTCCCTGAGATGGATAAGCCGCCTACTGAAAAGGTGCTATGACTAATGCTTACTCTGAGCATAGGACTTGCAGCTATAATCCAATGCCGCTTTACCAAGCAGCCATAATGGTAGTTTAGCCAAACGGTCCTTTCTCAAGCTTTGGAGAAGAGGGATGAGGTTGCAGTCATAAAAGGTACTCCTGTCTCTTGAAATTCCTGTGTAAAGTTAGCAGAAACCTCTCCTGCACAATAAGAGCTTCAGAGCACCTCAGACCAGTTCTTTAGTGGGAAGGAGGGAAGACTTATCCCATTTGTAGTTAAACTAAAACCTATTCCAAATTATGCAAACCTGGCAGTTGTCATGGCATTTAGCATATAAGCAGATGTCTCCATATAAAGGTACCCATTCTTCCATACCTTCCTTTCTGCTAAAAACCTTCCAACAAAGGTCTGTTACTCCAACTAGCAACTGGTTCCACTGGAACAGTTAACATCTGTTGACAAACTACTCCCTAAAGTCTAATTTGTCATCCAGAATTGACAGTCTTTGCATAGCGAATACCTTCTACCATCACCTTGAAAATGATAGAATGAGGTGCTTTGACTGGAAAATCAGAGCAGTATACATTGTTTCTGATGGATACATCTGCCTGTGGATTCCTCACCTTTTGAATTACCCCTGCGCCAGCATTCCATGGTGTTAGAAATGGGGGTCTCTAGTTGGCAGAGGTAGGTACCTTTGTCCAAATAGGGACCCTTCTTCCTAGTCAGGATAAGGGAGTTACACTCCTAAAATAACCCTTGCTCACCCCCATGGTAGCTTGGCACGAACAGTCAGGCTTATTCTAGAGGCAGTGTGTAAAGCATTTGCACATAACGAACAGTAATACAGTGTAAGCACTACAAAAGGACACCACACCAGTTTATAAAAATATCCAATATTTTTATATACTCAAGACCAGACCAAAAACGATAAACAATCCACAATACAGTACTTAGAATTCTTCAGTTATCAAAATAACCTTGAAAAACAGTTCCTTGAAGTCGATAGCTCCCTCTGGGGCTATCACGGCTTCGTGAACAAACCAATCCAAACAGTTCTGGCTGACCGCAGCGTCGCGGGCCAGCTACGGTGTCGGGAAGACCCGCAAAACAGTACCTTTTAGAAATGCAGGGCGTCGGCGACCTCTAGTTGAGCTTCCGAAAGCACGGTGTCGTATCCGGAGGTCGGTGCAGGAGTCGTCGGGCCCTCAAAGTTGCACGTGTTGCAGATCGAACTCCTCGCGGTTGAAGTCAGGAGCGCTGGCGTCGGGTGCTGGGGTGTGAAGTGCAGCGGTGCGACGTGCGATGCCCTCAGGTCGCGGTGCGAGCAGCGGCTCGGTGGCGGCGTCGGATGGCGTCGGTGAGACCAGGGTCGCGGTGCGAAGTGATGCGGTGCTCGTCGCGGTGCTGGCAGGTCACGGTGCAAGCAGCGGCGTCATCGTTGCTGAAGCGCTGTCGTCGGCTGACGAACTGGAGTCTGAAGTCTGTAGGCCAAGGCTGCGATGCAGGATGAGGGCGGTGCGTCGTAACTTTACGAGCGGTGCCCGCAAACCACAGTGCAAGCATCGGCGTCGTCTAGGATACCAAGGCGTCGTCGTGAAGCGAGGCGGTGCAGAGTGCGGAGCCCACAGGTCGCGGTGCGAGCAGCGGCTCGGTGGCGGCGTCAGCAGGTGTCGTCGGTGAGACCAGGGTCGCGGTGCCCTCTGCAGTGCCTTCAGGACACTGAGTCGGCAGCGGCGTCTTAGACGGCGTCGGGTTGCTTTTTCTTCTGTTGCAGCACAAAACACAGTCCCCAGTGCTGAGGGCAGAGGAACTTGAAGTCTTTGCTGTTCCTGAGACTTCTTGAACAGGGGGCAAGCTCTACCTCAAGCCCTTGGAGAAACTCACAAAAATAGATTGCAGAAAGTTCAGTCCAGTCCTTACACTGCCCAAGACAGAAGCAGCCACTGCAGGCCAACACAGCAAAGCACTCCGCAAAGGGGTAGTTCCTCCTCCCAGCTTCTCCAGCTCTTCTTCTTGGCAGGCTTCTTGGTCCAAAAGAGTTCTAAAGTTCTGGGGTCTGGGCCCCAATATTTATACCACCAAATCTTTTCTTCTCTGAAGGCAGAGAGTGTCTGTACCCAGCCAGAACCAGTTTTGCCCTCTCTGGTGTGGCTTCCTGGCAGGAGGTGGAGACAGCATTGTCAGAGGCAGACCAGGCCCATTCAGGTGCAAGGAAATCTCCTCCCTCTACTCTAAATGCAGCCCAGGTCTATTCATCCCTTTCCTGACCCACCTAGACTATCCGGAGCCACTCCTGCTCCCCAGTCCCTGTCATCCAAAACCCAGACATTCAATCCACAAACCCAGCAGAGGCCTGCTGGATGGCTGAGCAAGAAAATAACCTACTTTCTAAAAGTGGTATTTTCAAACACAGAATGTAAAAATCCTCTTCACTAAAAGATGCATCTTTAGATTCTGAGTTCAGGCATACTAAACTTTATTTTCTTACCTAGTTCCCAGGGCCAGTTATGTTTATAAGATGTTATAAACAAACTCCCCATTCTGTCCTATGGGGAACAGGTAGCCTTGCAATAGTGAAAAACGAAATTTGCAGTAATTCACTAACAGGACATGCCACACACACCAGGGCATGTCCTACCTTTCACATACACTGCACCCTGCCCACAGGGGTACCTTGGCCTACCTTGGGGGGTGACTGACATGTAAGAAAAGGGAAGGTTGGGGCCTGGCAAGGGGGTGCACTTGCCAAGTCGACATGGCAGTACCAGACTGCACACAGGCTCTGCAATGGCAGGCCAGAGTTACATTTACGGGCTGTTCGTGTGGGTGGCACAATCCAGTGCTGCAGCCCACTAACAGCATTTGATTTACAGGCCCTGGCACACTCAGTGCACTTTACTAGGGACTGACACATAAATCAAATAGGCCAATCATGGAAACACCAATCCATAACACATTTTACCACAGGAGCACTTGCACTTTACCACTGATCAGCAGTGAGAAAAGTGCGCAGAAACACGAAGCCAGCACAAACAGTCAAAACCGGGAGGTCAGAAAGCAAAAACTCAGGGGAAACGCGCCAAAAGATGCCAAGTCTAACGCATGTCCCCTCCAGCTGAAAGTAGGGAGAACTACCCAACCTCCTGGGAGTTCTCTTCACTAAGGCGGAAGAACCTGGACAGACCATCTGCATTGGCGTGTTCTGTGCCAGGGCAGTGTTCCACCTTAAAGTCCATTCCCTGTAGGGAGATGGACCACCTCAGCAGTTTTGGATTCTCACCCCTCATTTGCATCAACCATCTGAGGGGCCTGTGGTCTGTGAACCCGGAGGTGAGTCCCAAACAGGTAGGGCCTCAGCTTCTTCAGTGCCCAGACCACAGCGAAAGCTTCCCTTTCTATGGCACTCCACCTCTGTTCCCTGGGGAGTAGTCTCCTGCTAAGGAAGACTACAGGCTGGCCTAGGTCCTCTTCGTTCAGTTGTGAGCACCACTCCCACACCATGCTCTGAAGCGTCAGTCTGCACATCGAATTCCTTGGAGAAGTCTGGTGCCTGGAGCGCGGGCGCCGTGCACATGGCAGTCTTGGGGGGGGGGGGGGTGTTGTAGGGGCGCCACCTGGCCGCTTCCTACCTGGTGTCCCAAGTACACCACAGAACCCTGCCCGATCTGGCACTTGCTGGCCTTTATCGGGAGGCCTGCCCTCTGCAGTGCCCTCAACACTTCCCTAAGGTGCTGCAAGTGTTCTTCCCAGCTGGAACTGAACACTACAATGTCATCCAGGTAGGCGGCACTGAAATCCTCCAGTCCAGCCAACACCTGGTTGACCAACCTCTGAAAGGTGGCAGGGGCATTCTTCAACCCAAAGGGCATCACCCGGAACTGGTAATGTCCTGCTGGGGTTGAGAATGCTGACCTCTCCTTGGCCCCATCGGTTAAGGCAATCTGCCAGTACCCAGACGTTAAATCAAATGTGCTGAGGAACTTGGCAGCTCCCAACCGATCAATGAGCTCATCAGCTCTGGGGATGGGGTGCGTGTCAGTCCTGGTAACTGCATTGAGCCCATGGTAGTCCACACAAAACCGCAGTTCTGGAGTGGCACCGGGTGCAGCAGCCTTTAGGACCAAGACCACTGGGCTGGCCCAAGGACTGTGGGAGGGCTCGATCACCCCTAACGCCAACATCTTGGAGACCTCCACTTTGATGCTGGCCCTGACCCGGTCAGTCAACCTGTACATTTTGTGCTTTACAGGAGGGCTGTCATCGGTGTCCACGTCATGGGTACAACAGTGAGTAACACCTGGGGTCAGGGAACAGTGGGGCAAACTGTCCCAACAACTGGTGACAGTCGCTCTGCTGCTCTGGGGTCAGTGTAGGGGAGAGGATCACACCTTCCACTGACCCGTCGTGCTCCTTGGTAGACAGGAGGTCAAGGAGAGGTTCACTCTCCTCTTCCACCCCATCTATCGCCAAGAGCATGTTTACTTCGGACCTCTCGAAGTGGGGTTTGAGGTGGTTCACGTGCAGGACCCTCAAAGGGTTCCTTGGAGTCCGCAAATCCACCAGGTAGGTGACATCACTTTTGCGCTCCACCACCTCAAATGGCCCAGTCCACTTGTCCTGCAAGGCACAAGGTTCCACTGGGGCCATGACCCACACTTTCTGCCCAGGTTGAAATTCAACCAGAGTGGTATTCTGGTCATACCACTTCTTCAATTCTTCCTGGCTTGCTTCTAGGTTCGCCTGAGCGAGTTTCCTGAAGCGGGCAGTTTGGTTTCTAAAGGCCAGCATGTAACTAAACACATCCTGGGGAGATTTCCTGGTAACTGCCTCCCAGCCTTCCTTTGCCAAACTCTGAGGTCCTCTCACAGGGTGACCATACAGCAGCTCAAAGGGACTGAACCCAAGAAACGTCTGTGGCACCTCCCTGTATGCTAAGAGCAGGCATGGCAAGAGGACGTCCCACTTACGCCTCATGGGTTCTGTTAGACCCTTAATCATGCCCTTCAAGGTCTGGTTGAATCTCTCCACCAGACCGTTACCTTGTGGGTGGTAAGGGGTGGTGAACTTGTAGGTTACACCACACTCCTTCCACAGGGATGTCATATACTTGGATATGAAATTGGTTCCCCTGTCGGAAACCACCTGTCTGGGGAGCCCCACACGGGAAAAGATCCCCATTAACCCCCGGCCCACCACTGGCGCGGTCGTTGTCCTGAGAGGCATTGGTATCGGGTGGCATGGTCTACCAAGACCAGGATGTACCTGTTGCCCATGGCTGTATTGGGATCCAGTGGCCCCACAATGTCCATCCCTAACCTTTCAAAGGGTGTTCCAACAACTGGAGAAGGTTGGAGAGGAGCTTTGACCTTCCTCCCACTCTTACCACTTGCCTGGCAAGTTTGGCAAGACCTGCAATGTCCATCTGACTGCCTTCGCATTTGGGGCCAGAAGAAGTGGGTGCCAAAGGCACGTCATGAGCCAGACCCAGTAGGAAGGTCCTGAAGCGCTGGGGTACCACCAGCACACGGGCTGACCCAGGCTCAGTGACCTTAGGCTCACTATACAAGAGACCATTCTCCCAGTAGATCCAATGTGATCCGGACTGATCACCAGCTGCCTGGGCTGCAGCCTGCTGCCGCAGACCCTCTAGAGAAGGGCATTCTTTCTGCTCCCTGTAGAATTCCTCCCTGGTGGGACCCCTTCTTGCTGCCAATGGGTCAGCTCAGATGTCCCCCCCCCGTTCAGCTACCTGCTCCCCTGTAGGCACCGGGGCGTCCCCCTCAAGGTCTGCCTCCTCCCGGTCCTGGGAACTTCAGGGGCTGGTTTTCCACGCCCCTTGCCCTTTCTCTTGGCAGGGACTTGGGCCACTGTTTCAGGCTCAAAGTCCTTCTGATCACCCCTTCCGGCCACCATTGACCGAGTAGACACGCATGCCCACTCTGGCAATCCAAGCATTTCCAAGTGAGACCTGAGCTCAACATCCTTCCACAAGGACTGCTCCAGGCCGTTAACTAACAATCTACAGGCATGGTAGGGCTCACAACCACCCTCAAGGGACCTGAGACCCCTAACCCCCCCCCCCCCCCCCTCAAAGGGAACCTGTGCCACCATACACTGGCGCTCTGAGTTGTCCACAGCTGTTACTTGGTGGAATGCCCCTGGGACTACCTGCTCCTCAGACCAGGTGACACCGGACTGAGGTCACACTGGCTCCAGTATCTGAGAGCCTCTACCATTTTCCCATTGATGGTCACCCATGTGCTATATTTCTTTGTGTTAGGGGGCACCTGGGTTCCTGGGACCATCTCACTGTCCCCTAGTGAGACGAGGGTCATTTCTGCGGGATCCCCACCCTCCTGTGGGTACCCCTCCTCCCCAAGCGCTACACTAGCCAACACCTTGGACTGCCCACCGGTGGGTGGCTGTGCTGCCTTGGGGCACTTAGGGTCCCCCTTCATGTGACCCACCTGGTCACATGCAAAACACTTGCGGGGGCCGGTCTCAGCAGGCTTTCCTGAAGAGACCACTGCTTTCTTGTCTCCTGGGGGATGGGAACCTTTACCCTGGGTATTAGTTTGGGGCCCTTTAGAGAACTCCTGTGTTTTACCCTTGTACCCCCCACTCTTCTCCTGGGGACCCTGCCCACCTTTGGCTGAGTCTCCCCCAAACGCTTTCTTGTGGACCCTGGTACTCACCCAGCGGTCCGCCTCCATAGCAAGCTTCCTGGGGTCAGTCCGCTTACTATCAACTAGGTGCTGGCCAGATCTGCAAAACCTAGACTAGTGCTCCCATGCAATCGAATTGTAGAGCCCCTGATAATCTGTCACATTACTGCCCTTCACCCAGCCATCCAGTGACCTGCAAAACGAATCTACACACTCCAACCAAGTGTTTGCATCAGACTTCTTACTGGACCTGACTGATCCCTGTACCTTTCAGGAGTAGGACCATACTTGGTGAGAAGGGCCTCCTTCATGTGAGCATAGGTGAGGTTATACCCCTTACCCAAGGCTATTAAAGTATTCCTTGCTTCTTCTGGAAAGAGAGGCCACAATCCTGCTCCCCAATTCTTCTCAGGGACCCCATTCATGTGTATCGCTGCCTCGTAACCCTGAAACCACCTTTGTATGTCATCCCCCTTCTTGAAGTCCTTGCCTACATTCTTAGGGATGTGTACAATTCTGTCTGCCTGTCCTGACTGGTTGCTGCCACCATCTGAGCTGGTTCTACTCCTCTGATCCAGCTCCTTTATCCTGATCTCATGGTCTAACATCATCCTTTTCTCCTCCATGGCTAACTTAAGCTTCTCTAGTTCTACGGCAACTCTCCTTGCTTCCCGTCTGTCCTCCAGCTCCTCTGGGGACAAACTGCTGCTGCCTGGTTTAGAGGGTGCCCCCCTCCCAAAAGCACATCCACCCTTGGAATAGGCTCCTCCGCCTCCAGGCCAGATCCCCAGACTGCTCACTAGCATGTCTGGCCGCTACCCAGGCCCTCAGCGCTTTTTTTAGCTCCTCTTTTCTGGTGAAGCCCCTGATTTGGACTTTGAGGTTCTTGCAGATAGCCTTCAACTCCTTAACATTGTAGGTTTCTAACCTCTCCTCCTCAAAGGCCACTTCCAAGGATGCAACAGATGAACTTTCTAGTACAACATGCCTGAATCAATTGCATCAAGTTCAAGACCAATGGAAAGGCAAAAATAGACCCAAAAAAAATAGTATGTGGTACGTAATGGTCTGCAATATGGTAGTAGTGCACACCAATCACTAAGGCAAGTCCTATACTCACCACTGACAGCCAATGTTAGAAATGGGGGTCTCTAGTTGGCAAGGGTTTGCACCTTTGTCCAAATAGGGACCCTTCTTCCTAGTCAGGATAAGGGAGTTACACTCCTAAAATAACCCCTGCTCACCCCCTTGGTAGCTTGGCACGAGCAGTCAGGCTTATTCTAGAGGCAGTGTGTAAAGCATTTGCACATAACCAACAGTAAAACAGTGTAAGCACTACAAAAGGACACCACACCAGTTTAGAAAAATATCCAATATTTTTATTTACTCAAGACAAGACCAAAAACAATAAAAATCCACAATACAGTACTTAGAAATCTTCAGTTATCAAAATAACCTTGAAAAACAGTTCCTTGAAGTCGATAGCTCCCTCTGGGGCTATCACGGCGTCGTGAACAAACAAATCCAAACAGTTCTGGCTGACAGCGGCGTCGCGGGCCAGCTACGGTGTCGGGAAGACCCGCAAAACGGTACCTTTTAGAAATGCAGGGCCTCTGTGACCTCTCGATGAGCTTCCGAAAGAACGGCGTCAGCAGGTGTCAGTTCCAGAGGTCGGTGCAGGAGTCGTCTGGCCCTCAAAGTCACATGCGTTGCAGATCGAACTCCTCACGGTTGAAGTCAGGAGCGCTGGCATAGGGTGCTGCGGTGCGAAGTGCGCTCGGTGGCGGCGTCAGATGGCGTCGTCTGTGAGACCAGGGTCGCTGTGCGAAGTGATGCGGTGCTTGTCGTGGTGCTGGCAGGTCACGGTGCAAGCAGCTGCGTCGCCGTTGCTGAAGCGCTGTCTGCTGACGAACTGGAGTCGATGGCGTCGGTAGGCCAAGCCTGCGGTACGGGATAAGGGCGGTGTTGTGTAACTTTACGAGCGGTGCCCTCTAACCACGGTGCAAGCAGCGGCGTCTATTTTGTCGTGGAGCGGCGTCGTCTGGGATACCAAGGCGTCGTGAAGCGAGGCAGTGCGGTGCCCACAGGTCGCGGTGCAAGCAGTGGCGGCGTCAGCAGGCATCGTCGGTGAGACCAGGGTCACGGTGCCCTCTGCGGTGCCTTCAGGACACTGAGTCGGCAGCGGCGTCGTAGACTGCGTCTGGTTGCTTTTTCTTCTGTTGCAGCACAAAACATAGTCCCCAGTGCTGAGGGCAGAGGAACTTGAAGTCTTTGCTGTTCCTGAGAATTCTTGAACCGGGGGGGCAAGCTCTACCTCAAGCCCTTTGAGAAACTCACAAAAATAGATTGCAGAAAGTTCAGTCCTTTCACTGCCCAAGACAGAAGCAGCCACTGCAGGCCAACTCAGCAAAGTGGTAGTTCCTCCCCCAGCTTCTCCAGCTCTTCATGGCAGCGTTCTTGGTCCAAAAGAGTTATAAAGTTCTGGGGTCTGGGCCCAATATTTATACCACCAAATCCTTTGTTCAGGCATACTAAACTTTATTTTCCTACCTAGTTCCCAGGGCCAGTTATGTTTATAAGATGTTATAAACAAACTCCCCATTCTGTCCTATGGGGAACAGGTAGCCTTGCAATAGTGAAAAACGAAATTGGCAGTAATTCACGATCAGGACATGCCACACACACCAGGGCATGTCCTACCTTTCACATACAATGCACCCTGCCCACAGGGGTACCTTGGGCCTACCTTAGGGGTGACTGACATGTAAGAAAAGGGAAGGTTAGGGCCTGGCAAGTGGGTGCACTTGCCAAGTCGACATGGCAGTACCAGACTGCACACAGGCTCTGCAATGGCAGGCCAGAGTTACATTTACGGACTGTTTGTGTGGGTGGCACAATCCAGTGCTGCAGCCCACTAACGGCATTTGATTTACAGGCCCTGGCACACTCAGTGCATTTTACTAGGGACTGACACATAAATCAAATAGGCCAATCATGGAAACACCAATCCATAACACATTTTACCACAGGAGCACTTGCACTTTACCACTGATCAGCAGTGAGAAAAGTGCACAGAAACACTAAGCCGGCACAAACTGAGTCAAAACCGGGAGGTCAGAAAGCAAAAACTCAGGGGAAACACGCCAAAAAATGCCAAGTCTAACACATGGAAATTCTTTTCTTGGCTCTCCCACGTCGACGAGGACGTCACAATAGCACGGCTCCGCTCGTGACTCCGTATGACTTCATCGGAGCCATAAGAAGACCTTGTTGGTGTGCTGACGTCCGTTCCCTTTTTTCCACGCAGTCGACGCGTAACGGGTTTTTTCTGGGACTCTCCATTTTACATGTGATAACATTGTTTCTACCTTCTACTTCGTGTTGCAGTGAGAATGGCTACTTTGAAGAAGTCAGGTTTCAAGCCCTCTAGGGAGTGTGGGGGCCAAATGTCCATCACTGATCCCCACAACGACTCTCTGGTGTCTTTCTTCGGACCGCGAATGCTGTCGGAAGATGAACCCGAAGGCGCTGAAGGAACGTGAGGCAAAGCTCTTCATGGTGTGGGTGAAGAGAAGAGGGGTCGCAAGAGATCGAAGTCGTCGACCTCGCATACTTCGAAGTCGAAGAAGCATAAGAAAAAGATAAGACATGGGTCTCGACGTCTATCTTCGAAGGGCAGGGCTTCGAGTTCGGCCTCCCCCGTACAGCGGCGTCGTGACAAGGATGCCATCTCTCCTTCGCCTACTCCTTCTCGGCAGGCCACTCCGGCCCACTCTCCGGCGTCGAGGGATTCTCTGGCACCCAGGGAGTCTAATCCTGCTCCTGCGCCTGTACCGACTCGTATGTCTCCGGCGCCTCAGCCCCCGTAAGGCCTCAGATGGATCCAGACTAGGGGGCTTCGGATCCTTATCCTCTTTTTCCTGGACAAGGAGCGGATCCGTCACATTTCCTAAATGTGATGTTTGGCATGTTTGCCAAGGCATCTTACGCTACCGGTGCGCCATCTGGCCCCGTCTGTCCGCTTGCCTTTAATTTGCGCATCCCCCAGCACTGTGCCCAGACACCTTTCGTGCTTTTCATGTCGACTGCTCCATCATGGCAGTTTCTGGTGTCGAGGTTTTCGACTCTGATACTTCAATCACTGGCGCCATCTGGTGTTGGGCCGACGTCTTTCCAGATTCAAAAGGCGCTGTTGCTCACTTCGGAAGGTCCTCCTTCAGCGCCGACGCCGATCCCGAAGCGGCGTTCCAGGAGGGAAGAGCAAAGACTGCTGGAAGAGGAGTACCAGCAAGGACATGAGGAAACGCCGACTAGGTCTTATGGCTCCGATGACGTCATACGGAGTCGCGAGCGGAGCTGTGCTATTGTGACGTCCTCATTGACGTGGGAGAGCTAAGAAAAGAATTTCCGTGGAATGCTGGCGCAGGGGTAATTCAAAAAGTGAGGAATACACAGGCAGATACTGTATCGGCCAGAAAAAGCGTTACCAAAGGTAAGTAACTTGTTCTTTTGGAAGAGAAAAGCCTAGTAAACCAGCTTCTCCCATCTGGAGACCAGATGATATGAATGACCAAAGATGGAGGTGCATGTTCGATTTACGATTTAATTTGCTGCTTTGAAGAGTCTGTAGTATTTGTTTCTCATACAAAATGTTGCTAGGAGCTAGCAATGTATATTATCTGAATTATTCCTGCTAAATATTTGGTTCAATTAGATCAATCCAAATGATGCCATGAAAGCCTGGTGGCCAAGGGAAGAGCTGTAAGTACATAGTGGTACATGGTTACACCTTTTAATTCAGATACATTTTACTTTCATTGTGGTGTATTCCTGGGGCACACAAGTGGTGCTTGCAAATGTTATTCCTATAACATTTAATTGTTCTTATCAAATCCTCTAACATCTAGAAGCAAGACATTTGACTGACAATTGTCTAAACAATTTTTTTCTTTATTTACAGATAATCCCAGATCCAGCAGGAAAACTTAAATATTTTGATAAGCAAAATTGAATTCTACATCTTTTAACAGAGCTGGTGCTACATATCATTGCTCACTTGTACAAATGGATCTGGTGTCACCAATTAAAATTCTAGTACTTTTCTGTATACTTTTTTTAGTTTTCTGTTTGTATTCAACATTTTCCATTACATGTAAACTCTGTAAGCTGCTTTGCTTACCTTTGAGAAGGTTAGTCGGTGCCAGGTCAGCAAATTGTAATCTACTTCGACCATCTCATGAAACAGAGCAGCTTAAACAGCAATTTACTCTGCAATATGATCAAAACGCATGAATTCGTAGTTTAAAAAAAAAAAAAATTCTCTTGACAAACTTTTTGAGTCAATTAACCATACTCCTTTACTAGCAAAACAACCATTGGTCTTTACAGCTTGGTAAAACCATTAAACTCTACCCTTAGTGTTCAGAAGCGCCAACAGGACATTGCTTGATGTACATCTATTCACTGCAAAGTCAACTTTTGGGTCTTCTTTGTGGGGCCAGGTGAGTAAAAAAGAATACTGCTTACAGATATTAGCAGCAGTTTCAGAAATCCATATACATAGCAAATTTGCTAAAAACGTAAGCAATTGAATAGACCCTACACCAGGCTTCCTGTTGCAAGAAAGTTCCTTCTTCCCAAGGAACCATACTGGGCCTATAAGTGTGTATCAAATGCTCACACGCATGAGATTCTTCCTTACAGGG
The DNA here is from genome assembly GCA_963921515.1 of Calotriton arnoldi. Lineage (NCBI taxonomy): Eukaryota > Metazoa > Chordata > Amphibia > Caudata > Salamandridae > Calotriton > Calotriton arnoldi. The sequence continues at coordinate 458,388 of CAWUFW010011168.1, forward strand.
TGTACTGTGTGTGTGTGTGTGTGTGTGTTCCGCCTGAGAGTTTGTTATTGCCAACTGTCACTTGTCTACAATCCAAAGTTAAATCATCCTTTGGGGTCCAACATTTTTCCTTCTCGTAAACCGCCTGTGCATCCTGTTGTGGCTCTCCCATTAGGAAACCAGAGTGGAGCACAGTACAATGGGTATGGCTGGGATCCAGCAGCATGCTAAGTCTGCTTCCCGCTTAAGCTAAATTAGTTCCCTTGTAAGGGATTTCCATATATAGTCATAAGCACTTGAATAGTCCCGCCCACGTGCGGGGACCCCAGAGCACTTCTTTAGATATATCTTCCTAAGTGGGTATTTTTCGTCTTTCTTCAGGAAGCCCTGCAAAAACACTTAAGAGATGAAAGACAATAATGAAGCCTAAATACATAGACTACACTAGCTGCATTCTCATAAGGAATTGAAAAAAGATAGCCAGTATACTAAATTTGTGTAGTTTTAGTAGTATTGAACACAGAATAATCTCCTTCACAAAATCCCTTTTTTGCATTTTAGAGTTGAGGAAAGGACCGAGTAGCCTCCATAGGCTGCCATTAGGTCTTTAAAAATAGAAGCTGTGCCTTTAAGATCCCAGAGACCACCAGTATCCCATTATGCACAGCCAGTGGCAGTTACTTCAGTTCTTTTTTCCGCCTCCTGCTGTCAGGACCCTGGAGCATTGAGCTCTACCAATTTGGTGTTTCTCTTCAAAATTCACTTCTGAATTTAGCATTTTTCGGCTTCACTGAACGTCATTGGTCTTCCTCTTCATGTTTGTTTATTTCTGACAAACGTTGCAGTTTTTCACTCAAAAATGCCATCTCTTTATGATAAGTGCCCAGACTGTGGTAGGAAGAAGGTCAAGACTGATCCTCAGAGTGTGCATAATTTGTCTTCCTGCTTATGTTCTTGATGCTTGTTCCATCTGCAAAACCTTCTCAAAACGTATTCTGCGTGACAGAGAAAATCCGGCTTCAGGGAACTGAAGAGAGAATAACACAGGCCAAGTCTTCAGGTGGGACTCCAGGGCGAGGAGAGGGTCATTCCTCTACCAGCGCTCTGTCTTCAGCTTCTGGGGGGCTCCCCAGTAGAAGGGCTGAAAAACGGCGCTGGTCCTGGTCGAGGACCATGACGTCGAGAGGAGGTACAGCGCCGACCTGTTCGCTGTTGACCCAGGGCTCTGGGTCCAAACAACATTGTCATTCAACGTTGAGAAAAAGATCATCGACTTCTATTTCGAAGCTGACGACGATTCCACCTCGGTCGGCATCAGGAAGTCCGCCTCCGACAGTGACACCTCGTAGGTCGCCGTCGAGAACCTTGTCTCACAGGCAAAGTCGCTAGACGTCGAGACAGCTCAGACGTTCGACGTCGAGTCATCACCGTCAATCACTGGCACACTCCCAGCGTCGGTCAACGCCGAGAGGGAGGCGCTCTACGTCTAAGCGAGATCCGCCTTCGAGACGACGTCGAAAGTCACCGTCGACTAGTAGATCAATGTCGAGAGAGAGTCAAAGAACCTACTCAGGAACTTTGTTGCCATCTTCAAAATTACAGGAGGCTCGTAAGAGGAGGAGACGTATTTACTCGTCCAACTCGGATTATTCAAGAACCTATTCTCTGGCTAGGGTCTCTTCTTCCCCAGCATGTCATCAGCAGTTTCCAAATGTGGAACCACGATCTCCGACTCCTCCTCCACCATCTTCACCACGAAGGCTGAGGTCTAGATCCCACACGAGACATCGCTCTCGTACTCCTACATCCTCTACTCTTTCACGTCCTCATAGACGGAGGTCTCATTCTAGACATGCTAGAGACACTCCCTCGTCAAGCCCTGGCAGATATTCACCTACGCTGACGGATTTGCCTCCCTCTCCCACCCCTGGATCTCACCAGTTGATGACATTTTAACTTTCCAAGAGGTTTTAGTGAGGGGTGCTTCAAAGTTGAACATTCCAGTCTCCACTCCACCTACTACTATATTTGAGACTCCCTCTGGTGCCAGGACTGTTGGCACCAGCGATTGGAGCTTTTCTTGACACCATCTATGATTAAGTCCGCTCCTTCCAGGCTACAGAAAAAATATCGGCCTCTGGAGCAGGATCCTGCTTTCCTTAAGATAGACCCAACTCCGGACTCTGTAATTGTGGTGGCTGCCAAGAAGCAACATGCCACGACTCCAACTTCGACAGTACCACCAGATAAAGTCGCAAAATGGATTTAGCTGGGAGGAAAGTTTGTAATACAGCAGCAACTGTCATGAAAGCAGCTAGCGCCACAGCCTTGTCGGGGAGATATGACTGGGCACTGTGGGAATCTCTCCAACAGTTTGCTGACTTCCTCCCTAGAGACGAGAAGATTTTGAGATACTGGCAGGTTTGATGGTGTCTAATCAGATTATAAGTGCAGCAGCAGACACTTCCCTCCTTGCTGCACATGAGTACTGCCATGGCGTGGCATTACGACGACATTCATGGTTACGCCTTGCGTCACTCGAGCCTGAATCGCAACAACGCATTCTGAATCTCCCGTTTTCAGGTACGACTTTTTGGCACTCATGCTGACGAGATGGCAAGGATGAAAGCCGAAATGGAGACACTAAAAGCGGTAGGCCTGGAGAGGCCTAAGGAGCAGCGCAAATCTGTCTGTCCTTTTCAATGACTGTACCCTACACAGAGGGTTCAAACCCCTTGATGGTATTGTGGCCGCAGGTACGCAATCACAGTATCAACGTTCCTATCAGCTGTACCAGAGAAAACAACCCCCACCCCCCCTCTTCCATTACCCGCTCCGGTAGGGGGAAGTATCAGACATTACCTGACAGAGTGGCAAAAAATAATGCAAGACTAGGGTGCTGAATATTGTTCACAATGGATACTCGCTCGGGTTTATCAGCCCTCCACCGTCAATACCTCAAACAATCCAGGTTCCAATTGCACCAATTACAACTAAGTGAACATTCTCTTACAGAAACAGGCGGTGGAACCCGTTCCTCTCTTACGAGGCAGGGGGGCTATACTCCAGATTCTTTCTTGTCAAAAAGAAAGACCAGACCCATTCTTGACCTAAGGACTGCCAACAAGTGGATTCGGAGAGAGCGGTTCAGAATGCTAGCATTACACCAAATGTACCCTCAGTTACAACAAGGAGATTGGTTATGCGCAATCTACCTTCAAGACGCATACTTCCATATTCCCATCATAGAGAAGCATCGCAAGTTCTTGAGGTTCACAGTGGGGAACAACCACTACCAATACTGTGTGCTCCCATTTGGCCTGAAGTCAGCACCCAGGACTTTCTCCAAATGCATGGCAGTGGTGGCCGCGCATCTGAGGAAGCACAGTGTTCATCTACCCCCATCTAAACGATTGGCTAATCAAGGCATCCACGGCTCAGGAAGCTCAGCTGCATTTCAATTGGACTTCCGATCTTCTCCTTCGGCTGGGTCTTCATATCAACCAGGCGAAATCCATTTAGGTTTCAGTACAATGCCTGCAATATCTGAGCTTCCGTCGATACTTGCATGGCAAACTTGTGTCCTTCGGAGGAGAGACGCTTATCGATCCTTCGAAAGGCTCAGGTTCTCATGGCACTCTCGCCCGACTGTGAGAAAGGTATCCTCGCTCCTGAGGTCGATAGCATCCTGTATATTCCTCACTCCACATGCACGTCTCACATTGGACCTCTGCAGGAATGCCTGGAGGATCAATGGGATCAACGAACAGGAGACTGGGAAGACCGGATTCAACTGTCTCAACACGCCCTGCGGTCCATCAAATGGTGGTGCTATCCCACCAATCTTCTACGAGGATCCCATTTCACAAGCAGATGCCTCTTCAGACCATAGTCACAGATGCCTCTCCTGGGGTGGGGAGCCCATACAGGGCAACTTCAAATCCAGGGCAAATAGTCACACAAGGAATCTACTTATCACATCAATATCCTAGAGCTGCGAGCAGTTGACATGGCGTTGGAAGTCTTTCGTCCATCTCTCACTTCCAACTCATGCTTGTACAGACGGACAATACAACGACAATGTACTACCTCAACAAGCGGGGAGGCTTGAGGTCCAGACCTTTTGTCTTGGGATGCACAGACGATCTGGAAGTGGCTTCTGGCCAGAAAATTGACCATAACAGCAACTCGCCTCCCAGGTGTTCAAAATGCTCAGGCCGATTCTCTCAGCAGACTCATCCAGGAAAACCACAAGTGGGTCTTAAAGGACGGCGTGGTCCACGATATCTTTGGAATATGGGGTACTCCGGAGGTCGACTTGTTCGCCACCGCAGAAAACAGCAAATGCCAAAACTTTGCGTCAAAGTACTACCAACCAGGAACGTTGGGGAATGCCCTATGGATCAACTGGTCAGGAAGATTTTTCTACGCCTTTCCTCCAGTTTCCCTGATCCCGGCAGTCCTCATCATGCTGGCACAGTCGCCGACCACAATGATTCTCATAGCCCTAGAGTGGCCACATCAGTGGTGGTTCACGGACCTCCTTCACCAGTCTATCCGTCCATCTCCGGCATCCTTGCCGATCAGATCTACTAACCAAGTTCAAAGGCCAGATGGTGCACCCCAACCTCTCCTCTTAGAATTTGGCAGCATGGCTCCTGAGAGTACAAAATGGACACTTGAACTTACCCCAAAGCTGCATGGACATCCCCAAAGAAGCTAGGTGGCCATCCACGAGGTCGCCTGAGCTCAGAAATGGAAGAGATTCTGTATTTGGTGCTCATCAAACAATGAGGATCCTACCTCTTGCCAGGAAGATGTCATCCTCCCATATTTGCTTCTTCTGGCACAACCTAGTCTTCAATTTTCTTCCATTAAGGTTCACTTGGCAGCCCTTACTGCCTAAAGGAAATGCCCTTCACGAACTTCCTTTTTCAGAATTCCTGTCATTAAAGATTTCCTGGAGGGTTTAAAGAAGGTTTTTCCTCCCATTAGGAATCCTTCTCCTCCCTGGGAGCTTAATGTGGTACTTTCTCGCCTTATGCAAGAACCTTTTGAGCCCATACATAAATAATCTCTCCTTCCTTGTGGCTATTACTTCCGCCCGTAGGGTTAGCGAACTCCAGGCACTATGCTGTAAAGAGCCATATACAGTTTTCCATGCATCTAAAGTGGTTATGAGGACTCGTCCGAAGTTCCTTCCTAAGGTGGTTTCGGATTTTCATGTGAACCAGACAATCTCCTTGCCTACTTTTTTACAGCATCCTTCTACTCCTGCGGAGAGATCTCTTAATTCCCTGGATGTAAGACGGGTTTTTAAATTCTATTTAGATAAAACTAAGAATCTACGGAGATCTGACCTGTTATTTGTAAACCATGGTTCCCTCCCGACTGGTCTGGCGACTTCTAAACAATCCATCTCTAGATGGATTGTTTCCTGCGTCCTTCTCTGTTATCAAAAACCTAATACATCCTTAGCTAGTAAGCCTAAAGCTCACTCGACTATAGGGAAAGTAGCTACTGCGGGCGGCCTTGCTTCATAATATTCCAATTGCAGAGATTTGCAAGGCTGCTACCTGGAAATCAGTTCATACTTTCACTAAACACTAGTGCCTGGATTCTGATGCCAAGGCAGATGCTCAAGTGGGACGGGCTTCCCTTTGGAACCTGTTTTCTAAAATCTACATTTCTGTCTCTTCCACCGCTTTCTACAGGGATGGGCTTGCTAATCAAGTCAAGTGCTTATGACTATACATGGAAATCCCTTACAAGAGAAGGAACGGTTTCTTACCTGTAACTCCTGTTCTCTCGTAGGGGTATTTCCATGATAAGTCATAAGCAACCCTCCCTCCTCCCCCCATTGGAATAGAGACAGGATCCATAACATACTGCATACATTCTCTTCTCATCGCCCTCAAAAAGAACTGAAGTAACTGCCAGTGGCTGTGCATGATGGGATACTAGTGGTCTCTGGGATCTTAAAGGCACAGCTTCTATTTTTAAAGACATATAATGGCAGCCTATGGGGGCTACTCTGTCCTTTCCTTTCAACTCTATCATGAAAAAAGGGATTTTGTGAAGGAGATTATTCTGTGTTTAATACTACTAAAACTACACATTTAGTATACTGGCTATCTTTTTTTCAATTCCTGATGAGAATGCGGCCAGTGTAGCCTATGTATTTAGGCTGCATTATTGTCTTTCTATCTCTTAAGTGTCTTTGCAGGCCTTCCTGAAGAAAGGTGAAAAATATCCACTTAAGCAGATATATCTAAAGAAGTGCTCCAGGGTCCCCGCACGTGGGCGGGACTTTTCAAGTGCTTATGACTTATCATGGAAATACCCCTACGAGAGAACAGGAGTTACAGGTAAACTGTTCCTTCCTTTTTTTTGTTTTGAGTAACATGGAATTGGAATTTTTAAAATAAGTACTTTCCTTTAACAAACCACGATTATATGAAGAATGTTACACTGCAGCAGCTCTCATTTAAAATTTTAAATTCAGGCAAAGTCTTAATTGAGTCAACCTTTCCTATAGCACCTATTGAACATAAAATTACTGTTAACACCTTCATTGCCTCAGTGTTTGCACACCACTGTGCTAAAGTGTTTTTCCAAAAATCAGCATTTCAAACTTTCAAGCGCATGTACCTCTTGGGTCTCTTTGTGCTAAAAAATAAAAATGGCCCATCGCTAACCATAGATTAATATTAACAGCAGCCAGGCTCTGTTTAGAGTGTCGAGTTGAACTTAAATCATTTAATCATTTATGCATCTTTTACTAACCCATTCCTTGAGCATTATCTACTGTAAAAACCTATTCTTCCACTTGCATATCCAGTTTTAAGCAAGGGTAAACCTGTACAGAACAAAACATCACATACAAATTGCACATTCGGAAAATATGGTTATTCCCTAGTCTCCCTTGTGCAGGAACATATCTCTGCCAAGGCTTGACACAAAGAGTTGTTCCTCAGGTTCTCCTGAGTATGGGTTTTCTATTCGTTCGGGATTCCCACAGGTGATAAACCGAAAGCCGTGCATTTGGGAATTTAGAAAACAAAATCTCTATTTAGGCTACCTGTCTTTTGGTCTTTGGTATTGCAGCTGAGCTGTATGGAAACATGCCACAAACACATTTTCACATATACATATCGTAAGGCTTCTATCGCTGGGTGGCAGACCACCTTCGCCCTGATTGACTGGCCAGGACAATAGGCTGAACAAAATTTGTCAGGTTTCAACATTTTTACCCTAAAACATGGTAGTTTTCGAAGTTTTCCTCACACAAAAATATCCCTCCAAAGCTTTGACCCAAATCTTTGTTCTCCTAGCTCTTATGAGTGTGTGTTTGAGCAGAGATGCCCACATCAGCGTATGTTTTCGATGGTGGAGATTCCATGGGGGGGTGTCTGCAGTGGCTGAGGGTTAATCTGCACTCAGAGGCACCTACCACCCCCAGAGTTCTGAAAACTAGAAACACATGGGAGTCCACAGTGATGTGGCTTACATGAATGTGTTTTATTACCAAGAATGCCCTGTAAATGTCAAAGTATGGGTAAAAAATTTTTATCTATGACTGAAAACTACAGGCAAATGACAAACATCCTGCCATCCAATGTTCCCGCACTTCTCTCAATAAAACAGCTCTCCACCTGTGTGGGTACGCTTAATTAAGGAGACCGAAATAAACCAAAATTGTGACCATTTGAAGACCACTTTTACACTATATTGATTACACATTGTCCTGTATTTGGCCTAATTTGTTACAGTAGGCCCAACCACACCTAGGAGGTTCTGTTTTTATTAGAAGTGTTGGGAACAGACAGTGTTTAACCTATGCAGGGAATTATGGGTAAGAAAAGGTGGTGGCATCCTCAGAAGACACATCACTTAAGACTACTCTTGGCATCTAGTGTTCAAAAATGTCTGAAATTAATAGGTCTTCCCAGGTGCCCAACAACCTCAGGCCGAAGTTTTTGTTTCTCTGTCCAGCGAAGAGCAGAGAACTGTTTGGATTTTGTATTAGGCAAACCAGTGTCCAGGTTTCTCATTTGGGTGCAGACCTGTTTGCCTGGCTGGAGCTCCTCAGTTTTCACCATGGGATTATCTCCAGATCAACATGTGTTTTCCATAACCAATAGCCCCTCTAAAAAAAAAAAAAAAAAAATGATCCTAATAATAAATGTAGTTTTTAACATGTCCATACAGCCAACTTGAAAGTAAGTGGGACATTTGGCGGGAAGCACCACTGCAATATGCTAAGGATCTCGGAAAAATAAAAGCAGAAAATGCCCCTCAATGCAGAGCAGTAAAAACATGACCTGGCCCATGTTCCATTAGAGTAGCCAACAGGGAGCCGGGCTGACTGTTTCTTCCATATAGAGAAGATCTCAAACACGTTCTGCCTTTCTTTTAAGGCTATTCATGGCTAGAAAAGCCAAGTATGAGGGGTGTTGCTATCTGTCGACTTCCTTTGTCTATTTTTTTTATCTTGTTCACCTTTTTTTCTGGAAGCTAAGCCATATTTTGCTTACTTTTCTCTCTCACCTTCATGTCTTTTTAGCAACCATGGATTCACTTTCTGACAAGTGTCCGCCTTGTGGTTGTAAAATATCCAGGATACACTACCATAATGGGCACTTGGCTTGACTCCCTGGCACTTGTTTCATCAAGGACTTTGACATTTGCATATAGATGTCATGACGGAGGCTGCGGAGTAGAGAAAGGTTGCCTCGGGGCTTGCTGGTAATATTGACATCTAAGTTACTTATCTATAGCAACACTCTTTTTGATGGATACTCTAATCTCGGATTACTCACCTTTTGAATATTCCCGTACACTAGGCTGGATCCAGAGAGATTTTCCAGCAGTGCGCATATAGGTGAAAGTGCCACCCATGTGTGCCAACAACTGTTTCTTACTCTTTCTCCTTCTGTGTTCTCGGATATGGAGCGTTACATATTTCTGATGGCAATATGCTGATCACCAACTCGAGGCCTTGTTAAGATGTTAGAGTCCACGGAACAGGAAGGAGGGAGAGCAGTAAGTAATGTGCGGAAATATTATCAATTAGAGCGCTACAGAAGGCAAGTAAATTGTTAATTTTATGGATACTTGCATAACATAGTAGTACCTCCCGAAGATGGAGGGTATGTGAGGTGAACTCAAACCAGAATGTCCCATTTGAACTGAGCAGGCAAAGTGGCTGGCCCACCAGTACTGTCAAGGCAGCAGTTCTTCATGATTGTCCAGTGACACCCATGTTACAGCCTTTCAGAAGTCACCCCTCGTGTGTGTGCCATCTCAGCGGCCTTGGCTTGGGTGGAGTTAGTCCACAGGCCTTCAGGGGGTTGCTCCTTGGACAGTGCATAGCAGATTGCAACATCTCCTCTGGCATTTAGGGAACTTGTGAGATGGATAGTAACTATAAAAATGTTCTGCTGGTCCAGTCACCTCCAGGGACATAGGGCCTCTAGACGCGTGTTGCAGTACCGCACAGCTTGTGTTGTCTGTGAGGATCCGCACCAGCCTACTCATTAAATGAAGACTTGCCAAGCCAGACAGATGCCCGAAGCTCCAGAACATTTATGTGGAGCTTGCTCTTTTGAGGACCAGAAGCCTCTGCACCCCCTCCACCCAGTAGTATTGCATCTGTCACAGTTGTGTATTCTGTATGAGGGAGGGATAGTGGCCTGCTGTAGGGCAGGTTGGTGCTAGTCTGCCATCACTGCAGACCCAGAGTCTTCTGCCAGAGAGGTGGCCCTAATGCTGGGCCTAGTGGGATCCGAGGTTCCACTGAAGGCCCCACCTATGCCTTCTAGCGTTCAGGATGAGGACCCTCAGAGTCCTCGCTGAGACAGATTGAGCCTGACACATCAGGATATGTCCTGGACTTGTGCCAGCGGACAGAATTGGGCCATGGCTATGATAGCCCCAATGAAGGGAATTCGATCAATGTCCCAGCAGGAAGGCTTTTAAGTGCACTGTGTGCGGCATAGCCTCAATGAAGAGCATATTTTCTGTGGGACTCAGTTGGACTGACTCATTGGTGGTTGAGCCCAAGGATGTCAGATGTTTAGCTGTTATCTGGAAGTGGTCTATGACTGCCTGCTACAAGCCCACCTTGAGCAGTTCGTCTTTAAGGTATGAGAACGTGTGTATCCCTGACAACTGCCATCGCTTTTGTGACCCCAAGGAGCCGATGTAAGGCCGAAATGCAGCACAGTGAATTGGAAGTGTACTGATTCCAGCGTGAACCTTGGGTACATCTTGTGTGACTGCAGAATGGGTATATGAAAATATACAACCCCAAAGACTAGGGACATTATCCAGTCTCCTTGGTCCAGAGCAAAACGAATGAGACATTGAGCATTTTGAATTTCTCTTCCCTCGGAGAGGCTTTCAGTGACCGCAGGTGCAGTTTAGGCCTCAGGCTATGTCCTTTTCAGTACAAAGAAGTAGCGCTCCTCGCCCCTATGAGTCCAGCACCTGCTCAGTGGTGCTGAATCCGCTTTCTTTCCAAATAAACTGGACTCCTCAAAGGAATTATCCATTAGGGACACTCATGTCTCCTGAAAACCGATTTAATCTCATCCAGGCATGCCTTCTGGACAGGACACTGTTTCCAATAGCTCTACTTATGCAAGTTGCAGGGTCCAACCCAGATTGCAGTTCATACTTGGTGGCACCCTGACCACCTTGTGTTATGAAGGGCAACTAGGTTCTGAGGTCTTCCGAGACAGCCAGAAATAGCTCACTGACCATGTCCCACAAAGCATGGGTGTACCTACCCAAAAGCCATACTGTATTGAAATTTCTGAATTGGGAGGCACACATAGACCATTTGGCCAAAATCGGATTGGATTCAGGTGACACTGCAGGGGTAAGATCTTTAGCTTGACGCCTTGTCGCGAGACTACTGGGGTCTTGTTCTGCGTGGCTGTTTCACGCCTTTGGCACATGTTCGACTTAGACTTACTGGAAGACTAAAACTGGGAACTGCACTTTTCGTGGTAATTTCCAGAGGACCGCAAGCAGCACTGTGAAATGGATTGCATAGGCGTGCACTTTGCACTCAACTTCAGTACTGACTGGAATTAAAGCACATGTGCTGGTCTGTGACTGACTTCTGCTTCCTGAAGTCCCAATGTAGTTTAAATACTTCCATCTTTGATGGGGAAATTTACCATAGCACACTGTTGCAGGAAGAATTTTAAGTTGTTGGAAGACTGACAAAGTTGGGAGTGGGGTTTCAGATCTGTCGAAAGGTGTGGTATGGAAAAGAATGGACGTCCGCATGTAGGAGTGGCTCTTACATGCGGTGTCACTCCATCACTCCCAGCCAATGTGCAGTCACCTTAAAGCCACATGGCTTCACCTATTGGTGAGAGGGAGCTTTGCTGGAAAATGTCTCCAGATGATGCCTGGGAGTACTCAAAAGATGAGAAAGCTGTAGGTCAAAGTGTCCATCAAAAAAGTATTTACTGCATCTGCCTCTGATGTTTGAGGGCCAGTTTTCCACTGCTACCTTATGATTTCAGGAGGTGAAATGGCAGCATCTTACACAGTGATGTGCTCAGTTGATCTTGAGGCAGTTTACATCTGCACTTTCAGTGACTGCATTCCCATGCTTTAATGTTGAAGGTTCGGAGTTCTTTGGGTTGATATCTTTACGTTTTGTAAACATAGATTTGTTGGCGTTAAAATGCTTGTTGCCACCAGAATTGGATTTTTTTTTTTATTATTGTTGGGTAGCTGTCTTACAGCAAGACCCGGTAAAGGATTTTGCCACCTGCAGATTTCCCACAACTGTGGTGATAGACGTTGAGACCTCAGAAGAGGCTACAGCACTTAGTTATCTTTAACTTTTCCACAGAAGACTTTTCTTCCCCAGAAACCAGATGACACTCCAGCCACACAGAGTACCAAAAGCAAAGGCTGGACCACAGGGTCCAATATAGCCTTGCGTGCACCCTCCAGTGCAATCCTCAGTGTAGTTCTGGACCAGTCTCAAATAGCCACTGGTGGTATATGCTGTCCCCCGGGCAAAGTCTGTTTTCTTACAAGTATAGGTTAGGCTATTGAGCATGAGGGATTGATTGGTCACATGCATTCACGGCACAGTCCTGTCTCACAATGACCTACTGATACCGTATCACATCTATAAGCTCTTGAAATGGAGCTACAAGAAAACGATGATCTGTCATTCTCAAACCCACAGACAGAAACCCACATGCATGTTTTATTTGTCCATTTGGTTTCCTTCCTGGTCTTCTGGAACCTAGAATGAGGACCCTTTTTGTCAGCCCTTTTTTGGTATGTCCAGTAAAAAGGTGTTTAAAGAAGAAACCAAGGCCTTGTGACTCTGACCCAAAGTTCTTGAACAATTCTCCAGCAGATTGATTGGTGGTAGCAGCCACAAAGATGCAGTCTACTTAACTTTGTTCAGGAGCGTTAATGATGGGATGCTTTGGGGAGGAATGGATATCAAATATCAACTGTATTGTGAGGGCTGTAAGTTCTTTTGCTCCCCATAGACATTACAAAGGGCTCAGTATAATTTCTCAAACCAGTTTGTGGAATGTCTCAAAACAAAATGGAACACTGAGTTAGTCTAGAAAAACCTGGTATCTGATCGGACTAGCATGAGATACAGGAAACCTTGCCACCACAAAGGGTTCCAATCGAGATGAGGAAATTAAAAACATAATTTGAGACAAACATTGAAACCAGTGGGCCTGGTAAAGATTAAGCAATTTCCCAGAGTACAATTTTAAAAGCTTTGATAAGGACAAGCCGTTTTCCCACATTCTGTTTTGAAAGAGACAACTGCTACAACCAAGACCAGAGCAGATGCTGTCCTTTCATCAGCAAAAGTCCACTGGCAACCAAGGCAATGGACTGTAACATTCCAATGCTGCTTGGAAAGCCCTATAAAGCAATGTTTCCATCTACCTGCCCCAATTATTCTTCACCCCTTAGATGGGAGTATTTCCAACCATCTCCTGGCATTGCAAATGCTTTCAAAAGACCTGTAGGTACTAGAAAGTGTTTTGAATGGGTGCAGAATCAGCCTTTCCTCTTTCCAGCTTCCACCAAAGGGTACTGATCATGCAATATTGGACTAGCTAATTTAAGAAACATAATGCTCATTGAAGTGTTTGAGGCTCTTCCAAGACCTCCATAGAACAAGAAAAATACTGCTACTTTCTTATCCAGAAGAAAGGTGCCAACGGTAGGTTTGCACCATTTTGGACCGCAAGAGGGTAAACCAAGTGGGGTCAAGAAGAGAAAATGTAGGATTTTGACTTTTTATCAAAAATTCCAGTTTTGCCGCTAGTGAAAATGAATCCAATCAGGGCTAGGCCTATGCCCCCTCCCTCAGGAGGGTGGCATAATAGAGTGTAGTCACCCCAAGTAAGGTGCGCAAGGGCCTGATCTACTACTCCCCTAATTATTTAAATTTAGTCTTTAGGTGGCTCCCCCAGACCTAGAAAATCTGTGACTACCTAAGAAGACCCTGCAGAGAAGACTGAAGACGACTGCCTTGACCCCATCCCTACCAACCGGTCTCCAGCTTCTGCGAACCTGCGACCTGTCTTGCAGCCAGCGACATCTCAAAACCCCTGGGAAGACTACTGCCTTCGAAAAAGACTCCAATCTCCTGTGGACGGCGGACCTGTCCTGAAGAAACCTACTCAAAGGACTCCGGATCCCGGTGGATCTGCATCTCCTGCCCACTCTGCACCTGACGCCTACGGCCCGAGTCTGAATTGCTCACCTGTGCAGTGAAGTCTCCCCAGCGATCCTGACCTAGTGTCCAGCGTTGACTGACCTCTCCTGCCCTCCACGACAGCGCCTGTAGTGTGAATAAAGAGGCTCCCCCCCTACTGCAACCAGCTCCTGTAAGAAGATTCAGATGTCCAAAGGCACCCCTATAACTGAAGCCCTGGGCCTTTTTGAGCTGAACCGACGGTACCCCTACCACCCCCTACATCTCTACTTACCTCTGCTGTTGCTGGTCTCCCTCCTGCGACTTCCGGTACCATGCCTGCAGCCTCTTTACCGAAAGAAGAATACCCATTGAAAAACTTTCAGCGCCAGATGTAGAAATTGCACCCAGCCGCCCCTATGCCTCTGGTGATGTATGTTTGGTGCTACTTTGTGCCCCATGCTTAACCTAACCCCCAAAGCTTGACCCCTGCAACCGATCTACTTACCTGAAAGCAGCGTGGCTCCAGGCACCCTGTCTTCGTTGGAAAGCATTGGGCCAAACTCCGATTTTGACGTCTGCACCCGGCCTCCCCTGTGCCACTGGTAGTGCAGTTTTGGTACTCACTTGACCCTGGCCCTTGTTGACTTTTGGCTCTGAAGACTGGGATTGTAAGTGCAGTACTTACCTGTTTAACTGCAACACTGTTTTCCCCGTAGTATAACATTGGACTTATTACGAAGATCTTGGTCCTAAAATAAAATGCAAAGTATATTTTTCTAAAATTGGTCTGGATCTCCTTGAGCTGTGTCCATTATTGATCACTGTGGTGCAATAAATGTCTTTACACACCTCTGTTAGGCCGAAGGCTGCTTGCCCACACTACCACTAATAGAGCCCTTTGGGTTTACATTGAGCCCTGTACACTTTTGGCGAACCCCTGGTCCCTTGCATGGTAGTGCCACCTAGTGGCAATATCATATACAGAGCCAGCTCCCTACAATTACCAATGCAAGGTGCTACTATCTGAACTCAAATCAACTCCCAGAGCATTCTCAAAACTCAGGGCAGTGTACCATTTCTTTGCAGAAAGGAGTTTTATTTGACCCCTATGCGTCATCGCCACCTGACTGTACAGCACCTTCTCGATCTGGGTATTCACATCAAGAAACCAACACTACTTCGCTCTGGACATGAAAAGTGACATTGTTTCTTTAGCAGCAGTGATTTCTGTCCTTGTAATGGTAATGCCTTTGGCTAACTGTCAGACAGGTGTCATCTTTCCTGGAATCAATGGTGCCAAAGGTTCAGATTGGAAATTACTAGGTGTCTTCCAGTGCAGTCACTCATGTAGTGATGCCAGAGAAAAAAAAACCTAACCAGTTTCTTTTTTTTTTGTTTTTTTTGTTTTTTTTTGGTACCCTGGTTCCTTCTCAGATAGTGGTTTTGGTTGAGTCTTTGGAAGGCTTGAGCCCCCACATGGGAGTTCCCTCAGTTCAGTTTGTGTGGTCCCCATTGGCGAAATTTTACCTTACCAACATGATGGATTACAGAGTGGTCTTTCTTGCATCAAAGTTCTTTTTGGCTGTGGTCAGGTCCGAACCCCTCCTTTTGCACTTTAAACACATCCACTATGTACTATCTGAAGAAGCAAGGATAGATGAGATCCTGGGTTCTCTCTCAGGAATTCCAAATCATCTAACATTGGATGTTGACAACGCACATTCATCTTAAACCACTTTCTCTGATAGGTTCTTGATGAACCAAGAAATATTACTTGTTGTCCAATCATCACCATTGATATTCTGTCAGATTTCATAAAAGCCCCATCCTTCTCGTGTTTTATGACCATAGTTTGTAATAAATGCTTACTGTTGCAATCGGCTTGGGAGTACAAAAATTTACTTCCTAACTATCTCTGTTTTGGGCATGATTGGACAGTGAGGTCTTCTGGAATTACTAAAGTTGGACGGTCAGGATTTCATTGCACTACATTCATGGGTGTTGGAACACCTTTTCCTGCTTTTATTTTTCCCATTAGTGCAGTGGTGTTTTTAGTCAATTGTGCTATTGATTTTCAGGTTGGTTGGATGGATTTACAAAAAAAATGTATGTGAGAAGTTGGCCTGGTATATGCTGTTCACTAATTAAAGTGGACACCTTGCACCAGAACAATTCGACTCTTATGGTAGATGGGTTTAAGACAACCTTTATAGAAAGCTATCCTAGTGGTAGCTGTGGAGAGCAGCCTTCAGGGTAAGTCTTGAAGGAATGTTAAGCAGCTTGTTTTACCACACAATCTCTTGAATCACCAAATGAAAAGACACCACACAGGTATATATATATGTATTTATTAATAAACACGCTCTACTAATCTCTTTATGAGATTAGAAGTCCGGAACATATGTACAAGTCAAATGTTAGCACAATCGAATATCACAACCTTATGTTGCTAGACCTAGGTCTAGGGCATCTAGAATCGAGGGACCCCCAAGAACCACCCCAGGTAGTTGTAGGAGACCCACAGGGGACGGACTCGGTGACCTGGCACCGGTGCGAGTCTATGCGCTCAGACGCGATTGGGATATCAATGTTAAAGGTCCCTTGCGTGTTCGAGGCGAACACACAGATTGGTCCTTGTACGAGTCGAAGGACGCGGTCACAGATAGAGATGCAAGGGAGATGGACGCGCTTGTGTCTAACACAGACGCGAACCTTGTGCGAGTCAGTGCAATGGAGATCTCAGAGTTACAGGCCCTTTGCGTGTTCGAGGCGAACACCGATCGGACTCAGTACGAGTCGAAGGATACAGTTTTAGATAGTGTTACAAAGGAGATGGACGCGGTGTGTCTAACACAGACGCGAACCCTGTACGAGTCAGCGCAATTGTCGCACTTAGAGTTTTAGGACACTTCTAGGGAAGCTACAAGCAAGTCACTTACAGGGTAAGTAGTTCTAGGGCCCACACCCACAGGAGCACCGTAGTGCTGAAGTTACCTCACCCGGGGGAGCCGGGTGCATAGGTGTTCTTTGGTGTCGGGTCGCGGTGTCGTTTTCAATGGGAGCCAGTGAAGACTTGCTGCTTGCGGCGACAGGAGAAGTGTCCGGAGGAATCCAAGCCTGGATTCGGAAGATGGAAGACCTGAAAGCAGAGGGGACAGTGTTCAAAGTCACTTTGGCAGTGACTCTGGGCAAGGAAGATGGATGCCCACTGTCGTCGCAAGATTCAGGTCGTTCGCGGTTGCCTTGACTCTTCAGCCACGAGGTCCAGGAGGCGTCGACGACGACCAGGAGCTGGATTCGGCGTGTCCCACGATGTCTGCAGCTTACTGCGGTGTCGGCGACTCGATCGGAGCCAACAAGCCTTGGTAACAGCAAGTCTCGGAAAGTGTGAAGAGGCAATGGCGCAGACCAGCAAGGTCTGGGGGACTCACCCAGCGAGGGTAAGTCAGGGCAGGCCTGGAGCAACCAGGGGAGCCATTCGGTTTCTTTAGAAAGTCTTCTGGGGACCCACAAGCCGGCTGGCAAAGGATCGCGAAGACGCCTCGGGAGGATTCGCTCACAGGGGCCCACGGTCACTCGGGATGTGGTAGGCCTCTGATCTTAGGAGGGATTCCTGCTGGAGGCTGGGACCACACGTGGTCCAAAGCACAAGTTTGTGGAACGTTGTGAAGGGGTTGCACTCGACAATAGTGCACGGTACCCAGGGGTCGCGGTTCCTCGTTACTCTTGGGGTCCACTGGCCTCAGCTTCGCTGGGGACTCACGATGGCCTTTGAGAAGTCAGGAAATCCACTTCTTGGGCTGCAGGGACTTCGGACTCCGGCGGGAGCGGCGTAGTTTGCGACCGTCGTTTGTAGTTTTTGGTGCCTGCTAAGCAGGGGAGTCACTCCTTGACTCCAAGGGAGATTCTTCAGTCTTCCAAAGGTAGTGGAACGTCGAAGGTCCGGGATTCTTCTTGTAGAGCGTCGTCCAGGGAAATCTAGGGTGCTATGCACAGGTTCCCCTCTTATACTAAAAGAAAGGGAGGGACTAGCTCTATGACCCTACCTATGGGAGGGTCAGGGAGTGGGTGGCTACACCCACTTCCCCTTGTCCAGTTTCGCGCCAGAGCAGGGGCAGGTAGCCCCTGAGCCGGTTTGAACTGGCATATGCACAGAGGAGCGTTCTGCTCCCCCAGTGCAGGACTTCAAAGCACTCTAGGAGTGCACCCACCCAGCCCCAATACACTAAACTCTGTCTGGAAGGTGGTCACACCCTCTTGGGACAGGATATCTATTGTTGGGCTTCCTCCACTGCGAGTGTTGGTCATCAGCAGGAGGGCAGCCCAGTGTCTGTGACTAGTGGCATCCATTTTGTGATGCCAGGGCTCTGTAGGATTCTACCGCGTTTCCACAGTAGGTACATGTCTATCCCTCTAGAAGGGTGGAATGCTACCCCCACCGCCAGGACTGGCGGGGGGGTAGTATTCCAAGATGTTTGACACCAAACACGACATGTTTCGATGCAGCCATTCCAAAGTTAGCATTTTACCGCGAGGATATAATGCACTTAAAAGTATATGGTTTAACAGAGTCCATTCTCTGGTGCTGTTTGTGGATGCGGAGCTGCAGAGGGGCCCTGCTCAGGCAGAGGCACCCCCTCACATAGAAGCCAAGCACCCTGCCCTCAGGATTGATAGGGCCTGCCTTAGGGGTGACTGATAGGGTTATATGTGTGTGTAGGAGAGATATAGGGAACCTATATCTCAGTGAGGGGTGCTAGCACTTCCTCACTCAGGCTGCAGTAGCAGGCCTGTGGTGTCAGATTTAGTCTGCTTCCCAGGGGGTGGCATAATACATGCTGCAGCCCCTGGTAGGCCTGTGCAGTACCTATGCCCTTGGTACCATATACTAGGGACTCATAAGGTACCACACTATCCAATCACTAGTGCACCTAGAGTGCACTCCAAATCGTTTAGAGAGAACAGAGAGGCTGGGGCCCTGATTAGCAGGGGCCCAGCCAGACTATAGCCAGAAACCAGTGTAAACATCAGAAAAAAAGTGGGGGCAACATAAGAGGCAGATCCTACTCTCCTACAATGTATAATTTAGCTTATAGTACAAAACAACATCTCTAGAAGAAGTTTATTTGTGGAAATGTGTGCTAGTATTTCACATGTGTAGATATCATTTATTCAGAGAATACTAAAAGTAAATAACTTTCTGATTAATACTACTAACAGTAGATCCCTCACCTTGTGAATATCCTCAGATGTCATACTGGATCCAAACACTCAAAAAATATTAGTCCTACATGCCGGTAGGCAGTGTCATGCGGATCTACGCCTACTCTATTCCAGTACAGAAGTGACACTGAGCCACATATACGCACTACCCAGGCGTGCTGACAGCCCTCAAGTGCAGTTCCGGTACTCTGTTCCTTTTCTTCATATCTTGAAAAGATTTTTTTTTCCTGAAGAAATTACCAGTGTGCAGTGTCAAATCCTAGAACTACAGGGTTTAAACCTTGTAGGGACTTTCACAAACCGAGGTCTGGCAGATCTCCATGAGGTGTGCTTCTGGTGTTTGAATTTGGCTCCATGACCTGCGAAGACAGTGCCCAAATGAACCTGAAGGCCATCTGAGAAGGCGAGGCAAAGCTCAACATGTCACGACTCCATGCAGGAAGGTGGGGATCTGTTTCAAAACACCTCAATACTCAATGCAGGTACCGGTCAAAGATGAGTGGAGACTCGCTCCTGTGACATGTTATCGTAAGAAGTCCAAGTATGACTCTGGGCTCTTTCCTACTACTCTTGATCCCCAGAGAATGCAGAAGGGAGTCGCTGAGCCTCTTGTTCTTGCTCCTGTTCCACTGAGTAACAGATTCCAATGCTGGTTGCAATACACCCCTGCGCCATGTCCGGGTTTATCTGCGACGTTGCAGCAGCAGATTGAGGCCTTTAGGTTTAAATTTGTTTTATTGAAACCAAGGGTCAGGCATTACATATACATTAAATCAAATCATTATGCATTTATATGTGACCACTCGATCAACTTTTGACTAACTCCCCCACCCGGGTGCATAGACTAAAATTTATTAACCAAAAACAAAAAAAGGTCTGGAGTACTATTATATCTCGCGGGCTGCCCCCCATTGGGATCACTGTCTGTGCCGTAAGGCGGAGCAGCTGCAAATACCTAGGACAGGTGAGTTCTGTGAACTCCTGTGAGAGGAGTCAGAGGAACGGCTTCCATAGTTCCTGATATGCATCACCGCGTTGCGCCAAAGTCAATGAAAGTTTCTCAATCCCCAAAATATGCCACAACCTATGCAACCAATTTAATCGAAGATTGAAGCCTTTAGGGAGGCCATGCTGTGCATCTTCGGCACACTTCTGGCTCTGGCGTACCTTCTGGCTGAAAGGATCTGCTTGAGCCACCATTTGGGTTGCCACCAGCAGATCTGTCCTCTGCGCAGTCTATCATTTAAACCTGCTTTGGGGGTCTGTACCAGCATCCGTGCTGGCTTTGGTTGTGGCACCAACAATTGCACCAGTACCTTGGGTGTCGATACCAGCACTGGAGGAGAATCCACAGCCTATCATAGTGTCCAACTCCGAGATGATTTATTTTTATTTATTTTAAGAGTTTTATATAGCGCTGGCTAGACCCGGAGGTATCAGAGCGCTTTACATTGGGTTACACAATGTTACAGACAATGATAACAGATGACACTTTACATCAAAACTAAGCAACAGATTGAGAGGAAGGAAAGGTGAGACAGAGCGGAGGGGGGAAATGTGAAGGGGGAGGATTGGGGAAGAGACGGCAGGAGAGACGAAAGGAAGTTTGCCCAAAGACCGACTGGGTAGGTGACGTCCGAGGAGGGAATCCACAGCCCGTCTCCCCTATAGCTAAGCAAGGTAGCTCCATCGGGCAGAAGTCAAAATCACTAGGTCTCAACTGACGAAGGAAAAGTTCACAAAAGAAAGACAGGTGGATAAAAGAGGGTGGGAACTATGAGCAAGGACGGGTGAGGGCAAAGGTCAATGGCTACAAAGGGGAGTAGAGCGGAGAGGGGTAGGGTGAAGGGAGGAGGGAGATTAGGTCCAGAGAGACATGGGAGAGTTTGCCCAAAGATCGGCTGGGTAGGTGATGGTCAAGGAGGGAATCCATGGCCCATCTCCCCTATAGCTAGCGAGGTAGCTCCACCGGGCATCAGACAAAGTGGCTATGTCTCAGCTGTCGGGGGAAAGTTCTCATAGTAAATGTCCTAGTAGGTGAGCAGGAACAGGGTCGGGTGAGGGCTGATCAACATCGGGACGATGAACAAAGATTTTAGACCAGGAGAGATAAAGCATTGAGGAGGGTCCCACGGAGGCGGCCATCTTGAAGTCCGGCAAGGGGGATGGGTCATTGAAGACACTGAGTGGTGTGGCTATTAGGCAGTCCTTCCAACTCTGACACAGTAATATTACTGCGCTGTTGTGTACAGACACTGCAGCAATATTTTGGTTCCGACTCTGACCAGAGTCAGCAATGTGGAGAAGATAGTGGGGGTGTATTGACACCACCCAATGATAACTGGCATGTGGAACAGCAAGATGCCAGTGGATTGGATAATTCAGCTGATATTGGGTTGGTTTTCCAGCAAACCCCACACCCCCTTCAACCAGACAAGGAAAGCACATAGTTTGGCATGGTCATCAGGAAAGCTGCTGAAGTTTTTGTCCTGCACCTCCCTGCTGTGGTGGTAAAAACGAATTTCCTCACTGAGGTCCTTCAGGCGCCAACCAAACCTTTTCTACCCTTCAAATAGGACCTCTATGACGATGCTATGGGGCACTCGGGCTAAACAAAGTACTGGCCCTCCGGACAGTCTCCAAATCTCACATCGCCATAGACCAGTTCCAGGTGACCCTGTTTTTTTTTTTATTTTTTTTTTATTTTACTTACACCAAGCATCCAACCCCTGAATGTTTGGTGAAGGTGTTCACCAGCATTCTGAACCCTAGCACCTTTGATTACTCCTCTAGTCAGTCTAACTGTATGGAGATGTTTGGTAAGAGAATGTTCTGATGACTCGTAGCTGCATACTCCTCACCTTTTGAATATTCCCCAGTTGTTGGACTGGATCCAGAAACTTTTCAGCAGTACCTTTGCGTGCCAGTAGGTGGCACAGTGCAGCTCCACACTGATGCTTTTCTGCTGTGGAAATTATGTGCAGGGCCTATATAGGTGCCACTCCTGCCCAACACCAGTTCATTTCTTTCCACAACGTCTGTTCATTTCTTTCCACGACCTCTGTTCAATTCTTTCCACGCCACGAGTTCAGGATCTGGAGCTACTGCTCATCTCTTTGAGACCCTTATGTCTTCCAACATTTTCAGTGTGCAAGGGAAATGTCACCTCCCAAAATGACAGGCTTCAAACCCTGTAAGGACTGTTGCAAACAAATGGCAGCGACAGACATCAGATTTGCCTGGGGTTGAGTAATGACTCCAAGGCTTGCAGTGATTGAATGAAGATGAACTCGAAGGCCACACGAGACCGCAAAGAGTAACTCTAAATCGCAAAGCACAGCAACTCCACAAGAACTTTCTAACTCAAAAGTTCGGTACCAGTCCCTTTTGAGACCCTGAAGTAGCAGGAGTCATATCTGATGTTGCTCTTGGACTACATCAAAGTCTGATAAGTCAAAGGAAAAGCACAAGAAATCTAAGTGGCATTCTGCCCGTCACTCACATTCTCCTAAAAAGGTGTGGGGCGCCACCATACATCTCGATCCAGCTCCTGAGTTCGATAGAATTTGGCGTTATCCCGCAACTTATTCTGGCACAACCAGAGTTCCTGGGGCTTTGTCACTGTGAAACAGGTCAGAGTTCCATGAGACAATGCTCTGACTCTTCCAATCCTTTGCCAACTCCCTCTGCTGTGCCTTTGGGCCCCACACAGCTAGGAGGCCTTCCACCTGGAATACCACCAGCGGGTCCAGCCTCAGCACCAGTTGGACCCTCCGAGCCTCTCATGGGTCTGCCTCCAGCTCTGACTGCCTCCAGCACCATGATCCACTCAAGTTCTCAGAACTTCGATGTCGACTTCATTGGCACTGGAAGATGCGGTACCTTTTGTACTCTGACTCAGTTGGTGCCAGTTCGACTTCGACCAAGGCCACGGTCAAGTGCTGTCAAGGTACCACTTCTACACTTGACCTGTCAGCCCCACAAGGGAAACCAGATACCCTGCACTCCCTGTGTGGCATAGGTTCGGTCAATGATTACGATGCAGGTGAGGAGATCTGGCAACATACCACGGAGAGAGCTGGTATGATGGCCTGCAAGAAGATGGTGGTCTTCACATCGCCCCTATGCTGGGGCTTATTTTGCCCCCCTGGTCCTGCTACTGAAGAGAACACTTTGTATGCTATGGTGATGCACAGGGTGGCTGAAGTCCTTGACTTCCTGTTCCCCCACCTTGAAAGTCAAGACCAATATTCTGACAGGAGTTCTCCAGCTAGAGCACTCCTCCACTGAGCCCCTATTGCCTTTCAATGAGGTACTTACGGATACTTTGTTGGGGGCATGGGCCAAACCTTGCTCTGACCCCTTAGTCCACCGCCAGTTAGCGCGACACCGGGCAACCCTGCATTTATATTCTGCACCCCTCCCCTGAAAGCTGGGTGGTGCAGGCATCAACTACCCCAAATATTTTTCCAACTACTCCCCTCAATAGGAATTCAAAACCGGTGGAGAAGTTTGAGAACAGTCCTTTTTCCGCACAAGCTTGGCTCTTCCATCAGTGAATGCTAGCTGCCTCCTGGGGTGCTATTCCCACGCCCTTTGGGACTCCGTGACTCCAGTCCTCCCAGGTGTTCCTGAAGATCTGACCTGCCCTCACCCAGGCTTTACAAGAGGTTGTGATGTGGCCAAGTTCACAATTCATTGTAGCTTTAACACTGCTGACTCCATCAGATGGACCATTGGTGCCAGTGTTGCAATTTCCGCCATGCTTGGCTGCTGTCAAGCGTTTTTTTTTTTTTTTAGGCAATGTCCAGTCATCCCTCATGAACATGCCTTTTGACCTGACTTGCCTGTTTAGCGATCGGGTAGATTCTGCTCTAGAGCAGTTCATGTAGAGTAGGGCCACAGCGGACTCCTTGGGTTTATCTGCCCCACCTCGCCAACCACATCTGCACTATTGCTCCTTTCATGGCTTCAGCAGAGGCGTCCCTTATCGCTACCCAATCCAACCTCAAAAAGTTGCTTAGCAGTTTCGTGATCAAGGCTGTGGTGCCCACTGCTCCTGTGGTAAAGGTCAACAGGCCATTCAAATCCTGCCCCGCCTTCCAAACCCCTTTAACACTTTCTTGGTGGAGCATGGCCACATGGTGGGAGGCAGGATCCAACCAATCTTGCCGGGTTGCCAGGCCATAACGGACAGGTGGGTCCTGCAAAGTGTTTGTAAGGGGTATGCCCTACCCTTCATTGCCATGCTGCTGCACCCCACCACCCCCCTCCCCCAACGTGTGGTTATTCCTACTACTTTCTCATGCCCAAGAAAAACGGAGGCCTTCGTCCTATTGTAGACCTGTGCCCCCTCAACTTCTTCCTTCGTATGGAAAGGACAAAATGCTCACACTGGCCCAGGTCTCATTTGCGCTCAACCCTGGAGACTGGATGGTGGCATAGGACCTACAAGATACCCACTTCCATATACCCGTCCCGCAGGCCCATCGTCACTACCTGCACTTCCTGGTGGGGCAGGAACATTTCTAGTTCACGGTGCTCCCCTTTGGCCTCACCAGTGCCCCTTGGGTGTTCACGAAGTGATGGCGGTGGTGGCAGCACACCTTTGGAGGTCAGGGTTCTCCGTCTTCTCTGACCTCGACCACTGGCTATTGAAGGCGAACTCTCCCCCAGACACTCATCGGCCACCTTAAGACTGTGGCGAGCCTCCTGTCGTTTTGGGGGCTCACTGTCAACGAGCCAAAATCACACCTGACTCCTTCTCAGATGCTCCCCTTTATCAGACATTCTGGACATGGTTTGGTTCCTTTACCCCTGTAAAGGAGAGTCCCCGACATTCAGGCTATGATACTTATTTTCAGCCTCTGTCCTGGATCTCAGTGAGGTAGACTCTGAGGCTGCTGGGTCTGATGGCCTCCTGCATCCTTCTGGTCAGGCACACCAGGTAGCATATGCAGGTTCTGTAGTTGGATCTGAAGTCTCAGTGGGCCCAACATCAATTGAACCTCTCCGACCACATTCCGATTTTGTAGAACACTACAAAAGAACTACAGTGGTAGATGCTGGCCTGGGATTGGGTCAGGGGCAGACTGTCCCCTGCCCCTTTGCCACCCAGAGGAGACCGTGGTGACCAATGCATTGCTTCTGAGTTGGGGCAGCCATCTGGGAGAGGTGGAGTCCATGCTCCATTTCAACTTCTGGAGCTGAGGGCCAACTACTTAACGTTAAAAGCTTTTCTTCTATCCATCAGGGGGAGGATGGTACAGGTGCTCATGGACACCACCACCATGTGGCACTGGAGCAATTTGGGGGGGGGGGGGTGGTGTGGTGTGGTGTGTCTTTGACCCTGTGTGGAAACGCCCTGCTCCTCTGGAAAAGGCTGATCACCTAGCAGGATCGTTGAATACCAGATCAGATGAGCTCAACCATCAGCACCTAGCGGATCATGAGTATGGTACACCAGGCAGTGGCGCAAGGTCTCTTCTGCAAATGGGGAGAACATGGTCTCTTTATATTCGCCATAGCTGAGAACACACAATGTCATCATTTGTGTTTGTTGGAGTTTTCAACGTGTCTCTCGCTCGTAGGCTCATTGCATTTGGGAGTCGGGACTACTGTGTGCCTGTTTTGCCAATACCACTCCTGCCCAGAGTTCTCAAGATCAGGACCGACTGGGCCCTAGTCATTTTAGTTGCTCCGGATTGGTATTCAGAACTCCTGGGCTTCAGCATCTGAAGAAGCTGCTGTTGCAGCAACAGAGCAGGTTTTCTGCACTGCGGCCTTCTCAATGTCCTCCTCCATACATTGATATTGAGCAGTGACAGCTGACGCTTTTCACCTTCCTCCGGAGTTAATTGAGTTCATCTTTGCAACCAGATGTTCCTCTACAAAACTGTATCTGCCCTTTGTTGAGACAAATTATGGCTTGGTGTGGTACACAGCACATACACCTTCTACAGGCACCGTTTTCTGATGTGTTGTTGCTCGTTTTTTTTTCTCGAACTCAGCAAGGCTTTGCTCTGAGCACAGTTAAAGAGTACCTTTCGGCCTTTGTTTGGTTGCCTGATCAGCCTTCTTTAATCTCCTTTAGAGCTTTAAGTCTTTTTTTTCAAATTTATTTAAAGGTTTGCAACATTTGTTTCCTCCTTCAGCATTTGTCATGCCACAGTGGGACCCTAACGTGTTTAGCACAATCTTGATGTGCACTTTCTTTGAGCCGCTTTACAGTTGGTCCTTGTGGTTTCTCATGCACAAGACAGTGTTCCTCATTGCCATAACATTGGTGCAGTGTCTGAATAAGCTTCAGGCTCTGTGTCAAACCGCCACACACCACCTTTTTGCTGGACAAGCTGGTTTTGGGGGCAAAAACAACAATCTTCCATAAATGTATGCTGCTGTTACACATCGGTCAAAACATCACCTTGCTGGTGTTCTCTGCATCACCCCTCTAAGGTGAGACTCCACCGTTTGGACCCAAAGAGGGCTCTAAGCTTTTATATTGATTGTACCAAAGAATACAGGGTGGACGTTCAGCTCTTTGTGGGGTTCTCTGGAGTGGAAAAAAGGCAAGACTGTGCAGACGAGAACCAATTTCCACTGGATTGTCCTTTGCATCAAGATGCGCTACACATTGACCAGAAAACAATTCAGAAGGACTGCATGCTCATTTTACCAGGGCTAAAGCTGCTACTACTCCGTTGGCTCATGGAGTCCCTGTCCTGCACATTTGACAGGCTTCTACATGGGTGTTCCTCCATACATTCAGAAAGCATTGTCTGGACTAGTTTGGTGAGTGGCTCATTTTGCCCGCTTGGTCCTGCTGGACTTTGTTTGAACCCGTTCACAGACCTGCCTCCAAATTGGTACTGCTTTGGAATCTCTTCAAAAGGTGAAGAATCTGTAGCTAGAAGCCTCCATCAGAAGAACAAGTTCCTTACATTTTGGTAATGCTTTTACTGCAGTAGACTAGACTCTAGCTACAGATTCCTCACCAACACTCCCATCCTCTTCTTTTTGTAACTGGACTCTATCCATTAATAAGAACCCAAGTCTAGGTATCTGCACATTGGTCACAACCGATTTGCTCTTGAGCCTCTGCATCTGGTGGCGGGGTGGGGCAGAACGCAACATGGATGACTGTAGAATATTTTAGTCTTCTTCCCTCAATGCTAGACTTGAGTAATGGAGGCCCCCGGAGAAAAGGGTTTGGGAAGAGATACAGCAGCCAGTTGGTCACTGTAGCACTAGGCAAGGGTTGGTGACCTAAGGAAATAAAAATACACAAATTGCTTCAGATATTATAGAGGATGTGAATTTTATACACACACTTACCACTAACCTTTATGCTATATGAACTTTGTTGGAAACCTGCAGTCTGTTACAACACATTTATTCTTTCCAGTAACTCTTTGTTTTAAAACAAAAATACATTTGCTTAGAACAAAGGAAAGAAAGAACTGGGTGTTGCAATTTCACATTAACAATTTTCCCTTAGTGCCCTCTTTACCTTTTTTTATTTTTAAATAGAAGTCTGATTTAGAAGTCCAACAGAAATATAATTCAGTGACTTGTCAGGCATTCAAAAAATAAACATACAGGAAATTAAACTTAGTCACTTTCAAACCAATAATGCCATCCTTTTAAATCTCCAAAGTAAAGGATATGCTCCAGAATAGTTTCCATCGGACAAAGAAGAAAACCAAGCTTTCGAAGTTAGTTTTCCATTTCATGTTACCAGCTCCTGAATAACTCTTTGGAAAGTCTTCAAATTCTACCTTGGTAAACTTCTCCAGTCTAGCAGCAGAAAACTCATAAATCCAATGGGAATCTTTGTGAACTCTCTTTTAGTTAAGCAAAACTTGTAATTCAAGGAAAAAATAAACGCTGTTCAAAATCTTTTTACTTTACCCTAGCAAACCATTCAAGTCAAACAGCTAACACTAATCACCCTTATTGTCTTCACACTGAAAGTCAACAGCCCAGCTTGCACCAAAACGAACTCATCTGGAAAAATGGATAGTTTGGAAAGCTTTATGGTCACATTCCCAAGAGCCTTTCATGTAACGCGTCACTGCATCAGCAAAGACTAGACCACAGTTCTAAAAAGAACAATGTGGCGCTTGAACCTGCACAGTAGTTCGGTGCTGCAATTACTTTCAATTCAGATTTGACTACTTCTCTGAAAGCAATCCCTAAACAGGTATTTTGAAAATTAGTTTTTTGCTGAAAAGTTTCATTTAGAAAATTATCTTAACTAAAACAGATGAGTGTTAGTAAACGTTTTCAAAACAATTTCTCAAAACAACCAATACAGAATCTTCATTTATGACCGCACCATGGGGAACCGGTTGGATTCTGTCCAGATTTTGGAGGAGACTGCAAAGCATCTGCAGTGATGCCCGACCACAGATTGGACCAGCAGCAGACCTCTCGACCTACCCCACCCAGACCTGATGATGCTGCTCCTCTGAGCTGGGATGGTTTTCTTGGAGCAGTGGCGATCAGAGGGCTCATGTCTCTGATGGAGACTCTCTTCCACATTAATTTACTTCAGTTGCGGCTGATTCGCTTGGCAAAGGCATTCTTGTCAACCATCAATGGCAAGTTGGTGCAGATTCTCAGACACCACTGCTGCCATGTGATAATTCAACAAGCGGGGGGAGGGGTCCTGTGCCGGGGGCTCTGCGCCTCTGGAATTGGCTCATTCATCAGGGCATGTTCATGATCGTGTACCACCTGGTGGGATCTTTGAAGGGCAGTGCGGACATACTCTACTGGTGATGCCTAGCTGATAACTAATGCCAGCTATATACGAACATGGCGCTGGATGTCGTCCATGGTTTGATCTCTTCGCCATAGCCAAGAGCCGGCAGTGTCAACACTTTTGCACGTTGGAGATCCCTCAAAGGTGTTCTGACTCTTTCCACCAGCAGAGAAGCAAGGGATTCCTGTATGCATTCCCACAACTACCTCTCCTGCTCAGAGTTCTAAATGTCAGGAATGACCATGCCTACGTCGTCTTTGTGGCTTTGGATTGGCCTAGGACAGTGTGCTACCCTGAACTTCTGGGCATGAGCATCTGTCCCCTGATCAGGCTACTCCTTTGTGGATGGCCTTCTGTTGCAATCTGTACCTCCATGCGTGGAGATTGAGCTGTAGCAGTTTACTTCTTTTGATCTTCCTAACCGTCATTGATGTGATCTTTGCAGCCTTCCACAAAATTGGTGTATGATGGGCGCTCTAAGTTTGTGTCTTTGTGCAGCACCAGCCAGCCGAAAACCATTGCAGGCCAAACGTTTCGGCTTTTTTATTTTTGCCGAACCAGCTATCCTTGTTCAAATCACCTGTTGTGATGAGATTTCTTAAAGGTTTGCAAAATTTTTCTGATGGATACTTCTAACCACAGATTCCTCACTTTGTGAATGCCCCCAGGCGCCTCACTCGATCTGGAGATCTTTATTTTCTTAGCAATTCCCTTGTGCCGGTAAGTGGTGTCAAGCTGCGCTGCATCGGGTCTAGTTCCACCCCCTCTCTTATCGGAAGTGACATCTGGGCTCATACAAATGCCACCCTTTTACTTCGGCTGTTCAATTCTTATGCCAAATTGTGCACAGTGTGCAAGGAAAAAATGTTTACCTCTAAAATAATAGGCTTCAAACCCTGCAAAGGCTGCCATAAGCTGATGTTGGTGATATACCCACAGAAGGTCGTTCTCTAGTGTCTGGGCTCCTCCCACGACTTGAAGTCGTGCAATGATTGTGCTCGGATGAATCTAATGGTCAACCAAGATTGCGAGGGCAATCTCTAAGTCTCCAAACACCACAGGAAAGCACGGTCTCGCTGCAGAGGCCACTCCCTCTCAATCAAGTCATCAGGTAAGTTCAACTCAAAAATGAAATGCAAGAAGTCAAAATGCAATTTACCTTCTTCTTGCCATTCTTGTCAAAGGGAGTCTACTGGACGTCAGGGTGCCTCTCTATCTCTTTCCTGGTCCTCCACTGAAAAACAGGCTACCCAACTAATTCCGAGGCCCCTAGGTGACTCCTCAAGAGGTCAAAGCCTTCAAACAGGTAGTGTTGGGAAGTTTCACCACCCTTCTGGCTTTTTTTGGGCCCCGAGGAGCCGAAGAGGCCTCCATTCATGCCCCATCTGGTGAATTTATTCTTGGATCTCCAAGACGCCCGTGGTCTTGCTATGTCCCCTGACATTGGCCTCAACGCTCCACCTGGACCTTCTGAGGAGAAATAAACATCATTTGGCATGTTTATCAGGAGGGATATGGAAGGCCTCTACCTCAAACTGCCTTCAGTGGAAGTTAAAACTAACGCCTTACTGGAAGTCTTGCTGCCAGGCTAGACCTACTCAGAGCACCTCCTCCCATTCAATGAAGCACTTATGGACTCCTTAATGGGCAGTTGCGTGAAGCCTGTTTCTTGCCCTCCCTAAAAAAAGGTAAATCGTGAGGTGACCTAGACCTGCCCAGGAGTACCCATCTTTCCTCCTGAAAGTCTTCTGGTGAAAGCGTTAACTAGGAGGCTCAACCCTAACTCTTTCCCTACTATTCGGATATGGAATCCGCTCATGGAGGCGTTTGGAAAATGAATGTTCTGCTCTGTCAGTTTAGCCTTCAGGTCAGTCAACTCAAGTTGCCTTTTTTTATTTGCACACATTATGGGACATAGCGGGCAACATTATGCTTGTGATCCTAGATGACCTACATGCCAATTTGGTGCAAATAATACAAGACGGACAAGACGCTGCGAATTATGTAATTGGGTCGGGACTGGAAACCCCTGATTGCTTGGGTTGGGCAGTTGGTACAAGCGTGGTGCTTTGGAGCCATTCACAGATGGATGAGATCAGTGGCCTTTTCCAGTGCCGTCCAGGCATCACTGATTGACGCACTGTTCAATGGCAGCCGTCTTCGGAGACAAAGTGGAATCTGCCTTGTATCACTGAAAGGAAAGCAGAGCAACAGCATGCTCACCTAGTCTCTCGCTGCCTGTGAAGCAGTATACCCAACAATAGTTCCCTTTTCGAGACTTCAGAAGGGGCACATAGCGGAAACCGTGGCAAAGCCTACCTCCGCAGCAACGGTCTTCCCAGCCCTTTCGAGGGAGAGGTTGAGGATCTAGCCAACAACATTCAGGTCCTCGGGGGCAACACACTAACTAGTCCCCCGCACTCCTGCTGCCACTTCAAAACCTGTTTAGTTTGCCTTCGGTTGTACGCTGTCACCCAGTAGGAGGCGGAATAAGTTATCACCTCAAAAGGTGGTTAAGCGTTACAACAGTCAGATGGGTGCTTCAAATTGTCAAACGTGCTCTAACATTCCTCTCTTCCCTTCATCATCTGCCACCTACACTGCAGCGAATGTCAGAGGACCACTTGGCCATCCTCCAAAAAGAAGTTCAAGCCCTCTTGGACAGTGCGCCATCGAGAATATGCTGGCACTGGAAAAAAGGAACTGGATGCTACTCAGTTACTTCCTGGTGCCAAAGAAAGATATAGCACTTTGTCCTCTTCTAGACCTTCACCCTCAACTTTTTTCTCAAAAAGAGCAAGCTCAAGATGCTCACCCTGGCTCAAGTTCTGTCTGCCTGGGGTCTAGGAGACCGGCTGGTGGCTTGAATTTGCAGGACGTGTATTTCCACATCTTTGTCATGTAATTCCACAGACGCTGCCTGCAGTTTCAGGTGAGCCGTAAGCACTTTCAGTTCTCTTTGCTCCCCTTTGGCCTCACCAGTGCCCTTTGGGTGTTCACCAAGGTGAAGGAGGTGGTGGTTGCTGCAGCTCATCTTAAGATGTTGGGAATACCGGTCTTCCAGAACCTCAACTGACTGCTCAAGCCGAGCTCACCTGTGTCGTAGACCACCTTCAGATGACAGCAAACCTGCTAACATCTTTAGGGTTCTCTATCAAGTGCCAGTGTCACACCTGTTCTGCGTTCTGTCCATCAACTGTTGTTTTTGCATTTGTCACCCCGAGTGGGACGGGTATGCCCAGACGTGGGTCCCGTGCTCTCCATGCCACTGGAATCAAGCTATCCTGGCTGAAGAGGGGTGAAACCCCGAAACCGGTCCTAGGATGCTTGTTTCCAGTCCAGGGAGGACCTGGCTTGGCAGTTCGGGCTGGACTGTTCCCATGAGGCACAGGGTCAAGACTGATTTGCATATGGCTGGGTTCAAACTGGAATGGCATGGTGAGCAAAAAAACTATGGATTTAGGCCCAGATCTCTGTACTGGGGTGAATGTATGACATTGTTCTGCATTCTGTCCATCAACTGTTGTTTTTGCAAGTGTCACGCCTGACAGCAGAGCTGTTGACGTTGGGTTTTTCCATCAGTGTACCAAAGTCCCACCTGACTCCTTCACAGCGGCTCCCCTTTATCGGAGCCATCCCGGATACAGTAATTTTCCAAACCATCCCTCTGCCTCAAAGAGTCTAGGACTATGATCCTGATGTTTCAAACCTACGACCTGTAACTCGGTGAGCTCGGCTCCAAAACTTCCTTGCATTCTGCTTGTGAACCACACCATGTGGCACATACGGGCTCTGTAGTGAGATGTTAAGTCTGTGGGCTCAGCACCGAAGAAACCTGTTGGATTCTGTCATGGGGCTGCAGTAGACCTCAAAGGATCTGCAGTGGTGGCTGCTATGCTGCAATCGGACGGGTGACAGACCCCTCTCCCTATCTCAGACAAAGCTAATGGTCGACGAACACGTTACTTGCCTTCTCTAACACTCTTTCTGGTAGAGACCCTATCTAATCACAGAGTGCTCATCTTTAGAATTTTGTCCGGCTGTCAGACTGGACCCAGAAACATTTTTGCAGTACTTCTGAGAGCCGGTAGGTGGCGCCATACAGCTCTGCTCTGAAAATGCCATTTGGGGCTTTATAGGTGCCACTCCCATGCGCTGGTGTCTGGTGCTTTCAAGACTGTCCACACCCCCCATAGGCTGAGCCCGAAAAGCAAATTGGCCTGACTAGTGTGTGGATTCATAGACTTGGGTTCTAATTAAAGGATCGAGGCCAGCCACCAAACAGGGAGGGTCAGTGAGGAATCTGCAAATAGTCTCTACTAAAATGCGTGTTGCCAAAGGTTAAGTAACTTGTTCTTCTGATAGACTTCTAGCCACAGATTTCTCCCCTTTTGAATAGCTACCAAAGCAGAACCTATATGGAGGTCGGTTGTGGATGAAACCAGAAAGTTCTTCAAGACTGAGCAGGCCAAATGCCCATCTCAGCGAACCTGACTATCCAGACAATAGTCCTTTGTGAACCAATGGAGGGATCCACATGTAGCCACCTGCCAAATGTCTAGGCGAGGGACTTCACTTGTTAACACATTGGTAGCAGCTTTGGCCCTGGTAGAATGAGAATTCAGTCCTTCTGGAGGCTGCTTTTTAACAAATGCGGAGCAGATCTTTATGCAGAGCACAATCCAGAGGGAGATGGTTCTCTTCTGCTGAGCCTTGCCTTTCTTCGCTCCAGAGAACCCCACAAAGATCTGATCATCCACCTGCTGGTATTTTGTATGATCTGTTTAGAAGCTCAGCACTTGTTTTGGGTCCAAGTGATGAAGTCTCTCCTCAGCGGGGTGAGGTGGCGCCCATGATGCTGGCAGGGTAAGATTTGACAGACATGGAATATTGTCACAACTTTAGGCAGGAAGTGGGCCTGGATCTGCAGAATCAGCTTGTCTAGGAAGAACATGGTGTGCGGCAGGTGGACGCAAAGAGCTTGAAGCTCACTCACACGTTGCACCAATGTGATATCAAAGAACACTGTCTTGAGGGTGAGGAGCTACACGGAACAGCTGTAAAGTGGATCAAATAAAGTGCACATCACAAACAGAGGACCTAGTTAAGGTACAACTGTGGCATGACAAAGGGAAAGGAAACAAAAGTAAACCTTTTAAAAAGCTCATAACCACTTGAGACCTAAACAAAGAGGACTGATCCAGCAACAGCAAAAAGGCAGAGAGAGCCAAAAGGTACCCCTTAACTGCCCAGAGCAATGCCTTGCTTGGGCAAAGCACAAAACAAACAAAAAAGTGAGATAACCTTGCCTAGAAGGGGGGGGGGGGGGGTCTATCTGCTGAGTACTGCTCCAAGTCATACATTTTTCCCAACAGGTTATTCAGATTTTGTCGAGGGCTGCCAAGATGACACCAACCACCTGCGGAGGGAGGTTGAACGTGGTCAGCTGTTGCCACCCAAGCATGGAGGTGAAGATTGCAAAGACCACAGTGCAGAACGCTGCCCTGCTGCTGTTACAACAGATCCGCTCGGAGGGGCAGCCTGATGGGAGAACAGATGCTCAATTCCTGGAGTTCTGGGGACCATAGTCTGTGCCCAATCTGGAGTCACTAGGATGACTTGGGGCGCTGTCAATCTTGATCTTCCTGGGAACTCTGGGCAAGAGTGGTATCGGCAGACAGACATACAGAAGACCTGAGTTGCATTTGAGGCGGAACGCGTCTCTGAGCAAGAAACGCCTTGGAAACTTCTTTGGGCAGAAGTGATGATACTGCATGTTCTCGTCGGAGGCGAACAGATTGAGACCAGCTTCTCCCCATTCGGGGAAGAGACCTTGCCCCCCCCCCCCCCCCGCCCGGTGCAATTGCTACTCGTGACCTGCTAGGCTTTGATGGCGGAGTTCCTCCGCCCTAGCATTCAGAAAGCCTGCCAGGTGGTCACCACCAGGAAAATCCTGTGGTGCTGGTTCCCCTTTAGACCAGTGTCCAGTATCGGTGGTCAAACTTGTCCCGAACACTATCGGGTCTGCTCTTGCTCCGGTGTTTAATACTATCTTTAACTCGGGTCAGTTTCCCAAATCCTGGAAAAGAGCTTCAATTCTCCCACTTCTGAAGAAATCTAACCTAGACCCCAAAGAGCCAAACAACTAGAGACCCATATCTCGTCTTCCGCTGCCGGCTAAGATGATTGAAAAGGCAATGAACTCTCAATTAAGTTCCTTTCTTCAGACTAACTGCTTACTGGATTCAACGCAATTTGGCTTTCGTGCTGAACACAGCACCGAGCTGGCCCTGATTAAATCAACAAGAGATCAGAGAGGCATTAGATCAGGGAGGAGCCGCAATACTGATTATGCTAGATCTCTCGACGGCCTACGACACGGTCCACCACGAAGTGTTGATGGACCGGATAGTCGAAAGGGGGGTTCAAGGCAAGGCCTATGACCTCCTCCAATCTTTTCTTACCGACAGAACCCAAACGGTGGACTTGGGCAAAGATCGATCGAGGCCCTTTTCCCTGCCTTGTGGGGTACCGCAGGGGTCTGCGCTGAGCCCTACACTATTCAATGTGTACGTGTCTCCGCTGGCAGCCCTTATAAGATCTTTTGGGTTCCAGCTGACCTCTTATGCCGATGACACGCAAATTGTGCTGTCAATACAGAAGGGCAAAGAGGCTGAGAGAGGCTGCCATGACTGCATGCAAGCCATCGCGAGCTGGATGTCAGCAAACTGCCTTAAGCTAAACGCAGGGAAAACTGAGGTTATCATCTTCGGTAATTCACTAATCTCTGGACACCTGACTGGTGGCCTGATGCTATGGGCATGCCCCCGGCCCCCACCGATAAGGTGAAGAATCTGGGGGTGATTGTGGACTCAAAACTTTCCTTTGGGGACCAGATTAGCCGGGTCGTATCCTCTTGTTTCCACCTCCTTAGGATCCTGAGGAAAATAAAATTTCTTCTTCCTGAAGATAGCCTCAGGACAGTAGTCCCAGCTCTCATTTTGTCA
Source organism: Calotriton arnoldi (assembly GCA_963921515.1). NCBI lineage: Eukaryota > Metazoa > Chordata > Amphibia > Caudata > Salamandridae > Calotriton > Calotriton arnoldi. The sequence goes on from CAWUFW010011168.1 coordinate 494,080, forward strand.
CGACTGGATTACTGCAACAGCCTCTATCTTAACATCCAAAAAAGACAGCTCAACCGACTCCAGGTCGTACAAAATGCAGCAGCCAGGGTGCTTCTGGGCACCCCAAGGTTTGTTTCAGTGAAGAAGGGACTGCGAAACCTTCACTGGCTTCCGGTGAAACAACGCGTAGAATTTAAGGCTCTATGTACGGTTTTTAAGGCCCTTAAGGGGTCTGGTCCTGCTTACATGAGACAACACCTACAATGGTATGTTCCTGGCAGAGCACTGCGCTTGGCCGAGGCAAAACAAATAATTCCTCGTGTCAAAAAGGCCAGCTGGGGGGGGGGGTAGGAGTTTCTTCAGCTGTGCCGCAAAAGCCTGGAACGGCCTACCCTTCCATCTCAGAAGTGCAACTGAACTACTTTCATTCAGAAGGGGCTTAAAACCTGGCTTTTTCCCTGATCAGTCAGCTCATCTCAGCAACCAAGCAGGCAGCTACCAGCGCCAGGACACCTTTGGGTAACAGTGCGCTTTACAAGCATCATTAACATAAATTCGAGGTGCAGGGCCCATGACCGCACCCCACCCTGTTTGTTGCAGTACCAGATAGTGGTGGTGTTGTCCTTGAGCACCTGAACCAGTCTCCCATTTATGGATAAATAGAAAGAACGCTTTCAACGCCGAACGAGTGGCCCTAATCTCCAGAAGGTTGATATGGAGCTGGGACTCCACCAGAGATGAGACCTTTAATCTCCACCTCTCCCAAATGGCCATCCCAAATCCGAAGTGATGCATTGGTCACCGGTGTGTGCTCTGGGTGGGAAAGATAGCCGGGTCTGCTGCAGACCCAATAGCGGTCCAGTAACCACCCCTGCAGATTTTTTGCAGTCTCCTTTGAAATCTGAACATGGTCAGAGAGGCCCCCCCCCCCTCATGTTGGGCTCAGACTTTTGATCCCACTGCTGAGCCCGCATATGCCACCTGGCGTGCTCGACCAGCAGGATGCAGGCCGCTGTCAGTCCTAGCAGCTTCAGAGTCTACCTCTCTGAAATCCAGGACCAAGGATGAAATAATTGAGGTCGTAGCCTGAATGTCCTGGACTCTTTCCCAAGGGAAAGGCACAAAATCGAACTATGTTCAGAATTGCTCCGATGAAGTGTCTGAGAACGAGTCTGGTGTTAATTTAGCATTTTGATAGTGGGCCCGCCTTCAGCACCCAGTCATTGAGGTAGGAGAAGACTGGGCACCCTGTTCTCCGAAGGTGTGCTGCCACCATCACTTTCCTGAACTCCTGAGCGGCACTGGTGCGACCAATTGGGAGCACAGCGAACTGAAAATCCTCCTGACTCAGTACGAAATGCAAGTAACACTGATGGCTTTGCAGGACCAGTATATGGAAATGGGTGTCTTGCAGGTCCAACACCTCTACCCAGTCTCCAGAGTTCAGGGCAGACAAGATCTGGGTCAGGGTGAGCATCTTGAATTTCTCCTTCCAGAGGAAGGCGTTGAGAGGGTGCAAGTTTTAAATAGGATAAAAGCCTCCATCCTTCTTGGGCACCAGAATGTAGCAGGAACAACCATGTCCAGCTTCTGGCACTGCACCTTCTCAACAGCCCCTTTGGCCAAAAGGACTTACACTTCCTGTCGCAAAATGGAGAGATGGTCCTCAGTCAGTCTCTTGTGGGAAGGTGCGACAAGAGAGGAAGGTTAAGCATACCCCCTGCAAAAGACCTGCAAGACCCACTTATCTGAAGTTACTAAGTTTGCTAACTCTGTAACTATCTTTGGATCCTACCTCCCACCAAGTGACTTTGCTCCCCTAAGGGCACACACAAGGGATTTTTGCAGCGGCAGTGGGCTGGGATGCCCATTGACCTTGACCGTGGGTGTGCTGGGCACCACACCCTTGACTGTGGTACTGCTGGGTTCCTTGCTGAGGCTGGGAAGGCTTGCGGTACGGGACAGATCTACCAAATGATCGATAAGGGTGGTGCGACTGGCGGGCGGATAAGCCTAGAGCACGCAGTTAACGTTCTCATTTTGAATTGCCCTAATGCAGAATCAGCTCTGTCCCCAAACAGGTGACACCCATCAAAGAGAATGTCCATAAGGGAGGACTGGACATAGCCTAAGAACAATGTTTTTGTGCCAATGACACACCCTGATGGAATCAATGGTGTCAAAGTCACAACGAATTGTGAACTTGGCTGCATCATGACAGTTTTGAATGGCCTATGTAAGGACCGGTACGAGATATTCAGGGACACCAGGGAGGACCTCAGCCACCGCGTCCTAAAGGGGGTTGTGGCGGGTGGCCCAGGTTTCCAACAAGGTATCTATTAGTGCCTTGTTAAATGGTAGATGGTGATCAGAGGATGTTTTCCACGGATAGAGGACTTTGTCAACACATTAGTCTTGACCTCCAAGGTGGGGAGCATGGAGGTCCGACATCGGCTGCCCTTCGCATCACCATGATGTAGAAAGCAGATTCCTTGGTGGCTGGACTACGGGGTGAGAGAAGACCGTTTCATGGGAGGCATCGAGACCACTAGCCTCCTGCAAGTCATTATACCAATTGCCTTCTTGATAGGGCTGAGCAAGCTCATCACCTGCATCATAATCATAGTCCATGCCACATAGGGAGTGTAGGGTGTGCTCTCCCTTGAGGAGGCGCCAGATGAATTGGGGGAAGCTGCGCCTCAACAGCTTTCAAGTGACCGAAAGGACTATGCATATCTCCTTGTACGGCATTGATGGATTCGATATCGAAGTCACGTGGACTGCAGCTCCTGAAGCGGGAGGGTCCAACTGGCGCTGAGGGCAAACCAGTCGGCAGTAACCCAGATGGAATGCTTCTCGGCTCCTTGGACCAGAATGCACACCAGAGGGAATTGGCAAGGATCTGAAGAGTCTGAGCATGGTCTCATGGAACTTTTTGATCTGTTGCAGATTGCCCCGAAAACTCTGGTTGTGTCAGAACAAGTTGCAGGATCGGCTTTGAAGTTAACCAACTTTGGGAGTGAGATCAAGAGCCATTGTGCTGCCCCTGTCCTTGCTCAGGCAAATGTGAGTGGCAAGTGGGGTCCTGAGTCATCTATCATTTTGACGAAGAATGACTTTTAGAACTGCTCTTGTGACTCCATGAGTGAGAATGGACAAGGATCGAACCTTGGAATTAGACCAGTTTCGGAGTCTTATGTTTGTCGATATAGAGCTTCGCCTCGCAGGCACACCTGATGGGTATCTGTTACAGATATTTGTATATGATGATCTCTACAGGGGTTAACACCTGTTATTTTCGGAGGGTGACATCCCTTGCACACTGAAATTTGTCAAGAATGGAGGTGTCTGAGAAGCGAGACAGAGCTTCGGATACATCTGGTAGTGTGGAAAGACAGGAACGGATATCGGCGTGTGGGAGTTCCACCTATGTAGGACCCACATGTCATTTCTGGAGCAAAACTGTCAGTGCGGAGCTGCATGGCGCCACCTACTAGCATGCAGAGTTACTGCTGAAAAGGTTCTGGATCCAGACGCCTGGGGAATTTTGAAAAGATTGGAACTCTGTGGCTAGAAGTCTCTATCAGAACGATGCTGAATGGGTGGGGTGGGGCGGCAGTCTGAGAGAGGTAGAGATCAGTCGACTCTGGTCTCCGGCAGAGACCCACCTTCACATTAATCTGTGGGAGTTGCAGGAGATTTGCTAGACACTAAAAGCCTTCCTCCTGCCCATACAGGGAGAATGCGAGCAGGTCCTCCGACACCACTGCCGTGTGGTACTGCAACAAAAGCGGTGGGGTTGTGGATTCTGTTCCAGGAGGCTATGAATGTGCAAAATTGTTGCCAGGGCATGTTCCTGATCATACAACACCTAGCAGGATCTTTAAACGCCAGGGCAGACCAACTCAGTCGGCGTTAACTTGTGGATTACAAATAGTGATTACACTCAATGGTGGTGTGGGTGTCTTCTGCCCGTGCGAAGAACCCTGGCTCGAGCTTTCCACCACCGCTGAGACTGTGCAATGTTCAGATTTTTGCATGTTGGAGTGTGCAAGGCAGTTCTCCCTTGGAGATGCCTTTCACCTGTTATAGAGCTTGGGCCTCCTATATACCTTCCCACTGCTAGCTCTCCTGTTCAAAGGTGTGTAGATCAGGAATTACCGGGCCCAAGTCATCTTAATGGTGCCAGATTGGGCCACAAGACCCTGGTACTTGGAACTTCTGGCCATGAACATCAATCCTCTGAATGCGACTGCAACTTCTGGAGGACTTTCTGCATTTGGCCCTGCACAACCTACGCCTAAATCCACGACGATTGAGCGGCGACAGTTAACTGCGTTTGACCTTCCTCGTATAATAGTGGATGCCATACTGGCAGTCAAGCGTCCATCCACCAAAACCATCTGTGCTGGGAAAATGTTGTTGCTTGGTGTATCTCTCAGCTGTTAGAACATTTTCAAGCCCAGTTGTCTGATATTTTTGCTGTTTTCTCTTAGCCCGGCATGGATTTGCTGTGACTACTGTAAAAGGCTACTTGTTGGCCTCATTGGTTTTCTTAAGTTTGCCTTATCAGCCATCACCTGTTGTGATATGTTTTTATAAGGGCTGACTTGCACATTCCCACCAAAACCTTTTGTATTGCCACAGTGAAACCTTAATTTCGAACTCTCGTTCTTTGACGTGCACTCCATTAGAACTGATGCATAGCTGCCCTCACACTACTAACCCTGAATACAGTGTTGCCTTCATCAGTCATATCAGCTTGTCTCATGAGTGAGTTGCAGGCACTGTCTGACAGCTATATCCCACCACCATCCCATCCAAACTAAGGGAGCGTTTCTGCCAAAGGTTGTAACACCTTTCCACATCAGACAGTCTATCATCCTTCCGGTATTCTTTGCTTCACCTCACCCATCCACAGAGGAAGAGCAACTCCATCACTTGGACCCCCAAAGAGCCTTGAACTTCTAAATCGCACCATGCAACATCGGGTCGACAATACTTTCTTTGTGGGGCTCACAGGAGCTGAGAAGGTTAAGGAGTGCAGAAGAAAACAATTAAAAGGTTAGTCCTCTGCATAAAGATCTGCTACACACACTAGCTAAGAAGCAGCCCCAGAGGCTTTGAGAGCTCACCCCATCAGAGCCAAGGCTGCCACCACTGTGTTGATGCATAGAGTACCTGTTAAACATCTGCTAGGCTGTAAAGTGGAAATTAATCCATATGTTCACGAAGCACTACTGCCTTGAAACACTGGTTTGACAAGATGGGCAGTTTGCTTGTACCATCATGCATTACTTTTTGGTCTGAGCCATTCCACAGACCCACCACCTGGGGAGGTATTGCTTTGGTATCTATTCACAAGTTGAGGAATCTGCAGTTAGAGGTATCTATTGGAAGAATAAGCTACTTGGAGTATGCACCAGAAAGAGCGTTACCAAAGCTAACTGCAGATTTCTCACCGCCCTATTCTGTGGAATGGTTTCCTTTCCATCTAAAAAGGTCCCAATTTAGGATTCTGCACACTGGTCCTTCCATTTTGCTGATGGACTCCAGATCGGAGTATGTGAACTAGCCTATGAAAGAAACTGACATCAACGCAGATAGGCTGCGCTTATATGGGACTCAGTTTGTTGCTTCTGAAGTGGAACGAAGTTTGTGTGAAGCTGTGCAACTCCACCTTACAGAGTGCTGGAGCACTGTTGTTTTGGTCTACGGATCCAGCCTCGGGTGATTCACAAAATGAGGAATATGCAATTAAAGTATCCACCAGAAAGAGCATTACAGATGGCAAGTAACTTTCCTTCTCCTGGAAGCAACCAGCAGTCAAAAATGTTTCAGCAGAAGCCGAGGTCTGTTCACTTCCCTGGAGATTAGTTGTCTTTGTCTGGAGCCACCTCAGGAGGCCCTCTTTACACCTGTAGAACAGGGGGGAGCTCATTGTTCCCTACTATCTCTGGACCCAGACACCACTGATGCATTGGTCCTCAGTGCAGAAGGATGGCTTTGCGCTGCAACCCCAGCAGTTGCTACCATCCAGGCTACTATGGACGCAGTCTGAATCACAAACTTTTTCCAAAGGTAAATGGGTCCCTTCCCCAGAAAGAGAGAGTTCTACTTTCTATTAAGGAAAGAGGCATGTAACTCTATAGTGGGTCCTCCACTCCCTCCTATGTTATAGATGCTGACTTTGTCTTTGGTCCGTGCAGCTATCAAAAATGACTTTATTTGCTTAATAGAGATGCAGGAAAAGTACTTCCTTGCATGAATCCTGCAGGAACCAGGTAAGTACCACAATCTCATGCTGGGAAGTCTACTAGCAGTAGATGACACTGCATTTCATTGTCTATTCCACAGCCCATATCATCACTTAGGTATTGATTCTGGTACCAGCTGTTCTCAAGCAGCAGAAGGTGCACTGCTAGCTGTCTTTGAAAAATGCATTCTTCCTTGATTCTGCACGGATAAGTCCGATTCCAGCCTAGCCCTGACACCTGGGACTCGATTCAGTTTTGGGTCCTTGTGAAATAACCCAAATTATCTGCAGGTGGGCTTAGCGTTTATCGACCATGCACTCAGAGTAATGCATGGAGGAGTGCTACACCCTCACTTTTTGTTTGGACAGGACATTATTGATCCGAGGATGTGTTCCCTCTGAAGCAGGTCTGACAACCACTTGTGGTGATGACATGAAGGGCCTACTCTGCATCAACAACATGCAAATCCCATAGTCGCCTGAAGAAAAGCAGTCCGAGGGAAAGGGCACATTAACATCCTGTGCATTCCAAAATGTCGTCTCCATGGGAACTGAGGTCCCTAACCATCCAGGAGACAAATTTGTTGTTCCTGCCGTTCCAGTCAGTCGTAAAGGAGTCTGGATGGCTGATACCATGGGTTGAAAGTTGAGGACTTTCTGGAGAATGTACCACTTGCACTGCCGTTCTGTGGTCTATCCAAGCAATAGGAAAAGCAGCATGGTATGTTGTAAGGTCAGTTACTACAAATCTACTGACGGCTGCAGAGCAAATGCCCCATTGCATCGTCACATAAGTGTGGTCTGTTCTGTTTTGTATATGAATCGCAACTCAAGATCTCATCACTGGAAGAAAGACTTTACTTGCAAATATGATTTGTCCCCTAAATGCTCTGAAAGAGTTTGTTGTACATTGGAAGAAGAGTCTAGTTGTAGACATAGAAGTTGATAAGATTTATTGATAGGGCACAGTGAATCACCCAAATGCTGCAACCATTGAATCCTTCTGTCTGTTTCTCTAGCTGCCACCCAGTTTTACCACAGCATGAACATGTCCTATACTGGGTCAATAGTGATTACGAGCAGCAGATGGGACATCCCACCAAAACAATTGGGGTTCTGAAGTCTGCATATCAAGGTTAGCACCAGGATTAGCAGGACTGAGGTCCTCGTTCAGCTAACTGAATTTGCATGGAGCGTATTTGGTGCTTAGCATTCGGTTCCTTCCTGACATGGTGTGCCTGTAATATCAGAAATCGGTGGAATCACCAAGTTGATGGTCTCGTTGCTCATGAAGTGATCCACATCTTGCTAACGACCATTGCTATCTCTAAGAGGCAGGCCTTTGTAAGCCTGGATTCCAGCATTGCACCAATGAATCGAATCCTCTCAGATGGCATGAACTTAGGCGTGCTAGCAGCTGCTATGAAATTTCTCCTCAAGAGAGCCTTATGCTCTTGCTCAGTAGATGTCTTCATCATATCTCCTGGCAGCGATGGACATGCAGGTGTACACCTGTAACAGATACCAGGGGGCCATTGTGACCGTTCGTGGGAAGTAGTCCTCCACAGCTAATGAGTGTAGGAAGCTGGCTTTTTATGTAGTGATGCCAAAGTAAGGGCACACCATGCAAAAAGTCCAGACGACCCTTATAAGCTTTACAGGGCTTACTTTATTAATCCCAAGTGATCTTTTTGTGGTAGTGTGGTCGAGCAGCTTAGGCTTATCTATTTTCGAAGGAAATACAAAAATAGCTCAAATAATGGTCTTTGAGGCATGCGCCTTGAACGCTACAGTGTTATCCTAAAGGAGAAAAACACACATAGTAAACCGGTACTTGCAAGTGGAGTTCAGTCTTGCCCTTTATGACTTAAGGTGCTAGGGGGTCAAGGTTCTATGTACCACCAGCAGGTTCACTTTACCGGTCCTGGTGTGTCTGGGGGCAGAGGGGCTGGTCGGGATGATAGCCTCAAATGATATACCGTTAAAATCAATGGGACCTGAAACAAAAGCTGCAAGGGGGGTGACTAGGGGGCAAGTCTTGGTGAACCCAAATGGGGGCTCAGGTCGTGGGGACCCCAGGCTAAGGGGATGAAGTCCGAAGTCGTGGACCCAGGCTGTGGAGCTCAGGTGCAGAGGTGCGTGGCTGGCCGCCCACCTGAGTTTGAGGCTCTCATGGTTCTCGGTATACCTGCAGAGGGGAGAAAAACAAGACTGCAGAGCCACTCTGGTTGTGGTTTTCGTCTGTCCTGATGTCCCTCGACGTGCAGGAAGGCTTCCTAGGTGGTAGTGTGTGGGCTGGATGGGAAACGAGCCTTGGCTGATGCAAGTGCCCTGGTAACCAGAGTATTGGTGCACGGGAGCTCCTGGAGGGTCTAGTGTCTCGACACTACTAAGGGACGGGGCTGACTTCCTAGAGCCACGAAGACCTCCTCTTGATGTGATGCTCCCTCAGTCGGCCTGATGGCCAGCAACACAGTGATCCCGACAGATGCAGTTGGTGTCTGCGAATGCAGGGGTGTTGCTCCACCACCCCAAGGGAGATGATAGCTGGTTGTTGAAGTGCTGGACAGTCCTCCAAAGATTTGGGAGGATGCACAACCGCAGGATGAGTCATGTCTTTGCACTTGTTAAGGAGCAAGCAGCACAGCAGGGTTTGGTGCTAGGTTGGCAGGGTTTGGTGCTAGGTTCTGTGCAGGTCCTTGGATCTCGCGGTGCCATCTCTTCTTTGTCCTTCCGTTCCCAGGAAGTCTAATCTGCAGACTTGGTATCGGGGGACCCCTAAATACTCAATTTAGGGGAGTACGAAGAAGTAGCCAATGGGCTACCTACCCCTAGTGTGACTACACCCCCTATATGACCACTTCCTGTGAGGATTGGCATAACCCTGACCCAGAAGTCCCTATTTCACCAAAAACAAGGTGGTGAAACCCTTCTCTGGCTGTTCATTTCAGGTAACTCACATTACAGGTGTGGCCGGCCTGTGGGTGAAACACGCCTCCTGAATAACTAATTTCCTGCCTTCTCTGGTGCCTAGTGGGCCGCAGGGCAGGGGGTGGTGTTCCCCAGGTCTGGGAGGAAGCCGGGGTTGCATGTCAAAGGCAGCAGAGGCTTTGAAGCGTCCGGCCTTGATATGCTAAATTGCTAGTCATCCTAATGGAGTAGGCGAGAACACCTGCTGCCGAGCAGGCATTGTTACTGGCCTCTGAGAGCTCGGGCTCTCCCTTGAAGGGGGTCGGAAACCAGTCTGGGGTGGCAGGGTGGATGATGCTAGTTAGCAAACACACTAAGAGTAGTAGGGTTACAGGAGGCACCTCTACGGTGCCCTTTGGGTGCGTGTCTTAATAAATCTAATACTGGCATCAGTATAGATTTAATAAGACAAGATGTTTGATACCAAGCACCGTTACTCCCAGTGAAGCCATGACGTAGCTGGGTTACTCGTAATGAACAGTGCCCAGTACATGTCCTCAAAATGGCTTCCTGAGCACTTGCAGTGCCTAGCAATGGAACTAGGGAATACAGTGGTACATCTGCTCGTGCAGATATACACTCATGCGTAATATAATGCACCCTGCCTTAGGGCTCTAAAGGCCTGCTGTAGGGGTGACTTAAATATAGTGCATGCAGTGTACATGGGCATTGCATATGGAGTGGGCAATGTCGTGTTTTCAAAATGGCTTGCACCATTTGACGCATCCTGCAATGGCAGCAGTCTGCATGTAGCTTGCGTGTGGGTCCCTTTGGTTGGCATATTACATGCTGCAGCCCTTAGGAACCCCCTTTAGTACCCATGCCCCGGGTTCCAGGGGTACAATTTACCAGGGTCTTACAAGAGTGCTAAAGTACTTGCCAATTGTGTTACAATTAACGTGTGTAGTTTTAGGAAATGAGCACTGGCGACTGGTTAGCATGGACCCAGCGCATTTCCAATCAAAAGCATCGGTACCAGTGGGCAAAAAGTGGGGTCGACCATGTCTAAAAGAGGCACTTTCTTACACAACTAAAACGAAAGAGGATGAGACTAACCTTTCCCAAGGGAGTCTTCATGATCCAAGTGGAAAAACCTGGAACGGCCCTCTGCATTGGCTTGGTCAGTCCCAGGTCTGTGTTCCACTGTAAAGTCCTTTCCCTGTAAGGAGATGGACCACCTCAACAGTTTGCCGGCTTTCACCTTTCAAGTGCATTAACCACCTGAGAGACCTGTGGTCAGTTTGATCAAGGAACTGGTTACCAAAGAGGTATGGTCTCCGCTTCTCCAGTGACCAGACCACAACAAAGCCTTCCCTCTCTATGGCACTCCAATGCTTTTCTTTGGGGAGTAAACTCCTGCTAATAAAAGCAACAGGCTGGTCCTGGCCTTCATCGTTGGTATGGGATAGTACTGCCCCTATCCCATGCTCGGAGGCATCAGTCTGCACAATGAACTACTTAGAGTAATCTGGAGCTTTGAGTACGAGTGCTGAGCACATTGCTTCTTTCAGTGTGGCAAATGCCTTTCAACAGCTCACTGCCCAGTTAACCTTCTTTGGGTGTTTCTTGTAGGTCAGTTCTGTGAGGGGTGCCACTATAGTGCTACGCCACTTCACAAACCTCCTGTATTACCCAGTCAAGCAAAAAAAAATGCCCTGACTGGAGTCTGGGTTGTTGGAGCAACCCAGTCCACAAACGTCTGGATTTTGGGTTGTAAGGGTTGAACCAGGCCTCCACCTACAAGGTGGCACTTACTGGCCTGGATAGTGAGACTGGTCTCCTTCAGAGCCTCAAGGACCTTCCCAAGGTGGAACAGGTGATGCTGCCAAGTGGAGCTGTAGACAGCAGTATCATCTAGATATGCTGCACTAAAAGACTCCAGCCTAGCCAGGACTTTGTACACCAGCCTCTGGACGTTTGCAGGGGATTTCTTTAGACCACATGCCGTTACAGTAAATTGGTAATGGCCAACTGGGGTAGAGAATGCTGTCTTTTCTTTGGCTCCTGGAGTGAGACTAATTTGCTGGTAACCTGATAAGTCAGAGGTACTGCGAAACATTGCTGCACCCAGCCTGTCAGTAAGCTAATCTGCCCTTGGAATATGGTGTCACTGCATTGAGACCCCTGTAGTCCACTCAAAACCTCCGCTCAGGTTTACCTCCCTTGGAATGAGGTTTGGGGACTAAGACCACTGGGCTGGCTGAGGAACTTTCAGAAGGTTTAATCACCCCTAACTCCAGCATCTTGCTGACCTCTGCTCTGCTGCTTTCCTTAACTTGGCAGACTGTCTGTAAATTTTATTTTTGACAGGATGGCTATCCCCAGTATCCACATCATGTGTGCACCAGGTTGTCTGACCAGGGGTTAGGGAAAATAGCTCAGCATACTGCCCCAAGACTTGCCTGCAGTAAGTTTGCTGTTGGTCACTGAGGGTGTCTGGCAAGAGAACTCCTTCAACAGATCCATCTTTAGGGTTGTTAGAAAGGAGATCAGGGAGAGGTTCACTCTTCTTGTCCCTCCTCCGTGACAATGCGCATAGTCACATCAGCCTTATCATAAAAGGGTTTCGGGCGATTCACATGGATGACCCTCTGGGGGCTCCTGGGAGTGCCAAGGTCCACCAAGTAGGTGACCTTTTCTTTCACGGATAGGGTACAGTCCACTCAATTTGTCCTGGAGGGCCCTAGGTGCCACAAGCTCCAATACCCATACCTTTTACCCTGGTTGTTTTAGTAAAACCGTTTCTTCTGGAGCACTTGGCTTGCCTCATGGTTGTGGTTTGCTTTTTCCATGTACACAGCCATCCTGGAACGAAGGCCAAGTACATAGTCCGCTATGTCCAGTTTAAGCTCTTTGAGAGGCTTCTCCCAGTCTTCCCTCACTATACTCAGAGGACCCCTAACAGGATGGCCAAACAGAAGCTTAAAGGGGCTAAAGCCCACTCCTTTCTGTGGCACCTCTCTGTAGGCAAAACTCAGGCATCATAACCGGGCATCCCATCTCCTTCTGAGCTTTTCAGGGACCCCTATAGTCATACCTTTCATGGTCTTGTTAAACCTTTCAACAAGGACATTTATTTGTGGACGATATGGTATAGTGAACTTATAAGTCACCCCACACTCAGTCCACGTTGCCGTCAGGTAAGCAAACCTGAAGTTACTACCCTTGTATGAAACCACCTCCTTAGGGGAAACTAACTCTAGTAAAACTACTTGAGAGGGCCCTGTCAACTGCAGGACAGTGACAGTCCTATGGGGAATAGCCTCAGGATATCTGGTGGCATAATCCACCACCACCAGAATAAACCTGTTGCCTGAAGCTGTTTGAGGGTCACGGGGACCAACATTGTTGACTCTTTCTTCCCCCCCCCTTCCAAAGGGAAGCCCAACTCCTGGAAGTGGAATTAATGGGGCCTTTGGTTTGCTACCTGTCTTGCCATTGGTGTGACAGGATACACAGAAGTTACAGAACTCCTTCACTTTCTGGGACATGTTTGGCTGGTAGAAGTGGGTAACCAACCTACTCCAAGTTTTGGTCTGGCCAAGATGCCCAGCTAAGGGGATGTCATGACCCAAAGTGAGTAGAAACTCTATGTAGATTTGAGGCACTACCGTTCTCCTAGTGGCACCATGTTTGGGATCTCTGGCCTCTGTGTACACGAGTACTTTCTCCCAATAGGTCCTGTGGGAACCACCAACACCACCACCTTCGTGTGCAGCAGCTTGCTGTCTCAGGGTTTCAGGCGTGGAACAGGTTTTTTTGTTCATGGCATAGATCTTCCCTAGAGGGTCTCCCCTGGTCGTAGGAGCTCTGCTGTGTAAAGCCCAAGTTCTACAGGTTAAGTTTCCTCAAGGGCTGATGGGTCTTCTCCCTGGGGAGAGGGGACCTGAGCTGTTGTCTGTATGGAAGGTGGTTTCCCAGCCTTCCTGCCTTTTATCTTGGAGGATTCCTGGGCCATTATTCCAGGCTCCAAGACCCATTTTTCACCCTGGGCTTTGCTCTGTGCTCTTGTTTTTACACAAATCCTACAGGTATTCCCGACATGGCTGCATGGGTTCTCATCATAAACTCAGCCCATACTGAGGTATCCAGATCATTCCCTAGCAGACATTCAACTGGTATGGTAGAGAACATGACCACCTTCTTCTGGCCTATAACACGTTTCCATTCCAAGGTCACCATAACCATGGGGTGAACCGTGGTGATATTAGGGGAGACGATGTAGCCTTACGGCTAGAGCGGTCGACTTCAAAGCTAGGGGACCGGGTTCGAGTCTTGGCAATGACGCTCAACATCCTGTGATTCTGGGCAAATCACTTAATCTCCTCGTGCCTAACAGAAATTGTGTCCATCTGTAACATAACTGGTGCTCAAGTAAAGCGCTCTGATAACTGATATCTTTGGGTCTAGTTCTCGCTATATAAAACTCTATAAAAACTGATAACTGGATAGGTCTATCCAGTGAAGTACTGTTTGTAGGATATCAGTTTTTTCAGTCACCATGGTGACATTTGCACCCGTATCTCTCAGTGCTTCTACCTCCTCAAGCCCATTAATAAGTGGCTTCTGTCTGTATTTCTCCAGGTTACTTGGCCAGACAGCTAGGGTAGCCATATCCACCCCACCCTCTGAGACTAAGATTCAGTGTGCTCTCTGACCTGGTCACCAGGGATCCCATCTGGAGACTAGCAACCCTTGAAGGTGCTGCACTAGTGGAAACCCTATTGGGGCAGATAGAGTCCCCAGTTCAGTGTCCATTCTGCTTACAGAGATGGCAACAAGCCTTTTTGGCATCCCAGTTTTTACCCTGGTAGCCACCCTTGGATTGGAAAGTGTCTGGTCCCACCCTCCTGAACAGGTTTTTGCAGACCTTTAGAAGACTCCTTGGGTTTTCCCTCTTTGTGTCCCACATCTTCCCCTGGGAAGGGGCAGTAACCCCTTTCTTTTTGTCACCCCCACCCTGGTCCTTTCTGGACGCTCTTGTTTTGACCCAGTGCTCAGCCTTCTCCCCCAACTCCTGAGGAGAGACTAAACCAAAGTCCATCAGGTACTGATGCTGTTCCTCAGATGTACAATTACTCAATAGATGCTCCTTCATCAACAAATTGTAGAGACCATCATAATCTTGCACCTTACTGCCCTTCAGCCAGCCAACTAGTGTCTTGACTGAGAAGTCAACCAAGTCTACCCAGGATTGACTCGGTTTTATGAGTCTCCATGAATTTGACCCTGTACTCTTCAGTTGTGAGAACAAATCCCTCGTTCAGGGTACCCTTCATGAGGTCATAGGACTCCGCTTCTTCCTCATCAAGTGTAAGGAGTCTGTCCCTACACGTTCCTGAGAATAACTCCAACTGTAGAGCCCCAGTGTCTCAGGTGTAACTTCCTCATTTTACAAGCCCTCGAAGGCTGTAAACCATTTTGTGATGTCATCACTCTCAACATATTTAGGGACAATCCCTTTGGGGATTTTGAGACCAAAAGTTTCCTCCTTATTTATTTTGTTGCTGCCATCATCCATGGGTGCTAGACACATTTCAGCCCTTTCTCTTTCTATAGCCAGGATTTGGGCTTCAAGGGCTGCTATCTTGGGTAGTCTTGAAAGATATACACCTTTGTCTAGTTCCTCTATTTTTCTGTGCCTGGAGTTTCCTGATCTACCCCCAGAAGTGTAAGGGTACTTGAAGTCTAGAGATAGGGTAGATGATTTAGATTATGTCCTCATCCTCTTTGGTTAAGTTGAGGGGGGGGCTAACCCTTTGGGAACGGACTACAGTCCCATGTTCACTGACATCCTCCTCAGAGGTTTCAGGACGTTTTGTTAACTGGGCTGCATCAAAATCTGCAAGGGCCTCCTGGAGGCTTGTCTTTGGAGGGTTGAGCCAGTAGCAATGTTATTGGCTTTACAGTGGGTCCTTGACTGCTGAACACTGAGCTTCAGATAAGGGGTCAGGTTGAGTTCCTGCACTGTATCCTCTGGGCCAGACATGTTTAGTACAGTTAGGTCTTTAAATTTTTCTAGAGAATTTGTCTTCATTTTCAGAAAAAACCCAACTGACTAGTACTTATTAAATGTCTTAACGTGATGGAGTGGGGCATTTAACACAAGGCCCTAACAGTTCAATTAGAACATTTTGAAAAGAATTCAAACAACAGTTTTCAAAATAATTTCAGACTGGTGTCAATTGTGGGTTTGTTATTGAAAACACACCCAGTGACCAAGAGGTATCAGCAAATGCAAGTCTGCAATTCCACCACTGATCCACAAAATGTAGGAAGCTGGCTTTTTATGTAGTGATGCCAGTGTAAGGGCATACCATACAAAAAGTCCAGACGACCCTTATAAGGTTTACGGGGCTTACTTTAATAATCCCAAGTGCTCTCTTTGTGGTAGTGTGGTCGAGCAGTTTAAGCTTATCAGAGGGGAGCGATAAGCATTTGTTTCGGATGTATTCATCTGCCTGGGGATTCCTCACCGTTTGAATATATTAATGCACCAGTATTTCACAGGAACTTTTCTTTACAGCTCTCCCACATCGAGGACGTCATAATACCATAGCTCCGTGCGCAACTCTGCGTGACATCATCTGAGCCATAAGAAGCCCTAGTCAGCGTGCTGATGTCAGTACCTTTCTTTTCCGCGCCTTCCACACGTAACTTTTTTCCTAGGCTCTCCATGGAGCAACATTTTTTTCACAGAAAATCGCAACGTTGTTGCAGGAAAGATGTCTCCTCTGAGGAAGTCTGGTTTCAAGCCTTGCAAGGAATGTGACGGTCAGATAGCAATCACTGATCCTCACCACAACTGTCTTTGGTGTTTGTGCTCAGACCACAACATCAGCGCCTTTTGTTCATGCCAGAAAATGAATCCCAAGGCATTGAAGGAGAGCGAGGCAAAGCTCTTCATGGCCAAGGAAGGAGAAAAGAAGACGTCCAAAGTCTTGTCGTCGTTCGGAGATACCCTTCTCCCACTCTTCGAAGCCTTCGAAAAGGAAGCACAAGAAGAAGCGTCATCATTATTCCTGGTGTCGTTCTTCAAGGAATGACTCTCCGGGGTCACTGTCCCTGGGTTTGAAGACTCATGAAGACAGAGATGAGGTGTCTCCGACTCCGGGAGTCACTCCGGCATCACCTTTGAGCCCAAGGGCCTTGTCTCCACCTGGACGACCTGATCCGGAGTCAGTGCTGGATCCAGTCTTCCCACCAGTTCCACCTCCTAGACAGGAGTACATGGCGTTTCTGACTCCATGGTCCGGCCTATTGAGTATCCTGAATACTATGTATAGCATTTTCAGTAGGGCAGTGACTCCATCAGATCCGCTTTCTTATTCCTCTGGAGGTTTTCTGGCACAATATCCGCAGGCACTGTTCTGCTGTTTATGGCGATGGTCCATGTTATGTGGCCCCTTCCGGCGCCGAAAAAGGAGACGCCATCACCAGTGGAAGAGGTTCGGCAAGAGTCTCCGGCACCGGTTGAGCCTTCTCTGGCGTCAACTGGATCTGTACTGGTGTCTCATACTCCATTCTTGTTCCTCAGACGTCTTCTATGCAGGTGCCAAAATCCCTGGCACTGCCGGTGCTGCCTTCATTGATGCTGGGGTTGAAACATAGATCTCCTTTTTTTTTTATTGAGCAGAAACACAGAGGATACAGAAAAGGAAAAAAAACTGCATAACGATTTAGACAATAAGCATCTGGTGTACATATAAATTACTGACAATAACAAGTATAAAGTGCAAAGAGCCATGTTAATCCCGGAAATGTAGTTCTTAATTGAGTTAACGTTAGAAGCTCCTTTCCAATTACAGTAAAATATGCCATTTTACATCCAAACATAAAAATAGCAATTGATCTTTGCAGAAAAACTACACCAAGTGCAGTACAAAACCAACAGACCTTAATAAAGTGCAAGATGCGGTATCTCATAAATAAATACTATTCCTACGAATTAGGATTGATTCCTTCTAGATAAATTTCCGACTAAAGTGCAATGTGCTGGTTGCCATCAAAGCGTAATATTAAAAAATTCTTCTTCCGGACATTGCTCCGTCTAAAGTGCAGTATGATGGTTTGCCATCTAAACATACTCTAATAGAGAGAAAAAGAAGAAAGAAAAGAAAACATTCGTCTTCATCTTCCAAACATACCTCGAAGTACCGTTTGCCACAGTATTTTCCAAACTAAAATTTGCAAAAAGTGCAATACATAAAGTGCAAAACATAGATCTCAAAGAGAAGCACAGAGGCTTCTTGAGGAGGAGCAGTACTCTTTTGTAGATAATCTGGATTTAGAAAAAAGGGAAATAGTGTCTTTGGATCCTGAGTGTGAAGGTGACGAGTGGTCTGGATACTTCCCCAGAATGGGAGTTGTTGTCACCAAAAGGCATTCCTCTGCCTGAAGTCACATCATATCATTCGGTGATAAGGAAGGCCGCAGAGATGCTGGATTCGCCTCTGCCATCTACTGCAATTAAATCTAATTTGCTGACAGAGGTACTGCATTCTTCAACTTCTTCATCAGAACCTTTGTGCCTTTTAATGAGGCTCTTACTGAGCCTGTTCTTGATATTTGGCAGAAACCGGTGTCATCGCAGCAGGGTCTAGACCCATTTCAAGGAGGTAGAAACCTTCTCCAGGAGACCCATTATTCATGTCGTCCCATCCCACTCCTGAATGTTTGGTGGTGCAAGCATCCTGTTGCTCAAAGTTAACTCCTTGGTCTTCCGATGACTCCAGCAGATAGAGAGTCAAAGAGAATGGAGCAGTCTGCAAAGAAGGTGTTTTCTTCTGGTAGCATGGCCCTGAAGTCGACCAATGCAACCTGTTTGTTAGGATGATACATCCATGCGTTAATGGAATCGGCCAAGACAGTGGTCCCAAATTTACCTGACCAAGTTCAAGGACATTTTTCAGAATTACTGAACGACAGTCAGGCAGCTTCCCGCCAAGTCATTCAGTTGGGCCTAGATACGTCTGATTCAGTTGCGAGGGCAACGGGGTCTTCAATTGCTACAAGGAGACATGCATGGCTAAGAGGGGTCTGGTTTCTCGCTGAATGTGCAAAAGCTACCTTAATAGATTTTCCATTTGATGGTTCGAGACTGTTTAGCGCCAAAGCAGATTCTGCCTTAAAGAGATTTAAGGACAGTAAAGTGATGGCAGGCAGTTTTGTAGGTTCGTCCGAAACTTTTTCCTTTCATGGAAGTAGCAAATCAACCCGCCAATCCCTTCTATAGAAGTTATAGAGGGCAGGGCAGAGATGGACAATGTGAAGCCGCCCATCAGCCTCTTCTTCCTTCCCTGCCAACATCGCCGGAAAACAACCCTAGTTTTGCCATCTTGGAGCATGCTTGTCCGGTGAGAGGAGGGTTGGCCTATTTTCTACCACAATGGAGATCTGTAACAACAGATCTTTGAGTTTTGGATATTGTGGAAAATGGGTACCCTCTACCCTTCCAAGAGTTTCACCCCCACCCTTTCCTCCCAACAAGGTTTTTGTTCAGAAGAACATCTTGTGCTCCTCCAAAAGGAGGTTCAAATTCTATTTCAAAAGAGTGTAGTAGAATTGAAACCAGAGTAGGAATGGGGGTCAGGGATGCTATTACCAGTCCTTACTGATTCCCAAAAAGGATGGTCATTTGCGGCCGATCCTTAAACTCGGGATTTTGAACTGGTTCCTCAAACAGTAAAGGTTCAAGATACTGACCCTTGTACAGGTGCTTCTTGCACTGGAGAAGGAAGACTGGATGGTTTTGATTGATTTGGAGGATGTGTATTTTCACATCCCCATTCTACAATTGCAGAGGAAGTATCTCCGTTTTACGGTGGTCTCTCAACATTATCAGTTTGTGGTCCTTCCGTTTGGTCTTACTTCCGCTCCTCGAGTCTTCACAAAGGTGATGGCAGTGGTTGCAACGCATCCCAGAAGGTCGGGAATACCAGTATTCCCTTACCTGGAAGATTGGCTGATCTAAGCCAAGACTCCAGAGTTGGTGTTGCATCACTTGCAGTTGACAACGTAGTTGTTCAACCTGGACTTTTTCATCAACGTGCCCAAATCTCACCTAGAGCCCTCTCACCAAACCCTTTTCATAACGGCAGTACTGGACACTACGGTGAATCGAGCCTACCCTCCTCCTCAGAGTATTCTGGGCATTCAGGTTATGATTCCAATGTTTCACAATGGAGCTCTGGTTCCAGTCCTGAAGGTCTTACGCCTGCTAGGTCTGATGGCCACCTTCATTCTGTTGGTCACCCGTGCATGTTGACATATGAGGGCGCTCCAGTGGTTTCAAAACAACGGGGATCTCAAAGAGTTTGTCAAGATCTCGAGAAACCCTGCTGTGGATCTTTAATGGTAGAATGTGCACGTCAGTCTGTCTGAAGGGAAGCCGTTTCACCTTCTACCGTCGGTGGCCACAGTGATAATGGATGCCTCCACTCTAGGGTGGTGAGCTCATCTGGGGCACCTGGAGATCAAAGGTCTTTGATCTCCAGAAGAAAGATTGTTGCATATCAATCTGTTGGAATTGCAGGCAATACTTCTGGCTCTCAGGGCCTTCCTAACTTCCTTTCGCGGTCAGTCACTTCAAGTCTTCATAGACAATACTGCCATGATGTGATACATAAACAAGCAGGGTGGAGTAGGGTTGTATCCTCTCTGCAGAGAAGCTCTACGACTCTGGTCCTGGGCTCTGGACCACCAGATTTGCATCATAGCATATCACTTGTCTGGGGTTCTAAACGTGCGTGTGGACAGTCTCAGTCGGCATTTTTTCAGCCAATCACTAGTGTCGTCTCCATCCAGAACATGTATAACACATTTTCTGGCTATTGGGGACCCCTCAGATAGACCTATTTGTAACTCTCAAACACGCATTGCCTATCATTCTGAAGCCTCAAGTATCCGTTGCAAGGAGCTCTGGGGGACATGTTTCAATTGGACTGGGGTGCCCAGTTGTTTTACGCGTCCCCTCCCCCATACCCTTGATTCCTCGGGTTCTGACGAAGATTCGCCAAGGCCGTGCCCAAGTCATATTAATAACCCCAGACTGGCTGGCGAAGAGTGTGGTACACAGACCTTCACCTCGCGCTGTGCCCTCCGCTCTGTCTCCCTCACAGGGCAGACCTTCTCTCGCAGTCACAGGGGCAGGTTTAAACCACCCATCTCCAGACCCTGCACCTACATGACTGGAGATGGTACGGGGCAACCTGAGTTCCTTTTCTCTTCCTCCTGTTGTAGTGGATGTTCTATTATGGGCCAGAAGACACTCCACCAAGACGGTTTATGCTGGCAAATGGGCGAAGTTTGTAAAGTGGTGCGAAGAAAATTATTTTGACCCGTTAAATGCCCATTTGTTTGATATTTTATGTTTTGCGCATCAAGGTTGTGCAGTTGCAACAGTTAAGGAATATTTGTCTGCCCTTTTGGTATTCCTTTGTTTACTTGATCAACCTTCTTTAAGTACCCTATAGATTTATTAAGGACTTATTAACAAATATCCTCCCACTCCGTATATTATGCCTCAGTGGGATCTTAATTTGGTACTAACTTACCTTATGTGTACTCCATTTCAACCCTTACTTATTTGTTCTTTAAGACTACTTTCAAAACTATTTTCCTAGTCGCCATAATGTTGGCTAGACATGTTCGTGAATTGCAGGCATTAAGGAACCCCCCGTCACAACTTTCTATGCAGATAAGTTGGTATTGAGGCTACTTTCCTGCCAAAGGTGGTTTCTCCCCTCGGGCCAGTCTATCACCCTTCCTACTTTCTATCCTCCTCCACATCCATCTAAAGAAGAGGAGAGACTTAATCATTTGGATCCTAAAAGGGCTGTGAGCTTTTATGTGGACAGAACTCGTGATCTCAGGCTGGATTATCATTGTTGGCTATGCGGGCAAGATGAAAGGAAAAGCAGTGCATAAGCGGGCATTGTCCAGATCGATAATCCTGTGCATAAAGATCTGCTACGCTATGGCTAACAAAGAACCACCCAAAGGTATTAGAGCTCATTCTACTAGAGAAAAATGTTCTACTTCTGTTTTAGCAATAGGTGTCCCTGTAGTCGACATTTGTAAAGCAGTAACGTGGGCCTCCCTCCACACTTTTGTGAAGCACTATTGCTTAGACTCCGATGTGAGGAGGGACGGTCATTTTGCCTGTTCTGTTTTACAGGATTTATTTGGTATAGGCAGACAGGCACCCAGCTCCGAGTGCGGGACTGCTTGGGGATTCTATTCAAAAGGTGAGGAATCCACAGGTAGATGTATCCAGCAGAAGAACAAGTTACTTACCTTCGGTAACGCTTTTTCTGGTGGATACAGTATCTACCTGTGGATTCCTGACTGACCCACTCATCTCCCTGTTGCTTGTCTTCTTATACTAAAAACAAAGCTTATTGTGTATTGTATTTATACTGTAAGTATATATATAGGTGTGTGTGTGTGTGTGTGTGTGTGTGTGTGTGTGTGTGTGTGTGTGTGTGTGTGTGTGTGTGTATATATATGTATATATATATATATATATATATATATATATATATTGTTTGAGATCTACCATATGCTTTTGCATGGGTACTGTTCGTTTCACCCGTTCACCTTGAAGGCATGAACAAATTGGGTGGAAACTAACTTCAGCACACAGAGGGCTTCTTATGGTTTATGATGTCATGCCGAGGGGCGAGCCATGGCATTATGAAGTCCTCGTCAACGTAGGAAAGCTGCAAAGAGAAGTTTCCATGGAATCCTGGCACATTGGGTAATTCAAAAGGTGAGGAATCCAAAGGTAGATACTGTAGCCACCAGAAAAAGAGTTACCAAAGGTAAGCAACTTGTTCGGTACACAGTCAACAAATGGTTCACACGCACAATAAGAAATCCGATACCAATTTATAAAATTAAAGCCGATTTTTATAAGAATTGAATTTAGACAATCTTAGTACCAGCTGAAATATTGATTTTTAGAAGGAAATAAAAAAAATTGCTCAAATAATGGTGTTTGAGACGTGGCTTGAACGCTACAATGTTATCCTATAGGAGAAAAACACACATACCAAACAGGTACTTGCAAGTAGAGATCAGTGGTGTCCTTTAAGACTTAAGGTGCAGGGGGGGGGGGTGATGGGGGAATCCAAAGTACCACCAGCAGTTTCACTTTACCTGCCCTGGTGTGTCCAGATGCAGAGGGGCTGGTCAGGATGGTAACCTCGAATGGCACACTGTTAAAGTCAATGGGACCTGAAACAATGACTGCAAGGGAGGGGGGGGGGGCTTGGGGACAAATCTGGGTGAACCCAAAGGGGCTCAGGTTATGGGAAGGCCAAGGGGATGCAGTCAGATGTCTTGCTTGGACCCAGGCTGTGGGCTCTGGTGCAGAGGTGCTTGGCTGGCTGGCTGGCTGGCCACTTGAGTCTGGGACTCACGGTTGTCGGTATACCTGAAGAGGAGAGAAAAAGAAAAGACAACATGGTCACTCTGGTCGTGGGTCTGGTCTGTCCTGATGTCCCTCAACATGCAGGAAGGCTTCCAAGGTGGTGGTGTTGTCCAGGCTGGAGGTGAAACGAGCCTTGGCTGTTGCAAGTTCCTTGCTACTCAGGGTATTGGTGCAGGGGAGCTCCTGGAGGGTCTAGCGTCTGGACACTTGGCTGAGACGACACTCGGCTGAGAGACGGGGCTGACCTCCTTGATCCACCAAGTCCTTGTCCTGACATGATGCCCCCTCCGTGGGCCCGATGGCCAGCAGCACGGTAAACCAGAAAGATGCGGCCGGGCTGGTGAACTCAGGGAGATAGCTCCTCCACCCCAAGGCAGATGATAGCTTGTTGTTGAAGTGCTGGACAGTCTTCCAAAGGTTGGGGAGAATGCACAGCCACAGGATTAGTCAGGTCTTTGCAATTGTTAAGGAGCAAGCAGCAAGGCAGGGTTTGGTATCTTGTTCTGTGCAGGTTCGCAGTTCTCAGTGTAGTCTCTTCTTTGCTTTGTCCTTCTTCAGTTCCCAGGAAATTGAATCTGCAGACCTGGTGTCGGCGGGACCCACCAAAATCTCAATTTAGGGGAGTACAAGATAGTAGCCAATGGGCTACCTACCTCCTAGGCTGACTAAATCCCCCTAAATGACCACTTCCTGCGAGGAGTGGCATAATCCTGACCCAGAAGTCCCTATTTCACCAAAAACAAGATGGTGAAACCCTTCTCTTGCTGTTCACTTCAGGTAGCCCACCTTAGGGGTGTGGCTGGCTTGTGGGTGACACCCGCCTCCTGCATAACTAATTTCCACCTACTCTGGTGCCAAATGGGCCCCAGGACAGGGGGTGGCATGCCCCAGGCCTTGGGGGATGCAGGGTTGCATGTCAAAGGTGGCAGGGGCTTTAAAGCCTGTGGCCTTGAAATGCTAAATTGCTAGCCATCCTGCTGGAGCAGGCGAGAACACCTTCTGCCGAGCAGGCATTGTTCCTGGCTTCTGAGAGTGCAGGCTCTCCCTTTGAGGGGGGGGTCAGAAATCAATCTGTGGTGGCAGGCTGGATGAAACCAGTCGGCCTACACACTAAGACACTAGTAGCGCTAGAAGGAGCACCTCTAAAGTGCTCTCTGGGTGCATGTCTCAATAAATCTGGTACTGGCATCAGTATATATTTAATAAGACAAGATGTTTGATCCCAAACACCATTACTGTCAGTGAAGCCACTATGTAGCTGGGTAACTCCTAATGACCAGTGCCCAGTATATACCTTAAAAACTGCTTCCTGAGCACTTGCAATGCCTAGCAGTGGAACTGGGTATCACAGGGGCTCGTGCAAATGTACCCTGCATGTAATATAATGCACCCTTCCTTAGGGCTCTAAAGGTCTGCTGTAGGAGTGACTTGCATATAGGACATGCAGTGTTCATGGGCATTGCGCACAGAGTGGGCAATGTCGTGTTTTCAAAATGGCTTGCATTATTTCACGCATCCTGCAATGGCAGTCTGCATGTAGTTTGTGTGTGGGTCCCTTTGGGTGGCATAATTCATGTGTAGCATTTAGGGACCCCCTTAAGTACCCATGCCCTGGGTACCATTTACCAGGATCTTAAGAGTGCTAAAGTCCTTGCCAATTTGGTTACAATTAACGTGTAGTTTTAGGGAATTTGCATTGGCTCCTGGTGAGCAGGGACCCAGTGCACTTCCAATCAAAAGCATCAGTACCAGTGGACAAAACGTTGGGTGAGTATGTCTAAAAGAGGCACTTTCCTTCAAATGAGGCTGTCAAAATCCTTCCGATGGGCCTGATTCTTCTGTTTCATCTTGTCTGATGCCTCTGTTGCCTTGCTGATGTATTAAACTTTTGAAGACTTGGCACAAACAGGTCGTCAGCATTTTAAGACCTTAGTTACTTACCTATAACTCCAGTGTTGGTATCATTCATAGATTCACATGCTTGAATCATTCGCAGTCATCAGGCGTAGAATCCCCTATATTTTAAAAATATCAATACGCTGTGTTAAAATTGCCACAGGCCTAACAACAGTGTTTATTTCTTACGAGGTGGATGTTCTAGCGAACAAACTTAAGCCAATGAGGTGGAAGTGCTGAGCTCTCTACTCTCCCTTGAGGCAACCTTAGATCACATTTCATAGCACCAGTTTGAATGATAATATTTAGTTAGTCTCTGGAGAGGGAGATCTATGGAACATACCAACAGTGGAGAAATGGAGTGATGGTTAAGTACATTTCTTCTCCAGCAGTGCATCTTTCATAGAGTTAAATACTTGAATAAACACAGGAAGCAGTATATCAAATTACAAATAAGCAGCCTTTTTTTTATTATTCAATGCTATAATTTGCTAGTTCTGCTGAAGAGTTGGCTGGGGCATTAACTCCATGCAGTGCTTATTAAACATGTGCCTGCTTTCTGGGAGTGGTATTCCTACACAGAGTGCAGATGACCTACCTGTGAGGAATGCATTCTCATTCTGCTTGGAAGAGGTACTTAGCTTTGCTGTGGAAGAATATGATGCAGGCTTAGTCATTGGGCAATGCCGGGTCTACATAGCTGGGCATTGCTGGGAGGCCAAGCAAGATTGAATAGCTTATCCGAAGTAAATATATCCTTTGTTGTATCCATGTACAATTTGATTCAACTGCACACATCCTACAAAATGTAATGCGTTTTCTGCTGAAGTAGTTGGACTTGCAAGGAAATACCGAAGAATGCCAAGTTTGCTCAGATGCAGGTCTGAGGAAAACTGTGAGCCTGATCCTAGGCTTGGTGTGCAAGGATAGTTTATCCTTTTTAAAGTGTGTAGGAAAGTGCTTCTTTTGACATGGTTAACCCCCACTTTTTGCCTGGTGTATGTGCACTCCCCAATGTTGGAGGAGCGGGGGTGGGAGGGGGTGTAGGGATCGGGTAGGACCTGGAGACTGGTACTAGAGATGCGACAGACGAGATATGTAGAGAGGGGCTCTCTGAGACAATGGTGGGTAGGCATATTTATAAGAAACTCACGCACTGCTAAGTGACAGTGAAAGGGCAGTAATGTGCCGAATTAAAAAGAATGTGGTGCATTTCTACCTTTGTCCCTGCGCTGGCACCATAATGCTAGGAGGATTGTTGTTGGTCAGGAAGGGGCACCTTCCTGCACAAAAACATTCCCCTGAGGCATTTTCCACTTTCTATGTGTGCTGCAGAATATTTCTCATTTTTATGCCTCTTCTAGGAACTTGTGGATTTTTGGTGCATTCCCACTTTTGGTAAGTCTGGGAATACGACAAAATCTGTGGATGTTGCGTGGGAACACCCACGCAACACCCATTGAATACCTCCCTGGTGCAGAGTAACACAATGCAGCGATTTGCGCTGCGTTACCCTGGATTTATGAAGCCACTCAGAGCCACGCCAGGTGGCCTTGAGTGGTTTCATAAATTGCATTTTGGGCTTGCGTTGCATGGTGCAAGTGTGACACAACCCCACTCATAAATATGCCCCTTATTTTGTATATGGAGACAAATTGGGGAACTATGGGGACGAGGGCCACAGAATAGGAAGCCATTAAGACTGCTCCATGGGAAGTGTATTGTGTGAAGCGACTCTTCCACAGTTAGCTTGCTGAATGTGAGGGTAAGTTGATTGAGTACCAGAAAGGGGAGGAAGAACACACTGAAGGAAGCCAGGAGGCGGCGGGAGCTAGGCACTGAGTGGCTGAAGTATGGAACAGGCTGGACAATTTCACTTTTAAAAAAAATGTATTATTTATAGATTTGTAGAGCGCGCAGCTACCCAACAGGGTTTCCCGGTGCCGAGCAGGACCACAATCCAGCCACAGACTGCAATGATAGCACAGAAAATGGATTATACTTGGCTGTAAAGGAAGGTCTTTAATTTCTTACGAAAGGCTAGAAACGATTGACACATCCTAAGTTTTATTGCAAGAGAATTAAACAGTTTGGGGCCTAGGTAGGAGAACAAGCGGCCTCTCATACGAGTAAGGCGCAATCTGGCCGCAGACAACAGAAAAAGACTAGCTGATCTCAGTTGTTGAGTGGGCACGTAAGGTTTGACCAGGCTTTGTATGTAGAGGGGCACCAAACCATGTTTGACCCGGAACATGTAGCATAAAGCCTTAAATTCGATGCGTTTGTTCACCTTGAGCCAATGGAGTTTATGAAGCAAAGGCGAGTCTGAGACATGTCGAGAAAGCCGGAAAAGGAGGCGTGCAGCCGCATTTTGTATGAGCTGTAAACGATGGACAGAGGCTTTATCAGCACCCAGGTACAAAACATGCAGTAATCTTGTCTGGAAATCACCAGCGCCTGCATTACCGTTCTCTGGGCTGCAGGTGGAACTAACCAGAGGACTTTTTTAAAGCCTCATGAGAACTGCAAAGCAGGACGCAGTGACCCCAACCACCTGGGCTTTGAGGGAAAGGTTGTTATCAATAGTAAAATCCAGGTTCTTAACTTTAGGGACCGGAGCAGGTAAAGGTCCCAAAGTGTCAGGCCAATGGTTAATTCCCCAAAGTTCAGGGTTGTTTCCCAGAACAAGGACCTCTGTTTTAGTACCGTTCAGCTTCAAGGCATTTCTGGACATCCACAGAGAGATATTACTAAGTCCAGGCTGGAGCAGGGAAGGGTACTGATGCTGAGCGGCTGAGAGAGAAAAGATTATCTGGGTATCCTCTGCATAGGAAAAAATGGTCAGTCCCGACTTCTCCACAATTTCCGCCAAAGGGCGAACATAGAGGTTAAAAAGCAGAGGGCTTAAAATCGAACCTTGTGGCACACCTGAAGATAAAGCTACTGGATTTGATTTTGTGGTATGTGAGAAGACTTGGAACGAGCGATCTTTTAAAAAAGAGATGAACCACCTCAAGGCCACACCCTCAGTACCTGAGTCTTCAAGACGATCTGCCAAGATGGAATGTGACACAGTAACAAATGCAGCACACTTTGAAAGACTACTGACAAAGATTTCATAGAAAGGGGGACAAACCGGGAAAGGTCCTGGCATGGATACTAAGAAGGGAGACCAAGGTCCTCCCGGTTCTATGGCTCACATGTCTGGACAGTACCTCTACTAAATTCAGGCAGCAGTCCTTGAGACTTTCCGGCGATCACCTGCCCCATATTTACCAGGAGATGGGGAATAGCACGGCGACCTCCATGGGGGAGTACCTTGCTGCGATTGATCTCTCTCAGATCCCGCAGGACTTGTGAGACGAATTGAAGGCTGAGATTATGCAAGAGGAGCTGCGGTATGCTGTAGGATCGTTACCCAAGTGCAAGGCACCAGGAAGTGATTGCCTCCCAGCCGAACTGAGTCAGACCTACACAGCACCGCTTACTGAGCAGTTATTGGTGGTTTTTGTGGAGGGCAAACAAAAAGCAATGCTACTCGCTATGCGGAAGAGGGTTATTTGCATGATAAAACAGGTGGTGACTACTTAGACCCCGGTCCCTATCGTCCGCTGACAGTGATTAATACAGACACCAAGATCCTGGCAGGCAGATTACAGGGGGTAGTTGTCCAGTTGGTGCATGAGAACCAATGCGGGTTCATCCGGGGACGAAGTACAGCCATGAACCTTCGCAGGCTGACACGTGTACTGCAAGAGATGAAGAACACGTGCTGGTGTCTGTGGACCTGGAGAAGGCATTTGACTCGCTGGAGTGACTGTACCTTATTGAGGTGCTGAAGGCTCTGGGCTTTGGCCCCTCCTGTAAATGGATTAAACTACTTTACACCGAGCTGAGGGCCAGGGTTAGGGTGGGGCGGGTGCTATCAAACAGCTGAAATGCTGGTAGAGGGACGAGACAGGGGTGCCCTCTTTTGCTGCTACTTTTTGCGTTGGTCCTGAAACTACTGGCTGCCACAATTAGAATCAATATATGGTGGGGGGAGGGTTGAGATAGGACACACTACACATATACTCTCCTTGCATGAAGACTTGCTGTTTTATCTTCGTACACCGTGAAAGTCGCTGGTGCATCTGTTGACCCATCTGGATGATTTAGGTGCGGTGTCGGCCCTCCAGGTGAATAGGGGAGAGACATTACCATTATTCAAATTAGCTTTATTTTCACAGTTTGTCATAAAAGTAAACTGATAAAATATATATAAAATTACATTAAAATTAGCTACACAAAATAGAACAAGTTCATACAGGTATGTGAGCCATGGCATTGCAGCACACCGAAATGGAATATTTAAAACGCATTTAAAGGTAAAAACGACACTTCCCCGAATAAATAGTTTCCCATGCCCTAATCTTAGGTTGTATGACAATGGAACAATTGATAGGATGTTAGTATAACAATAAAAGGAAGAGTTGGGATAACATATCTGTCTGAGATGCAGATAAATTCCGTATTATTATGTTACCATCTCAGACTAGAAAAGAAGCTCCGTGTGAACATATTGATTAAGAAAAATGAAAAACGAGTATAAATATCAAAGGAAATACAGTTTAACATTTCATTGCACTAACTTTAGGAACTAAAACACAGTCAATACAATCAAAAATATCATTTTGCTACTACAAAGGTAGCAAGTCTCTTGCACCTATATCTTCAGAGTGTAAGCCACTAGGCTACAGTATTTTAACTCGGGTTATTTGATTTTTATATAAAAAATAATAATTTTTCAGTAGTAACCACAGCCCTTGCTCTGATTACCTACATCTGGCCCAAGAACTTTGCGACAGAGCATGCATGAACTCAGCTTGAGGCTGTTCTGAGAATACCAAGAGCAACAAAGCTGCTTCGGGTTCCCAGTTGCCTGCAGATAGATTTAATCCATTTCTGGCGTGGATCAGCACATCCCAAACAGACAAATAGGACGTGGCCAATGGATTCACAGGAGTTTTTACATGTGGTGCACAGCACTTCTTCCTTTGGGGCCCAGATATTCGTAAATGTTTTAAGAGGCAAAGTGCCAACCCTAAGTTGAAAGTATAGTTTTTCTGCCTAAGGGGACAGTGATGGCACCCCAGTAGGGTTCCAGGATGCTGCTACACTTAAAGTCTAAGAATTTCTCCGTCAATGATAAGTTGACGCTTGCTTTAACCAGATTTTCGCCAACTCGTTGCCAATAGTGTTTTTTTAGCGCCTCGGCCGTCAATGGTGATTTAGAAAGTGGGTTGTCCCAATAGATTCTCAGACCTATGGCTTTTAATAGCTTGTTAAGTTGCCTAAACCAATCGATTTTATGAAATCTATCAGCCTCCATCACATCCTTTAGGGCCATGGCATACTGGGCAAGTTCTGGTTGTTGCCATATCCTTCTCCAAAAATAACGAGTGGAGTCTAGCTCTATCTGCTAGAGTGTTCCTACTAAGTTTCTCAAAAACCTGTTTTCCAATCTAGTTAGGGAAGATAGGTTTGAAAATTCCCATAGTTCTGTTCCATACAAAACTGAGCTGACTGCTTTGGCATCCTATTTCTGAAGCACGGGTGCGATGGGTTTGCTAAAGGACCTACTTTGTTCTCTTGCTATAGCACCTGTAATTATCTGATTAAGAGTCAGTAATTCCACATGGGGTTTCCATGAGAGATTAGAAGATAGAGCAACCCCTAAATAATTGAAAATATCTACCCTGTCAAGAGGTGTACCCCCAACTCTATTCTGCGATTGAATGACTTTTTTTTTTATTTTTAAAGGACATAAAGTTTGTCTAAGCAGAATTGATCTCTAATCCGGGTTCAGTGCAAAATTCCTCAAAACAGGATAATGCAT
Source organism: Calotriton arnoldi (assembly GCA_963921515.1). NCBI lineage: Eukaryota > Metazoa > Chordata > Amphibia > Caudata > Salamandridae > Calotriton > Calotriton arnoldi. The sequence continues at coordinate 524,494 of CAWUFW010011168.1, forward strand.
ACTGGAGCCCGCTTGGTGTCTTTGAGATTAATAAAGTGTTGTCCGCAGTATAGGTGTATTTATACCAGCCAGAGTTGGGGTGTCAGTTGGGGAACAAGAAAGAAAATGAACAATATCATTAAGAAATGGGGGAAACAAGGTGAGCGCAAGGATACAGCCTTGACAAACTCCTTTGTTAATGGGGAACCGGTCTGTTACTTGACCCTTGCTACCCCCGCGAACCTGGGCGTAGTTTCCCTCGTGTATACAAATCAAAAGACTCATACGGCTCTTGGGAATACCCATGTCGAGCGAGGCAGCCTTCTAGGCAAGATGGCGGCTGTGTGAGTTGCTGCGGGAGCCGTCCATCTACCGCTCCGTGAGAGACTATGGTGTTACTGATATGGTGCTACTGATATGAGGAATCTACAAAAATCAACAGTAATCATATCAATCAATGATCCCCGGCTATAGAACCTACGTCTGGAGGTCGAAGTCAGGGAGAACTCAAACGCAGATCGGCGAACTTACATATCTGGTGATCCGTGCCGTGTGGAGAGTAATCATCGGCTGGTGCAACGGCTGACGGCGGTCTCGGCATAACACTATGCCGCCAAAGCAGTACAAACCTCCCCGCCCTGAGAGCGGTGCTGCTGGAGCTGTCGGAAATCCGCGGGGGCCCACCACAGTCTGAAAGACGCCAATTGGGAGGAAAACAGGAGACGCTACTCTTGCGGCATGACGTAAGGAGTGGAGGCGGGGAAACTGAAGACTAAGGGTCAGCGTCCCAGCGAGGAGGCGGAAATCTCTAAACAACGGGTGATTCCAGGAATGTTTTCCGGCCGGAGGAAGGCTGAGGAAAAGAAAGAGGCTGTGGCTGTCGAGACCCTCTCTAAACTGAATGCTGGCAATGCCAATCACCCGTCACTGGACACTGTGAGTACGGGACTACCCATTGTAATTGCAAGAGAACCAGCACAGGGGGGAGAGAGCGGGGGCGATAACACTAATATGACTAACACAGCTAATATTCAATGCGAGAAGGAGAGAGACACAGAGGGTGCCTCAGCCTCAATAGTCAACCTCAATGCTTGCCGGGTGCAATGCAAGGTCGGAAGGACCCCAGAGGGGGGGGGGAGTTCTTTTCTCTCAATGAGGAATCTGAGCTGTCTGATATTAGTGAGAATGACGCATCGGCCCCAGACAATTCAGAGATCGACTCCGATAGCTCACTTTCCAAGCCTAGCACTCAGAAACGACTCTCCTCCCGAACAAAGAGAAGAAGAAACAAAGGTGGAAGGGAAGCTGAGGGAGACCAATCGGATTCGGATCATAGTGGATCTAGTCAACTAAAATGGGATTACTCCTCTACGCATTTTCTGGTTGAGGAAGAGGGGCCAGTACGAGAAGTCACTCCACAAGGCTCAAATAAGATAATTTCTGACTCCAAGACAATGGCAGAATCGTCTCCCTCAATAGGGCTGATAGACTCTACCCTCAAACAAATGCAAGTAGAAGCTAGACAGGAGCATAAGAGGGCTCACCTGGCAACAAAGAAGCTTCAAGGTGCCATTAGGAAAGTCAATAAGACGTGTACTGAAATTGTAGAGCGGACAACGGCATTAGAGGAGTGAGTGGTGGCATTAGAGGCTGGAGCTGAGGTTGTAACGCAGCAAGTCACAACCAATGAAACCAGGATGGCGCGGATGTCATGTGGAAGTTGGAGGACTTCGAAAATCGCCAACGGCGTAACAACCTGAGACTTTTGGGCATACCGGAAAATGCAGAAGGAGAGGATATCAGAGGGTTCGTGCTACGCTTGTTGAAAGAAGGTCTGCCCGAGTTGGCACACTGGGACACGGAGGTGCAGAGAGTGCACCGCTTTCCACTGATGCTTAAAAAGAGGAAAGGGCTGAACGACGCTAACGAAAAACCTAGAGCGATTTTAATATTTTTTGGCAACTTTCTCCTGAGGCAAGCGGTATTTGATAAAGCGAGACCTGAAGCCAGAAGATCTGCCGGGGGGCACACCTTCTTTGTTAGGCCAGATTTTTGCCACACTACTGTGGAGAGAAGGTGGAGGCTCCGACAATTAATCATGCCTTTCCAAAAACTAGGATGTGAGGTGCATCTTCTAAGCCTGGCACGGCTCAAGGTTATCCATAAGGGCATCACAAGAGTATCCTCCTCAGAAATACAGGCACAAGATTATCTACGGGAAATTTCGGAGACAGGGAAATAGGGAAATAGAAAGAATCTAGAGGGATGTGGAATCTGGCCAAGGGTTCTTTGGTCTGCTGTTTTTCCTTTTGGGTGTTCTTTTTCTTTTTCTATGTGTTAGCTGTTAAATACTCTGAATGAAGGTTTTCACGTTTGGTTTACGGAGTGGGGAAGGGTGGCGGTGGGAAGCAGCATTACGCAGGAGGCATAACAAGGGTCTACGGACCTGTTTTGCCTTGATATGGGGGGGGGACAGGGGAGGGGAGGTTGGCTGGGGGGGGGGGAATGGGGTGATGGGCTGGTCTAGGCGGCTGAATTTGATGAAATGGTATTGTTAGGTATAAGGGGTGGGTAGGAATTTTTTTAGAGACAATAGAAGGGAATGGGTAAATTAAGAATAGCGTCTGTTAATATTTGTGGATTAAACAATCCCCTCAAAAACGCAGGATTAATGAGGACATCCGATATTTAAAAGCAGACATAATATGTCTACAAGAGACACACGTAGAGGCACGCAGGCAGAAGGTGGCTGAACTTGCAGGTTACCAACTGGTCTCCAGCACAACTCAGGGAACGCGTACACGGGGGTCGCTATTGATGGAGCAGGGTAAATGTAAAAATTTTAACCTCCTAATATTTTCGTAAAATATTAATAAACATGTTCGTTTAAGTAAATAACCAACAATGTATGTTAAGGGTTAAAGGTAACACGCAATTCTGTGTGCAAATTAATTGACTTATAATTGTTTACGTATCTAACATAACATAATATTTGCGTACTAATTAAATAATAAATGCATGATTTGTGCTTTTAAATAAAACGTGTGGTTGCAAAATAAAGCGATGGTAAGTAAGGGACAGCTTTATATGTTGCTTCTGCTAGGTAATACCTAATTGGGGTACGTAGAAAGACGGGAGGGAAACGAAAGGGTTTATATTTCTTTGTTTTAATAACATTTTGTTTATCTTTGAAAATAGTGCGCTTAGGCCTGCCAAGCAGCAATATAAAATGGCCGCGAGTTACTAGAGTGCGCATGAGCGGGAGACCATGTGATAGAGGAGAGAGGCTGTGGAAAAGGGATGATCACGTGCTGATGCCGAGAGGCTAAGATGAAAGTATGGTCAAGGCTGTTGTGACCCTTCTGAGCAGATGTGTGCCAAGATGATCAGCAAGAAGCGTGAGAAGCCTGACTGAATCAATAGACGGAACTGTATTACACAAAATGTAACAGAAAAAGATACAATTTGGACTGATCGAAACGGATGAGCAAGTGCATGAACTGTGGGAAACGATGCTTGCATGGACATTCCACACGGAACTGGTTAAGACCAGGAAGTTTGATTAAAATGTATATGGACCTGAGTTTTTGAACCAATGAGAATGAATCGCGCCATGTAAGAAGAAACATTTTATGCTGTAAGCTAGAATTAGGGTATAAGAAGACCTACTCTTGGTGGGAGGGGTTAGAATGCTGGAGAATAGAATGCTGTTCGAATGCTGCGGGAGATGCTGCAGAAGTTAGATGCTGCGTGAGTTAGATGCTGTAGATGGGAGAAGTTGCGGTTGCTGATGCTGACGAGCTGATGCTGCTGCTGTTATTTTCCTTTTCCAGTTGAGTATAAAGATGCTGCTTTAGGAGAACTTTTTATTGATAGATTTTTATTAGAATTATTAGGCTTTCCCCAGATAGATAGATAGATTGATCTATAGAGTTCTTATTATGATAACCTCATTTTTCCGTCTAATAAAAGTGCCTTGCAATTTCAAACTATTCTTATATTGATGATAAATGTAATGATCTGAATAATAAGCTTAACCTCATTTCCTGCATTCAAAACTTTATATAAACTTTATTATTCTTTAAACAAATGACTCAGTGATTTTCTTTAGCTCAATGATTAATAATGAAATGTTAAAGGAGTTTAATGTGATTGAGCTGGTCTTAATCACCATCAACTGATTCCTACTAGTTGGTCCATCGACCAATGAGCGGAATACCTTAAAAGCAAATGAGAAATATTATGTCATTATAAAAGAGGTATCCCGTCTCCTTCCAGCGAATCGTTTTTCTCCTAGGTTCATGACGGAGGAAATCCAGGGAACAAATGAGTAAGTGAATGTATATGCGGTGTTATGGGCCCCACCGTCATATGGATATAGTGTGTGTGTTAGAGAAATAATTGCACCTGGATGACCAAAGCATAATAGGAGAATTATTTTTATTGTTAGCGCTGGATCAGATTTCTTGGTAGCAGAGTTATGGTTACTATAGATTAGTTTGGTGATTATTGATTTTTGATTATAGATTATTGATAAGTTCATGTCTAACACTTTTTGTTGAGTCGCGTTATGTTATATGTAAGTTTTCACGCTTCCGGGAAGTAGGAAGTGGAACACGTGTGGCAAGAGAAGTCACATGGAATTTTACACTGTCTGAGTTCATTTTTGGTAATAACACAGGTTGTGTTATGATAGGGACATTTTGCGTATAAAAGGTGTGTAAGTGAAATAGTGATCGGTTTTCTTGTGAAACTCTGGCCTTAATTCTCAGGAGCAGTATAGTCTCCACATGTGTTTTATCCCCAGAGAAACGGGTTTACTAATTGCTTGAAAGAAGGGTAAGGTAGAGGGAAGTGCTACTTTATCGGCGAAACTGAAAATTCTGTGGTAGGGTAGAGGTGAGCGCTGCCTACTGGAAAATACAGAATTCTTGTGTAAATGGTCAAAGCTATCTTTTCGGTTTAGCGAATCAGACAATGGAAATGTGGTTTAAATGTTGTAATTAACAAAGAATTGTTGAAAAAGAAATTGCCGATAAATTTTGTAAAGGAGGGGTCAAGAGCAAAAGTGACGTAGACAAGAGTCGCGCTGGGATTGGACAGTGCGATAGTCACATGAGAACAGGAGCAGGACTGACGTAGACAAAAGCCGCGCTGGGATTGGACAGTGCGCCGTAGACAGAAATCGCTGTGATTGGAGTGTTGGTGTGAGTCGCGCTAGTATTGGTTGAAATAACGCATAGGGAACAGTGTTGAATTGCGGATTGTTTAAGGAGAAAAAGGTTGTGAATCATGTCGTACTATGAGTATGGAAAGGAGAAAACGTCATGGATGTCGAAAGTTAAGAACTTCTTTAAGAAGGACAAAAAGGTAGTGACTAGAGAGGGACAAATAATTCCTCCACCGAAATCACCAGCTTCACATATGATGCTGAAATATGGATATCATACATGCATATGGTTAGAAAATTGGACAAAATACACCAAGAATGATGGAGCATTGGCTTTTCCTGAGAATGGTTCATTTAATGTAGCTGTACTACGGAACTTGAGAGAAAAGATGGTAATGTTAGAACCTAGACCTAGACCGACACAGTTTGAAGCTTTAACGGAATGGGAAGATGAGATGTATGAGCGAGAGAGATCCAGAGGATTAAAGAATCATGAGTTTTTGCCTGGAAGGTTGTGGGGAATAAATCATGAGGACAGAGTAAAGCGTTGGAGATATGCTAACATGACAGGAGGTTTGTTTCCAGCTTTTGCAGTTGAGGAGGAAGCAAAGAGAAAGTGTACAGAGAAAAAGAAACATGTAGTGGTAGAAAAGTATGTGTATGGTGGTAGTGAAACAGATGACGAGTTGCTGGAAGATATTTTAAACAGAAACCCACCTCCATACCAACAGACTTCTGCGGTGGTGACACCTAATGCACCGCCAATGGAAACTGGGAGGAATAAAAAACCCGAACGAAGAAATGAAACAAATAGGTCACAAGAAACATTTAAAACTTCACAAAATGAAGAGATAGAAAGTGACAATGCAACTGAATTAGCAAAAACGACAAAAGAATTGACTGAGAAAATAAGAGAATTGACAAAGAATATGGAAGCTGTAACTGTACCAGTAACGATAGGTCCAGTAATGCCAATTTTTGAGAATCAGAAAATTAATGAACATTCCTTAGTGATTCCCATGAATTCACATTTGCAAAGAAAAAGAGAAGGGATGGAACTGAATAATGAAGGGGCACACAATTTGGCTAGTACGTGTAGACCAAGCCCACCTACAAATTTGACGATAAATGAGAATGAGATTAGGAGAATGCCTATGGTGACAGAGTCCGCATCAGGAACACCAGAAAGAAGCAGCGATTGGATAGAATTAAATAGTACGCCTGTAGGTCCGACTCCAGAAGAGTTAAACGAATGGATGAAAGCGCTAAAAGCAAAAGAACCAGAAGAAAAACCATTAGATGTAATTAGGTTGAAAATAGACATGGAAAAGTTGATTTTGGGAACAATTGGAACAGAAAAACTAAAAAATTATCAGGATGATGAGATTATGTTTTTATGCAAGAGTCTTACTTGGAGAGCCAGAAATTTACATGACAAATTGGAAGAGATCGCAAGTGAACTAGGAGTAGAATTTGTGAAAGTGAGGACGTTGCAGAAACTGTACAGAGTAGATTTTTGTGAGAAAGACATAGAGAATTTGAACACATCAGGAAGACTGACCCAAATAAAAGAGTTGATTGTTTTATTGAGAAAGTGGGGTGATGTGGATAGATGGAGAAATAGATGGTCAAAGAGGAATGAGAAAACAACAGATAAAGCATCTTTGGCTTTTGCAGTGACAGATAGGGAACCAGTTGTTAGGGAGTACCCGATGAGAGAAACACCAGGAGGTAGTTATGTGCATGTTCCATGGACCAGACAGGACATACTGTCATTTACAAATGACTTCCCAAAATTGAGAGAGAAACCAGTAGAATGGTACAGACAAGTGGAGAGATTTGTTAAGGTGTCAAAAGTGCTGTGGATAGATCTAGATGGATTGTTTGATATAGTAGTGCCAGCTGATTTGTGGACAGAATGTAAGATTACCATTGATTGGCCAACTGTAGAATATCCAAGGGATGCTAAAACAGGAGCGCCAGGTCCAGAAGTGATGAGGAAGTATGACCAAGTAGTTACCTTTTTGAAAAATAAGATTCCACCAAAAGAAACAGATTGGGTAAAAATAGACAGAACAACGCAGGAAAGCAAAGAGTCAGTGCACGCCTACTATGAGAGATTGTTGTTGGTTTTCAAACAGTATAGTGGTTATGAGACACTAAGTGAGAAGGACATGAGTCATTTTGTATATAGGTTTGTGTATGGATTAAAACCAGAGATAAGTGAAATGATTAAGCAGCACTTGATTGGTTGGCAGAATAGCACAGTGGACGAAGTTTTGAGATATGCTAAGTATTGCAGTGATGAAATTGAGAGTAAACAGCGTAAATTGAAAGAAAAGGCCATGTGGGCACAGGTGAAAGTTGCAGAGAAGCAAGAAGCTCAATTGAGTAATACTAGTAGTGAAACAGGACAGTTTAAATCCCGACCTAATATAGGTAAAGGAAAAGGACAAATGAGCATAGATGAGGCAAAGAAAAAGTGGCCATGCCACAACTGCGGAAAGCTAGGACATTGGAGAAACGAGTGTAAATTTCCTCCAAAACCTAATGTGGAAAATCAATCATTAAATTCACAGGTGCAGAGTGAGGTAGTTACTCAACAAGGTCAGGTGCCACAACCACCACTTCCCAAGAGTGTTAACCAACAGAAATACAGTGCAGAAACAGGATTCTACGGAGGAGAACAGGTAACACAGTTGCCGCGTGCAGCTGCAATTTCTCAATATTTGTTACGACAGGATGAGGATGACACGGATGAAAGTTCCTGACGGTGCCTAAGAGAGAGGGAAGAGTGCGTGCTTGGCGCAACTCTAGAGGTAGATCAGTCTGGTCCATTTGTGGATGGAGAAGTGAATGGTGCAAATGTAACATTCCTTGTTGACACTGGAGCTACCCGTTCTACTGTTAGGTCAGTGGAAATTCCAAACCTTCCTCTCTCAGGTGAACATATCCAAGTGGTTGGAGTTTCCAATCAGCAAATTAAAACGCCTCTTACTAGATTAGTAAAGGTAAGAATTGGTCCATTTAGTGAAATGCACCGATTTGTGGTATGTGATTGTAGTCCCGTGAACCTTTTAGGACGCGATTTATTGTGCAAAATGAACTGCACAATTTATTGTACCCCAGACGGAATTGCATTTCAGACTCCAGATGAGGATGTGCTGTATAAAATGACAATGGTGAATTTAGAACCAGAAGTAAATGGTTTGTTTCCTGTATTTGATGCAGAGAAAATCCCAATTGAATTGAAAAGAACAGTGAAAGAAGAAGTGTGGGACTTTACAGGAGAAGATGTAGGATTAATGAAAGGAGTAGATCCCGTTAAAATAACAGTGAAAGAAGGAACGAGTTACCCAAATACGCCCCAGTATAAATTGACTCCAGAAATAATTGAAGGAATAACGCCAGTAATAAATAAAATGATTGAACAAGGGATTCTAAAAGAAATCATGAGCAGTCCATGTAATTCGCCAATAATGGGACTGAAAAAGCCAAACGGAACATATAGAATTGTACAGGATTTGAGAAAGGTAAACAAAATTGTTGTGCCTTGTTGCCCAATAGTACCGAACCCTGCTGTGATTCTATACCAGATTCCACGTGAAGCAGAATGGTACACAGTAATTGATTTATGTCATGCATTTTTCTCTATTCCATTGCATCCAGATAGCCAGCCATTATTTGCGTTTAGGTTTGGAGAGCGTATTTTGGCATGGTGCCGAATTCCTCAAGGGTACACAGAAAGTCCCTCAATCTTTAATCAGATCCTAAAGAAATCATTGGAAGATTTAAGAATGCCAGAAAAGTCAGTGATGGTTCAGTATATTGATGACCTACTGGTGGCATCAAAAACGAAAGAAGCATGTGTCAATGATACAATTGCTTTGCTGAATCATTTAGCAAAAAGAGGACATAAAGTGTCCCCTTCAAAATTGCAGTTTTGTCAACAAGAAGTCCAGTATTTAGGGCATAAAATTGAGAAAGGAGTGCGAAAGGTAACGACTGAAAGAATAAAAATGATTCAAGGAATGAGAGCTCCAATGACACAAAGAGAGGTAAGAATGTTTTTGGGAATGGTTGGATATTGTCGACAATGGATAAGCGGTTTTTCACTGATTGCTAAACCATTGCAGAAACTGACAAAGAAGGATGTTAAAGATCCTTTTGAAATGAATGATGAAGAAATGAAAGCATTCAGAGAGTTGAAAAAGAAATTGTGTGAGGCTCCAGCATTGGGAATGCCTGACTATGAGAAAGATTTTGAGCTGTATTGCAGTGAAAGAGATGGATGTGCATTTTCAGTTTTGGTGCAGAGACATGGAACTATGAAAAGACCAATTGCATATTTTTCAGCTGTTTTAGACCCTGTAGCGAAAGCGTTGCCTGGATGTTTGAAAGCAGTTGCTGCTACTTGTGTGAGTCTGGAACAGAGTGAAGGCATAGTGATGGGGTATCCATTGAGAGTGTATGTTCCCCATTCTGTGGAAATTCTTTTGACAAGAACGAAAACTCAATACATGACACATAGTCGGCTGACTAGGTATGAAAAGGTAATTTTGAGTGCAGATAATGTGACCATTGACAGATGTATGAATGTGAATCCATCAACATCATTGCCAGATGAAGAGAGTGTGATTGAAATGGATGAAGTAGATCACGATTGTCTGAATGTGCTCGAATACTGTACAAAACCAAGAGCTGACATACGAGATGAGCCTTTGAAAGAATCAGATTATATTCTGTTTGTGGATGGCTCATGTTTGAGAACGAGTGATGGAGTTCTAAGTGCAGCATATGCAGTTTGCACAGTAGCAACTGTTTTGGAAGCATCTTGTCTGAAAGGTGTAAGGTCTGCCCAAGTCGCAGAATTAGTAGCTCTGATTCAAGCATGTAAGTTGGGAAGAAATGTACGGGTTACGATTGTGACAGATAGCCAGTACGGCTTTGGGGTTGTGCATGATTTTGGTCAGATTTGGTCACAAAGGGGTTTCTTGACGTCTGCAGGAACGCCCATCAGAAATGGAGATTTTGTGAAAAAGTTGCTTGAGGCGATACAGCTGCCTAAACAGATCGCTGTAGTGAAGTGCAATGCACATAAAAATGGGGAAGACTACATAACTGTTGGTAATAAATATGCTGACGAAATGGCACAGTATTGTGCAAAGAATGTGGTTTCTTTGAATAAATGTCGTGAAAGAGAGCATATTTCTTGTCCTTTGCTTTTTACTAACTCTATTGAAACATGGGATGAGGTGACGACAGTTACAAGAAGCTGCAGAGGATGAGGAAAAGGATACTTGGATAAAAGCAGGATGTAGAAAACATGAAGAGACTGATGTTTGGGTTTACAGGGATGAGAGACCAGTTATGCCTGATAGCATGATTTCTGACATGGCACGGATGTACCATGGACAAGCCCATATTGGGAGAGATTCAATGATCAGACTTTTTAGACAAACATGGTATAATCCAAAATTCAGAGCCATAGCTGAGAGTCTTTGTCAGAGATGTCTTATTTGTCAACAGTTAAATCCAGGAAGGAAAACAGTAGTGAGTCTAGGAAGAATAGGACGAGAAGGGGGTCCTTTCACTAGAATGCAAATGGATTTTATTGAAATGCCACCTTGCAACAGATTGAGGTATGTCCTAGTGGTCGTCTGTTTGTTTTCCCGTTGGGTGGAGGCATACCCAACAAGAAGGAATGATAGTATTACGGTAGCAAAACTTATGCTGCGAGAAGTCATTCCGAGGTATGGTTTTCCAGTCACGATTGAAACAGATAGAGGAACACATTTCCAAAATGAATTAGTTAAACTGATTTGTGAAGCACTTAGTATTAAACAGAAACTGCATTGTGCATACAGACCAGAGGCTTCTGGAATAGTAGAGCAAGTGAATGGAACAATCAAGAACAGGTTAGGAAAAATGTGTCAAGCTACAGGACTCAAATGGCCAGATGCTTTGCCATTAGTTCTGATGACAATCAGAAGTATTCCGGAAAGGAAAACTGGACTCAGTCCACATGAAATAATCATGGGACGAGCAATGAGACAAGCACAAGTACCTGTCAACAAGCTACTGACTATAACTGATGATCTAGTGCTGGATTATTGCAAAGGATTGGCTGATGTGGTGCGTTCTGTGTTTCATCAGGTTGGACCGGATGCGACCACTCTTGAAAGAAAACCAGCTCACGACTTGAATCCAGGAGATTGGGTTCGAATAAAAGTCCACCGGAGAAGAAACTGTTTGGTTCCTCGCTGGGACGAACCACGACAAGTGATCCTGGTGACGACCACTGCAGTCAAGTGTGCAGGAGTGAAACACTGGGTACATGCCAGTCACACCATCAGAGTTCCAGAACCTAAAGATCGACATGTGAGTCGGCATCTGGAAATATCAGATAACAGTTCAGCATCAGAGAGAGAAGAAGAAACAAACAGGGTGCCAGAACCTGAAGATCGACCTGTAAGTCGACATCTGGAAGACCCAACTACAAGTGCAACGATAGAAGAAGAAGAGGAAATAGAAGAAATAGCTGAAGTTCCAGAATTTGAAGATCGACCTGTAAGTCGACATCTGGAAATATCTGACACCAGTTCAGAATCTGATACAGAACATTCGGAATGTGAAGAAAGTCTAAAAAGAAATTGGAATTTTGAAAGCATAAGAGAAGAAACTGAGCCAGAAGATAGTGACAGTGAGCAACCAAGTACAAGTTGTGGTAAAAATCCTTCGAAGATAATATTAATAGATGAAGAAGGGAGAGTTTCAAACAAAAAGCTAGAAAAATCGGAAAATACCCGAGGAGCAGTAGGGACAGATAGTCAAACACAAGAACAAGGAAATTTAGAAGCAGATAGAGAGACTGACACAAATTCGGAAGAACCTCGAGGAGGGACAGAAATAGGTGAACGAAGGAAGATAAGAAAAGAACCACAAGTAGAAGAAAATGAAATTATAAGTTTCAAAATAAGAGGAAATAACGAAAGAATTGAAACAGAGTCTGAAGAAAGTGGAGAAGAAAGAAATGAAAAACTAGAGACAAGAAAAAGAAATTGGAAAACAGAAAGAGAGGAAAAAGGAAGTGAAGCAAAAAGGCCAAGAAAAGGAGACAATTGGCCCAACGAAGTAAGAAAATTAAGATACAGAATCATAAGGTTGGATGGGAAAAGTGCTGAACAAGTGAATGAAATAACAAGTCAAAGAGAGCAAGAAAAACAAGGTGGAAAACACTTGCAGAAAACGAAAAGAATAAAGAAAGTAAATCAAAAGTATAGATCGCCTGAATGGTTGTATCGTGCTTTGACTAGTCACAAAGAAGAAAAGAACACTCACGAAAACCCAGAACAAAGAAACCTGATGGGAGAAAGTGAAGTGCAACAGACCTGAAGAAACAAACCTGAAGAAGTTTAGATAGTTTTACCGGATTTGACAAAACACTGAACTGACGAATTTACCGGATGTGACAAAGGAAGAATTCTGAGAAAGAATTAAAAGAAAGTACCAAGCAAAGACAAAACATTGGAAGTACAGAGTGGCAAGCAAGTCATTTCTGAGGTGTAGTGACACAATTTTCTAGAAAACAAATAAATAAGGTTATAAAACAAAATGGAGAATACTAGAGATAGAAAATGTAAATGTGAGTTTTTAAGTAGATGGTGCAAGATGTGCTGTTTTTGTACAGGATTATTAATAACAGTATGGGTAGTTTTAGCAATCACTATTCCAATTAGTTTAGCTGTAGTAGAAATGTCTAATAACACTGAGAAAGAAAAAGGAGCTAACACTCAAGAGCCAGTTATTTTAAAAAGTAGTGCAGAATTACATAAGGACAAATTAATAACAGATTTTTCAAAAAATGTTTTTACTAAATTATTATATGAGTATGTAGAAACAATGGATGTAAGAGATTGCTATGTTTGTATGCAGTTGCCTGCATCTGTAGCAGAGGGTGTGACTTATCATCACCTCCCTTTGACATATGGAATAACATGTAGTGTTTTAGCAAGTTTATTTTATAAAACAGGTAGATTAGAATATTATTACACTGACATAAATAAGATTTTTGCAAAAGTTTCTGTAGTTCCCGAGCTTAACAAAATAAAAGAGGGAAAAACGTTTGGTGAATATTTTTTAGAAGATAAGATTTTAACATTGGATAATATAATTAGATACAACCTTACCTGTGAGTTAAAGAAGGAAGAAAAGGTATTTTTAGAGATGGTTGAAGAGAGAAGAGTGAAATTTCAAAGAAAAGTGATAGAAGAGACAAAAACACCTCTTTGGGCGTTTGAGGAAGACAATCATGACAAGAAAAAGACAAATGCAGCTATGACTCTGGATTGGCCCCAACAGGGAAGGTTGTGCATTAGAAGAAATAAGACAAGATATGACAATTATTTTGTGGGTTCCAGTAATTGCCATGACAATTACCAAATTTTAGGTGGATGGGGATTCAAAGGGGGAAAAGATCCAATATTTCCAGGGATTTATTATGTTTGCGGAAATAGGGCTTATTATAGGTTGCCGGACCATTGGTATGGGTCATGTTACTTAGGCCTGGTCTTTCCAAAGATTTTTCATATGGATAGAAAAGAAAAAGGAACACACAAAATGATAAATACCTTTACACGTAGAAAAAGGGAAAGTTTTTCAGAAATAGTAGGTGACATTTTTGGTGCATTGATACCAGCAGTGGGAATATCTTTGAATGCATTTAAAATTCGGAAATTATCCACAGTGGTAGATCGTTTATCTACAGATACTGCTGGAGGGTTCTTGATGGTAAATACCGAGATGGTTGCCATGAGAGCTATGGTGATGCAAAATCGTCTTGCCCTGGACATTCTTTTGGCAAAAGAGGGCGGAGTCTGTGGAATGCTGAAAGTCCAACATTGTTGCACTTACATTCCAGATAAGAGCGAAAATATACAGAAGTATATAACAAATATTACAAATTTGCACAAAGAACTTGTTCCACTGGAGGTTGAAAGTGCTTGGGGAAAACTTGGTAAAGGGTTTTCTTCTGTAATAAATTGGTTAACAAGAATGAGTGGATTAATAATAGGGAAAGTTATAATAATAGCAACCGTGATAATAATAATAATATTAGTACTGAAGCTTGCAATAACATGTATAAAGAGAAGAAGAAGGCAGAATAAGATAGAAAAAGAAAACATGATAAACAAGGAAAGAGAGAGAGAAATGGGTGAAATAGAGTTAGAAGAAATAAAAGAGAACATGTACAAGAAAACGAAGAAACAAGTTGAAAGGGATACAGTTGTGTAAACTAACAAAAGCAAACGGATAAAAGATATATGCTGTCTGAGAAAATTGTATAACTTGGGTTTTTGTGGTGATATTAAAAAATCACCAAAGGGGGAGTTGATGGAGCAGGGTAAATGTAAAAATTTTAACCTCCTAATATTTTCGTATAATATTAATAAACATGTTCGTTTAAGTAAATAACCAACAATGTATGTTAAGGGTTAAAGGTAACACGCAATTCTGTGTGCAAATTAATTGACTTATAATTGTTTACGTATCTAACATAACATAATATTTGCGTACTAATTAAATAATAAATGCATGATTTGTGCTTTTAAATAAAACGTGTGGTTGCAAAATAAAGCGATGGTAAGTAAGGGACAGCTTTATATGTTGCTTCTGCTAGGTAATACCTAATTGGGGTACGTAGAAAGACGGGAGGGAAACGAAAGGGTTTATATTTCTTTGTTTTAACAATATTTTGTTTATCTTTGAAAATAGTGCGCTTAGGCCTGCCAAGCAGCAATATAAAATGGCCGCGAGTTACTAGAGTGCGCATGAGCGGGAGACCATGTGATAGAGGAGAGAGGCTGTGGAAAAGGGATGATCACGTGCTGATGCCGAGAGGCTAAGATGAAAGTATGGTCAAGGCTGTTGTGACCCTTCTGAGCAGATGTGTGCCAAGATGATCAGCAAGAAGCGTGAGAAGCCTGACTGAATCAATAGACGGAACTGTATTACACAAAATGTAACAGAAAAAGATACAATTTGGACTGATCGAAACGGATGAGCAAGTGCATGAACTGTGGGAAACGATGCTTGCATGGACATTCCACACGGAACTGGTTAAGACCAGGAAGTTTGATTAAAATGTATATGGACCTGAGTTTTTGAACCAATGAGAATGAATCGCGCCATGTAAGAAGAAACATTTTATGCTGTAAGCTAGAATTAGGGTATAAGAAGACCTACTCTTGGTGGGAGGGGTTAGAATGCTGGAGAATAGAATGCTGTTCGAATGCTGCGGGAGATGCTGCAGAAGTTAGATGCTGCGTGAGTTAGATGCTGTAGATGGGAGAAGTTGCGGTTGCTGATGCTGACGAGCTGATGCTGCTGCTGTTATTTTCCTTTTCCAGTTGAGTATAAAGATGCTGCTTTAGGAGAACTTTTTATTGATAGATTTTTATTAGAATTATTAGGCTTTTCCCAGATAGATAGATAGATTGATCTATAGAGTTCTTATTATGATAACCTCATTTTTCCGTCTAATAAAAGTGCCTTGCAATTTCAAACTATTCTTATATTGATGATAAATGCAATGATCTGAATAATAAGCTTAACCTCATTTCCTGCATTCAAAACTTTATATAAACTTTATTATTCTTTAAACAAATGACTCAGTGATTTTCTTTAGCTCAATGATTAATAATGAAATGTTAAAGGAGTTTAATGTGATTGAGCTGGTCTTAATCACCATCAACTGATTCCTACTAGTTGGTCCATCGACCAATGAGCGGAATACCTTAAAAGCAAATGAGAAATATTATGTCATTATAAAAGAGGTATCCCGTCTCCTTCCAGCGAATCGTTTTTCTCCTAGGTTCATGACGGAGGAAATCCAGGGAACAAATGAGTAAGTGAATGTATATGCGGTGTTATGGGCCCCACCGTCATATGGATATAGTGTGTGTGTTAGAGAAATAATTGCACCTGGATGACCAAAGCATAATAGGAGAATTATTTTTATTGTTAGCGCTGGATCAGATTTCTTGGTAGCAGAGTTATGGTTACTATAGATTAGTTTGGTGATTATTGATTTTTGATTATAGATTATTGATAAGTTCATGTCTAACACTTTTTGTTGAGTCGCGTTATGTTATATGTAAGTTTACACGCTTCCGGGAAGTAGGAAGTGGAACACGTGTGGCAAGAGAAGTCACATGGAATTTTACACTGTCTGAGTTCATTTTTGGTAATAACACAGGTTGTGTTATGATAGGGAGATTTTGCGTATAAAAGGTGTGTAAGTGAAATAGTGATCGGTTTTCTTGTGAAACTCTGGCCTTAATTCTCAGGAGCAGTATAGTCTCCACATGTGTTTTATCCCCAGAGAAACGGGTTTACTAATTGCTTGAAAGAAGGGTAAGGTAGAGGGAAGTGCTACTTTATCGGCGAAACTGAAAATTCTGTGGTAGGGTAGAGGTAAGCGCTGCCTACTGGAAAATACAGAATTCTTGTGTAAATGGTCAAAGCTATCTTTTCGGTTTAGCGAATCAGACAATGGAAATGTTGTTAAATGTTGTAATTAACAAAGAATTGTTGAAAAAGAAATTGCCGATACATTTTGTAAAGGAGGGGTCAAGAGCAAAAGTGACGTAGACAAGAGTCGCGCTGGGATTGGACAGTGCGATAGTCACATGAGAACAGGAGCAGGACTGACGTAGACAAAAGCCGCGCTGGGATTGGACAGTGCGCCGTAGACAGAAATCGCTGTGATTGGAGTGTTGGTGTGAGTCGCGCTAGTATTGGTTGAAATAACGCATAGGGAACAGTGTTGAATTGCGGATTGTTTAAGGAGAAAAAGGTTGTGAATCATGTCGTACTATGAGTATGGAAAGGAGAAAACGTCATGGATGTCGAAAGTTAAGAACTTCTTTAAGAAGGACAAAAAGGTAGTGACTAGAGAGGGACAAATAATTCCTCCGCCGAAATCACCAGCTTCACATATGATGCTGAAATATGGATATCATACATGCATATGGTTAGAAAATTGGACAAAATACACCAAGAATGATGGAGCATTGGCTTTCCCTGAGAATGGTTCATTTAATGTAGCTGTACTACGGAACTTGAGAGAAAAGATGGTAATGTTAGAACCTAGACCTAGACCGACACAGTTTGAAGCTTTAACGGAATGGGAAGATGAGATGTATGAGCGAGAGAGATCCAGAGGATTAAAGAATCATGAGTTTTTGCCTGGAAGGTTGTGGGGAATAAATCATGAGGACAGAGTAAAGCGTTGGAGATATGCTAACATGACAGGAGGTTTGTTTCCAGCTTTTGCAGTTGAGGAGGAAGCAAAGAGAAAGTGTACAGAGAAAAAGAAACATGTAGTGGTAGAAAAGTATGTGTATGGTGGTAGTGAAACAGATGACGAGTTGCTGGAAGATATTTTAAACAGAAACCCACCTCCATACCAACAGACTTCTGCGGTGGTGACACCTAATGCACCGCCAATGGAAACTGGGAGGAATAAAAAACCCGAACGAAGAAATGAAATAAATAGGTCACAAGAAACATTTAAAACTTCACAAAATGAAGAAATAGAAAGTGACAATGCAACTGAATTAGCAAAAACGACAAAAGAATTGACTGAGAAAATAAGAGAATTGACAAAGAATATGGAAGCTGTAACTGTACCAGTAACGATAGGTCCAGTAATGCCAATTTTTGAGAATCAGAAAATTAATGAACATTCCTTAGTGATTCCCATGAATTCACATTTGCAAAGAAAAAGAGAAGGGATGGAACTGAATAATGAAGGGGCACACAATTTGGCTAGTACGTGTAGACCAAGCCCACCTACAAATTTGACGATAAATGAGAATGAGATTAGGAGAATGCCTATGGTGACAGAGTCCGCATCAGGAACACCAGAAAAAAGCAGCGATTGGATAGAATTAAATAGTACGCCTGTAGGTCCGACTCCAGAAGAGTTAAACGAATGGATGAAAGCGCTAAAAGCAAAAGAACCAGAAGAAAAACCATTAGATGTAATTAGGTTGAAAATAGACATGGAAGAGTTGATTTTGGGAACAATTGGAACAGAAAAACTAAAAAATTATCAGGATGATGAGATTATGTTTTTATGCAAGAGTCTTACTTGGAGAGCCAGAAATTTACATGACAAATTGGAAGAGATCGCAAGCGAACTAGGAGTAGAATTTGTGAAAGTGAGAACGTTGCAGAAACTGTACAGAGTAGATTTTTGTGAGAAAGACATAGAGAATTTGAACACATCAGGAAGACTGACCCAAATAAAAGAGTTGATTGTTTTATTGAGAAAGTGGGGTGATGTGGATAGATGGAGAAATAGATGGTCAAAGAGGAATGAGAAAACAACAGATAAAGCATCTTTGGCTTTTGCAGTGACAGATAGGGAACCAGTTGTTAGGGAGTACCCGATGAGAGAAACTCCAGGAGGTAGTTATGTGCATGTTCCATGGACCAGACAGGACATACTGTCATTTACAAATGACTTCCCAAAATTGAGAGAGAAACCAGTAGAATGGTACAGACAAGTGGAAAGATTTGTTAAGGTGTCAAAAGTGCTGTGGATAGATCTAGATGGATTGTTTGATATAGTAGTGCCAGCTGATTTGTGGACAGAATGTAAGATTACCATTGATTGGCCAACTGTAGAATATCCAAGGGATGCTAAAACAGGAGCGCCAGGTCCAGAAGTGATGAGGAAGTATGACCAAGTAGTTACCTTTTTGAAAAATAAGATTCCACCAAAAG
Organism: Calotriton arnoldi; assembly: GCA_963921515.1. Lineage (NCBI taxonomy): Eukaryota > Metazoa > Chordata > Amphibia > Caudata > Salamandridae > Calotriton > Calotriton arnoldi. Next base: position 543,437 of record CAWUFW010011168.1, read on the forward strand.
AAACAGATTGGGTAAAAATAGACAGAACAACGCAGGAAAGCAAAGAGTCAGTGCACGCCTACTATGAGAGATTGTTGTTGGTTTTCAAACAGTATAGTGGTTATGAGACACTAAGTGAGAAGGACATGAGTCATTTTGTATATAGGTTTGTGTATGGATTAAAACCAGAGATAAGTGAAATGATTAAGCAGCACTTGATTCTTTGGCAGAATAGCACAGTGGACGAAGTTTTGAGATATGCTAAGTATTGCAGTGATGAAATTGAGAGTAAACAGCGTAAATTGAAAGAAAAGGCCATGTGGGCACAGGTGAAAGTTGCAGAGAAGCAAGAAGCTCAGTTGAGTAATACTAGTAGTGAAACAGGACAGTTTAAATCCCGACCTAATATAGGTAAAGGAAAAGGACAAATGAGCATAGATGAGGCAAAGAAAAAGTGGCCATGCCACAACTGCGGAAAGCTAGGACATTGGAGAAACGAGTGTAAATTTCCTCCAAAACCTAATGTGGAAAATCAATCATTAAATTCACAGGTGCAGAGTGAGGTAGTTACTCAACAAGGTCAGGTGCCACAACCACCACTTCCCAAGAGTGTTAACCAACAGAAATACAGTGCAGAAACAGGATTCTACGGAGGAGAACAGGTAACACAGTTGCCGCGTGCAGCTGCAATTTCTCAATATTTGTTACGACAGGATGAGGATGACACGGATGAAAGTTCCTGACGGTGCCTAAGAGAGAGGGAAGAGTGCGTGCTTGGCGCAACTCTAGAGGTAGATCAGTCTGGTCCATTTGTGGATGGAGAAGTGAATGGTGCAAATGTAACATTCCTTGTTGACACTGGAGCTACCCGTTCTACTGTTAGGTCAGTGGAAATTCCAAACCTTCCTCTCTCAGGTGAACATATCCAAGTGGTTGGAGTTTCCAATCAGCAAATTAAAACGCCTCTTACTAGATTAGTAAAGGTAAGAATTGGTCCATTTAGTGAAATGCACCGATTTGTGGTATGTGATTGTAGTCCCGTGAACCTTTTAGGACGCGATTTATTGTGCAAAATGAACTGCACAATTTATTGTACCCCAGACGGAATTGCATTTCAGACTCCAGATGAGGATGTGCTGTATAAAATGACAATGGTGAATTTAGAACCAGAAGTAAATGGTTTGTTTCCTGTATTTGATGCAGAGAAAATCCCAATTGAATTGAAAAGAACAGTGAAAGAAGAAGTGTGGGACTTTACAGGAGAAGATGTAGGATTAATGAAAGGAGTAGATCCCGTTAAAATAACAGTGAAAGAAGGAACGAGTTACCCAAATACGCCCCAGTATAAATTGACTCCAGAAATAATTGAAGGAATAACGCCAGTAATAAATAAAATGATTGAACAAGGGATTCTAAAAGAAATCATTAGCAGTCCATGTAATTCGCCAATAATGGGACTGAAAAAGCCAAATGGAACATATAGAATTGTACAGGATTTGAGAAAGGTAAACAAAATTGTTGTGCCTTGTTGCCCAATAGTACCGAACCCTGCTGTGATTCTATACCAGATTCCACGTGAAGCAGAATGGTACACAGTAATTGATTTATGTCATGCATTTTTCTCTATTCCATTGCATCCAGATAGCCAGCCATTATTTGCGTTTAGGTTTGGAGAGCGTATTTTGGCATGGTGCCGAATTCCTCAAGGGTACACAGAAAGTCCCTCAATCTTTAATCAGATCCTAAAGAAATCATTGGAAGATTTAAGAATGCCAGAAAAGTCAGTGATGGTTCAGTATATTGATGACCTACTGGTGGCATCAAAAACAAAAGAAGCATGTGTCAATGATACAATTGCTTTGCTGAATCATTTAGCAAAAAGAGGACATAAAGTGTCCCCTTCAAAATTGCAGTTTTGTCAACAAGAAGTCCAGTATTTAGGGCATAAAATTGAGAAAGGAGTGCGAAAGGTAACGACTGAAAGAATAAAAATGATTCAAGGAATGAGAGCTCCAATGACACAAAGAGAGGTAAGAATGTTTTTGGGAATGGTTGGATATTGTCGACAATGGATAAGCGGTTTTTCACTGATTGCTAAACCATTGCAGAAACTGACAAAGAAGGATGTTAAAGATCCTTTTGAAATGAATGATGAAGAAATGAAAGCATTCAGAGAGTTGAAAAAGAAATTGTGTGAGGCTCCAGCATTGGGAATGCCTGACTATGAGAAAGATGTTGAGCTGTATTGCAGTGAAAGAGATGGATGTGCATTTTCAGTTTTGGTACAGAGACATGGAACTATGAAAAGACCTATTGCATATTTTTCAGCTGTTTTAGACCCTGTAGCGAAAGCGTTGCCTGGATGTTTGAAAGCAGTTGCTGCTACTTGTGTGAGTCTGGAACAGAGTGAAGGCATAGTGATGGGGTATCCATTGAGAGTGTATGTTCCCCATTCTGTGGAAATTCTCTTGACAAGAACAAAAACTCAATACATGACACATAGTCGGCTGACTAGGTATGAAAAGGTAATTTTGAGTGCAGATAATGTGACCATTGACAGATGTATGAATGTGAATCCATCAACATCATTGCCAGATGAAGAGAGTGTGATTGAAATGGATGAAGTAGATCACGATTGTCTGAATGTGCTCGAATACTGTACAAAACCAAGAGCTGACATACGAGATGAGCCTTTGAAAGAATCAGATTATATTCTGTTTGTGGATGGCTCATGTTTGAGAACGAGTGATGGAGTTCTAAGTGCAGCATATGCAGTTTGCACAGTAGCAACTGTTTTGGAAGCATCTTGTCTGAAAGGTGTAAGGTCTGCCCAAGTCGCAGAATTAGTAGCTCTGATTCAAGCATGTAAGTTGGGAAGAAATGTACGGGTTACAATTGTGACAGATAGCCAGTACGGCTTTGGGGTTGTGCATGATTTTGGTCAGATTTGGTCACAAAGGGGTTTCTTGACGTCTGCAGGAACGCCCATTAGGAATGGAGATTTTGTGAAAAAGTTGCTTGAGGCGATACAGCTGCCTAAACAGATCGCTGTAGTGAAGTGCAATGCACATAAAAATGGGGAAGACTACATAACTGTTGGTAATAAATATGCTGACGAAATGGCACAGTATTGTGCAAAGAATGTGGTTTCTTTGAATAAATGTCGTGAAAGAGAGCATATTTGTTGTCCTTTGCTTTTTACTAACTCTATTGAAACATGGGATGAGGTACGACAGTTACAAGAAGCCGCAGAGGATGAGGAAAAGGATACTTGGATAAAAGCAGGATGTAGAAAACATGAAGAGACTGATGTTTGGGTTTACAGGGATGAGAGACCAGTTATGCCTGATAGCATGATTTCTGACATGGCACGGATGTACCATGGACAAGCCCATATTGGGAGAGATTCAATGATCAGACTTTTTAGACAAACATGGTATAATCCAAAATTCAGAGCCATAGCTGAGAGTCTTTGTCAGAGATGTCTTATTTGTCAACAGTTAAATCCAGGAAGGAAAACAGTAGTGAGTCTAGGAAGAATAGGACGAGAAGGGGGTCCTTTCACTAGAATGCAAATGGATTTTATTGAAATGCCACCTTGCAACAGATTGAGGTATGTCCTAGTGGTCGTCTGTTTGTTTTCCCGTTGGGTGGAGGCATACCCAACAAGAAGGAATGATAGTATTACGGTAGCAAAACTTATGCTGCGAGAAGTCATTCCGAGGTATGGTTTTCCAGTCACGATTGAAACAGATAGAGGAACACATTTCCAAAATGAATTAGTTAAACTGATTTGTGAAGCACTTAGTATTAAACAGAAACTGCATTGTGCATACAGACCAGAGGCTTCTGGAATAGTAGAGCAAGTGAATGGAACAATCAAGAACAGGTTAGGAAAAATGTGTCAAGCTACAGGACTCAAATGGCCAGATGCTTTGCCATTAGTTCTGATGACAATCAGAAGTATTCCGGAAAGGAAAACTGGACTCAGTCCACATGAAATAATCATGGGACGAGCAATGAGACAAGCACAAGTACCTGTCAACAAGCTACTGACTATAACTGATGATCTAGTGCTGGATTATTGCAAAGGATTGGCTGATGTGGTGCGTTCTGTGTTTCATCAGGTTGGACCGGATGCGACCACTCTTGAAAGAAAACCAGCTCACGACTTGAATCCAGGAGATTGGGTTCGAATAAAAGTCCATCGGAGAAGAAACTGTTTGGTTCCTCGCTGGGACGAACCACGACAAGTGATCCTGGTGACGACCACTGCAGTAAAGTGTGCAGGAGTGAAACACTGGGTACATGCCAGTCACACCATCAGAGTTCCAGAACCTAAAGATCGACATGTGAGTCGGCATCTGGAAATATCAGATAACAGTTCAGCATCAGAAAGAGAAGAAGAAACTGAAGATCGACATGTAAGTCGACATTTGGAAGACCCAACTACAAGTGCAACGATAGAAGAAGAAGAGGAAATAGAAGAAATAGCTGAAGTTCCAGAATTTGAAGATCGACCTGTAAGTCGACATCTGGAAATATCTGACACCAGTTCAGAATCTGATACAGAACATTCGGAATGTGAAGAAAGTCTAAAAAGAAATTGGAATTTTGAGAGCATAAGAGAAGAAACTGAGCCAGAAGATAGTGACAGTGAGCAACCAAGTACAAGTTGTGGTAAAAATCCTTCGAAGATAATATTAATAGATGAAGAAGGGAGAGTTTCAAACAAAAAGCTAGAAAAATCGGAAAATACCCGAGGAGCAGTAGGGACAGATAGTCAAACACAAGAACAAGGAAATTTAGAAGCAGATAGAGAAACTGACACAAATTCGGAAGAACCTCGAGGAGGGACAGAAATAGGTGAACGAAGGAAGATAAGAAAAGAACCACAAGTAGAAGAAAATGAAATTATAAGTTTCAAAATAAGAGGAAATAACGAAAGAATTGAAACAGAGTCTGAAGAAAGTGGAGAAGAGAGAAATGAAAAACTAGAGACAAGAAAAAGAAATTGGAAAACAGAAAGAGAGGAAAAAGGAAGTGAAGCAAAAAGGCCAAGAAAAGGAGACAATTGGCCCAACGAAGTAAGAAAATTAAGATACAGAATCATAAGGTTGGATGGGAAAAGTGCTGAACAAGTGAATGAAATAACAAGTCAAAGAGAGCAAGAAAAACAAGGTGGAAAACACTTGCAGAAAACGAAAAGAATAAAGAAAGTAAATCAAAAGTATAGATCGCCTGAATGGTTGTATCGTGCTTTGACTAGTCACAAAGAAGAAAAGAACACTCACGAAAACCCAGAACAAAGAAACCTGATGGGAGAAAGTGAAGTGCAACAGACCTGAAGAAACAAACCTGAAGAAGTTTAGATAGTTTTACCGGATTTGACAAAACACTGAACTGACGAATTTACCGGATGTGACAAAGGAAGAATTCTGAGAAAGAATTAAAAGAAAGTACCGAGCAAAGACAAAACATTGGAAGTACAGAGTGGCAAGCAAGTCATTTCTGAGGTGTAGTGACACAATTTTCTAGAAAACAAATAAATAAGGTTATAAAACAAAATGGAGAATACTAGAGATAGAAAATGTAAATGTGAGTTTTTAAGTAGATGGTGCAAGATGTGCTGTTTTTGTACAGGATTATTAATAACAGTATGGGTAGTTTTAGCAATCACTATTCCAATTAGTTTAGCTGTAGTAGAAATGTCTAATAACACTGAGAAAGAAAAAGGAGCTAACACTCAAGAGCCAGTTATTTTAAAAAGTAGTGCAGAATTACATAAGGACAAATTAATAACAGATTTTTCAAAAAATGTTTTTACTAAATTATTATATGAGTATGTAGAAACAATGGATGTAAGAGATTGCTATGTTTGTATGCAGTTGCCTGCATCTGTAGCAGAGGGTGTGACTTATCATCACCTCCTTTTGACATACGGAATAACATGTAGTGTTTTAGCAAGTTTATTTTATAAAACAGGTAGATTAGAATATTATTACACTGACATAAATAAGATTTTTGCAAAAGTTTCTGTAGTTCCCGAGCTTAACAAAAAAAAAGAGGGAAAAACGTTTGGTGAATATTTTTTAGAAGATAAGATTTTAACATTGGATAATATAATTAGATACAACCTTACCTGTGAGTTAAAGAAGGAAGAAAAGGTATTTTTAGAGATGGTTGAAGAGAGAAGAGTGAAATTTCAAAGAAAAGTGATAGAAGAGACAAAAACACCTCTTTGGGCGTTTGAGGAAGACAATCATGACAAGAAAAAGACAAATGCAGCTATGACTCTGGATTGGCCCCAACAGGGAAGGTTGTGCATTAGAAGAAATAAGACAAGATATGACAGTTATTTTGTGGGTTCCAGTAATTGCCATGACAATTACCAAATTTTAGGTGGATGGGGATTCAAAGGGGGAAAAGATCCAATATTTCCAGGGATTTATTATGTTTGCGGAAATAGGGCTTATTATAGGTTGCCGGACCATTGGTATGGGTCATGTTACTTAGGCCTGGTCTTTCCAAAGATTTTTCATATGGATAGAAAAGAAAAAGGAACACACAAAATGATAAATACCTTTACACGTAGAAAAAGGGAAAGTTTTTCAGAAATAGTAGGTGACATTTTTGGTGCATTGATACCAGCAGTGGGAATATCTTTGAATGCATTTAAAATTCGGAAATTATCCACAGTGGTAGATCGTTTATCTACAGATACTGCTGGAGGGTTCTTGATGGTAAATACCGAGATGGTTGCCATGAGAGCTATGGTGATGCAAAATCGTCTTGCCCTGGACATTCTTTTGGCAAAAGAGGGCGGAGTCTGTGGAATGCTGAAAGTCCAACATTGTTGCACTTACATTCCAGATAAGAGCGAAAATATACAGAAGTATATAACAAATATTACAAATTTGCACAAAGAACTTGTTCCACTGGAGGTTGAAAGTGCTTGGGGAAAACTTGGTAAAGGGTTTTCTTCTGTAATAAATTGGTTAACAAGAATGAGTGGATTAATAATAGGGAAAGTTATAATAATAGCAACCGTGATAATAATAATAATATTAGTACTGAAGCTTGCAATAACATGTATAAAGAGAAAAAGAAGGCAGAATAAGATAGAAAAAGAAAACATGATAAACAAGGAAAGAGAGAGAGAAATGGGTGAAATAGAGTTAGAAGAAATAAAAGAGAACATGTAAAAGAAAACGAAGAAACAAGTTGAAAGGGATACAGTTGTGTAAACTAACAAAAGCAAACGGATAAAAGATATATGCTGTCTGAGAAAATTGTATAACTTGGGTTTTTGTGGTGATATTAAAAAATCACCAAAGGGGGGAGTTGATGGAGCAGGGTAAATGTAAAAATTTTAACCTCCTAATATTTTCGTATTATATTAATAAACATGTTCGTTTAAGTAAATAACCAACAATGTATGTTAAGGGTTAAAGGTAACACGCAATTCTGTGTGCAAATTAATTGACTTATAATTGTTTACGTATCTAACATAACATAATATTTGCGTACTAATTAAATAATAAATGCATGATTTGTGCTTTTAAATAAAACGTGTGGTTGCAAAATAAAGCGATGGTAAGTAAGGGACAGCTTTATATGTTGCTTCTGCTAGGTAATACCTAATTGGGGTACGTAGAAAGACGGGAGGGAAACGAAAGGGTTCATATTTCTTTGTTTTAACAATATTTTGTTTATCTTTGAAAATAGTGCGCTTAGGCCTGCCAAGCAGCAATATAAAATGGCCGCGAGTTACTAGAGTGCGCATGAGCGGGAGACCATGTGATAGAGGAGAGAGGCTGTGGAAAAGGGATGATCACGTGCTGATGCCGAGAGGCTAAGATGAAAGTATGGTCAAGGCTGTTGTGACCCTTCTGAGCAGATGTGTGCCAAGATGATCAGCAAGAAGCGTGAGAAGCCTGACTGAATCAATAGACGGAACTGTATTACACAAAATGTAACAGAAAAAGATACAATTTGGACTGATCGAAACGGATGAGCAAGTGCATGAACTGTGGGAAACGATGCTTGCATGGACATTCCACACGGAACTGGTTAAGACCAGGAAGTTTGATTAAAATGTATATGGACCTGAGTTTTTGAACCAATGAGAATGAATCGCGCCATGTAAGAAGAAACATTTTATGCTGTAAGCTAGAATTAGGGTATAAGAAGACCTACTCTTGGTGGGAGGGGTTAGAATGCTGGAGAATAGAATGCTGTTCGAATGCTGCGGGAGATGCTGCAGAAGTTAGATGCTGCGTGAGTTAGATGCTGTAGATGGGAGAAGTTGCGGTTGCTGATGCTGACGAGCTGATGCTGCTGCTGTTATTTTCCTTTTCCAGTTGAGTATAAAGATGCTGCTTTAGGAGAACTTTTTATTGATAGATTTTTATTAGAATTATTAGGCTTTTCCCAGATAGATAGATAGATTGATCTATAGAGTTCTTATTATGATAACCTCATTTTTCCGTCTAATAAAAGTGCCTTGCAATTTCAAACTATTCTTATATTGATGATAAATGCAATGATCTGAATAATAAGCTTAACCTCATTTCCTGCATTCAAAACTTTATATAAACTTTATTATTCTTTAAACAAATGACTCAGTGATTTTCTTTAGCTCAATGATTAATAATGAAATGTTAAAGGAGTTTAATGTGATTGAGCTGGTCTTAATCACCATCAACTGATTCCTACTAGTTGGTCCATCGACCAATGAGCGGAATACCTTAAAAGCAAATGAGAAATATTATGTCATTATAAAAGAGGTATCCCGTCTCCTTCCAGCGAATCGTTTTTCTCCTAGGTTCATGACGGAGGAAATCCAGGGAACAAATGAGTAAGTGAATGTATATGCGGTGTTATGGGCCCCACCGTCATATGGATATAGTGTGTGTGTTAGAGAAATAATTGCACCTGGATGACCAAAGCATAATAGGAGAATTATTTTTATTGTTAGCGCTGGATCAGATTTCTTGGTAGCAGAGTTATGGTTACTATAGATTAGTTTGGTGATTATTGATTTTTGATTATAGATTATTGATAAGTTCATGTCTAACACTTTTTGTTGAGTCGCGTTATGTTATATGTAAGTTTACACGCTTCCGGGAAGTAGAAAGTGGAACACGTGTGGCAAGAGAAGTCACATGGAATTTTACACTGTCTGAGTTCATTTTTGGTAATAACACAGGTTGTGTTATGATAGGGAGATTTTGCGTATAAAAGGTGTGTAAGTGAAATAGTGATTGGTTTTCTTGTGAAACTCTGGCCTTAATTCTCAGGAGCAGTATAGTCTCCACATGTGTTTTATCCCCAGAGAAACGGGTTTACTAATTGCTTGAAAGAAGGGTAAGGTAGAGGGAAGTGCTACTTTATCGGCGAAACTGAAAATTCTGTGGTAGGGTAGAGGTAAGCGCTGCCTACTGGAAAATACAGAATTCTTGTGTAAATGGTCAAAGCTATCTTTTCGGTTTAGCGAATCAGACAATGGAAATGTTTTAAATGTTGTAATTAACAAAGAATTGTTGAAAAAGAAATTGCCGATACATTTTGTAAAGGAGGGGTCAAGAGCAAAAGTGACGTAGACAAGAGTCGCGCTGGGATTGGACAGTGCGATAGTCACATGAGAACAGGAGCAGGACTGACGTAGACAAAAGCCGCGCTGGGATTGGACAGTGCGCCGTAGACAGAAATCGCTGTGATTGGAGTGTTGGTGTGAGTCGCGCTAGTATTGGTTGAAATAACGCATAGGGAACAGTGTTGAATTGCGGATTGTTTAAGGAGAAAAAGGTTGTGAATCATGTCGTACTATGAGTATGGAAAGGAGAAAACGTCATGGATGTCGAAAGTTAAGAACTTCTTTAAGAAGGACAAAAAGGTAGTGACTAGAGAGGGACAAATAATTCCTCCACCGAAATCACCAGCTTCACATATGATGCTGAAATATGGATATCATACATGCATATGGTTAGAAAATTGGACAAAATACACCAAGAATGATGGAGCATTGGCTTTCCCTGAGAATGGTTCATTTAATGTAGCTGTACTACGGAACTTGAGAGAAAAGATGGTAATGTTAGAACCTAGACCTAGACCGACACAGTTTGAAGCTTTAACGGAATGGGAAGATGAGATGTATGAGCGAGAGAGATCCAGAGGATTAAAGAATCATGAGTTTTTGCCTGGAAGGTTGTGGGGAATAAATCATGAGGACAGAGTAAAGCGTTGGAGATATGCTAACATGACAGGAGGTTTGTTTCCAGCTTTTGCAGTTGAGGAGGAAGCAAAGAGAAAGTGTACAGAGAAAAAGAAACATGTAGTGGTAGAAAAGTATGTGTATGGTGGTAGTGAAACAGATGACGAGTTGCTGGAAGATATTTTAAACAGAAACCCACCTCCATACCAACAGACTTCTGCGGTGGTGACACCTAATGCACCGCCAATGGAAACTGGGAGGAATAAAAAACCCGAACGAAGAAATGAAATAAATAGGTCACAAGAAACATTTAAAACTTCACAAAATGAAGAAATAGAAAGTGACAATGCAACTGAATTAGCAAAAACGACAAAAGAATTGACTGAGAAAATAAGAGAATTGACAAAGAATATGGAAGCTGTAACTGTACCAGTAACGATAGGTCCAGTAATGCCAATTTTTGAGAATCAGAAAATTAATGAACATTCCTTAGTGATTCCCATGAATTCACATTTGCAAAGAAAAAGAGAAGGGATGGAACTGAATAATGAAGGGGCACACAATTTGGCTAGTACGTGTAGACCAAGCCCACCTACAAATTTGACGATAAATGAGAATGAGATTAGGAGAATGCCTATGGTGACAGAGTCCGCATCAGGAACACCAGAAAAAAGCAGCGATTGGATAGAATTAAATAGTACGCCTGTAGGTCCGACTCCAGAAGAGTTAAACGAATGGATGAAAGCGCTAAAAGCAAAAGAACCAGAAGAAAAACCATTAGATGTAATTAGGTTGAAAATAGACATGGAAGAGTTGATTTTGGGAACAATTGGAACAGAAAAACTAAAAAATTATCAGGATGATGAGATTATGTTTTTATGCAAGAGTCTTACTTGGAGAGCCAGAAATTTACATGACAAATTGGAAGAGATCGCAAGCGAACTAGGAGTAGAATTTGTGAAAGTGAGAACGTTGCAGAAACTGTACAGAGTAGATTTTTGTGAGAAAGACATAGAGAATTTGAACACATCAGGAAGACTGACCCAAATAAAAGAGTTGATTGTTTTATTGAGAAAGTGGGGTGATGTGGATAGATGGAGAAATAGATGGTCAAAGAGGAATGAGAAAACAACAGATAAAGCATCTTTGGCTTTTGCAGTGACAGATAGGGAACCAGTTGTTAGGGAGTACCCGATGAGAGAAACTCCAGGAGGTAGTTATGTGCATGTTCCATGGACCAGACAGGACATACTGTCATTTACAAATGACTTCCCAAAATTGAGAGAGAAACCAGTAGAATGGTACAGACAAGTGGAAAGATTTGTTAAGGTGTCAAAAGTGCTGTGGATAGATCTAGATGGATTGTTTGATATAGTAGTGCCAGCTGATTTGTGGACAGAATGTAAGATTACCATTGATTGGCCAACTGTAGAATATCCAAGGGATGCTAAAACAGGAGCGCCAGGTCCAGAAGTGATGAGGAAGTATGACCAAGTAGTTACCTTTTTGAAAAATAAGATTCCACCAAAAGAAACAGATTGGGTAAAAATAGACAGAACAACGCAGGAAAGCAAAGAGTCAGTGCACGCCTACTATGAGAGATTGTTGTTGGTTTTCAAACAGTATAGTGGTTATGAGACACTAAGTGAGAAGGACATGAGTCATTTTGTATATAGGTTTGTGTATGGATTAAAACCAGAGATAAGTGAAATGATTAAGCAGCACTTGATTCTTTGGCAGAATAGCACAGTGGACGAAGTTTTGAGATATGCTAAGTATTGCAGTGATGAAATTGAGAGTAAACAGCGTAAATTGAAAGAAAAGGCCATGTGGGCACAGGTGAAAGTTGCAGAGAAGCAAGAAGCTCAGTTGAGTAATACTAGTAGTGAAACAGGACAGTTTAAATCCCGACCTAATATAGGTAAAGGAAAAGGACAAATGAGCATAGATGAGGCAAAGAAAAAGTGGCCATGCCACAACTGCGGAAAGCTAGGACATTGGAGAAACGAGTGTAAATTTCCTCCAAAACCTAATGTGGAAAATCAATCATTAAATTCACAGGTGCAGAGTGAGGTAGTTACTCAACAAGGTCAGGTGCCACAACCACCACTTCCCAAGAGTGTTAACCAACAGAAATACAGTGCAGAAACAGGATTCTACGGAGGAGAACAGGTAACACAGTTGCCGCGTGCAGCTGCAATTTCTCAATATTTGTTACGACAGGATGAGGATGACACGGATGAAAGTTCCTGACGGTGCCTAAGAGAGAGGGAAGAGTGCGTGCTTGGCGCAACTCTAGAGGTAGATCAGTCTGGTCCATTTGTGGATGGAGAAGTGAATGGTGCAAATGTAACATTCCTTGTTGACACTGGAGCTACCCGTTCTACTGTTAGGTCAGTGGAAATTCCAAACCTTCCTCTCTCAGGTGAACATATCCAAGTGGTTGGAGTTTCCAATCAGCAAATTAAAACGCCTCTTACTAGATTAGTAAAGGTAAGAATTGGTCCATTTAGTGAAATGCACCGATTTGTGGTATGTGATTGTAGTCCCGTGAACCTTTTAGGACGCGATTTATTGTGCAAAATGAACTGCACAATTTATTGTACCCCAGACGGAATTGCATTTCAGACTCCAGATGAGGATGTGCTGTATAAAATGACAATGGTGAATTTAGAACCAGAAGTAAATGGTTTGTTTCCTGTATTTGATGCAGAGAAAATCCCAATTGAATTGAAAAGAACAGTGAAAGAAGAAGTGTGGGACTTTACAGGAGAAGATGTAGGATTAATGAAAGGAGTAGATCCCGTTAAAATAACAGTGAAAGAAGGAACGAGTTACCCAAATACGCCCCAGTATAAATTGACTCCAGAAATAATTGAAGGAATAACGCCAGTAATAAATAAAATGATTGAACAAGGGATTCTAAAAGAAATCATTAGCAGTCCATGTAATTCGCCAATAATGGGACTGAAAAAGCCAAATGGAACATATAGAATTGTACAGGATTTGAGGAAGGTAAACAAAATTGTTGTGCCTTGTTGCCCAATAGTACCGAACCCTGCTGTGATTCTATACCAGATTCCACGTGAAGCAGAATGGTACACAGTAATTGATTTATGTCATGCATTTTTCTCTATTCCATTGCATCCAGATAGCCAGCCATTATTTGCGTTTAGGTTTGGAGAGCGTATTTTGGCATGGTGCCGAATTCCTCAAGGGTACACAGAAAGTCCCTCAATCTTTAATCAGATCCTAAAGAAATCATTGGAAGATTTAAGAATGCCAGAAAAGTCAGTGATGGTTCAGTATATTGATGACCTACTGGTGGCATCAAAAACAAAAGAAGCATGTGTCAATGATACAATTGCTTTGCTGAATCATTTAGCAAAAAGAGGACATAAAGTGTCCCCTTCAAAATTGCAGTTTTGTCAACAAGAAGTCCAGTATTTAGGGCATAAAATTGAGAAAGGAGTGCGAAAGGTAACGACTGAAAGAATAAAAATGATTCAAGGAATGAGAGCTCCAATGACACAAAGAGAGGTAAGAATGTTTTTGGGAATGGTTGGATATTGTCGACAATGGATAAGCGGTTTTTCACTGATTGCTAAACCATTGCAGAAACTGACAAAGAAGGATGTTAAAGATCCTTTTGAAATGAATGATGAAGAAATGAAAGCATTCAGAGAGTTGAAAAAGAAATTGTGTGAGGCTCCAGCATTGGGAATGCCTGACTATGAGAAAGATGTTGAGCTGTATTGCAGTGAAAGAGATGGATGTGCATTTTCAGTTTTGGTACAGAGACATGGAACTATGAAAAGACCTATTGCATATTTTTCAGCTGTTTTAGACCCTGTAGCGAAAGCGTTGCCTGGATGTTTGAAAGCAGTTGCTGCTACTTGTGTGAGTCTGGAACAGAGTGAAGGCATAGTGATGGGGTATCCATTGAGAGTGTATGTTCCCCATTCTGTGGAAATTCTCTTGACAAGAACAAAAACTCAATACATGACACATAGTCGGCTGACTAGGTATGAAAAGGTAATTTTGAGTGCAGATAATGTGACCATTGACAGATGTATGAATGTGAATCCATCAACATCATTGCCAGATGAAGAGAGTGTGATTGAAATGGATGAAGTAGATCACGATTGTCTGAATGTGCTCGAATACTGTACAAAACCAAGAGCTGACATACGAGATGAGCCTTTGAAAGAATCAGATTATATTCTGTTTGTGGATGGCTCATGTTTGAGAACGAGTGATGGAGTTCTAAGTGCAGCATATGCAGTTTGCACAGTAGCAACTGTTTTGGAAGCATCTTGTCTGAAAGGTGTAAGGTCTGCCCAAGTCGCAGAATTAGTAGCTCTGATTCAAGCATGTAAGTTGGGAAGAAATGTACGGGTTACAATTGTGACAGATAGCCAGTACGGCTTTGGGGTTGTGCATGATTTTGGTCAGATTTGGTCACAAAGGGGTTTCTTGACGTCTGCAGGAACGCCCATTAGGAATGGAGATTTTGTGAAAAAGTTGCTTGAGGCGATACAGCTGCCTAAACAGATCGCTGTAGTGAAGTGCAATGCACATAAAAATGGGGAAGACTACATAACTGTTGGTAATAAATATGCTGACGAAATGGCACAGTATTGTGCAAAGAATGTGGTTTCTTTGAATAAATGTCGTGAAAGAGAGCATATTTGTTGTCCTTTGCTTTTTACTAACTCTATTGAAACATGGGATGAGGTGACGACAGTTACAAGAAGCCGCAGAGGATGAGGAAAAGGATACTTGGATAAAAGCAGGATGTAGAAAACATGAAGAGACTGATGTTTGGGTTTACAGGGATGAGAGACCAGTTATGCCTGATAGCATGATTTCTGACATGGCACGGATGTACCATGGACAAGCCCATATTGGGAGAGATTCAATGATCAGACTTTTTAGACAAACATGGTATAATCCAAAATTCAGAGCCATAGCTGAGAGTCTTTGTCAGAGATGTCTTATTTGTCAACAGTTAAATCCAGGAAGGAAAACAGTAGTGAGTCTAGGAAGAATAGGACGAGAAGGGGGTCCTTTCACTAGAATGCAAATGGATTTTATTGAAATGCCACCTTGCAACAGATTGAGGTATGTCCTAGTGGTCGTCTGTTTGTTTTCCCGTTGGGTGGAGGCATACCCAACAAGAAGGAATGATAGTATTACGGTAGCAAAACTTATGCTGCGAGAAGTCATTCCGAGGTATGGTTTTCCAGTCACGATTGAAACAGATAGAGGAACACATTTCCAAAATGAATTAGTTAAACTGATTTGTGAAGCACTTAGTATTAAACAGAAACTGCATTGTGCATACAGACCAGAGGCTTCTGGAATAGTAGAGCAAGTGAATGGAACAATCAAGAACAGGTTAGGAAAAATGTGTCAAGCTACAGGACTCAAATGGCCAGATGCTTTGCCATTAGTTCTGATGACAATCAGAAGTATTCCGGAAAGGAAAACTGGACTCAGTCCACATGAAATAATCATGGGACGAGCAATGAGACAAGCACAAGTACCTGTCAACAAGCTACTGACTATAACTGATGATCTAGTGCTGGATTATTGCAAAGGATTGGCTGATGTGGTGCGTTCTGTGTTTCATCAGGTTGGACCGGATGCGACCACTCTTGAAAGAAAACCAGCTCACGACTTGAATCCAGGAGATTGGGTTCGAATAAAAGTCCATCGGAGAAGAAACTGTTTGGTTCCTCGCTGGGACGAACCACGACAAGTGATCCTGGTGACGACCACTGCAGTAAAGTGTGCAGGAGTGAAACACTGGGTACATGCCAGTCACACCATCAGAGTTCCAGAACCTAAAGATCGACATGCGAGTCGGCATCTGGAAATATCAGATAACAGTTCAGCATCAGAAAGAAGAAGAAGAAACTGAAGATCGACATGTAAGTCGACATCTGGAAGACCCAATGTTAGACTTGGCACCATTGGCGTGGGTCTCCCTTCCATTTTTTTTGCTGTTGCCTCTTATGTTTTGCTGGTTTTAGATGCTTTTGGGCACTGTGCCACTGCTGTTCAGTGCCACAGTGCAAGTGCTCCCTACTGTAAAGTGATGTATGGATTAGTGACTCCATGATTGGATGATTGGTTTACTTGTCAGTCCCTAGTACAGTGCACGGAGTGTGCCCAGGGCTTGTAAATCCAATGCCGCTGGTGGGATTGCAGCACTGGTTGTGCCACCCACAGAAGCGGCTTGTAAAATGTGTCTCAGGCCTGCCATTGCAGAGCCTGTGTGCAGTCTGTGACTGCCATGTCGACTTGGCAAGTGCACCCACTTGCCAGTCCCTAAACCTTCCCTTATCTTCATATCAGACACCCCTAAGGTAGGCCCAAGGGCAGGGTGCATTGTAAGTATAAGGTAGGACATGCCCTGGTGTGTGTGGCATGTCCTAATAGTGAATTACAGCCATTTTCGTTTTTCACTATTGCAAGGCTACCTGTTCTCCATAGGCCAGAATGGGCAGTTTGATTATTACACCTTATAATCCTAACTGACCCAGAGAACATGGTAGAAAAACGAATTTAGTATGCCTGAACTCAGAATGATAAAATACATCTTTTAGTGAAGTTGGTTTTAACATTCTTTGTTTGAAAATACCACTTTTAGAAAGTAGGTATTTTCTTGCCTAAACTCATCCAGCTGCCTCTGCTCAGGTTGTGTATTGTGTGTCTGGGTTTGTGAGTGACAGGGGCTGGGGGATTCCAGGAGGCAGGGTGAGTCAGCACTAGGCTGAATAGGTCTGCCTGAAGGAGGATGGGTGGGAGGAGTTGCACCTGGGTCTGAATAGGGCTGTGCCTGCCTTCCACAATGCTGGCTCCACCTCCTGCCGGGCGTCTGATGGCTCTGCCCCTCACTCACAAAGGAAAGAAGGAGTCAGAAAAACAAAGTGCTCCAGGACTGACCAGAACTGGTTTTGGACTAGGCAGAGGCCTCTCTGCCTTCAGAGAACAAAGGGAAAAGGTGTATAAAAGGGGACCCAGACCCCTAGGAAATTAGATCACTTCTGGGAAATCAAGAAACCTGTTGCCAAGGAGAAGAACCGGAGAAGCTGAAGGAGGAGTACTGCCCCTGTGCTGTTTTGCTGATTGGGGTTGGCCTGCAGTGGTTGCTTTCTGCCAAGGACAGGAGAAAAGACTTTGCTGTGCTTTGTCATCTTGAAGAAGGGAATCTCCAAGGGCTTGAACTGAGCTTGCCTCCTGCCTGAAGTCACAGGGACACAAAGACTTCACCCCTTCTGTTTGCCTGCATCTGGAACTGCTGTTTTAGCTGCTAACAGAGGGAAATTGCAACATCGACGCCGGCGAGCGACGCCGTAACCTGCACCGAAGCCGTGGGCACCGCTCGTGAAGAGCACGACGCACCGCCCCGACTTGCACCGTAGGCCCGACGCCTGCCGACGCCGTGCGACATCGACTCCGAAGCCGTCATCGAGGCCGCTGCCTGCACCGGGCCGAGGACACCGCTCGTGACGCTCACGACGCACCGTCCCGACTCGCACCGCAGCCCCGACTTCACCGGCGCCAGGGCTTCATCATCGCGGAGCCGATCCTCGGCGTGGGTGACCCCCGAATCCATCGACGCCGCACCATCGTAAGGAACCGACGCCTCGCCGCCATCCGTGACGTCACCTCCCGACACAGTAAGGAACCGACGCCTCACCTCCCTGCGCTGCAGTAAGGAACCGAGACATCACCTCCCCTGGGGTCGTAAGGAACCGGCGCCGCCGGCGCCAACGAAGCATCACCTCCCGACGCCGTGCACCGTCTTTGTTTTCATCGAATTCCAGGTACTGTTCTTTGTGGGTCTGCTCGACTCCGGGCCCGACGCCGCGCACCTCGCGGTCGGCGCCGTACTTTGGGATTTCCACCGGTCACGACGTCGTGATAACTCCAAGTGGAGTTATTTGTTGCTACAAGCTTTATTTGATTGACTATCCTATTTTTGAAGATAACGTGAACTGTCTCTATCATTTTAAGTCTATTTTTGAGTACTGTATTGTGGATTTTTGCTATTGGGTCTTGTGATAAGTCTATATAAAGATTACTTATTTTTACATAAACAACCTGTGTGGTGTCCATCTGTAGTGTTTTCACTGTATTACTGTATGTGTTCACAAATGCTTTACACACTGCCTCTGAGATAAGCCTGTCTGCTCGTGCCAAGCTACCAGGGGGTGAGCAGGGGTTATTTTAGGAGTGTTTCCCCTTATCCTGACTAGAAGCAAGGGTCCCTATTTGGACAAAGGTGCAAACCATTGCCAACTAGAGACCCCCAGTTCTAACATTGGTGGTCAGCGGTGAGGATTTGGACTTGCATTTGTGATTCATATACAGTGATTGGTGTACACTACTAGTGAGTGCAGACCAATACGCGACCACATACCTTTTTGATAGGACTTTTTTCCTTGGAACCTTTATTTTTGTTGAGAACTGCCAATTTTCACCATGAGCAAAAAGGATCCATTGCACCTGCAGATATTGAATTTGAAGAAGATAGGGTTGATACCTACACTGTGCCAGAACTCAAAGCTGTTTGCAAAAAGTTTAAAATCTCTATGAGAGGCCTCACCAGGAAGGAGGAGTTTCACAAGGCACTGAGAGCCTGGTTGGAAGCACGGAATGCCAGTGGGCAGTCCGAGGAGCCTGTGGAGGAGG
Organism: Calotriton arnoldi; assembly: GCA_963921515.1. Lineage (NCBI taxonomy): Eukaryota > Metazoa > Chordata > Amphibia > Caudata > Salamandridae > Calotriton > Calotriton arnoldi. The sequence continues at coordinate 562,338 of CAWUFW010011168.1, forward strand.
CAGAGAATTTAGATGGGCAGCTTGAGGGGCCATTGGGCTTAACTGGGAGGAGAGCGCCTTCCAGGGAGGGCAGCAGTGTTTCTCAAAGGGCCTGTCTCCAGAGGAGCTGGAGGACAGGGACAAAAGCAGGATGCATGAAATGGAGATGGCCAAACTGAAACAGGGAAGCCATGATAGCCTTGAGCATAAGAAATTGGAGTTAGAAAGTAAGAGGTTGGCCATGGAAGAAAAGAAGATGCTTTTAGAGCATGAGAGAGTGGTGAGGGAGCTAGAGCTAAAGGCTAGAAGCCTAGAAATCACTCCCTCTGGTGGCAGCACACCTCCAGTGCCTGTAGAAAGTAGAGTGTACATCCCCAAGGAGGTTATTAAGGATTTCATGAAGGGGGAGGACATTGGGCAATGGTTTAAAGCATATGAGATCGCCATGACATCACACCGGGTCCCTGAGAAGGATTGGGGAGCGGGGTTGTGGGGCCGCTTTGCAGGTGAGGGAAGGAAACCTTGCTAGCCTTGCCCACAGTGGATCAGATGTCCTATGCCCACCTGAAGGAAGCTTTAGTGGCAAGGTATGGGTTAACTCCAGAGCTTTATAGGCAGAAGTTTAGGAACTGCAAAAAGCTGGAGTCTAGTACCTGGGTGGAGTATGTGTCTTATTTTTGCAGAGCATTGGATGGATGGGTGAAGGGTAGCAAAGTAAATGACTTGCAGGAGTTCTATGATTTAATTGCATGGGAGCACTTGTCCAGTAGTTGTTTTCCAGAGCTACGCCAGCACCTAGTTGACAGTAAGCTGACTAATCCTAGGAAGCTTGCTGAGGAGGCGGACCGCTGGGTCAGTACCCGGGTCCACAAGGGTCTTGTGGGAGACTCCGCCAAAGGTGGGCAGGGTCCCCAGCAGAAGAGTGGGGGGGACAAGGGTAAACAGAAGGAGTTCCAAAAAGGGCCCCAAAGTAAACCCCCAGGGAACCAAGGTAAGGGTTCCCAGCCTCCCACTGAGAAAAGACCATGGGTCCCAACAGATAAGTCTGTTCAGAAGGGGCCCAAAGCATGTTTTAGTTGTGGTCAGGTGGGTCACTTTGTAGGAAGTCCCAAGTGCCCCAATACCGTGACCACTGCACCCACTGGTGCACCACCCCGGCAGATGGCTAGTGTAGCCCTGGGGGAGGAGTTGGGTGCCCAAGGTGGGTGGGGTCCCGCAGAGATGTCCCTGGTCTCTTTAGGAGACAGTGAGATGGTCCCTAGGACCCAGCTGCCTGATAACACTAAAAAATACAGGCAGTGGGTGACCATCAATGGCCATAGGGTGGAGGCTCTGAGAGACACCGGGGCCAGTGTGACAGCTGTCAGTTGTCGGCTGGTGTCTGAGGAGCAGGTGGTCCCCAATGTATTCTACCCTGTAGTTGCCGCTGACAACTCAGAGAGCCACTGCAAGGTGGCCCAGGTTCCCTTTGAGTGGGGGGGTCTCAGGTATCCTTCAAGTAGCTGTGAGGCCAGCCATGCCTGTTGACTGTCTGCTAGGCAATGATTTGGAGAGCTCCCCTTGGGCGAAGGTGGAGCGGAGGTCTCATTTGGAGATGTTGGGTCTGCCAGAGTGGGCGTGTGTGACCACTCGGTCAATGGCAGCCGGTAAGGGTATTCAAGAGGACCTGGAGCCTGGAAGAAGGGCCCAGGTGCCTGCCTTAAAGAGAGGAGGCAGGGGCGCGGAAACCGGCCCCGAAGTTCCCACGGTCCAGGAGGAGGCAGACCTTGCGGGGGATGCCCTGGAACCTACAGGGGAACAAGTGGCTGAACTGGGGGACCTGCCTGAGCTGACCCATTGGCAGCAGGAAGGAGGCCCCTCCAGGGAAGAATTCTGCGAGGAGCAGAAGAAGTGCCCTTCTCTTGAGGGCTTGCGGCAACAGGCTGTAAGCCAGGCAGCAGGTGATCAGTCTGGATCACACTGGATCTACTGGGAGAATGGTCTCCTGTATAGTGAGCCTAAGGTTGCTGAGCCTGGGTCAGCCCGTGTGCTGGTGGTACCCCAGCGCTTCAGAGCCTTCCTACTGGGTCTGGCTCATGATGTGCCTTTAGCAGGACATTTGGGGCAAGACAAGACCTTTCAAAGGCTTGTCACCCACTTTCATTGGCCCCAAATGCGCAAGAGTTCAGATACTCATTGCAGGACCTGTCAGACTTGCCAGGCAAGTGGTAAGAGTGGGAGGAAGCACAAGGCTCCTCTCCAACCTTTCCCTGTTGTCAGCACCCCCTTTGAGAGGGTGGGTATTGACATTGTGGGGCCTCTGGATCCCAAGACAGCCATGGGCAACAGGTTCATCCTGGTCTTGGTGGACCATGCCACCCGGTACCCGGAAGCCATCCCTCTTCGGACAGTGACGGCCCCGTGGTGGGACGTGCACTGATGGGGATTTTCTCCCGTGTGGGGTTCCCCAAGGAGGTGGTGTCTGACCGTGGTACTAACTTCATTTCCAAGTATATGAAGTCCCTGTGGCAGGAGTGTGGTGTAACCTATAAGTTCACCACTCCTTACCACCCCCAAGGTAATGGGCTGGTTGAGAGATTCAACCGGACCCTTAAGGGCATGATTATGGGTCTGGAAGAACCCATGAGGCGTAAGTGGGACGTCCTCTTGCCATGCCTGCTCTTTGCTTACAGAGAGGTGCCCCAGAAGTCCTTAGGGTTCAGTCCCTTTGAACTGCTGTACGGCCATCCTGTAAGAGGACCTCTGAGTCTGGTCAAGGAAGGCTGGGAGAAAGCTCCCAGGAAAACTCCCCAGGATGTATTTAGTTACATGCTGGCCTTCAGAAACCAGACTCGGCGTTTCAGACAACTCGCTGAGGCGAATCTGGAAGCCAGCCAGGAAGAGATGAAACGTTGGCATGATCAGAATGCCACTCTGATCGAGTTTCAGCCTGGACAAAAGGTGTGGGTCATGGCCCCAGTGGAGCCCTGTGCGCTCCAGGATAAGTGGACCGGACCATTTGAGGTGGTGGAGCGCAAGAGTGAAGTCACCTACTTGGTGGACTTGCAGTCTCCCAGGAACCCCTTGCGGGTCCTGCATGTAAACCGCCTGAAGCCCCACTTTGAGAGGTCTGAAGTGGGCATGCTCTTAGCAACAGATGCTGGGATGGAAGAGGAGACTGAACCTCTTCCTGACCTCCTGTATGCAAAAGAGCAAGATGGGTCAGTGGATGGTGTGAACCTCTCTCCCACCCTGACCCCGGAGCAGCAGAATGACTGTCGCCAACTGTTGGGGCAGTTTTCTGATCTGTTCTCCCTGGCTCCCAGTATCACTGAATGGTGCATCCATGATGTGGACACTGGGGACAGTCCTCCTGTGAAGCACAAAACTTACAGAGTGACTGACAGGGTGAGAGCTTGCATCAAGGAGGAGGTCTCCAAGATGTTTGCCTTAGGGGTGATTGAGTCCTCTAACAGCCCTTGGGCCAGCCCAGTGGTCTTGGTCCCAAAGGCTGCCGCGCCTGGTGCCACACCCGAACTCCGGTTCTGTGTGGACTACCGAGGACTCAATTCAGTCACCAGGACTGACGCGCACCCCATCCCCAGAGCTGATGAGCTCATTGATCGGTTAGGGGCTGCCCAGTACCTCAGCACGTTTGATCTAACGTCTGGATACTGGCAGATCGCCTTAACTGATGGGGCCAAAGAGAGGTCAGCATTCTCCACACCAGATGGGCACTACCAATTCCGGGTGATGCCCTTTGGGATGAAGAATGCCCCTGCCACCTTTCAGAGGTTGGTCAACCAGGTGTTGGCTGGGCTGGAGGATTTCAGTGCCGCCTACCTGGATGACATTGCAGTGTTCAGCGCCACTTGGGAGGAACATCTGCACCACCTCTGGGAAGTGTTGAAGGCGCTGCGGAGGGCAGGCCTCACGATCAAGGCGAGTAAGTGCCAGATCGGGCAGGGTTCTGTGGTGTACTTGGGACACCAGGTAGGGAGCGGCCAGGTGGCGCCCCTACAGCCCAAGATAGATACCATCCTGGCTTGGGAACCCCCAAAACCCAGACAGAGGTGAGGGCCTTCTTAGGACTCACCGGGTATTACAGGAGGTTTGTCAAGGGGTATGGCAACATTGTTGCACCCTTGACTGAGCTGACTTCCAGGAAGCAGCCCAGGAAAGTGAACTGGACTGAGGCCTGCCAAAAGGCTTTTGATGCCCTGAAATCTGCCATGTGCACGGCGCCCGTGCTTCAGGCGCCCAACTTCTCAAGGGAATTCATTGTGCAGACAGATGCTTCAGAGCATGGTGTTGGGGCTGTGCTTTCACAGATGAATGAGGAGGGCCTAGACCAACCTGTAGCCTTTATTAGTAGGAGGTTACTCCCACGGGAACAGAGGTGGAGTGCGATTGAACGTGAGGCATTTGCTGTGGTCTGGGCACTGAAGAAGTTGAGACCATACTTGTTTGGGACTCACTTCCGGGTTCAGACAGACCACAGGCCCCTCAGATGGTTAATGCAGATGAGGGGTGAGAATCCAAAACTGTTGAGGTGGTCCATTTCCCTACAGGGGATGGACTTTACGGTGGAACACCGCCCTGGTACAGAACACGCCAATGCTGATGGTCTGTCCAGATTTTTCCGCCTTAGTGATGAGAACTCCCAGGAGGAAGGGTAGTTCTCCCCACATTTCAGCTGGAGGGGACACGTGTTAGACTTGGCACCATTGGCGTGGGTCTCCCTTCCATTTTTTTGCTGTTGCCTCTTATGTTTTGCTGGTTTTAGATGCTTTTGGGCACTGTGCCACTGCTGTTCAGTGCCACAGTGCAAGTGCTCCCTACTGTAAAGTGATGTATGGATTAGTGACTCCATGATTGGATGATTGGTTTACTTGTCAGTCCCTAGTACAGTGCACGGAGTGTGCCCAGGGCTTGTAAATCCAATGCCGCTGGTGGGATTGCAGCACTGGTTGTGCCACCCACAGAAGCGGCTTGTAAAATGTGTCTCAGGCCTGCCATTGCAGAGCCTGTGTGCAGTCTGTGACTGCCATGTCGACTTGGCAAGTGCACCCACTTGCCAGTCCCTAAACCTTCCCTTATCTTCATATCAGACACCCCTAAGGTAGGCCCAAGGGCAGGGTGCATTGTAAGTATAAGGTAGGACATGCCCTGGTGTGTGTGGCATGTCCTAATAGTGAATTACAGCCATTTTCGTTTTTCACTATTGCAAGGCTACCTGTTCTCCATAGGCCAGAATGGGCAGTTTGATTATTACACCTTATAATCCTAACTGACCCAGAGAACATGGTAGAAAAACGAATTTAGTATGCCTGAACTCAGAATGATAAAATACATCTTTTAGTGAAGTTGGTTTTAACATTCTTTGTTTGAAAATACCACTTTTAGAAAGTAGGTATTTTCTTGCCTAAACCATCCAGCTGCCTCTGCTCAGGTTGTGTATTGTGTGTCTGGGTTTGTGAGTGACAGGGGCTGGGGGATTCCAGGAGGCAGGGTGAGTCAGCACTAGGCTGAATAGGTCTGCCTGAAGGAGGATGGGTGGGAGGAGTTGCACCTGGGTCTGAATAGGGCTGTGCCTGCCTTCCACAATGCTGGCTCCACCTCCTGCCGGGCGTCTGATGGCTCTGCCCCTCACTCACAAAGGAAAGAAGGAGTCAGAAAAACAAAGTGCTCCAGGACTGACCAGAACTGGTTTTGGACTAGGCAGAGGCCTCTCTGCCTTCAGAGAACAAAGGGAAAAGGTGTATAAAAGGGGACCCAGACCCCTAGGAAATTAGATCACTTCTGGGAAATCAAGAAACCTGTTGCCAAGGAGAAGAACCGGAGAAGCTGAAGGAGGAGTACTGCCCCTGTGCTGTTTTGCTGATTGGGGTTGGCCTGCAGTGGTTGCTTTCTGCCAAGGACAGGAGAAAAGACTTTGCTGTGCTTTGTCATCTTGAAGAAGGGAATCTCCAAGGGCTTGAACTGAGCTTGCCTCCTGCCTGAAGTCACAGGGACATAAAGACTTCACCCCTGCTGTTTGCCTGCATCTGGAACTGCTGTTTTAGCTGCTAACAGAGGGAAATTGCAACATCGACGCCGGCGAGCGACGCCGTAACCTGCACCGAAGCCGTGGGCACCGCTCGTGAAGAGCACGACGCACCGCCCGACTTGCACCGTAGGCCCGACGCCTGCCGACGCCGTGCGACATCGACTCCGAAGCCGTCATCGAGGCCGCTGCCTGCACCGGAGCCGAGGACACCGCTCGTGACGCTCACGACGCACCGTCCCGACTCGCACCGCAGCCCCGACTTCACCGACGCCAGGGCTTCATCATCGCGGAGCCGATCCTCGACGTGGGTGACCCCGAATCCATCGACGCCGCACCATCGTAAGGAACCGACGCCTCGCCGCCATCCGTGACGTCACCTCCCCGACACAGTAAGGAACCGACGCCTCACCTCCCTGCGCTGCAGTAAGGAACCGAGACATCACCTCCCCTGGGGTCGTAAGGAACCGAGCGCCGCCGGCGCCAACGAAGCATCACCTCCCCGACGCCGTGCACCGTCTTTGTTTTCATCGAATTCCAGGTACTGTTCTTTGTGGGTCTGCTCGACTCCGGGCCCGACGCCGCGCACCTCGCGGTCGGCGCCGTACTTTGGGATTTCCACCGGTCACGACGTCGTGATAACTCCAAGTGGAGTTATTTGTTGCTACAAGCTTTATTTGATTGACTATCCTATTTTTGAAGATAACGTGAACTGTCTCTATCATTTTAAGTCTATTTTTGAGTACTGTATTGTGGATTTTTGCTATTGGGTCTTGTGATAAGTCTATATAAAGATTACTTATTTTTACATAAACAACCTGTGTGGTGTCCATCTGTAGTGTTTTCACTGTATTACTGTATGTGTTCACAAATGCTTTACACACTGCCTCTGAGATAAGCCTGTCTGCTCGTGCCAAGCTACCAGGGGGTGAGCAGGGGTTATTTTAGGAGTGTTTCCCCCTTATCCTGACTAGAAGCAAGGGTCCCTATTTGGACAAAGGTGCAAACCATTGCCAACTAGAGACCCCCAGTTCTAACACCCAACTACAAGTGCAATGATAGAAGAAGAAGAGGAAATAGAAGAAATAGCTGAAGTTCCAGAATTTGAAGATCGACCTGTAAGTCAACATCTGGAAATATCTGACACCAGTTCAGAATCTGATACAGAACATTCGGAATGTGAAGAAAGTCTAAAAAGAAATTGGAATTTTGAAAGCATAAGAGAAGAAACTGAGCCAGAAGATAGTGACAGTGAGCAACCAAGTACAAGTTGTGGTAAAATTCCTTCGGAGATAATATTAATAGATGAAGAAGGGAGAGTTTCAAACAAAAAGCTAGAAAAATCGGAAAATCCCCGAGGAGCAGTAGGGACAGATAGTCAAACACAAGAATAGGGAAATTTAGAAGCAGATAGACAGACTGACACGAATTCGGAAGAACCTCGAGGAGGGACAGAAATAGGTGAACAAAGGAAGATAAGAAAAGAACCACAAGTAGAAGAAAATGAAATTATAAGTTTCAAAATAAGAGGAAATAACGAAAGAATTGAAACAGAGTCTGAAGAAAGTGGAGAAGAAAGAAATGAAAAACTAGAGACAAGAAAAAGAAATTGGAAAACAGAAAGAGAGGAAAAAGGAAGTGAAGCAAAAAGGCCAAGAAAAGGAGACAATTGGCCCAACGAAGTAAGAAAATTAAGATACAGAATCATAAGGTTGGATGGGAAAAGTGCTGAACAAGTGAATGAAATAACAAGTCAAAGAGAGCAAGAAAAACAAGGTGGAAAACACTTGCAGAAAACGAAAAGAATAAAGAAGGTAAATCAAAAGTATAGATCGCCTGAATGGTTGTAACGTGCTTTGACTAGTCACAAAGAAGAAAAGAACACTCACAAAAACCCAGAACAAAGAAACCTGATGGGAGAAAGTGAAGTGCAACAAACCTGAAGCAACAAACCTGAAGAAGTTTAGATAGTTTTACCGGATTTGACAAAACACTGATCTGACGAATTTACCGGATGTGACAAAGAAAGAATTCTGAGAAAGAATTAAAAGAAAGTACCAAGCAAAGACAAAATATTGGAAGTACAGAGTGGCAAGCAAGTCATTTCTAAGGTGTAGTGAAATAATTTTCTAGAAAACAAATAAATAAGGTTATAAAACAAAATGGAGAATACTAGAGATAGAAAATGTAAATGTGAGTTTTTAAGTAGATGGTGCAAGATGTGCTGTTTCTGTACAGGATTATTAATAACAGTATGGGTGGTTTTAGCAATCACTATTCCAATTAGTTTAGCTGTAGTAGAAATGTCTAATAACACTGAGAAAGAAAAAGGAGCTAACACTCAAGAGCCAGTTATTTTAAAGAGTAGTGCAGAATTACATAAGGACAAATGAATAACAGATTTTTCAAAAAATGTTTTTACTAAATTATTATATGAGTATGTAGAAACAATGGATGTAAGAGATTGCTATGTTTGTATGCAGTTGCCTGCATCTGTAGCAGAGGGTGTGACTTATCATCACCTCCCTTTGACATATGGAATAACATGTAGTGTTTTAGCAAGTTTATTTTATAAAACAGGTAGATTAGAATATTATTACACTGACATAAATAAGATTTTTGCAAAAGTTTCTGTAGTTCCCGAGCTTAACAAAATAAAAGAGGGAAAGACGTTTGGTGAATATTTTTTAGAAGATAAGATTTTAACATTAGATAGTATAATTAGGTACAACCTTACCTGTGAGTTAAAGAAGGAAGAAAAGGTATTTTTAGAGATGGTTGAAGAGAGAAGAGTGAAATTTCAAAGAAAAGTGATAGAAGAGACAAAAACAACTCTTTGGGCGTTTGAGGAAGACAATCATGACAAGAAAAAGACAAATGCAGCTATGACTCTGGATTGGCCCGAACAGGGAAGGTTGTGCATTAGAAGAAATAAGACAAGATATGACAATTATTTTGTGGGTTCCAGTAATTGCCATGACAATTACCAAATTTTAGGTGGATGGGGATTCAAAGGGGGAAAAGATCCAATATTTCCAGGGATTTATTATGTTTGCGGGAATAGGGCTTATTATAGGTTGCCGGACCATTGGTATGGGTCATGTTACTTAGGCCTGGTCTTTCCAAAGATTTTTCATATGGATAGAAAAGAAAAAGGAACACACAAAATGATAAATACCTTTACACGTAGAAAAAGGGAAAGTTTTTCAGAAATAGTAGGTGACATTTTTGGTGCATTGATACCAGCAGTGGGAATATCTTTGAATGCATTTAGAATTCGGAAATTATTTACAGTGGTAGATCGTTTATCTACAGATACTGCTGGAGGGTTCTTGATGGTAAATACCGAAATGGTTGCCATGAGAGCTATGGTGATGCAAAATCGTCTTGCCCTTGACATTCTTTTGGCAAAAGAGGGCGGAGTCTGTGGAATGCTGAAAGTCCAACATTGTTGCACTTACATTCCAGATAAGAGCGAAAATATACAGAAGTGTATAACAAATATTACAAATTTGCACAAAGAACTTGTTCCACTGGAGGTTGAAAGTGCTTGGGGAAAACTTGGTAAAGGGTTTTCTTCTGTAATAAATTGGTTAACAAGAATGAGTGGATTAATAATAGGGAAAGTTATAATAATAGCAACCGTGATAATATTAATAAAATTAGTATTGAAGCTTGCAATAACATGTATAAAGAGAAGAAGGCAGAATAAGATAGAAAAAGAAAACATGATAAACAAGGAAAGAGAGAGAGAAATGGGTGAAATAGAGTTAGAAGAAATAAAAGAGAACATGTACAAGAAAACGAAGAAACAAGTTGAAAGGGATACAGTTGTGTAAACTAACAAAAGCAAACGGATAAAAGATATATGCTGTCTGAGAAAATTGTATAACTTGGGTTTTTGTGGTGATATTAAAAATCACCAAAGGGGGGAGTTGATGGAGCAGGGTAAATGTAAAATTTTTTAACCTCCTAATATTTTCGTAAAATATTAATAAACATGTTCGTTTAAGTAAATAACCAACAATGTATGTTAAGGGTTAAAGGTAACACGCAATTCTGTGTGCAAATTAATTGACTTATAATTGTTTACGTATCTAACATAACATAATATTTGCGTATTAATTAAATAATAAATGCATGATTTGTGCTTTTAAATAAAACGTGTGGTTGCAAAATAAAGCGATGGTAAGTAAGGGACAGCTTTATATGTTGCTTCTGCTAGGTAATACCTAATTGGGGTACGTAGAAAGACGGGAGGGAAACGAAAGGGTTTATATTTCTTTGTTTTAATAACATTTTGTTTATCTTTGAAAATAGTGCGCTTAGGCCTGCCAAGCAGCAATATAAAATGGCCGCGAGTTACTAGAGTGCGCATGAGCGGGAGACCATGTGATAGAGGAGAGAGGCTGTGGAAAAGGGATGATCACGTGCTGATGCCGAGAGGCTAAGATGAAAGTATGGTCAAGGCTGTTGTGACCCTTCTGAGCAGATGTGTGCCAAGATGATCAGCAAGAAGCGTGAGAAGCCTGACTGAATCAATAGACGGAACTGTATTACACAAAATGTAACAGAAAAAGATACAATTTGGACTGATCGAAACGGATGAGCAAGTGCATGAACTGTGGGAAACGATGCTTGCATGGACATTCCACACGGAACTGGTTAAGACCAGGAAGTTTGATTAAAATGTATATGGACCTGAGTTTTTGAACCAATGAGAATGAATCGCGCCATGTAAGAAGAAACATTTTATGCTGTAAGCTAGAATTAGGGTATAAGAAGACCTACTCTTGGTGGGAGGGGTTAGAATGCTGGAGAATAGAATGCTGTTCGAATGCTGCGGGAGATGCTGCAGAAGTTAGATGCTGCGTGAGTTAGATGCTGTAGATGGGAGAAGTTGCGGTTGCTGATGCTGACGAGCTGATGCTGCTGCTGTTATTTTCCTTTTCCAGTTGAGTATAAAGATGCTGCTTTAGGAGAACTTTTTATTGATAGATTTTTATTAGAATTATTAGGTTTCCCCAGATAGATAGATAGATTGATCTATAGAGTTCTTATTATGATAACCTCATTTTTCCGTCTAATAAAAGTGCCTTGCAATTTCAAACTATTCTTATATTGATGATAAATGCAATGATCTGAATAATAAGCTTAACCTCATTTCCTGCATTCAAAACTTTATATAAACTTTATTATTCTTTAAATAAATGACTCAGTGATTTTCTTTAGCTCAATGATTAATAATGAAATGTTAAAGGAGTTTATTGTGATTGAGCTGGTCTTAATCACCATCAACTGATTCCTACTAGTTGGTCCATCGACCAATGAGCGGAATACCTTAAAAGCAAATGAGAAATATTATGTCATTATAAAAGAGGTATCCCGTCTCCTTCCAGCGAATCGTTTTTCTCCTAGGTTCATGACGGAGGAAATCCAGGGAACAAATGAGTAAGTGAATGTATATGCGGTGTTATGGGCCCCACCGTCATATGGATATAGTGTGTGTGTTAGAGAAATAATTGCACCTGGATGACCAAAGCATAATAGGAGAATTATTTTTATTGTTAGCGCTGGATCAGATTTCTTGGTAGCAGAGTTATGGTTACTATAGATTAGTTTGGTGATTATTGATTTTTGATTATAGATTATTGATAAGTTCATGTCTAACACTTTTTGTTGAGTCGCGTTATGTTATATGTAAGTTTTCACGCTTCCGGGAAGTAGGAAGTGGAACACGTGTGGCAAGAGAAGTCACATGGAATTTTACACTGTCTGAGTTCATTTTTGGTAATAACACAGGTTGTGTTATGATAGGGACATTTTGCGTATAAAAGGTGTGTAAGTGAAATAGTGATCGGTTTTCTTGTGAAACTCTGGCCTTAATTCTCAGGAGCAGTATAGTCTCCACATGTGTTTTATCCCCAGAGAAACGGGTTTACTGATTGCTTGAAAGAAGGGTAAGGTAGAGGGAAGTGCTACTTTATCGGCGAAACTGAAAATTCTGTGGTAGGGTAGAGGTAAGCGCTGCCTACTGGAAAATACAGAATTCTTGTGTAAATGGTCAAAGCTATCTTTTCGGTTTAGCGAATCAGACAATGGAAATGTGGTTAAAATGTTGTAACTAACAAAGAATTGTTGAAAAAGAAATTGCCGATAAATTTTGTAAAGGAGGGGTCAAGAGCAAAAGTGACGTAGACAAGAGTCGCGCTGGGATTGGACAGTGCGATAGTCACATGAGAACAGGAGCAGGACTGACGTAGACAAAAGCCGCGCTGGGATTGGACAGTGCGCCGTAGACAGAAATCGCTGTGATTGGAGTGTTGGTGTGAGTCGCGCTAGTATTGGTTGAAATAACGCATAGGGAACAGTGTTGAATTGCGGATTGTTTAAGGAGAAAAAGGTTGTGAATCATGTCGTACTATGAGTATGGAAAGGAGAAAACGTCTTGGATGTCGAAAGTTAAGAACTTCTTTAAGAAGGACAAAAAGGTAGTGACTAGAGAGGGACAAATAATTCCTCCACCGAAATCACCAGCTTCACATATGATGCTGAAATATGGATATCATACATGCATATGGTTAGAAAATTGGACAAAATACACCAAGAATGATGGAGCATTGGCTTTCCCTGAGAATGGTTCATTTAATGTAGCTGTACTACGGAACTTGAGAGAAAAGATGGTAATGTTAGAACCTAGACCTAGACCGACACAGTTTGAAGCTTTAACGGAATGGGAAGATGAGATGTATGAGCGAGAGAGATCCAGAGGATTAAAGAATCATGAGTTTTTGCCTGGAAGGTTGTGGGGAATAAATCATGAGGACAGAGTAAAGCGTTGGAGATATGCTAACATGACAGGAGGTTTGTTTCCAGCTTTTGCAGTTGAGGAGGAAGCAAAGAGAAAGTGTACAGAGAAAAAGAAACATGTAGTGGTAGAAAAGTATGTGTATGGTGGTAGTGAAACAGATGACGAATTGCTGGAAGATATTTTAAACAGAAACCCACCTCCATACCAACAGACTTCTGCGGTGGTGACACCTAATGCACCGCCAATGGAAACTGGGAGGAATAAAAAACCCGAACGAAGAAATGAAATAAATAGGTCACAAGAAACATTTAAAACTTCACAAAATGAAGAGATAGAAAGTGACAATGCAACTGAATTAGCAAAAACGACAAAAGAATTGACTGAGAAAATAAGAGAATTGACAAAGAATATGGAAGCTGTAACTGTACCAGTAACGATAGGTCCAGTAATGCCAATTTTTGAGAATCAGAAAATTAATGAACATTCCTTAGTGATTCCCATGAATTCACATTTGCAAAGAAAAAGAGAAGGGATGGAACTGAATAATGAAGGGGCACACAATTTGGCTAGTACGTGTAGACCAAGCCCACCTACAAATTTGACGATAAATGAGAATGAGATTAGGAGAATGCCTATGGTGACAGAGTCCGCATCAGGAACACCAGAAAAAAGCAGTGATTGGATAGAATTAAATAGTACGCCTGTAGGTCCGACTCCAGAAGAGTTAAACGAATGGATGAAAGCGCTAAAAGCAAAAGAACCAGAAGAAAAACCATTAGATGTAATTAGGTTGAAAATAGACATGGAAGAGTTGATTTTGGGAACAATTGGAACAGAAAAACTAAAAAATTATCAGGATGATGAGATTATGTTTTTGTGCAAGAGTCTTACTTGGAGAGCCAGAAATTTACATGACAAATTGGAAGAGATCGCAAGTGAACTAGGAGTAGAATTTGTGAAAGTGAGGACGTTGCAGAAACTGTACAGAGTAGATTTTTGTGAGAAAGACATAGAGAATTTGAACACATCAGGAAGACTGACCCAAATAAAAGAGCTGATTGTTTTATTGAGAAAATGGGGTGATGTGGATAGATGGAGAAATAGATGGTCAAAGAGGAATGAGAAAACAACAGATAAAGCATCTTTGGCTTTTGCAGTGACAGATAGGGAACCAGTTGTTAGGGAATACCCGATGAGAGAAACACCAGGTGGTAGTTATGTGCATGTTCCGTGGACCAGACAGGATATACTGTCATTTACAAATGACTTCCCAAAATTGAGAGAGAAACCAGTAGAATGGTACAGACAAGTGGAGAGATTTGTTAAGGTGTCAAAAGTGCTGTGGATAGATCTAGATGGATTGTTTGATATAGTAGTGCCAGCTGATTTATGGACAGAATGTAAGATTACCATTGATTGGCCAACTGTAGAATATCCAAGGGATGCTAAAACAGGAGCGCCAGGTCCAGAAGTGATGAGGAAGTACGACCAAGTAGTTACCTTTTTGAAAAATAAGATTCCACCAAAAGAAACAGATTGGGTAAAAATAGACAGAACAACGCAGGAAAGCAAAGAGTCAGTGCACGCCTACTATGAGAGATTGTTGTTGGTTTTCAAACAGTATAGTGGTTATGAGACACTAAGTGAGAAGGACATGAGTCATTTTGTATATAGGTTTGTGTATGGATTAAAACCAGAGATAAGTGAAATGATTAAGCAGCACTTGATTGGTTGGCAGAATAGCACAGTGGACGAAGTTTTGAGATATGCTAAGTATTGCAGTGATGAAATTGAGAGTAAACAGCGTAAATTGAAAGAAAAGGCCATGTGGGCACAGGTGAAAGTTGCAGAGAAGCAAGAAGCTCAATTGAGTAATACTGGTAGTGAAACAGGACAGTTTAAATCCCGACCTAATATAGGTAAAGGAAAAGGACAAATGAGCATAGATGAGGCAAAGAAAAAGTGGCCATGCCACAACTGCGGAAAGCTAGGACATTGGAGAAACGAGTGTAAATTTCCTCCAAAACCTAATGTGGAAAATCAATCATTAAATTCACAGGTGCAGAGTGAGGTAGTTACTCAACAAGGTCAGGTGCCACAACCACCACTTCCCAAGAGTGTTAACCAACAGAAATACAGTGCAGAAACAGGATTCTACGGAGGAGAACAGGTAACACAGTTGCCGCGTGCAGCTGCAATTTCTCAATATTTGTTACGACAGGATGAGGATGACACGGATGAAAGTTCCTGACGGTGCCTAAGAGAGAGGGAAGAGTGCGTGCTTGGCGCAACTCTAGAGGTAGATCAGTCTGGTCCATTTGTGGATGGAGAAGTGAATGGTGCAAATGTAACATTCCTTGTTGACACTGGAGCTACCCGTTCTACTGTTAGGTCAGTGGAAATTCCAAACCTTCCTCTCTCAGGTGAACATATCCAAGTGGTTGGAGTTTCCAATCAGCAAATTAAAACGCCTCTTACTAGATTAGTAAAGGTAAGAATTGGTCCATTTAGTGAAATGCACCGATTTGTGGTATGTGATTGTAGTCCCGTGAACCTTTTAGGACGCGATTTATTGTGCAAAATGAACTGCACAATTTATTGTACCCCAGACGGAATTGCATTTCAGACTCCAGATGAGGATGTGCTGTATAAAATGACAATGGTGAATTTAGAACCAGAAGTAAATGGTTTGTTTCCTGTATTTGATGCAGAGAAAATCCCAATTGAATTGAAAAGAACAGTGAAAGAAGAAGTGTGGGACTTTACAGGAGAAGATGTAGGATTAATGAAAGGAGTAGATCCCGTTAAAATAACAGTGAAAGAAGGAACGAGTTACCCAAATACGCCCCAGTATAAATTGACTCCAGAAATAATTGAAGGAATAACGCCAGTAATAAATAAAATGATTGAACAAGGGATTCTAAAAGAAATCATGAGCAGTCCATGTAATTCGCCAATAATGGGACTGAAAAAGCCAAACGGAACATATAGAATTGTACAGGATTTGAGAAAGGTAAACAAAATTGTTGTGCCTTGTTGCCCAATAGTACCGAACCCTGCTGTGATTCTATACCAGATTCCACGTGAAGCAGAATGGTACACAGTAATTGATTTATGTCATGCATTTTTCTCTATTCCATTGCATCCAGATAGCCAGCCATTATTTGCGTTTAGGTTTGGAGAGCGTATTTTGGCATGGTGCCGAATTCCTCAAGGGTACACAGAAAGTCCCTCAATCTTTAATCAGATCCTAAAGAAATCATTGGAAGATTTAAGAATGCCAGAAAAGTCAGTAATGGTTCAGTATATTGATGACCTACTGGTGGCATCAAAAACAAAAGAAGCATGTGTCAATGATACAATTGCTTTGCTGAATCATTTAGCAAAAAGAGGACATAAAGTGTCCCCTTCAAAATTGCAGTTTTGTCAACAAGAAGTCCAGTATTTAGGGCATAAAATTGAGAAAGGAGTGCGAAAGGTAACGACTGAAAGAATAAAAATGATTCAAGGAATGAGAGCTCCAATGACACAAAGAGAGGTAAGAATGTTTTTGGGAATGGTTGGATATTGTCGACAATGGATAAGCGGTTTTTCACTGATTGCTAAACCATTGCAGAAACTGACAAAGAAGGATGTTAAAGATCCTTTTGAAATGAATGATGAAGAAATGAAAGCATTCAGAGAGTTGAAAAAGAAATTGTGTGAGGCTCCAGCATTGGGAATGCCTGACTATGAGAAAGATTTTGAGCTGTATTGCAGTGAAAGAGATGGATGTGCATTTTCAGTTTTGGTGCAGAGACATGGAACTATGAAAAGACCAATTGCATATTTTTCAGCTGTTTTAGACCCTGTAGCGAAAGCGTTGCCTGGATGTTTGAAAGCAGTTGCTGCTACTTGTGTGAGTCTGGAACAGAGTGAAGGCATAGTGATGGGGTATCCATTGAGAGTGTATGTTCCCCATTCTGTGGAAATTCTCTTGACAAGAACGAAAACTCAATACATGACACATAGTCGGCTGACTAGGTATGAAAAGGTGATTTTGAGTGCAGATAATGTGACCATTGACAGATGTATGAATGTGAATCCATCAACATCATTGCCAGATGAAGAGAGTGTGATTGAAATGGATGAAGTAGATCACGATTGTCTGAATGTGCTCGAATACTGTACAAAACCAAGAGCTGACATACGAGATGAGCCTTTGAAAGAATCAGATTATATTCTGTTTGTGGATGGCTCATGTTTGAGAACGAGTGATGGAGTTCTAAGTGCAGCATATGCAGTTTGCACAGTAGCAACTGTTTTGGAAGCATCTTGTCTGAAAGGTGTAAGGTCTGCCCAAGTCGCAGAATTAGTAGCTCTGATTCAAGCATGTAAGTTGGGAAGAAATGTACGGGTTACGATTGTGACAGATAGCCAGTACGGCTTTGGGGTTGTGCATGATTTTGGTCAGATTTGGTCACAAAGGGGTTTCTTGACGTCTGCAGGAACGCCCATCAGAAATGGAGATTTTGTGAAAAAGCTGCTTGAGGCGATACAGCTGCCTAAATAGATCGCTGTAGTGAAGTGCAATGCACATAAAAATGGGGAAGACTACATAACTGTTGGTAATAAATATGCTGACGAAATGGCACAGTACTGTGCAAAGAATGTGGTTTCTTTGAATAAATGTCGTGAAAGAGAGCATATTTCTTGTCCTTTGCTTTTTACTAACTCTATTGAAACATGGGATGAGGTGAGACAGTTACAAGAAGCTGCAGAGGATGAGGAAAAAGATACCTGGATAAAAGCAGGATGTAGAAAACATGAAGAAACTGATGTTTGGGTTTACAGGGATGAGAGACCAGTTATGCCTGATAGCATGATTTCTGACATGGCACGGATGTACCATGGACAAGCCCATATTGGGAGAGATTCAATGATCAGACTTTTTAGACAAACATGGTATAATCCAAAATTCAGAGCCATAGCTGAGAGTCTTTGTCAGAGATGTCTTATTTGTCAACAGTTAAATCCAGGAAGGAAAACAGTAGTGAGTCTAGGAAGAATAGGACGAGAAGGGGGTCCTTTCACTAGAATGCAAATGGATTTTATTGAAATGCCACCTTGCAACAGATTGAGGTATGTCCTAGTGGTCGTCTGTTTGTTTTCCCGTTGGGTGGAGGCATACCCAACAAGAAGGAAT
Source organism: Calotriton arnoldi (assembly GCA_963921515.1). Taxonomy (NCBI): domain Eukaryota; kingdom Metazoa; phylum Chordata; class Amphibia; order Caudata; family Salamandridae; genus Calotriton; species Calotriton arnoldi. The sequence goes on from CAWUFW010011168.1 coordinate 580,338, forward strand.
GATAGTATTACGGTAGCAAAACTTATGCTGCGAGAATTCATTCCGAGGTATGGTTTTCCAGTCACGATTGAAACAGATAGAGGAACACATTTCCAAAATGAATTAGTTAAACTGATTTGTGAAGCACTTAGTATTAAACAGAAACTGCATTGTGCATACAGACCAGAGGCTTCTGGAATAGTAGAGCAAGTGAATGGAACAATCAAGAACAGGTTAGGAAAAATGTGTCAAGCTACAGGACTCAAATGGCCAGATGCTTTGCCATTAGTTCTGATGACAATCAGAAGTATTCCGGAAAGGAAAACTGGACTCAGTCCACATGAAATAATCATGGGACGAGCAATGAGACAAGCACAAGTACCTGTCAACAAGCTACTGACTATAACTGATGATCTAGTGCTGGATTATTGCAAAGGATTGGCTGATGTGGTGCGTTCTGTGTTTCATCAGGTTGGACCGGATGCGACCACTCTTGAAAGAAAACCAGCTCACGACTTGAATCCAGGAGATTGGGTTCGAATAAAAGTCCACCGGAGAAGAAACTGTTTGGTTCCTCGCTGGGACGAACCACGACAAGTGATCCTGGTGACGACCACTGCAGTCAAGTGTGCAGGAGTGAAACACTGGGTACATGCCAGTCACACCATCAGAGTTCCAGAACCTAAAGATCGACATGTGAGTCGGCATCTGGAAATATCAGATAACAGTTCAGCATCAGAAAGAGAAGAAGAAACAAACAGGGTGCCAGAACCTGAAGATCGACCTGTAAGTCGACATCTGGAAGACCCAACTACAAGTGCAACGATAGAAGAAGAAGAGGAAATAGAAGAAATAGCTGAAGTTCCAGAATTTGAAGATCGACCTGTAAGTCGACATCTGGAAATATCTGACACCAGTTCAGAATCTGATACAGAACATTCGGAATGTGAAGAAAGTCTAAAAAGAAATTGGAATTTTGAAAGCATAAGAGAAGAAACTGAGCCAGAAGATAGTGACAGTGAGCAACCAAGTACAAGTTGTGGTAAAATTCCTTCGGAGATAATATTAATAGATGAAGAAGGGAGAGTTTCAAACAAAAAGCTAGAAAAATCGGAAAATACCCGAGGAGCAGTAGGGACAGATAGTCAAACACAAGAACAAGGAAATTTAGAAGCAGATAGACAGACTGACACAAATTCGGAAGAACCTCGAGGAGGGACAGAAATAGGTGAACGAAGGAAGATAAGAAAAGAACCACAAGTAGAAGAAAATGAAATTATAAGTTTCAAAATAAGAGGAAATAACGAAAGAATTGAAACAGAGTCTGAAGAAAGTGGAGAAGAAAGAAATGAAAAACTAGAGACAAGAAAAAGAAATTGGAAAACAGAAAGAGAGGAAAAAGGAAGTGAAGCAAAAAGGCCAAGAAAAGGAGACAATTGGCCCAACGAAGTAAGAAAATTAAGATACAGAATCATAAGGTTGGATGGGAAAAGTGCTGAACAAGTGAATGAAATAACAAGTCAAAGAGAGCAAGAAAAACAAGGTGGAAAACACTTGCAGAAAACGAAAAGAATAAAGAAAGTAAATCAAAAGTATAGATCGCCTGAATGGTTGTATCGTGCTTTGACTAGTCACAAAGAAGAAAAGAACACTCACGAAAACCCAGAACAAAGAAACCTGATGGGAGAAAGTGAAGTGCAACAGACCTGAAGCAACAAACCTGAAGAAGTTTAGATAGTTTTACCGGATTTGACAAAACACTGAACTGACGAATTTACCGGATGTGACAAAGAAAGAATTCTGAGAAAGAATTAAAAGAAAGTACCAAGCAAAGACAAAATATTGGAAGTACAGAGTGGCAAGCAAGTCATTTCTGAGGTGTAGTGACACAATTTTCTAGAAAACAAATAAATAAGGTTATAAAACAAAATGGAGAATACTAGAGATAGAAAATGTAAATGTGAGTTTTTAAGTAGATGGTGCAAGATGTGCTGTTTTTGTACAGGATTATTAATAACAGTATGGGTGGTTTTAGCAATCACTATTCCAATTAGTTTAGCTGTAGTAGAAATGTCTAATAACACTGAGAAAGAAAAAGGAGCTAACACTCAAGAGCCAGTTATTTTAAAGAGTAGTGCAGAATTACATAAGGACAAATTAATAACAGATTTTTCAAAAAATGTTTTTACTAAATTATTATATGAGTATGTAGAAACAATGGATGTAAGAGATTGCTATGTTTGTATGCAGTTGCCTGCATCTGTAGCAGAGGGTGTGACTTATCATCACCTCCCTTTGACATATGGAATAACATGTAGTGTTTTAGCAAGTTTATTTTATAAAACAGGTAGATTAGAATATTATTACACTGACATAAATAAGATTTTTGCAAAAGTTTCTGTAGTTCCCGAGCTTAACAAAATAAAAGAGGGAAAGACGTTTGGTGAATATTTTTTAGAAGATAAGATTTTAACATTAGATAGTATAATTAGGTACAACCTTACCTGTGAGTTAAAGAAGGAAGAAAAGGTATTTTTAGAGATGGTTGAAGAGAGAAGAGTGAAATTTCAAAGAAAAGTGATAGAAGAGACAAAAACACCTCTTTGGGCGTTTGAGGAAGACAATCATGACAAGAAAAAGACAAATGCAGCTATGACTCTGGATTGGCCCCAACAGGGAAGGTTGTGCATTAGAAGAAATAAGACAAGATATGACAATTATTTTGTGGGTTCCAGTAATTGCCATGACAATTACCAAATTTTAGGTGGATGGGGATTCAAAGGGGGAAAAGATCCAATATTTCCAGGGATTTATTATGTTTGCGGGAATAGGGCTTATTATAGGTTGCCGGACCATTGGTATGGGTCATGTTACTTAGGCCTGGTCTTTCCAAAGATTTTTCATATGGATAGAAAAGAAAAAGGAACACACAAAATGATAAATACCTTTACACGTAGAAAAAGGGAAAGTTTTTCAGAAATAGTAGGTGACATTTTTGGTGCATTGATACCAGCAGTGGGAATATCTTTGAATGCATTTAAAATTCGGAAATTATCCACAGTGGTAGATCGTTTATCTACAGATACTGCTGGAGGGTTCTTGATGGTAAATACCGAGATGGTTGCCATGAGAGCTATGGTGATGCAAAATCGTCTTGCCCTTGACATTCTTTTGGCAAAAGAGGGCGGAGTCTGTGGAATGCTGAAAGTCCAACATTGTTGCACTTACATTCCAGATAAGAGCGAAAATATACAGAAGTATATAACAAATATTACAAATTTGCACAAAGAACTTGTTCCACTGGAGGTTGAAAGTGCTTGGGGAAAACTTGGTAAAGGGTTTTCTTCTGTAATAAATTGGTTAACAAGAATGAGTGGATTAATAATAGGGAAAGTTATAATAATAGCAACCGTGATAATAATAATAATATTAGTACTGAAGCTTGCAATAACATGTATAAAGAGAAGAAGAAGGCAGAATAAGATAGAAAAAGAAAACATGATAAACAAGGAAAGAGAGAGAGAAATGGGTGAAATAGAGTTAGAAGAAATAAAAGAGAACATGTACAAGAAAACGAAGAAACAAGTTGAAAGGGATACAGTTGTGTAAACTAACAAAAGCAAACGGATAAAAGATATATGCTGTCTGAGAAAATTGTATAACTTGGGTTTTTGTGGTGATATTAAAAAATCACCAAAGGGGGAGTTGATGGAGCAGGGTAAATGTAAAAATTTTAACCTCCTAATATTTTCGTATAATATTAATAAACATGTTCGTTTAAGTAAATAACCAACAATGTATGTTAAGGGTTAAAGGTAACACGCAATTCTGTGTGCAAATTAATTGACTTATAATTGTTTACGTATCTAACATAACATAATATTTGCGTACTAATTAAATAATAAATGCATGATTTGTGCTTTTAAATAAAACGTGTGGTTGCAAAATAAAGCGATGGTAAGTAAGGGACAGCTTTATATGTTGCTTCTGCTAGGTAATACCTAATTGGGGTACGTAGAAAGACGGGAGGGAAACGAAAGGGTTTATATTTCTTTGTTTTAATAACATTTTGTTTATCTTTGAAAATAGTGCGCTTAGGCCTGCCAAGCAGCAATATAAAATGGCCGCGAGTTACTAGAGTGCGCATGAGCGGGAGACCATGTGATAGAGGAGAGAGGCTGTGGAAAAGGGATGATCACGTGCTGATGCCGAGAGGCTAAGATGAAAGTATGGTCAAGGCTGTTGTGACCCTTCTGAGCAGATGTGTGCCAAGATGATCAGCAAGAAGCGTGAGAAGCCTGACTGAATCAATAGACGGAACTGTATTACACAAAATGTAACAGAAAAAGATACAATTTGGACTGATCGAAACGGATGAGCAAGTGCATGAACTGTGGGAAACGATGCTTGCATGGACATTCCACACGGAACTGGTTAAGACCAGGAAGTTTGATTAAAATGTATATGGACCTGAGTTTTTGAACCAATGAGAATGAATCGCGCCATGTAAGAAGAAACATTTTATGCTGTAAGCTAGAATTAGGGTATAAGAAGACCTACTCTTGGTGGGAGGGGTTAGAATGCTGGAGAATAGAATGCTGTTCGAATGCTGCGGGAGATGCTGCAGAAGTTAGATGCTGCGTGAGTTAGATGCTGTAGATGGGAGAAGTTGCGGTTGCTGATGCTGACGAGCTGATGCTGCTGCTGTTATTTTCCTTTTCCAGTTGAGTATAAAGATGCTGCTTTAGGAGAACTTTTTATTGATAGATTTTTATTAGAATTATTAGGCTTTCCCCAGATAGATAGATAGATTGATCTATAGAGTTCTTATTATGATAACCTCATTTTTCCGTCTAATAAAAGTGCCTTGCAATTTCAAACTATTCTTATATTGATGATAAATGTAATGATCTGAATAATAAGCTTAACCTCATTTCCTGCATTCAAAACTTTATATAAACTTTATTATTCTTTAAACAAATGACTCAGTGATTTTCTTTAGCTCAATGATTAATAATGAAATGTTAAAGGAGTTTATTGTGATTGAGCTGGTCTTAATCACCATCAACTGATTCCTACTAGTTGGTCCATCGACCAATGAGCGGAATACCTTAAAAGCAAATGAGAAATATTATGTCATTATAAAAGAGGTATCCCGTCTCCTTCCAGCGAATCGTTTTTCTCCTAGGTTCATGACGGAGGAAATCCAGGGAACAAATGAGTAAGTGAATGTATATGCGGTGTTATGGGCCCCACCGTCATATGGATATAGTGTGTGTGTTAGAGAAATAATTGCACCTGGATGACCAAAGCATAATAGGAGAATTATTTTTATTGTTAGCGCTGGATCAGATTTCTTGGTAGCAGAGTTATGGTTACTATAGATTAGTTTGGTGATTATTGATTATTGATAAGTTCATGTCTAACACTTTTTGTTGAGTCGCGTTATGTTATATGTAAGTTTTCACGCTTCCGGGAAGTAGGAAGTGGAACACGTGTGGCAAGAGAAGTCACATGGAATTTTACACTGTCTGAGTTCATTTTTGGTAATAACACAGGTTGTGTTATGATAGGGACATTTTGCGTATAAAAGGTGTGTAAGTGAAATAGTGATCGGTTTTCTTGTGAAACTCTGGCCTTAATTCTCAGGAGCAGTATAGTCTCCACATGTGTTTTATCCCCAGAGAAACGGGTTTACTAATTGCTTGAAAGAAGGGTAAGGTAGAGGGAAGTGCTACTTTATCGGCGAAACTGAAAATTCTGTGGTAGGGTAGAGGTGAGCGCTGCCTACTGGAAAATACAGAATTCTTGTGTAAATGGTCAAAGCTATCTTTTCGGTTTAGCGAATCAGACAATGGAAATGTGGTTAAAATGTTGTAACTAACAAAGATTGTTGAAAAAGAAATTGCCGATACATTTTGTAAAGGAGGGGTCAAGAGCAAAAGTGACGTAGACAAAAGCCGCGCTGGAATTGGACAGTGCGATAGTCACATGAGAACAGGAGCAGGACTGACGTAGACAAAAGCCGCGCTGGGATTGGACAGTGCGCCGTAGACAGAAATTGCTGTGATTGGAGTGTTGGTGTGAGTCGCGCTAGTATTGGTTGAAATAACGCACAGGGAACAGTGTTGAATTGCGGATCGTTTAAGGAGAAAAAGGTTGTGAATAATGTCGTATTATGAGTATGGAAAAGAGAAAACGTCTTGGATGTCGAAAGTTAAGAACTTCTTTAAGAAGGACAAAAAGGTAGTGACTAGAGAGGGACAAATAATTCCTCCACCGAAATGACCAGCTTCACATATGATGCTGAAATATGGATATCATACATGCATATGGTTAGAAAATTGGACAAAATACACCAAGAATGATGGAGCATTGGCTTTCCCTGAGAATGGTTCATTTAATGTAGCTGTACTACGGAACTTGAGAGAAAAGATGGTAATGTTAGAACCTAGACCTAGACCGACACAGTTTGAAGCTTTAACGGAATGGGAAGATGAGATGTATGAGCGAGAGAGATCCAGAGGATTAAAGAATCATGAGTTTTTGCCTGGAAGGTTGTGGGGAATAAATCATGAGGACAGAGTAAAGCGTTGGAGATATGCTAACATGACAGGAGGTTTGTTTCCAGCTTTTGCAGTTGAGGAGGAAGCAAAGAGAAAGTGTACAGAGAAAAAGAAACATGTAGTGGTAGAAAAGTATGTGTATGGTGGTAGTGAAACAGATGACGAGTTGCTGGAAGATATTTTAAACAGAAACCCACCTCCATACCAACAGACTTCTGCGGTGGTGACACCTAATGCACCGCCAATGGAAACTGGGAGGAATAAAAAACCCGAACGAAGAAATGAAACAAATAGGTCACAAGAAACATTTAAAACTTCACAAAATGAAGAAATAGAAAGTGACAATGCAACTGAATTAGCAAAAACGACAAAAGAATTGACTGAGAAAATAAGAGAATTGACAAAAAATATGGAAGCTGTAACTGTACCAGTAACAATAGGTCCAGTAATGCCAATTTTTGAGAATCAGAAAATTAATGAACATTCCTTGGTGATTCCCATGAATTCACATTTGCAAAGAAAAAGAGAAGGGATGGAACTGAATAATGAAGGGGCACACAATTTGGCTAGTACGTGTAGACCAAGCCCACCTACAAATTTGACGATAAATGAGAATGAGATTAGGAGAATGCCTATGGTGACAGAGTCCGCATCAGGAACACCAGAAAGAAGCAGTGATTGGATAGAATTAAATAGTACGCCTGTAGGTCCGACTCCAGAAGAGTTAAACGAATGGATGAAAGCGCTAAAAGCAAAAGAACCAGAAGAAAAACCATTAGATGTAATTAGGTTGAAAATAGACATGGAAGAGTTGATTTTGGGAACAATTGGAACAGAAAAACTAAAAAATTATCAGGATGATGAGATTATGTTTTTGTGCAAGAGTCTTACTTGGAGAGCCAGAAATTTACATGACAAATTGGAAGAGATCGCAAGTGAACTAGGAGTAGAATTTGTGAAAGTGAGGACGTTGCAGAAACCGTACAGAGTAGATTTTTGTGAGAAAGACATAGAGAATTTGAACACATCAGGAAGACTGACCCAAATAAAAGAGCTGATTGTTTATTGAGAAAATGGGGTGATGTGGATAGATGGAGAAATAGATGGTCAAAGAGGAATGAGAAAACAACAGATAAAGCATCTTTGGCTTTTGCAGTGACAGATAGGGAACCAGTTGCTAGGGAATACCAGATGAGAGAAACACCAGGTGGTAGTTATGTGCATGTTCCATGGACCAGACAGGACATACTGTCATTTACAAATGACTTCCCAAAATTGAGAGAGAAACCAGTAGAATGGTACAGACAAGTGGAGAGATTTGTTAAGGTGTCAAAAGTGCTGTGGATAGATCTAGATGGATTGTTTGATATAGTAGTGCCAGCTGATTTATGGACAGAATGTAAGATTACCATTGATTGGCCAACTGTAGAATATCCAAGGGATGCTAAAACAGGAGCGCCAGGTCCAGAAGTGATGAGGAAGTACGACCAAGTAGTTACCTTTTTGAAAAATAAGATTCAACCAAAAGAAACAGATTGGGTAAAAATAGACAGAACAACGCAGGAAAGCAAAGAGTCAGTGCACGCCTACTATGAGAGATTGTTGTTGGTTTTCAAACAGTATAGTGGTTATGAGAGACTAAGGGAGAAAGACATGAGTCATTTTGTATATAGGTTTGTGTATGGATTAAAACCAGAGATAAGTGAAATGATTAAGCAGCACTTAATTGGTTGGCAGAATAGCACAGTGGACGAAGTTTTGAGATATGCTAAGTATTGCAGTGATGAAATTGAGAGTAAACAGCGTAAATTGAAAGAAAAGGCCATGTGGGCACAGGTGAAAGTTGCAGAGAAGCAAGAAGCTCAATTGAGTAATACTGGTAGTGAAACAGGACAGTTTAAATCCCGACCTAATATAGGTAAAGGAAAAGGACAAATGAGCATAGATGAGGCAAAGAAAAAGTGGCCATGCCACAACTGCGGAAAGTTAGGACATTGGAGAAACGAGTGTAAATTTCCTCCAAAACCTAATGTGTAAAATCAATCATTAAATTCACAGGTGCAGAGTGAGGTAGTTACTCAACAAGGTCAGGTGCCACAACCACCACTTCCCAAGAGTGTTAACCAACAGAAATACAGTGCAGAAACAGGATTCTACGGAGGAGAACAGGTAACAGAGTTGCCGCGTGCAGCTGCAATTTCTCAATATTTGTTACGACAGGATGAGGATGACACGGATGAAAGTTCCTGACGGTGCCTAAGAGAGAGGGAAGAGTGCGTGCTTGGCGCAACTCTAGAGGTAGATCAGTCTGGTCCATTTGTGGATGGAGAAGTGAATGGTGCAAATGTAACATTCCTTGTTGACACTGGAGCTACCCGTTCTACTGTTAGGTCAGTGGAAATTCCAAACCTTCCTCTCTCAGGTGAACATATCCAAGTGGTTGGAGTTTCCAATCAGCAAATTAAAACGCCTCTTACTAGATTAGTAAAGGTAAGAATTGGTCCATTTAGTGAAATGCACCGATTTGTGGTATGTGATTGTAGTCCCGTGAACCTTTTAGGATGCGATTTATTGTGCAAAATGAACTGCACAATTTATTGTACCCCAGACGGAATTGCATTTCAGACTCCAGATGAGGATGTGCTGTATAAAATGACAATGGTGAATTTAGAACCAGAAGTAAATGGTTTGTTTCCTGTATTTGATGCAGAGAAAATCCCAATTGAATTGAAAAGAACAGTGAAAGAAGAAGTGTGGGACTTTACAGGAGAAGATGTAGGATTAATGAAAGGAGTAGATCCCGTTAAAATAACAGTGAAAGAAGGAACGAGTTACCCAAATACGCCCCAGTATAAATTGACTCCAGAAATAATTGAAGGAATAACGCCAGTAATAAATAAAATGATTGAACAAGGGATTCTAAAAGAAATCATGAGCAGTCCATGTAATTCGCCAATAATGGGACTGAAAAAGCCAAACGGAACATATAGAATCGTACAGGATTTAAGGAAGGTAAACAAAATTGTTGTGCCTTGTTGCCCAATAGTACCGAACCCTGCTGTGATTCTATACCAGATTCCACGTGAAGCAGAATGGTACACAGTAATTGATTTATGTCATGCATTTTTCTCTATTCCATTGCATCCAGATAGCCAGCCATTATTTGCGTTTAGGTTTGGAGAGCGTATTTTGGCATGGTGCCGAATTCCTCAAGGGTACACAGAAAGTCCCTCAATCTTTAATCAGATCCTAAAGAAATCATTGGAAGATTTAAGAATGCCAGAAAAGTCAGTAATGGTTCAGTATATTGATGACCTACTGGTGGCATCAAAAACAAAAGAAGCATGTGTCAATGATACAATTGCTTTGCTGAATCATTTAGCAAAAAGAGGACATAAAGTGTCCCCTTCAAAATTGCAGTTTTGTCAACAATAAGTCCAGTATTTAGGGCATAAAATTGAGAAAGGAGTGCGAAAGGTAACGACTGAAAGAATAAAAATGATTCAAGGAATGAGAGCTCCAATGACACAAAGAGAGGTAAGAATGTTTTTGGGAATGGTTGGATATTGTCGACAATGGATAAGCGGTTTTTCACTGATTGCTAAACCATTGCAGAAACTGACAAAGAAGTATGTTAAAGATCCTTTTGAAATGAATGATGAAAAAATGAAAGCATTCAGAGAGTTGAAAAAGAAATTGTGTGAGGCTCCAGCATTGGGAATGCCTGACTATGAGAAAGATTTTGAGCTGTATTGCAGTGAAAGAGATGGATGTGCATTTTCAGTTTTGGTGCAGAGACATGGAACTATGAAAAGACCAATTGCATATTTTTCAGCTGTTTTAGACCCTGTAGCGAAAGCGTTGCCTGGATGTTTGAAAGCAGTTGCTGCTACTTGTGTGAGTCTGGAACAGAGTGAAGGCATAGTGATGGGGTATCCATTGAGAGTGTATGTTCCCCATTCTGTGGAAATTCTTTTGACAAGAACGAAAACCCAATACATGACACATAGTCGGCTGACAAGGTATGAAAAGGTGATTTTGAGTGCAGATAATGTGACCATTGACAGATGTATGAATGTGAATCCATCAACATCATTGCCAGATGAAGAGAGTGTGATTGAAATGAATGAAGTAGATCACGATTGTCTGAATGTGGTCGAATACTGTACAAAACCAAGATCTGACATCCGAGATGAGCCTTTGAAAGAATCAGATTATATTCTGTTTGTGGATGGATCATGTTTGAGAACGAGTGATGGAGTTCTAAGTGCAGCATATGCAGTTTGCACAGTAGCAACTGTTTTGGAAGCATCTTGTCTGAAAGGTGTAAGGTCTGCCCAAGTCGCAGAATTAGTAGCTCTGATTCAAGCATGTAAGTTGGGAAGAAATGTACGGGTTACGATTGTGACAGATAGCCAGTACGGCTTTGGGGTTGTGCATGATTTTGGTCAGATTTGGTCACAAAGGGGTTTCTTGACGTCTGCAGGGACGCCCATCAGAAATGGAGATTTTGTGAAAAAGCTGCTTGAGGCGATACAGCTGCCTAAATAGATCGCTGTAGTGAAGTGCAATGCACATAAAAATGGGGAAGACTACATAACTGTTGGTAATAAATATGCTGACGAAATGACACAGTACTGTGCAAAGAAGGTGGTTTATTTGAATAAATGTCGTGAAAGAGAGCATATTTCTTGTCCTTTGCTTTTTACTAACTCTATTGAAACATGGGATGAGGTGAGACAGTTACAAGAAGCTGCAGAGGATGAGGAAAATGATACCTGGATAAAAGCAGGATGTAGAAAACATGAAGAAACTGATGTTTGGGTTTACAGGGATGAGAGACCAGTTATGCCTGATAGCATGATTTCTGACATGGCACGGATGTACCATGGACAAGCCAATATTGGGAGAGATTCAATGATCAGACTTTTTAGACAAACATGGTATAATCCAAAATTCAGAGCCATAGCTGAGAGTCTTTGTCAGAGATGTCTTATTTGTCAACAGTTAAATCCAGGAAGGAAAACAGTAGTGAGTCTAGGAAGAATAGGACGAGAAGGGGGTCCTTTCACTAGAATGCAAATGGATTTTATTGAAATGCCACCTTGCAACAGATTGAGGTATGTCCTAGTGGTCGTCTGTTTGTTTTCCCGTTGGGTGGAGGCATACCAAACAAGAAGGAATGATAGTATTACGGTAGTAAAACTTATGCTGCGAGAATTCATTCCGAGGTATGGTTTTCCAGTCACGATTGAAACAGATAGAGGAACACACTTCCAAAATGAATTAGTTAAACTGATTTTTGAAGCACTTAGTATTAAACAGAAACTGCATTGTGCATACAGACCAGAGGCTTCTGGAATCGTAGAGCAAGTGAATGGAACAATCAAGAACAGGTGAAAAATGTGTCAAGCTACAGGACTCAAATGGCCAGATGCATTGCCATTAGTTCTGATGACAATCAGAAGTATTCCGGAAAGGAAAACTGGACTCAGTCCACATGAAATAATCATGGGACGAGCAATGAGACAAGCAAAAGTACCTGTCAACAAGCTACTGATATAACTGATGATCTAGTGCTGGATTATTGCAAAGGATTGGCTGATGTGGTGCGTTCTGTGTTTCATCAGGTTGGACCGGATGCGACCACTCTTGAAAGAAAACCAGCTCACGACTTGAATCCAGGAGATTGGGTTCGAATAAAAGTCCACCGGAGAAGAAACTGTTTGGTTCCTCGCTGGGACGAACCACGACAAGTGATCCTGGTGACGACCACTGCAGTCAAGTGTGCAGGAGTGAAACACTGGGTACATGCCAGTCACACCATCAGAGTTCCAGAACCTAAAGATCGACATGTGAGTCGACATCTGGAAATATCAGATAACAGTTCAGCATCAGAGAGAGAAGAAGAAACAAACAGGGTGCCAGAACCTGAAGATCGACCTGTAAGTCGACATCTGGAAGACCCAACTACAAGTGCAATGATAGAAGAAGAAGAGGAAATAGAAGAAATAGCTGAAGTTCCAGAATTTGAAGATCGACCTGTAAGTCGACATCTGGAAATATCTGACACCAGTTCAGAATCTGATACAGAACATTCGGAATGTGAAGAAAGTCTAAAAAGAAATTGGAATTTTGAAAGCATAAGAGAAGAAACTGAGCCAGAAGATAGTGACAGTGAGCAACCAAGTACAAGTTGTGGTAAAATTCCTTCGGAGATAATATTAATAGATGAAGAAGGGAGAGTTTCAAACAAAAAGCTAGAAAAATCGGAAAATACCCGAGGAGCAGTAGGGACAGATAGTCAAACACAAGAACAGGGAAATTTAGAAGCAGATAGAGAGACTGACACAAATTCGGAAGAACCTCGAGGAGGGACAGAAATAGGTGAACAAAGGAAGATAAGAAAAGAACCACAAGTAGAAGAAAATGAAATTATAAGTTTCAAAATAAGAGGAAATAACGAAAGAATTGAAACAGAGTCTGAAGAAAGTGGAGAAGAAAGAAATGAAAAACTTTAGCTAAACGTCTTGCAGGGGTTATAAAGAAACTGGTCTCCCCTGTTCAACACAGATTTGTCCCCGGTCGTAGCACCATTGATCATATTCAACGGACAATAGCGCTTTTTGATGCCGCAGGAATTGCCGGAGACCCTATGGCGTTAATCCTACTGGACGCGGAGAAAGCCTTTGATAGGGTCTCCTGGCCCTTTCTTTGGACAACTTTAGAGAACAGAGGGCTCGGAAAAGGCTTTATCAAGGCTATTGCTATAATGTAAAGAACCCCGTTGCCAGAGTAGCAATAATGGGAGAAATGTCGGATCTAGTATTGATAAGCCGGGGGACCCAGCAGGGCTGTCCGTGCTCCCCCCTATTGGTTGCGCTATATATTATCAGGAAGATCGAGGGGAATAATGGGATTCTGGCAGTACCTAGTAATGGGGGGGGGGAACTAAAATCCTAGCTTATGCCGATGATCTAGCAATTGTCACCGGTAGCCCAGCGGGGGCACTAGGAGAAATTGAAAGGGAAGCTGACACTTTTGGACATATTTCTGGTTATCAGCTTAATCAAAGCAAAACTCAAATTTTGATTAGCAGAGGGCTGCAACTGAATGGCTTTCGGGTAGTACAGAAGGCGATGTATCTTGGGGTTAAGCTCATGGCAGACGTGACAAAAATTGTTGAAACAAATCTGGGCCCGCTCCTTCCAAAACTTAAAACGGAGTTTGCCCGGCTGGATAATCTCAAACTCACACTGGTTGGGCGGAGCAATGTCATCAAGATGTTATTTTTACCAAAAATCCTGTATTTTTTTTAGGGCCATTCCTTTGACCATAGATAGTTGCTGGTTTAAGTCTTTGAATCAGATGGTATCGAGATTTTTGTGGGCTAACTGCCGCCCTCGAAGAGCGCTAAAATTGTTGACACTCCCAAGGGACAGAGGTGGGTGGGCTGTCCCAAATTTCCAGCTGTATCATTGGGCTGCTATATTATATAAAATGGGTATTCTACTCAATGGGGTAGAAGATAGCTCACAGGAGCCAGCTTCCTCTTCAATATATGAGCTATTATTAGGTAGGGAGGCTAGGGGGGGTGTTGTGCGATATACAGAATTTAACTACTACAAAAGGGTGAAGTTCAAGACCCTGATTTGTGCATTTAAAGTCTGGACTGCAGTCCGGAAAAGGTTTGGCCTGGGATTGATTAATGCCTATACCCCAATTTACAAAAACGAGTCCCCCCCCCAGTATTTTCAATGATGGATATATGGAAGGGTGGAATGAAAAAGGAGTGAGGATGATTGGGGATGTCATGGATGAGACTGGGGTAGCACCATTTGATCGGATTAAGGATAGGTTTGGGCTGCAGAATAAACAATTTTTCAAATACCTTCAGATAAGAGATTTTTTGGCAAGGAAGGCGGGGGGGTCATGGTGGCTTCGGCAGGGTGACATTGGTGGAAGGGTTGCTTAAAAGGGCAACTACACTTGGCAGGATATACAAGTAATTAAATGAGACAATTTTTTTTTTTTTTTTAAGAGTTTTATATAGTGCGAACGTGACCCGACTCGGGTATCAGAGCGCTTTACATAACACCAGTTGCATTACATGAGGACACAGTCATTTTTTGTTTTTGTTTTGTTAGGCACAGGGAGATGAAGTGATTTGCCCAGAATCACAGGATGTTCAGCGTCGTCGTTGCCGAGACTCGAACCCAGTTCCCCAGATTCGAGGTCGACCGCCCTAGAAGTTAGGCCAACTCCTCTCAGATGATTTAACGAAGCACTATGACCGCTGGCAGGAACTTCTACAGGCTGGATTTGGAGAAGTGGATGACTCGCTACATCTGGCCCAAACATCTTTTATTGTGGCTAATTTCCAACTTCAATGTTTTAAAACATGGTTTAATTTATATATTACTCCGGCTAAGATCGCAAAATGGGGAAGATCGGCTGGGTCAACCTGCCCCTGCTGCGGCTATCAAGCAGCTGATAGTGTACATATGTTCGCAGCATGCCCTGTCCTGGACACGGTTAAAAAAGAAGTTGGTGCTAATCTGGAATCTCAATTGGGGCAGAAAATAGATATGTCAACACAGTTGATCGTGCTTGGGGAGCGTGATATCTCACTTCCGGGGCAGGTACAGGTATTCTTATACATTGCCATGACAGTGTTTAGACTCTGCTTAGCCACCCACTGGCTGGACCCAGTCTCTCCAACTAGCCAGCAGTGGCTGGGCAGACTTTTGGCGGTTTACCGGCTGTAAACAGCAGTTTACGCCAGGAGGGGGCGCAGGGCGCAGAGAAGAGGGGGTGAAATCTGGGCGCCCTTGAAAAGATGGGTCCGCGAGGGGGAAGACTAGGGATTGAATGAGTTGAATGAGGCGAAGGATGTATAGGAAGCACTGGGGAGTACTCGACGGCTAGGGCATTAGTGAGACTGACTTGAAAATATAAGGGCTTTCTGTTGGAAGGGGTAATATTACTAACAATGTGTATTGATTTTTAAGTATTCACATTTGATCTATACTTGGTTTGTGCTGAAGATATAACTACATTTGTGATACTGTTTAAATGCCGCCCATTACTCAATGGAAATTTGAGGCTGTTATCATTATCTTTGTTTGAATTTCTGGACCAAGTGGGGAGGGGAGGGGAGGGGAGGGGAGGGGGGGGGGAGGGAGGAGGGATAACTTTGTCTTTTTTGTTTGACACATACGGTGAAGTTTGTATACATCATGAAAATTACAATAAAGAATGTTTAAAAAAAAAAAAAGGAATACCCATGTCACCCAGCACCTTCTATAGCTTTTTGAGTGGAACCAGATCGAAAGCCGATATGAGATCGAAGTCAACATACATGCTGCCCCTGCCGATCTCCACAGTCCTCCAATACAGAAGACGAAAGCGAAAGACCTGGTCCATCGTGGATGTTTTCTTTCCGAAAAACCAGCCTGGAATAACGATATGGCGTCACTTTCAGTAATTCACTCCTGTATTTTGCCCAAAACCAGATGAGCAAAGATGTTTTGTGTACAGTCAATCAAACTGATCAGCCTGTAATTACACAGAAGTGATCTATCACCTTTTTAGGTCGAGCCTAGACAGCGCAGCTGTCCGGTGACCTGTTGTATGGACTTTGTGGGGTCTGATCCATCCCACCGGCTTGGATTGGCATATGTCTGTGTCATTCCAAAATCACAGCCTGCAAATGGCTAGTGATTGCTACATGCCCCTCTTTTTCTTGAAAGTTAACTCCCATGGAGTATTGCCTCGGGGACAAGCAGCAACGCGCACACTGCTTGCATGCCTTTATCTTGTCTTTCCAAACTATTCCCCGAGATTGCATTTCTTTGCTGGAGGCGTGGTATGCTTATAGCAGTGCTTTGGAGAGGAAGTTGGCAAGAGATCACACGAGAGATCGAACATCGAAGCTTAGGTTTGTAAAAGTTACAACTTCAATATTTTATGAAACCGTGTTAAAGTGAATGTTATTTTTATTTTATATTAAAACCAGTTAGTTCTTTTGGAAAGATGGTATAACCGTAACGTTGTTTTACACTTGTTGGAATTGTTTCCTAATTGTATGAAGATATTTCCCCCTCTTACCGTAATTGATCGGGGCCAGAACAGCTGCTCGCTATTTACTCTTGTGAAAGGCGTGCAGTAATTGCCTGCATGGGTGTCAAATCCCTGCACATTTGGTAAGGCGAAGGACTTGACAACGTGCCAAGCCTCTTTACTGCTGCGATACCTTCATCCAGGCAAGGCATTTAAACAAGCATTTGCAATGCAATAGGTCTCGCCTTTGTGAGAGTTTGAGCTATTGTCATTGTAAATGACAATGCCTTTCATTTATGTGTTTTAAAAACCTGTAAGCAGTCCGTAAACACGCACTTTGTACTAATAGCTGGCACAAAAAAGGCGCAGTTACTGCCAGCCTTGCTTCTCGTAAGCAACGACTATAAGTACGAAGTGTGTGTTTACGCACCGCTTGCAGGTTTTCAAACCACATAAATAAAAGGCATTGTCATTTACAATGCCAATAGCTCAAACTCTCGCAAAGGCGAGACCTATTGCATTGCATATGCTTGCTTTTGTCAGCCAATGCTACAAGAAGGGGTGATTAGCTCCTGAGCATACTACGTGTGCAATCGATTGTGCATGACATTTACCTCTGAGTATAATAGTCAAGAGGGTAAAAGGCGAGCTTGTAGTAATTGTAAAACTCACTGGAACATACCCGGGGTCGCTGAATAGATCTACTGAGAGTGACTCAACAGGGACTCTCAAAGCACCCCTACACTTTTAAACCAAGATGCTTTTGAGTATTGGATGGAACATGCACGGTGGACTACCCGTACCTGTTCATCTCTTAAAGCCTCCGAATACACGCAACGGGACTTTTTATTTGGAATTTATGTAAACTGTACGACAGATAAGACAGACAGGCCAACATTAGCCGTAACAAATGTTCAGTCCTGTTCAGCACAGCTCCATGTTAATTTCTGCTTTTTGCCCGGTGCCAGTTTTTTTTTATATTTGCCACAGCATAAGCCTTGGTTAGTCTGGCAATTGGGGGCCCCTAGACATATGCACAGGGGCACTAGCAAACACCCCCATTTTTTTTAAATTTTTATTTTTTTTAAATCAATTGCTAAGCAGTGGTGAAGATGAAAAGCTAAAGAGTTTATGCTTTGGTGGAGGGCTCTCTTCGAGGTGCCCCAAACCTTCGATTGCTCACAGCCATTGCCTATCACTGGAATAGGACGCAGGCGCAGTACATACTTTCAAGGCACACGTCTCCGTGACTCGCACTCTGATGGCTGAACCCCATTTGAAAGATTGGCTTTGAGGGCCGAGACGTTCCCTCTCAGTGCAGCGAAAAAGAAATATCACTAGGAAAAAAACACATTACTGTTTCCACTGCATTTCAGACGCTTTGATGAACCAGTGTTCACATGCAGCTCACGCATTCTTCAAGGTGACTGCAAAACACATCGCGCTCGTCGCTGGAAGAGTACTGACATTTCTCTGCAGCAAACAGCCATTCTGTAGGTTTGTAAGCACCTGAACTTTTCTATTTTTATGAAAGCAAATGGAGTCCCCTAGCACAACAAAAATTCCTGTCACGACTCAACACCTGTCCCGATGGGAAGTTGCTCGTCTTGCTCTTCCTCATTGGCTGTTAATCTTTTTCAATGGGGGGGGGGGGGGGGGTGAGTCTGTTCAGCATTGGCTTACCCCATATCTGCATGCGCTGTTAATGAAAGAACGACAGGTACAGGTGGAAGGGTGCTAAGTGACTAGATCAGAAATAATTGTGAAAGTGTCCAAATCTAGGTAGAAATACTGTTGGTGAAAGGAACTACCCCAATTTACTTTTCATTTTCGTTGCAGTCTGTACCTAATTGCGAAGCAGTTTCAGCTGTTGGGGGCGGGGGGAGGGGTGACTTTGGCTTCTCGGCTTATGTTATGAACGTTTATTTACTGCCTGCGCGTGGTTTTTCCAGTGCCTGCCCATATTATGCTCATCACTTTATATCAAAATGATACGGCGATGGAAGCACACTCGTATGTATGAATGATATCTAAGGGAAAACGCTGTTCTGGTTGGAAACACTGCCTTTGGGGTAGTTTTGTGATTAATTATGGAGGTTGAAATGCAAGCTGAAGAAACGCTTCATCACGTGCACAAAATGCATTTAATGGGTATTTAAATGATCCCGTGCCAGTTACAACGCAGTTGCGGACTGCTTGTCTTCCTGCGAGATGGCATGTATAACCGGGTGGCACTGCTGCTCCTGGCTTCTGCTGCTGAGTAGAGGGGGTGGGGAGACGGGGTGTCGTGAGTCCAGGGACAACGTGACCGCTACTGTAAAAGTGAAAGCGCGGTAAGGGGCGCTGTTAAAAAGTAAGAAGTCAGTGCTTCTAAAGTTGTTTGTGGCGAGTCGTGCATAAGAAAATACAAGCAGACGCCATTTTACATATTAAGCACGGTGTGCACGTTACTATTAAAGTGAAAAGCATGGCATGGTGTGCTGTTGAACATGAAAACAAGGAACAAAAGAACCACGTGGCAGCCATTATTCCAACTGAGGCTTGCAGCACTAGTTAAATAATAATAATCCAACGCTGCGCCTACAAAGGAAATACCATGTGTGGAAAGCAAAACAGTTCCAGCCAAAGTTGTGGCACACTTGGACAAGCTCGGTGCAGTAGAGGGATCCCGCGGCATCACATCAAAGCATTATAAGCCATGCAGAACAAACAACGTGCGGCTGAAGAGATTCAATTCCCAGAGGGAAGGAGGGGCCATCGCGCACCGTGTGAGGAAGAGGATGGCTATCTTCCAGTCGATAACCAATGAGAGAGCCGACTGGTGCGTGCTCCAGGCGTGAAGGCAGCGTGGTTGCGGAAGCCCGGAGCATGAAGTGCACGTGACGCCTTGTAAAGATAAGAATTCATTTGCAACAGAAGGAAAGCAGATGAGCCAGTCCGGATGGGCCGGAACAAAAAGCCAAAGGGAGGCAACCCAGAAAGCTCATTTCCAATGGCAGGCCACCGTTTAGCATAAACGGTGACGCCAGCCAATGGAAATGAGGGGCGGGGCTTAAAGCCCTTTTCTGAAAATCCTCATTAGCAATAAATCTCACCGAGCGAGCAGCGCATGCGCTGCCATGCTAGGCGAGACCTAAAAACATCGATCTCTTGTCTTTATGGGGCCATGTGTTTCTAATTAGAAACACATGGCCCCATAAAGATAAGAAAGTGCTTTGCGACAGCTGCAAAGCAGGCGACCCAGTCCGGCTCGGAGGCCAAAGGGCGTCAACCAAAAACCCTCATTTCCAATGGCAGGCCACCGTTTAGCATAAACGGTGACGCCAGCCAATGAAAATTAGGGGCGGGGCTTAAAGCCCCCTTCTGAAATCCCTCTCTCACAAAATCTCTCGCCGAGGCGAGCAGCGCTTTGCGCTGTAACGCCACGCGAGACCTAAAAAGCGTAACAGATTCTTTTCAAAAGATGAATAAAAACGATGGCTCAGCTGCAGTCTAAACAGTTTCGAAGGGCTTTGATTGGATGCAGATCTTTTCCTTCAAGGTGTATGTGCCGGTCGATAGACTTAAATACAACATTCATGGTGCTACAAGAAGTAATATATTCACAATCTTCAGCTGTATAAGGCTCGTGCTCGTATGTGTGCGTGCCTGCCTGCCTGCCTGACAGCTCGTATGTTCCAGGGGAAAACCTCTGCAAATGTGGATGCATGAGACTGGATTTTGCAGACCCACTCTGGCTCGATCCTCTAGCGTTCCCATTGGTTGCTGCAGCTGATCTGTATATGAACTAAACTGTTACAGGAAACTTGCAGTCTGCTATGTACTGGTGCAGCTCTGGTTCGTCAAAGACTAGGCGCTGCCTAGAACAGCCATAGGACTGTCATAACTTTAGTAGGCTAAGCACAGGCCCAGGGTCAGACAGGCCTGTAGGGCAATCAAGCAGTGCCCCATGGGCTGGTCTCGGATCAGTGTGTGGGCCGTTTTTGTTAGCAGTTTGTGGGCCTGTTTCATGGCCAAGTACTTTTTACTGTTGGTATCTCTGATATTAAAACAAATATTTTCTGCAGCAAACACAAATGCACGCAGTCTCCCATACCTTGCAAAATAATCATGCAGCATGTTCAAAACTGGCCTGATTTGCAAATGTGGGCCACTTTTTTACCTACTTTTTTTTTTTACCTACTTTTTTTTTTTTACCTATCTCACTTTTATTTTGGTGCCCTGGGGCTATTTGTTTTCCCAGTCTGACCCCAGGCGTGTCCAGCACAGGTAACAGCGGCAAGGCGGGGCTAGTGGGGGGGCGGGGGGGGAGTGGACAGACGACGGGATTGGGAAAGTAAAATACAAAAATAAATAAAACCACTTACCTTGTGCTCGCTGCATCGCCGAGTCGCCCCACCCCACCGCTGTTACCTGTGCCGGCCGCGCCTGTCTGACCTTGCACAAGCTCAGCAGCCCCTGATCCCTGCTCTTCTGTCAGTTCTTGTATTATCGTATTATCTAGGGCTCTACTTAACCTGGTTCAGTGCACAAGATGCCCATTTGAATCTCACAGTTTGTATGAGCGAACAAGAACTGACCTTTTTAGGTTGAAAACAAGGCTTCTGCACAGATCTCTCACTTACCTTACCAACAGACTTAGCTCCGAGCAAAAATACCGAAGTGGCCCCAACAGGAGAGGTGGGTGGACCACATCCCCGCATAGTCTCTATAAACAGTAAAGCTATAGTAACCAGCAGGTAAAATGCCAAGATTATCCTGCACAGAGACAAGAGACTACACATGAGCAGGACAGTCTGTTGTACATGCTGAGACTTTTTGTCAAATGCGTAAAGATACATTGAACTTGGCACCTCTGCCTAATCCTGCAACAGCACTGAGGTGTGGTGAAACCCGGATCACACCATATTGGGAGATGGGGGAACCGGGAGGATACTAGGTGGAAAAGGCCGTAGTGCCTCACTGTTTAATGCAACTTAGTTGCAACCTTGTATGTCATTTTCTTTGAATTGTGTATTATTTAGTTCTGCGGTATGATTAAAGAACTTACATTTACATAAAAGATAACGACTATGTAGTGAGAAAGTGCCCTCTTTTTGCATGGTTGCCCCCACTTTTTGCTAAACTGCTGATGTACTTTGACTGAGTGTGTCCCGGGTTCCTGCCAAGGAGGTACCCAGGGCCTATGCTCTTTCCCTAAACTGCATTGAAAACAAAACCCAATTGGCACTCTTTGGCCACAGGTCAGTCCTTTGTAAATGGTACCACAGGTACCAAGGGCACTGTGGCCAGGGAAGGCCTCTAAGGGCTGCAGCACTTATTGTGCCACCCTTAGAGACCCTGTACCTTTACACACCCACACTGCCTTTGCAGGCTGTGTGTCTTGGTGCAGAACAAAGTGAAGAGTTGACATGGCACACATCCCTGTGTGCCATGCCTACAACCCACTGCCCTGGCATAGGTCAGCCACCCCTCTAGCTGGGTGCACTATACCAGTGGTGAGGGTACAGGAGCATGAGCCCTGTATCCCTACAGTGTCTAAGCCAATTCTTAGACATTGTAAATGCAGTAATGCCATTAAGAGTATATGGTACTGGGAGTTTGTCATTACGAACTCCACAGCACCATAATGGCTTTACTGAAAACTGGGAAGTTTGGTATCAAACTTCTCAGCACATTAAACCTACACTGATGCCAGTGTGGAATTTAATGAAAAATGCACACAGAGGGCATCTTAGAGACGCCCCCTGAAAAACGACCAAACACTAGTGTCCAGGCTGAGTGGCTGCTCGCCAGCTCCCACCACCAGACATGTTTCTGGACCCCTGGGTCGAGAGCCTGCTGCTCTCGGGGGAAGGAAACAATGAACATCCTGGGATGAGGTGCCAAGCCTCCTTCCCCAGGATGGGCAGGGTCCACGAAGGGGAAGCTTCAAAGGCTTGCCGCCTTTGTGAGCTTCCCCAGGCCTTTGCTGCTTTCAGCAACTGGCCCCACCGGTTCGGCGGGAAAACCAAGTGAGGAAGGGAGGTATGCCCACCTTTGCCAACCCCACCCCTCCGGTGGGGGAGGCGAGGTGAAGCACAACTCTCAGTCCCCGCCATCTTGCAGATGGGGGGACCCAGCCAACCAGAGTGAGGCATATGCCCCCCTCTCACTGGAGGGTGGCATAATAGGGACCCATTGGTCCGAACCCTTACCTACCTGTAACACCCCTAAATGTAGTATTTAGGGGCAACCCTGAACCTTGCCTCCTCAGACAAGAACCGACCAAGAAGAAGGACCGAAGAGCCGTGCTGAAACTAAGAGGAGGAGGACACCCACTGACTTGGCCCCAGCACTACCGGCCTGTCACCACCACAAACCTGCTCCTGTGAAATCCTGGTGTGTCCTGCAGCCAGCGACCTCAAGAACCCCGAGGACCTGCCCTGCCTTCCACAAGAAAGACTTTATCTCCTGTGAGCACCGGATTTGCTCACCCACAGACTCTCGCTCTGGCCAAACCCGAGTTCGAGTGGCCCAACACCACGAGGAGGTCTCCCCGCCGATCCTGACCTGAGATCTGGTGATCTCTGACCTGCCTCGAACCTCCAAGCGAAGCCTGCAGCCTCTTTCTGGAGGATGCCCCCGACCGCGACCGGAGCTGGTAAGAAAAACCAGAAGCCTAAAGACACCCTTGCACCAGACGTCCCACGGCTTTGGGTGGCCCAACCGACAGTGTACCAGCATCCCCAGGCATCCCAACTTACCTCTCCAACCTGTAGTCACCTCCAGAAGATCTTCGTCCCCGAGCCTGCAGTCTTTGTTGCAACCGGAGAATCCCCATTGAAAACAACAGGGCACACGATGCCAAAACAGCACCCTGCACCCAGCCGCCCCTGCGGGTGAACTTTGGGTGCTAACTTGGATCCCCCTTTGCCCTGAGCCTAACACCAGGAGCTTTGCTTCCACAACCTTGTGGCCTGCTCGTGAGCAGCCACCAACCGGATGCCCCCTAACCCCCATTCGATAACATTCGGCCTCAGCATTCTGCACCCGGCCACCCCAGTGCCGCTGAGGGTGCTTTGAGAGTGCATCCTGGACCCTTGGGGAACCCTGGTTCTAACCCCAGAATACCCTCTCCCACAAACTTGTACTTACCTTTAAACCGGTAACTCAATTTCCCTCCATAGGATTGCATTGACTGCTTTTTCCTAAAAATTGTTCTGTGTGGAGCTGGTTTGGTATGAAACATTGAAAAACTGCAAATAACTCAAAATTACTTTACTCACCTTTTCTCTAGGAAATGTCCCAGTGTAATATCTAGGCATATCACACTGAGTATAAAAAGTAATCCATAAAGTAATCTGTGAAGTATTCAAAAGTAATCTAACAGTAATTTCCACTGTATTGAAAGCATTTACAAACCTGTAACAAAGGCATTTTCATTCAGCTTGCTTGTATTGTTCAGCTTGCCTTAAAAAGTACCATGTATACTTACCTGTACCAGGCTTGCTTGGTTCAAGAAAATAAATATAACTAAATAATATTTTTATACAAACAAAATTGGTCTGTGTTCAGTCTTTTAGAGTGTGACATCATTTGCTGTCTGATTGTGTACAACAAATGCTTAACACTACCCTCTGATAAAGCCTTACTGCTCGCCCACACTACCACAAATAGAGAGTAAGGTGCTATCTACTTTTACCCCTGCCTACCTCTGGGGTTCCACTGGACTCTGTGCACACTATACCTAATTTTGGTATAGTATATACAGAGCCAGCTTCCTACATATGTAGATAGACATAACCTTATTGTTTACACTGACTGACTGTTGAGATCTGAGCTCTAGCCCCCCCCCCCCCCTCCACACCCACACTACCTCCTGGAGAAAC
The DNA here is from genome assembly GCA_963921515.1 of Calotriton arnoldi. NCBI lineage: Eukaryota > Metazoa > Chordata > Amphibia > Caudata > Salamandridae > Calotriton > Calotriton arnoldi. The sequence continues at coordinate 604,816 of CAWUFW010011168.1, forward strand.
CTGTGAATGTGCACTCTTGCTACCTTGAAATTCAAGTGCAGATAGGGTTGTGTTTGACCCATTTTTCAGAGCCATAGTAGGACTGACCCATGACACCAGTGGCATAAAACCTTATCCACCATGGTTGGGGCCCACCCCTGTTTTCTGTGTGGCCCTCTGAGTGGCAGGTAGGATTAAACATGCACCTCTAATTTCAGCAGGTACCTGGCCAGCTACCACATATCGTAATGCATATGTATTGTTTGCATTGGCCAAACATGCTGAGTATCCTAGGTGGTGTAACGTTCCTGTTGCTACCACAGCGTGGCAAATAAGCAGGGCTGCTGGAGCACCAAATTATGTGGCAGGGTTGACTAAATATGAGGCAAGAAAGGGCATGCTATGTATATTATGTGGCAGGGTTGACTAAATGTTGTGGCAAGAAATTGCAAGTAATGCCGCATAATGTGGCACATTATTTTGATAGTGTTACATCATTATTTTGCACCTTTTACATGGTAATACTGTCTGGGCAAAGATTTACCTCATTAGAGCCAGTTTAACAACCAAATACAGAAAAAAGCAACTGAAAGATGACCAGTTGATCTTTGTAAAGGTCCTTTTACTGCGCACAAAATACATCACAAACTTTTTAGTTCCTTTTGATACATTTGAGCTAGAAGCACTTTTTTGGTTAAAACTGCAGATTATGCAGCAGGTGATGAATTGTGGGGCAAATGCGGCAAATCCATAATTATGCAGGAATAAAGCAGCATCAGCAGAGTCGCATAATTCTAGTGGCTATGTGTGCTTGTATATGTGCATGTGTGTGAGAATGTATCTCCTCTTGGTAATGCTGTATATGTATGTGCATGCTTCCTTATGTGCATGTCTATGTGCACGTGTGTGTCTGTATGTGCTCGTACTTGCATGCGTATGTATGTATGTGTGTGTGTGTGTGTATGTATGCTTGTGTGATTGCATCTGTGTATACAGCTACAGGTGCCTGTTTTTCCAAATGTGTACATGTCTGTTTGTGTCTGTGTATGCATGTTTCTTTGTATCGGTGCTTGTACATTTGTATGTGTCTATCTGTGCATTTATGTTTATATTGAAGGTTTTTTTATTGCCCAGGGGGTATTTAGAACACGGGCGCCGCGCTTTATGTGTCAGCAGGGCGCCCGCTTTTATATTTACATAGAGAATAGCTGAAGATCTCGCAAATGCAAGACCTATTGCATTGCAAATGCTTGTTTATATATTGGGATGACATCCGCTCCCTTCCAAGAGTCCGGTATGGGTCTCCACAAACAATAGCATTTGTCAGAGTAAGGATATATCAGGACCAGTTTGCTCGATCCTGCAGAGATGTTTGCCAGAATACCATCTGCGTCCAAAGCAAGGGAAAAATCAGCTAGATCAAAAGAAAGATCAAATGAGGTGGAAAGGTCATCTGTGCGAAGAGCCCATGGTTCTCGTCCATTTTAATAGGAGAGGGAGTTACCAAGTAGAGATTTGTGATTCACCCAAGCCGAAGGAGCAGTGTGTTTTTGTGGAGTGGGGGCTTGGGCATCTCTTCCCCTCTTCACTAGAGCCCAGAATCTGGTAGAATTCTTGGTGGCACAGGCCAATTTCAGGTCCTGCCACCTTTCATCGTCCCACTCTTTTTTCATTAGCCGGAACCTGAGCCAGTTTATACATCTTCCTAGCCATATGGATTTGCCGGGCATCCTTCATTCTCAATGCCATGCCCAGTTATCTTCCTAAGGATCTACACTCCAGATTAAACCAACTATTGGCTCTAGGTGTGTGCCTTCTAGAGCGGTTTGTGGAAATGGTAAAGTGAGATAAAATGTTCTTTAAAAATTTATTATGAATATCAATTATCGTCTCACTACTTAGTGAAGAAAAGGAGCTTTTGGACAATTCCAATAGACCGTCTTGCAGGTCTTCATTTATTTTCAGGAGGATATCTAGGGACTCCACAACCTGAGACCATTTAATGCATCATGTGTCATTTGTAGGGTTAATATCCTTATTACAAGCCGATATGTGTTGCTTATTTTCCAGCTTAGGGCAGAGAGAATCCATAAAGCGACATATGGTCACTCTCTATGCTTTCTATGACCATCATATTGATAAGAGATGGCCATAGTTGTAAGTCCATTAAGATGTAATCTATATGACTAGAGGGGATGGAATTGCTATAGGTATTAGCCCAGCTGCTTGTCAGATTTAGTTGTACCATTTGTGGATCTTAAACCAAAATCCAGTGAGAATGCATTCAGCTGCAAAGCAACCTCTGTTCATCTTCATATGGAGGGGAAGATGAAGCTGCGGGATACCCCACGCTTCGGCCTCGTCCTCCTCTTCACCCTGAATATTATCATCATTGTCTAAAAGCTTGTACTTGGTGTTAAAGTCTCCAACTATTATCAAACGTGAATTATTGTGATGCGCCTCCAAATACTCCTCAAGGGTCGTGATAGTTTACGACCTCAATCCTCCCAAGACCCCCCTAGCATAAAAATTAAAAATATGAGTGGTTCTCCCATTGTCCGTCACTAAACGAATAACTAAAGTGTCAGGATAGTCAATAGGTAGCTGTTAGAAATGGGATTTCTCGTTGGCTAGGGCATGCGCCTTAGCCAGGCAGAAACCACCACTCTAGTCAGGGCAAGGGAGTTACACACTGAAGATAACCCCTGCTCACCCCCTTGGTAGCTTGGCAGAGCAGTCAGGCTTATCCCAGAGGCAATGTGTAAAGCGTTTGCGCAACACACTCACACAGCAGGTACTAGGCACACCACAAAGAAACTCCACACAAGGTTATATAAAGATAGCCTTTGTATTATCCATAAAACACATTAGAACATATCGCATATATATACTGTGCCACTAGTCACTTGTCATGTATTTACAGGTGGTACATAAACCTCTTGGCTAATCGGGCCATTGTCATAATACACAATTAGCACAACTCAGTCACTACTGGTAGGGACTGTTCCTAGCATCACACATTATGCATACATCATAATCAGCAGTGCACCTTAGTACCCACTAGAAGCGTGCACATATTAGGAACTCCCAATCACTGTGAATGCAATCCACAGCCCAATCACAGTAGGGCATAACACATTCGGCATGCACGTAATCCACAGTGCATCCTAGTAATCACCAGCCCTGTCCAGGAGTTCTGAATCACCAGGAACCCTCCTGTCCGTGCAGGTACTCCCCCGTAGGGGTGGCGGTGATACCCTTGACCTCCCCGCTCAAGAGGCCTCCAAATTAGCCCCTAGAGGCAGCTGGGAGTGCCGTTCTCCTTGGGCCAGCCGTCCGAAATGCGTTGGGGCGGGGATCCGGCTGCACGGAGTGCAAGAATGAACGGAAGATAATGCTCCCCTGCAGGTCTGCAACAGACCTCGGCCTGCAGACACCTGCCCAACTGCAGGTGTGGCAGCCCGTCCAGAGCCCTCCTAGGCCCCGCGACGGCTGTAGTGAATGGGCCCGTAGGCGGCCTCACCTCTGTGCGGCAAGAAGACGGGCAGGCCACGGGAGGACCTCGGTCGGGCCTCGCCAGGCCTGGCAGACACGGAGGGACGTCCCCACTCTCCCGGGCTCGCTGATCAGAGAACACCCGGGGCCCTCCTCGCTGTCTCGGGCCAGGAGACACTGCTCCTTCCTGTTGTGCGCCCGTCAGCTTCCTCCTTCCTGTGGGAGCTCCACCCACGACCAGGCTCAGCCTTTGCCTGGTTTCCAGCGGCCTCGAGAAACAGGGACCGGGCAGCACCGAACACGCGCTGCGTGCACCACCACCACAGCGCTCACCATTCGCTTTCGTCTCGCCAGCAGGGGAGGCTCTTCATGCTCTTTCCTGCACTGGATCAGGGAGCAGAGCAAACACACGCTCCTCCCGGTGGGAAGGTGCAAGCGTCCAATGCGCTTAGGAGCCAAAGCCAACAGCCGGTGCAGCACTCAGCCTGTCTCCACCAGGGAGCCACGAAGCAGGGAGCAGACAGCGCTCTTCTTCAGTACTCCCCAAGGGCAGAGCTGGGCACAGGCAGGCCAGCACGCAGGGTCACCCAGCAGGGTGGAAGTCCTTTCAGCCACCTAGCAGGCAGCAGGTCAGCCCCAAGTGGCGGTTCCTCCTGGCGCCCTGCAGTCCACGCAGTCTGCTCTCCCAAGTTCCAGACGTTCAACAGACATGGGGTCACAGCCCCAATATGCATATTCCACAAAGTCTTTGTTCTGCCCTGGTACAGGGCCCTGGACCCAGTCCAAACCAGTTTTGGGGGGCACTTGTCAAGTGCACAACACGACCCATTGTAAGTGTAGGCCCTGGCCCCAGACACGCCACACGGGGCGGAGCCGTCATTGTTGAAGGCAGGCACAGCCCTATTCAGATGCAGGTGCTACTCCTCCCACTCCAAATGCAGACCAGGCCTAATCAGCCTAGCGCTGACTCACCCAGACTCTCCGGAGCCTCTGCACCTCCCCAGCCCCTGTCACTCCAAGGCTAGACAGTCAATACACAACAGGCAGGCACAAAGACACATAGCACAAAAGAATGCCTACTTCTAAAAGTGGCATTTCTAAAATAGTGATAATAAATCCGCAAACACCAGTACGCAGCATTTATCACCACTATTTCAAACATACCAAACTTGATCAGGCTACTCCTCTCATGTCAGCAGTTACCACTAAAGCACATATAAGGGAATCCCCAATGCATCCCTATGAGAGGGCAGCCCCACAGCAGTGATAAACCAAATAGGTTGTTTGTCACTACCAGGACATGCCACACAGTTAAGGCACATGTCGTACCTTTTACCTACACCGCACCCTGCCCATACAGCTAGCTAGGGCCTACCTTAGGGGTGACTGATATGTAGTAAAGGGGGAGTGAAAGACATAGCAACCACTTTATGTGCCACGTCACAGCGGCAGTAAACTGTGCGCGCAGGCCCTGCAGTGGCAGAGGCGTGAAACAGGTTTGAAAGGCTACTTTGGTGGGTGGCGCAAGCAGCGCTGCAAGCCCACCAGTAGCATTTAATTTACTGGCCCTGGGTATATGACATACCCCTGTACAAGGGTCTGATAGGTAAATTAAATATGCCAAACAGGTGTAGACCAATCTTACCAAGTTTACCTTAGAGAGCACATGCACTTTAGCACTGAACAGCAGTGATAAAGTGCCCAAAGTCATAAAACCACCAACAACAGGTCAGAAAAAATACCGAAGGAAGGCAAAAAGTTCGGGGACGACCCTGCAAAAGGGCCAAGTCCAACTCTGCACCCGACGCCCATGGCACGAGTTTGAGTGACTCACCTGACCTGTGAAGTCTTCCTGGCAATCCTGACCTCGTCTGCATCGGTGGCTGACCTCCCCAGGACCCCCCCTCGACGTCTGCTGCCTCTTTCCGAAGGATCCCCCGACCAGCTGAAAAAACCAGACACAAAAAGGCACCACTGCATCCTCTGCTCCCTCCAACCTTGAAGAGCCCAGCTGTCTGTGCCCAGGTGACCCCCAGCTATACAACTTACCTGCCCCGGTGTTTGTCGCCTTCATCCAGCCTCCTGGTCCAAGCCTGTAGCCTCTTTCCAAAACAGACGACCTCCATTGGAAAGCATTGGGCGCCCAATGCTGATTTGCACCCGGCCGCCCCTGTGCCACTGGTGATGTAGCTTTGGTGCTGCTTTGTGGCACCTGTGCTCTCCACAACCCCCAGGGCACTTGCCCTAAGACTGCAGGTATCCTACCTGCAAACCGTGCATGCTTCGAGGTATCCCCCACGACTCCATTGGATAACATTGGGCCCAGTGACCTCTGCACCCGGCTGCCCCAGTGCCCCTGGTGGTGCAGTACCTACCTGGTCTTGAACCGTGCCCTATGTTATCCTAAACCCTGAAGAAGTAAGTTGAGTACTTACCTGCAAATTGTTTAATATTGTTTTCCTCCATAGGATTGCATTGTAGTTCTATCTTTTGCATTAAACTGTCTAATCTTATCACTGCAAAAACATACAACTGTACTTGATTGACATTTAGAGAGAACAATTCTTAATACTTTAAAGTATACAACTGCATTTTTACAACGTATTACTGCATTCTTGAAAATTATTGCTACTTTACAACACTGTGAGACTTCCCTGCACTAAGTGATTCTTGGTTGTAGAATAAAATAACAAAGTAACAACTTTTTGTACAAACCATTGGTCTGGATTCAGTCTTGGAGTGTGTGACATTTATTTCCTGAGAGTGTAGAATAAATGCTTAACACTACCCTCTGATAAGCCTAACTGCTCAGCCCAACTACAACTAAATTGAGAGTAAGGTATTATCTACTTTTACCTCTGCCATAACTTTGGGACTCATTGGCCTCTGTGCACACTATACCTCTTTTTGGTATAGTATATACAGAGCCAGCTTCCTACAACTGTAAAATACCCACTGCAATAAAAAAAAGAAAAGCCTAACTATACTCTTCTGGCCCACTTCAGGGCCACTAAGATGACTTGGGCCAGGTCGTTCAAGATCTGTTTAGAACTCTGGGCAGAAGAGTCTGTGGCCGGAACGCATACAGGACTCCTGAGCTCCACTTTAGGTGAAAAGCGTCTCTGATGAGAGAGCCTCCTTGTGAACTCAAAAGTGCTGATGTTGCACTTCCTTGGCAGTGATGAAAAGATTTAGCAAGGTTTCTCCACACTGATGGAAGACGAGCTGCTTCACCTCCTAGGGTAACTTCTATTAGTGGTCCGCTACGCGTAGGCAGAGGGTCTTCTGCTCTGTGTTTAGAAATTCCGCCAGGTAATTTACGGTCAGAAAAATTCCCTGGTGGTCCAGTCATCTCCTGAAGCATAGAGCCTCTTGGCCCAGGACGCAAGACCCCACCCTGCACTTCTGATTGCAGTACCACATGGCCGTGAGGACTTTTACCAGCCTTTCTTTGATGGTGAGCAGGAAGGCTTTCAATGCCAAGCGAATTACCCTCAACTCCAACAAACTGATGTGGAGTCAAGCTTCTGCCAGAGACTAAAGGCATCTGATCTACATCTTTCCCAGATGACCTCCTCAACATAAAAGTGATACATCAGTCACCACTGTCAAATCTAGGCGGGTTAAGGAGAGGGGTCTGCCACTGACCCAATCCCAGCCCAGCAGCCACCACTGCAGGTGTTTTGCACTGTCCCCCGAAATCTGGATACAGTCCAACATATTCCGCTGGTGACGTGCCCACTGAGACTTTAGGCCCCACTGCAGAGCCTGCATATGCCATCTTGCAGGTGTAACCTGCAGGATGCAGTAGGCCAGCAGCCTCAGAAGCATCTCCAATGAGATCCAGGACAGAGGCTGAAACATTGGGATCCAAGTCTAAATGTCCTGGACATTTCTCTCAGAGGACAAGGCACAAAACCGTAACGAATCCAGAATCACTCCAACGAAGGGGAGCACCTGCAAATGAGTCCGATGCGACTTTTGCACATTGATAGTGAACCTTAACGATGTTAGGATGTTTGGCATTGTTTGGAGGTGGTTGAATACTACATGGACAAGCCCAGAATCAACAGCCAGTCATTGAGGTAGGGGAAGACTAGTAACCTCAATGTTCGAAGGTGAGCTGCGACCACAGCCATCACTTGAGAGAACCCTTGAGGGGCACTTGTCAGGCTAAAAGGGAGCACTGCAAACTGAACATACTCCTAGACCACTGTGAACTGCAGTTAGTGTGAGCAACATTAATTTGTCCTTCCACAGGAAGGAATTGAGAGGGGTAGATCTAAAATAGGATGGAGGCCTCCATCACTCTTTGGCACCAGGAAGTAGCAGGAGTAACACTCCACTTCTAAGTCCAATGCTGGAACCCTCTCTATGGGCTATTTGGGCAAAAGGGCCTGTACTTCCTGCTGCAAGCTGGACAGTTAGTCCTCCGTCAGCTAGCCTGATGTTGGTGGGGGGAGTGGTGGTGGAAAGAAATGGGAGGGCAGATCCCGGATGGACAATTTGGCGGACTCATTTGTCTGAGGTGATGGCTTGCCACCCCTGTAGGAAATGCTGGATCCTGGAAAGGGTGTCTGTGTAGCGGAAAGGACTCTAAATAGGTTTTGCAGCTGCGGCAGCTGCAGGTGTGGAGGACTGAGCTGGTTATTGCCTTTGTAAGTCACAGTCTCGACTACGTAAGGGCTGGGAGTCCTGTTGGGCTGGTGGCAGGGTCAGATGGCGGTGTTGGAAACCCCTACCGTAGCCTCAAAAGGGGAGAAATTGTTCAAGAAACTGGATGGGGCAAACAGGCCAAGGAAACATGCTGTGGACCTGGTTTCTTTCAATTATTCCAGGGTGCAGTCCACCTTCTCCCCAAAAAGGTATGAACCATTTAAAGTATATCAATCAGGGATTCTTGGATATCTTGGACCTCATCCAGGCGTGGTGCTGAAGTGCTATACTTATACCAATCACCGGACCTAAGCAGCTGGTCATGTCCAAGCCAGAGCAGAAACACATGGTTCCTCATGGATAGCTTGGGTCAGGATGACCGTAGTTCATCGGAACTACTGGTAAAACTTTGGGCCACTGGATCCCATAGGGGATAGGAGTAGTGGCCTAGAAGGCAGCTGGCATTTACCAATTGCAGAATAAGGCCCGTGGAGGAAAAGATTAGTTTGCCAAATGTCTCTGTTCGCTTAGATTCACGATCAGTTGGGGGGGGGGGGGCATTGGGATTTACCCGACTGGTAGCTCACCAAGAACAAAGGCCCATGATGCAGAGGATGCGGTGAGGATGCTGTACTTGGCAGGAAGAGATGTTGGAGGCTGGAGCTTCTTGTAGCTTGAAGATCTCTGGAGTGCAGAGCCAACTAGCCTTGGGTCAAGTCCGCGCGGTGCACAGGGGTTCGGTCCCAGCGGCTCCGATGAGGGATACTGGCCTCAAAATTGCAGAGGACGGGGGCATGGCTTGGAAAGCCAACATGGCGGACGCACCTTAACGGAGCTCTGCACATCCACGCCGGTAACTTCTCAAATCCGACATAATCCTGTCATGCCGTAATCCCTGGCTACACGGCCGTGACCCCCCCCCCCCGGTGGATCACCGTGTCACGATTGCCGAAATTGGAGAAGTGCATGCGGGGCCGAGATTGCTGCTGAGGCCTGCTGCCGGCCGGCGGGAGACGGGAGACTGCCCCATGCCTATGCCCTGATCCTCATCTGCGGACCGGTGGACCCGATCGGAGCGCCGTTGCCCACGAGGTAGGCGAAGAAAGCCTGGGACCCTGGGAGCTGCCTGGTCGGCTCCGGGCGGGGATCGAGGCCGGGGGGGGGGGGTGGACCGGTGGCGGTGCGGAGCCCGCCGGCCACGATCGCTTCTGGCTGGACTCGGGCGGGGGCCCTTACTCCTCGGGCCTTGCCTCCCCGCGGTGCTGCTAAACTACTCCTGGTCCCGTGAGGCGCCGGGACGGCCTGAGCAGCCCTATCGCCGATCCACTGGGACTGCGGCAACCGACGTGGGTGTTTGCAGGCGGACGCGGCCTGCATGGTGTGTTTCCTGTCGGCCTGGCGCCGCCTGCTTGCCCCGAGTGTCCTCCGGAACGGCCTCCTCGGGGGGGGGCAGTTCATACCTGCTCCTTCGCGATCGTGCGGATGGCCGCCAGATTGCATGCCCACAGGCCTGGAGGCCTTACACCAGCCCTCGGAGTCAGCGGGGCCCCAGCCTCTCCACACGGCTTAAACACCTACCTGCGTCCCCAGTTGGGGCAGGGGAGGTGGCACCTGTTGTGATGTAGGGAGGCGCCTGCAGCCATTTGTGCAGTGATCATCTGCCGCGGCCCAGAGGAGCCGTTGACTCATCTACAGGAGCCCTCAGGATTCAACTGGTGCTGGTGACCCAGCTGCACTAACGGCAACGACCAGGGGTGAGCAATAGTGCCTGCTGTGTGGTGGTGGTGAAATACTGCGGCAATTGGGGTCGTGTGGTGGATCGGTGGTCCGGCAAGTCTGGTCTATTTACCTGGGCCTACTTGGCCGGCGGTCAAGGGCTGCGGAAGCGGCCAAGCCAGGCTCGGTGCGGCTTGCGGTTCGCGACAGCCGGTTTCCGTGAGGCCCGGTCCTCCACGCTCCCCTCCGGCGACGCAGCGGCTGGCCGGCGGCTGGGGGTTGCGAGAAGAAGACAAGAGACGTATTCCCCCCCCCACATCCTGCTATAAGATCCGGGACCCCTATCCTGCCGCCGGGTCGCCTATCGCCATGGGCAAGGACAAGCCAGGTGCGGCCAGTCCCAAGCAGAGTACCTTGGACCAGTTTGCCTCTGCGCCGGGCGGCGCCACGGGGGGTGCAGCGAACGCCGCGATGCTGGATAATGCGACACTGCTAGCCGCCATCACCGAGGCAAGGAACACGCTGGATGAAAAAATTGGCGCGGTGGGATCCGAGGTGTCCTTCCTCTGCCAGGATCTCAGAAAGGCGGTGGACCGCATTACCGAGACAGAGACGCGTGTGTCCACAGTTGAAGATACCGTAACCACCCTACAAAAGAAAGTTAATAAACTCACGCTAGTAGCACAGGAGCTGGCCTCCCGGGTCGAAGATGGGGAAGGGCGAGCACGACGCAACAATTTGTGCTTCATCAGCTTTCCGGAGGGCTGTGAGGGCACGTCCATGACCAGTTTCCTTACAAAATGGCTGACGGACCTTCTGCCACCTGACAAACTGTCTACCTGCTTCGTGGTGGAACGGGCACACCGCGCGTTAACAAAGAAACCACCCCCTGGAGCAAACCCGAGGCCCGTAATCGCAAAATTTCTAAACTATGCCGACAGAGATTCCATTTTGCACTTCGCCAGGACCCAAAAAGATAAACTCCAATATGACTAAACATAATGATATTCCCGGACTATACCCGGCTGGTACAACAGCAGCGCCAGTCATTTATGGAGGCGAAACGCAGGCTACGGAACTTGAATATACAATACATGCTCCTCTATCCAGCCCGAATGCGCGTCATATACAATGCCAAATCCTACTTCTTCGACACCCTGGAGGCGGTCTTTGCCTGGACGGATGAACGATCGCATCCGAAATCACGTACTCCACCGCCACTGGAGTCAGACTCCTCTCAAGATCCACACAGGAACAGGCCCAAAAGAAACAAATCCAAACGTCGATACAGATCGGGCTCCGCCAGGCGCTCCTCGGACCCGGAATGACGCACCCTCACACGGGAAATTGGCATTGATCCTCTACAGAACAGGGCCAGTGAGGCAACCAATCCTTGAGTCTACTTGTTCAGCATAGACTGCGAAGACGGCGTGGATGTTCGGCCGCACACTTCCTCCCGCCCCAGACACTTTTTAATTGTTTGTTCGTAATATATGGGGGTTTTGGGTAGCCTTGGTAGAGGTGCCCCAGGTCCCCCTCAATTCTTTAGATATCTTCAGTTCAGGCATGCACTCACCCCCATACTACAACTGACTGACACCTTGCCCGAATTTCATCCCTTAGAAGGGCACTTATTGATGGGTGACATAGGCGCACATAAGATCCGTCAGATCTATCAAACCCTGACACCACACTACATAAGACCAGAAAGGCCTGGGAAGAGGATATACCTGACATAACGGATGATGATTGGGCAGAGGCCCTGGCTAGCCCCAGAGGTGAGGCGGTTTCCACAAGATACCGCCTTATACAGTTCAAATATTTACACCGAGTATACTATACCCGATTCTGACTTTGGAAGATGGGTGCCATCCACTCCCCGGTGTGCCTGAGATGTGGGACGGACGATGGGACATTTCTACATACAGTCTGGGGATGTACTGCATTACAACCATTCTGGCGGAGGGTGGTGGCTTGCCTGAGTGAGGTATTGGCTTGGGATCTGCCACTCGATCCGAAGCTACTGTTATTACATAGCACAGATAGTATCGGGGGGAATAGATACAAGCAGCACTTATTGTTCTTGGCAGTTACCATCGCTAAGAGGGATATTGCTCAGCAGTGGAAGAGTGAGTCTCCTCCGAAGATTAGTCGATGGAAAAAGGTCATAGATGAATGTATGAATGCAGAGATATCGGTGTTTCAGGCCAGGGGATGCCCCCAGAAACATGAGAAAATATGGTTGCAGTGGGCGGATTACCGAGGCATAGAATTACCTCCCCTCATTACCTCAGACCCATGATAAGCTACGACCCAGTACTGAGATTGGACTCTCTACGAATGCGAGGGTTATGTGAGCCCTTCGGACTACATATCCAATTGTGTGTTTATAACTGGGTGGGACTTGGGTGGATCTGCGCAAGGTTGTTAAGGTTATTAACAGTTGTTTTTCAGACACAACGATCTGAAATATGTAATGTCACAAATATGCATTATGTACCCTCCGGGTCTCATCCCGGAATATACCATGTAAAATCAATAAAATCTGTTGTTAAAAGAAAAATTGCAGGACAGGTCAGGCCTGGAGGGAGTTGCAGAACCTCCACCTGTGTAACTGAGCTCTGGAATTCCATGGGACGTCAGGAGCAGCAGACCGGTCAGCTTTGTTGTCGTGCCTGCAGATGCAGGGGAGTGTCTCCTTCACTCGAAGGGAGATTACTTCGGGTGTCCTTGATGCCTACAGGTCTGTTGAAGATCCCAGAAGAAGCACAGACACAGACGACAGAGAAGATTTGCAGAACAGCGAGACCAGGAGCAGCGAACCAGGCAAAGTCCAGCGAAGTGTAAGTGTCCAGACGGTCGTAGAGTGATGTGGTTTCAGGGTTGAGTCTTGTCCCACGACGAATCTAAGGAACCACCCACAGGTAAGTCCTTAAGTACACTAGGAAAAGGGTAGGCATGACTCAGGGGTCCCTCCCAGAGGAGGGGCTGGACAGAGGGAGGATACTCCCATGTCCTTTGTCCAGTTTTTGTGTGGGAGCCAAGGGCTCCCTGAACTGGCTCAAACTGGAGTATGCAAGGAGGGCACCAAATGTGCCCTTCAAAGTAGTCTGGAGGCGTGGCAAGCGCACCCACCCCAGCCCAATACCCTAAGTCCTGTCTGGGAGGTGGTCCCAACTCCCTGTGACAGGAAACCTATTGTTCTACCTTCCCCTGTTCGAGCTTGGCTCAGCAGCAGGAGGGCAGAATTGTATCTGTCGTCCGCAGCAGCACTAGCTTGCTGTCAGACCCTGAAAGGCTTTTACCGGGTGTATAGGGGAGGTACCCCAAGAGAGCCCCCCAGAACATGAAATCATACCTCAACACTGATTTAAGCATTGGAAGTATGATCCCAACATGTTGATACCAAACATGACAGTATCCGTGCAGCCACGATATAGTTAGACATCTCTTATTGACTGATATCCACTATGTTTTTAAATGGCTGACCGCACCTACAAAGCCTGGAGAATTGACTCTGGGGTTTGTAGGGGTGTGCTGCTCCTGCAGAGGCATCCTCACACGTATAACCAAGCATGCTGCCCTCAAGACTGAATAACTTGCCATAGAGGTGACTTATAGGTTTTAAGTGCAGTGACCTCAGATATAAGGAAACTTATATCTGTCGTAAGAGGTGCAAGCGCCAACTCACACAGGCTGCAATGGCAGGCTTGTAGTGACAGTTTAAGTGGACTCCCATAGGTGGCACAATACATGCTGCAGCCCATGGGAGACCGCTGGTGTAGCTGTGCCCTGGGTACCTTAGTACCATATACTAGGCCGGGACTTACAATGGTACACCAGTAGCCAACTGTGGATGTACAAAGGACTAACCATGGTCAATTTAGGGAGGAAGCACAGTGACTGGTGTCCTGATTAGCAGGATTCCAGTCAGAGTAGGTCAAAAACTTACTGACACCAAGCAAAAAGTGGGGGTTACCATGAAAGCAGATCCTACTTTCCTACACAACCCCCCAAACGAAAGGAGATGAGACTAACCTTGCCCAATTGAGTCTTCATTTTCTAAGTGGCAATATCTGGAGAGTGCAGCTGCGTTGGCATGGTTACTCCCAGGTCTATGTTCCCCAGAAAAGTCCATCCCCTGTAGGGAAATGGACCACCTCAAAAGTTTGCGATTTTTACCATTCATTTGTTTAAGCCATATGAGCGGCTTGTGGTCTGTCTGAACAATGAAGTGAGTGCCAAGCAGGTATGGCCTCAATTTCAAGGCCCAGATCACAGCAAAGGCCTCCCTCTCAATAGCTAACCAACGTTTCTCTCTGGGGGTCAACCTTCTGCTTATAAAAGCTACTGGTTGATCTTGGCCATCTGCATTCAGTTGTGATAGAATTGCACCTATCCCTATCTCAGAAGCATCCGTCTGGACAATGAAGGTTTTGGAGTAATCAGAACTTTGCACAATGGGAGCAGTGCGCATGGCATGCTTCAGCTCATCAATTGCCTTCTGACAGCTAACTGCCCACTGAACTTTCTTAGGCATTCTTTAGGAGGTGAGATCATTAAGGGGTGTCACTATGGAGCCATAGTTCTTAACAAACCTCCTGTAGTACTGAGTCAGGCCCAAGAAAGCTCTGAAGTGAGTCTGGGTAGTGGGAGCAACCTAGTCCATGATGGCCTGGATTTTGCTCTCCAATGGCTCAACTTGGCCTCCACCTACAAGGTGGCCCAAGTACACAACCTTGTTCTGCCTGATCTGGCACTTTGTGGCCTTAATAGTGAGGCCTGCCTTTTGCAGGTCCTCCAGAACATTTCTGAAGTGGGCCAGGTGATCCTCCCAGGTGGAGCTAAAGACAGCAATATCTTCTAGATATGCTGCACTATAGGCTTCCATACTTGTTAAGACTTTATTCACCAGCCTCTGAAATGTGGCAGGTGCATTCTTCAACCCAAAAGGCATTACAATAAATTGACAATGCCCACTAGGGGTTGAGAATGATGTTTTGGGTTTAGCATCCTAAGAGAGTCTGATTTGCCACTAACCAGCAATCCGGTCAAATGTACTGAGATACTTGGCAGAGGCCAGAGTATCAATCAGATCATCTGCCCTTGGAATTGGATGGGCATCAGTCCTAATGACTGAATTGAGTCCCCTGTAATCCACACAGAACCTCGTCTCTCTCTTACCATCCTGGATGTGAGGTTTTGGCACAAAGAATACAGCCCTAGGGCTATCTGAAGGCTCAATGACCCCCCAAATCCAGCATCTTTTGAACATCAGTCCTGATGCAGTCTATGACATGGTCAGGTTGTCTGTAAATGTTGCTCTTCACAGGCAGGCTGTCACCTGTGTCGACTTCATGGGTACAGCAGGTGATCTGACTGGGTGTCAGAGAGAACAGTCCAGAAAACTGACTGAGAACCTGTCTACAATCAGCTTGCTGTTGATCAGTGAGGCTGTCTGCCAAGACTACTCTTTTCACTGATCCATCAACAGAGTCCTGAGAGAGGAGATCAGGGAGAGGGTCACTTTCTTCCTCCTGTCCCTCATCAGTGGTCATGAGCATGCTCATGTCAACCCTGTTGATAAAAGGTTTTAGGCAGTTCACATGAAGTACCCTGTGGGGTCTTCTTGGAGTGCCTAGGTCAACCCAGAAGGTGACTTCACCTTTTTTCTCAAGTATGGTGTGGGGGCCACTCCACTTGTCCTGGAGAGCTGCTGGGGCCACAGACTCAAACACCCACACTTTCTTTCCTGGCTGGTAAACAGTCAGTACAGCCTTTTGGTCATGCCAAGCTTTCTGAAGCTCCTGGCTGGCCTCAATGTTTTTGCCGGCCTTCTTCATGTACTCAGCCATACGAGAACACAAGCCAAGTACATAGTCCACTATGTCATGTTTAGGGGGATTTAGAGGTTGCTCCTGTCCCTCCTTAACAAGACACAGTGGACCCCTAACTGGATGCCCAAACGTAAGTTCAAATGGGCTATAGTCCACCCCCTTCTGAGGAACCTCTCTGTAGGCAAAGAGAAGGCAGGGTAGTAAGACATCTCATTTTTGCCACAGCTTTTCTGAGTCCCATGATCATACCCTTTAGGGTATTGTTGAACCTTTCAACAAGCCCATCCCACTGTGGATGATAGGGTGTGGTAAACTTGTAGTGTACACCACACTCTTTCCACATAGCAGTGATGTAGCTAGACATGAAGTTGGTACCTCTTTCTGACCGGACCTCCTTAGGAAACCCAACCCAGGAAAAGATTCCCAGGAGGGCTCTAGCCACCACAGGAGCTGTAGCGGTCCTAAGTGGGATAGCGTCTGGATACCTTGTTGCATGGTCAACCACCACTAGTATGTAACTATGTCCAGATGCTGTTGGAGGGTTTAAGGGACCTACAATGTCTATCCCTACCTTTTCAAAGGGAACTCCAACCACTAGGAGTGAAATTAAGGGGGCTTTGTAGTGCCACCTGACTTACCACTGGCTTGGCAAGTGACACAGGAGTGACAAAACTCCTTGCTATCCTCAGACATGTGGGCCGGTGAAAGTGAGGGACAAGCCTGTCCCAAGTCTTGTTTTACCAAGCTGTCCTGCAGGTGGGATGTCATGTGTTAGGAACAATAGAAACCCCCCAGAATTTCTGAGGAATGACCATCTTCCTGGTGGCACCAGGCTTGGGGTCTCTAAACTCATAAAATAGGAGCCCATCTACC
Organism: Calotriton arnoldi; assembly: GCA_963921515.1. Lineage (NCBI taxonomy): Eukaryota > Metazoa > Chordata > Amphibia > Caudata > Salamandridae > Calotriton > Calotriton arnoldi. Next base: position 621,372 of record CAWUFW010011168.1, read on the forward strand.
CAATAGATTGTATGGAACCCACTGGCATTCCCTGCCTCCTCAGCAGCAGCTTGTGACCTTCAAGCTACTCACCCACGCCTACAAATCCCTCCACAACATCGGACCCAAATACCTCAATGAAAGAGTCTCCTTCCATGTACCCAAAAGGTACCTCCGCTCTGCCGACCTCACCCTGGCAGAGACCCCACGCATCCACAGAACCAGAGCAGGCGGAAGAGCCTTCTCCTACGTCGCAGCAAAGACCTGGAACGAGCTCCCAGTCAGCATCAGACGCTCCCCCACCCTGCACACCTTCTGGAAGTGCCTCAAGACCTGACTCTTCTTCTGATCCGGAGCTGCACCCCCCCCCCCAGTGCCTTGAGACCCTCACGGGTGAGTGGCATGCTTTACAAACCCCTGATTGATTGATTGATTGAGCTTGTTGTCTGAGCTGTTCAAGAGAGGGGCAGGTTTTCTGCTCCAGACTCAAGTCTGCCCTGGAAGGGGCCCCTGCCCCCAAGAACTCTGCCGTGTCAAGCCCAAGTTTCTCTGGGACAGTTCCTCACTGGGAGCCTGAGAGGAGGATACATCTTTACCCTTCCTGCTCCTTCTCTTGGGAACTAGCTGGTCCATTCTGCCACGATCCAGAGTTCCCTCAGTGCTTGACTGTTTGGCCTGAGCCCTAGTTACAGCAAAGGCACTGGGTGAGATTCCCATATTCTCAGCATGTGTCCTGAACTCCACTTCAGACCAGGCTAAAGTTTCTAAATCATTGCCAAATAGACAGTCCACAGGTAGGTCTGGGGAAACCACAACTCTTTTAGGGCCAGCTACTCCTCCCCAGCTGAGATTCACAACTGCCAAGGAATGATCAGTCCTGACATTGCTAGCATTGGTCACTTGGTATGATCTGTTCAGGAGACACAAGTTTCTCTGCCACCATATTGACACTGGCCCCTGTGTCCCTGTATGCCACAGCTTCTTGGCCATTAATGAGTAGCTATTGTCTGTACGTGCCTAAGTTAGTGGGACTTACAAGTAAAGTGGCAAGTTCCATGCCACTGTCACAGACAAGAACACCCTGATGGGTGTTCTGACTAGGCCAGAACCCACTTCAGAGCCCAAGGTCAATCCTACTAATCCCCTGGGGGCACTACAGCACTTGTACTGATGCTAGGGTCATTAGTTGCTTTAGGAGCAGTAGTAGTAGTCTCCTTGGTGTCAGATTTAGAGCAATTGGCATATTTTGCTCTATGGCCTTTTTCCTTACACAGGTAACACCAAGGTTTCTTGTTGGAGGAGGAAGAGGTTTGGGACCCACCCCCAGAGGAAGACTTTTGGGGACCTTCTGAAGACTCTTTCTTGTCTTTACCTTTCTCGGTTCAGCCACTATATAATTAGACATCTTGTATTGATTTCACTATTTGTTTTAAAATGGCTGCCTGCACTTACAAAGCCTGAAGAATTGACTCCAGGGTTTGTAGGGGTGTCCTGCTCATGCAGGAGCACCCTCACGCTTATAACCAAGCACCCTGCCCTCAGGACTGAAGTACCTGCCATAGGGGGGACATAGGTTTCAAGTGCAGTGACCTCAGATATAAGGAAACATATCTGTTGTGAGAGGTGCAAGCACCAACTCACACAGGCTGCAATGGCAGGCCTGTAGTCACAGTTTAAGTGGACTCCCATCGGTGGCACAATACATGCTGCAGCCCATGGGAGACCCCTAGTGTAGCTATGCCCTTGGTACCTTAGTACCATTAGTAGGGACCTATAAGGGTACATCAGTAGCCAATTGTGGATGTACAAAAGTACACACCATGGTCAATTTAGGGAGGAAGCACAGTGACTGGGGTCCCGATTCACACAATCCTAGTCAGACTAGGTCAAACACATACTGACACCAGGCAAAAAGTGGGGGTAACCATTAAAGCAGATCCTACTTTCCTACACTTGAGTTCAGCTTCGGCGTCCATAGCTGCTTGCATTTTAATGCAGCATTCATCCCTCCCACCTCCTCCCATGTCACTGCATGCCCACCCCGACACATATCCCCGCTTCGTAGATTGTTTTTTTCTTATCTCCTCGGGTGTCTCATGGTTGGAGCCGGGCTCACGTGTGCATGCGCACTTAGCACGTGGGCGGGCCGCCTGCATTCCTGAGATAAAAGGAGCAACTGGGACGCCTGGCACATGTGAGCACTTCAGAAGAAATGGAAACCGGTCATAATTATGTATAGGGTTTCTTTTGCTAATAAAGTGGCCATCTTGAAATTTTAAAGTAGCCATCAAAAATTATTTTGTAGAGCGGAGTAAACTCTTCAAAAGAATGTCTAGCTTTGTGTCCAGCTGCACTCCTAATCAGAAAATGTGTCTATCATTTAAGGTCTCACAGGAACATAACTTAAGAACAAGTTAAAAAAAATGAAAAAGTCTGTACACTTAAAGATGATCGACATGTTTGACAAGCAGGTTGAGATGCTCGCCTCTTCTGCAGGCTGATTTGTCCCTTTTTGTGCCACACACCCCACAGTGAGACTGGAACTTTGGGCAGTAGAGGTGTACACAGGTCAGACAGATTGAAGCGGCGGATCGTCACGGTGGACGGAGTGCAAGAATCGCTTCCAGAAAACTGTGGACTTAGACGGTTTGGTTTTGGGCTACATTCTCTGGGTAACGTGATGGAGACCATCCTGGAACAGCGGCGCTACCATGAGGAGCGGGAGCGGCTGAGCGATGTAATGACGAAGGAAATGATGATCAAGAAGAGCACGGTGAGTGGGGCGGGATAGAGTCGAGTGGAGGTAAGAGATGTTAAGGAAGAGGTCTTTATGGTTGGCAAAGTGACTGCACTGAGCTGCAGCATAGAAGGGTCACACTCAGTGTACAATAGAGCTGCCACGTGAGTGTTGTCAACAGTCCTTTGCATGTTGCCTATATGCTCCCTGTTAGCTGCTAAGCCTTGATTAACAACAGTGCATACAATGTGGCATGTTATGCGCACAGTGAATACTAGCAGCGCTTTCAGTCTGCCAGTAGTGTACAGTGTTTAACTATAGTGCGTAAAGTGTGGGTCAGACACGTACACAGTGTTTGTCAATCGTGCACACTTATATGCTGTCTGGGCCAGGAGTGTGCATGGGGTTTACTTTATCCAATTTGTGCAAATGGCGTTGCAGAGGTTTACACAGTATGGGCAGCTTGTTTTGAAGCATGACTAGCTAGTGTACTGCTTGCCTGTCACTCCTGTCTGTTTCCATGCTCGGTGTGTTTATGTCTCTCACTGTTTCTTTTTCCATCCAGGTGTCCGTCTTTGTATGTCTCGCTCGCTTTCTTTTACCCATGTTCAGTGTAACCCCTCGGTGGTTGATTTTAAAGTGCATTAACGCTCTGTAGGTTCCTAGGTACTATAGTTTTGTTTCCCATCAGAGTCCTCTGTGCACTGACTGAGGCCTGGGGTAACAGCCGTCCTGATGCCCTCCTGCTATCACTAGTTCTCCTTCAGTCTTGTTTGCCTTGAAAGCTGGGCTGATAACTAGTTTGCTCGAGTTAGGTGCTTTCATAAGGCATGTAATTATTAACTTCACTGGCGGCGAGGGTAAAAAGTATAATGGAAAAGTAAAGACAGCTCTATTCTGACTCGCTTACCATCATGAATGAGTTCGTACTAGGAGAGGAACAATATACAAGTCTTTCTTCTCCATCTTCTCGCCATGTAAACACCCAGATTTTGGGCAGTTCTTTGATGGTATGACAACCTGCTTTTAAGTACTCTCTGCAGTCCGTAGGACAATAGTGAAGGTGATGTGCCCACAACCACACAGTTTGTGGTGAACAGTGAAGCCTGAATAAGAACTCTGGCCTCCAGATTACACAGCCAGCAGGTTTAGCCAATAGAGCAAATCTTCTCCCAGTTGATTATCTATCCTTTTGCCTCATTTTACTTTTACCACTCGGAATAGGGCTTGCTCTACATTTTACAACATTTTTGTTGTATTGTTTATGCTTAGTTTCCATGCAGCATCCATGCGTTCTTTTTTGTTATTTCTATAACAAAGAGTAAGAAGTGTCTAGGAAATGTTACACAATTTTGTTTTGCCTTTCTGAGCATTCTTTGTTTTCACATTTCCGTTGGTTGTTTTATACTTGTGATTAATAAGTCTTCTTTCTGTTTATTAATCTCTAAACTCGGAGTCCATTCCCGCGAGTCTTGATCAGTGACGTCTCCTCCGGTGAGCATTCTTCACTGTAGTGTTTCTCACTTTGAAGAGCCTCTGCTGCCCAAGCTGTCTCAGTGAGCTGCAAGGGCTGTAATAACAAGGAAATGTCCAGGTACTGTAGCATAAAGTGTTCGAGTTATCCAACCCGCGCCGCTTATCCTTTGCTCCCTCTTCCGTCCTGCTTCATTTTTTTATTTTAATACTTTGCGCGATAGCCCAGCAGCTTCACAATACTGCTGGACTGCTCACTTTCCCACTTGTCATTACCATCCCATTTTCTTAATTTCAGTGAGGGCCCAGCATTACTACCAGGCCACTCTTTATGTGGCATTGTGCAAACTTATTTTATTTTTATTTTTTAAATCGGGGGCGGCTTCTCCATTAGGGCGGAGGAGCGTCGCACCACTGCTTTCTCGCAGTGCGAGAAGCAGAAACAAACTGGTAAAACTACCATTTTGTGTTATCTGCTTCTAGCACTGCGAGAAAGCAGAAGGGTTTGGTTGGGACCGGGTGGGTCTACTGGAGGGCAGGGGAGGAGTGGCTAGCCCAATGCTGTGGACCCTGACTGTTTGGTCATCCCTCTGGGGCAGACCAAACCAGTCATGCGCACTCTCCCTTTTCTCCATGTAGGCTGCATGCAATGGCCTCCCCATAGGCGCCTGGCTGGGCGCCGTCCCCACCAATCACAACGCTGCCATTGCAGCGTTGTGATTGGCTTAGGGAAGGGGAGGGATGCTGCCTGCTTCCTATTCCATGGGACCCGGCCAGGGCCAGGAACTGAGACGGCGCAGGACCCGGGAAGGTAAGTTTATTTTATTTTTTCCAATTAAATCCCTCCTGCGTGAACCCCCGCGCGACCCCCCCACCCTCGAGTAATGCCGGCCGCGACTGTTTAAAATGTTAGTTCTGAAGTACCAATCAGCCAACTTGGAAATCTAAATAAAAGTTTTCAAATATTATGCCAAATGGTAGCCCCTGCATGACAATGTAGGTGCACACAAGGGCACAGATCATCAGCCATATATATATATTCAATTTCTTAGAAAAGATCTGGAGCTTAAGTTGTTGACTGTGCAACCAGTAGACTTGAATTTTAATTGCGACTCTCTCACTTGAAAACAGTATGTATCCTTGGGCAAATCCGGTAATCTTCATTAATGTGAATCCTATATGAATAGTCTGAAGAAGCTGCGGAATAAAGAGAATCCCTCCACTCACCTTGGTAACTTGTGGCATACCTGGATGTTTAGTGTGACATACAATTCCACACCACACAGTTCACTACCACTCAATTCAACACCAGCCAACATAATTACACTCCAGATAATACCACTCAATGCAACATGATTCAATTCCACATAACACTACTCAATACCACATAAATACACCCCACAAAACAGACTCTATGCCACATAGCAACAATCCACATAAATACTCCAAACGATGCCACATAATTCAACTTCACACATTTCCATTCCACACCACATAATTCGACAGCAAACCACATAATTTAACTCAACAACACAATTACACAACACACCACATACATCGAATCCACACCACAGAATTCCACAAAATTCAACAGAACACCACATAATTAAACTTCACTACATACCACTCCACAACACACAATATCAATCCACATAATTACACTCCATGACACACAATTCCATTCCACTTAATTCCGGTACACTCAATACCACATGATTAAAATTCACATAATTCCACAGCACACCATGCCACACAATTACACTTAACAAATCCACTCCACACCACACAATTCCACAAATAATTCCAATCCAACCCACATAATTCCACTCCACACCACATGCATCCACTCCACAACACATGGGTAAAACGCCAATTGCTCTAACTCTCGCAAAAGCGAGACCTATTGGCTTTGCCAATGCTTGTCAGCCTGTGTTATTGGCGTGAGGCCAACAGGCTCACTCACCTTTTCAAAGTTCCACTGCTGTGTACTCAACCCGCCCAATGGCCTACATCAGTTAGATGTAAAGTGCTGCACAGTGCAGGAGTGGTGACTGAAATGACTGTATGTGTGCCTGGGAAGGGTACAGTACAGGGATAGAGTAGTGAGTGCACATATACCTGTGAGGAGTACATTACATGAGAGATGTAGTTCTGTTCATGGTGAATGCATATACTGAATATATGTGTACCTGCAAGAAGTACAATACATGAAGGGTGTAGTGTTGTGCAGCGCGAGCATTGTGAATGTGTGTGCTGGCTATATGTGTGTCTGCAAGTGACAATATAGAAAGGCTACAGTACTGAGTAGTGCAGCTTGAGTGAATGTGTGCTGAATGTATGTGTCGTCACACACACTAGCCCTAGTGTTAAACTAGGGGAGGGAACTAGAGGCACAGGGCCTAGGGACGAGCCAGCCTCCTATATAGCATTTAAACACAAATAGGGCTATCCCTAGTTAGGCTTCCTACAGGTTCCTACAGAATCTCTAGAGATGCAAATCCACTAGGGGCATCTCACAAAAAGTGAAGGACTGGCCTCACACACCACCTGGTGTCATGCTTCATCATAGGGGTAGCACAATACATGGAGGTAACAGTGCTGGACAGTGTGTGTGTGCGCTATGTACATACACTGAATGCAAGTGTGTCTGTAATGGTACATTACGAGGAGGACCCTAGCTTTTATTTCGGGAAGCCCAGACCTGCCTGGTGAAGACATGGAGTGGTAGAGGCATCCCTCAGACAGATTTGTAAATTGTTGCATTCCTGTGAGCTGGTTGAGACGCACTGGAGAAGGGAGAGACCCCCCCCCAGTCCACTTCAAAGGGTGCTTTGATTCAGTGAGAGATCACAAGGACCAGTGTGCCCTGCGAGGAAGAGGAGAGCGTAGGGAGAGTGCAGTCCAATGGGGAGCTCTGTCAAGTGGACTCCCGGTGTGAGGAGACCTGCTGCATCAATCAGGTCACTGCGCATGTGCAGATTCAAATCGGTGACCCCTGTATACCAGTAGAGTTCTACCATGAAGATAGCCATGAGCAGAATGCTGTGCGGAGAGAGCAAAGAATGTACGTCACCGTTGCGGCGACCCAGTGTGCCAGGAGAAGCCGATGTGTAAGATACTGCCAGACGAGAGCTGAAGCCTGTGCTGAACCTTGGCAGCAATCTCGTATGCTAGGATGGGCCACCGTGGTACAAACTGCTGATGGAGCAAGGTTTCAAAAATGAAACTTGCTTGTATGCAATCCTCCTCATAGTATTAATTTATTAAACTTGTACTTTCAATACTAATCTTTGCATTCACAAACACAAAAGGGATAGACGCTTGCCTATGTGTTTTACTAATGAATAACGCTTGTCTATAAATCAAGATGGCCGCTAAAGCGCGGGACTTCATTGCGCATGTCGCAACCTGATCACATGGTGTGACGTCTTTCTTTGCTTGGTGGAAACTTCTGCTTCTGCGCAGTGTGCACTAAAATGGCCGCTAAATGTTTTCACATGCTTAAGCTTGCTCTCATGTCATTATTAAATTGTCGTTTTCTTAACGCTACTAATGCAGGATAGTATTATAATTAAATGGGAATAGAGTAAGGAAAGTGGGTATACAGTGAAACATTTTATTTGTGATTTTAATATTTCCTTCTTGCACTTTTAGTAATTCGTAAACTTGGGCCTGGGTTGGTGTCTTGAAACTCGAGAGACAGATGGTTCTGCGCATGTGTCCTGTATGCCTGCCAAGTGAAGTCAACTTGGACGTCTCCCAGGGCCACGACCTATTGGCCGAAGATGATGTACTCAATGTTTCCGGCGGACAAATTGTTACTTTTCCCCTGTAAAATGTATAACATTTGTCGTGAGACGGGTGGGAAATAAAGTGAATGTATTAATTTGAAGGGGCGGGAAGCTAAATACAATGGGCTTCACAATTTAGGCCAAAATTGACATGGTACGAGAATCCACCCCCTGTCCCTGTCCAATCAGAAGTAGTGGTCCCATATTTTAGCAACATTAAGGGGAGGTACATGGGCGTAGAAGGGTATAATAGAATATAGCATTAGTAATTAGTCAGAACAGATGATACCGAAGACAGAGCACAGACTCTCAGAACATACAGAAGAGCTCCAGGCTGCCATGCTGATCGGTTGCTGACTGAATTCCTGTCCGGAAGAGGTCCTGAGGAGGGGGCGGCGGAGTCCATTAGACGGGAGAATCGAGGAGAAGTCGAGTATCAGAGAGGGGAACGGCGCAGGCGTCGTTGTAGAGAGGTTACCAGTCCAGTCCTGATCCTGAAGGAGGTCTTTGCTCTTCATCCTTCCAGGGTCCTATCTTTTCCAACTCCTTGGCTAAGGGGCTTGGTTCTCGTATTTAGGTAACTATACTGCAACCTTTAGTTGCGCTGCTGTCTCTATCCTCTCTTATTTCCTTAAACACTGTCATTTATTAGAGAATTCGTTCCTATGCTTTCTCTTGGGTATTTTGATCAAGTACCGTGTTTTCTGTATTTTACTCTGCTAAAACTTTAGATAAACATTTTAAAACTTCCTTGTGAGAAGTTGGCCTGGTATATGCTGTCCACTAATTATAGTGGGCACCTTGCACCAGTCCAAACAACCCCTTATTGGAGATAGGTTAAAGACAACCTTATTGAAAGCTATCCTAGTGGTAGCTATGGAGAGCAGCCTTCAGGCTAAGTCTTGAAGGAATGTAAAGCAGCTTGTTTTACCAGTCTATAATCTCTTGAGTGATCAAATGAAAGAGCACCACACCAGGTATATATTCAAAATATATGTATTTATTGCTAAACACACCCCTCTAGTCTCTTTATGAGGCTAGAGTTCGAAATACATAAGTTAGAAGTTATTTAAACACAGTAATAGCACAAATACACGTTTGGGCCCTAGGGGCGTACCAAACCATATACCAATAAAGTGGTATAAGAACCACGACTGAACTAGACACTAGGCCTAGAGCCTCTAGAAGTGCTTGGACACAAGGAACCACCCAAGGTAGTGACACAGGGGACCCACGGGGGACGCGTGCAGTGTAAATACACAACCGCGATACGCCGTTGACTTCTATGGAGAAAGTCGTGATCGGGAAATTAGAGAAAAGGGACACTTAAAGGAGGACTTGGAGCAAACCCTTTGAGATCTAGGACTTTGAAGAGTCTCTACCCACGGGAGCACCGGAGTACTCGTGTTACCTCACCCAGGAAGCCGGGTGCATAGGTGCCTTTCGGGGTCGGGTTTCGTCGTCGATTTGAATGTCGATCTGCTGCAAAGTGCTGCTGGCGACCAAGTGGAAAGTGTCCGGGTGGATCCAAGAGTGGATCGGAGTTCTGAAGAACCTGAAAGCAGAGGGGACAGAGTCTGGGTCACTAGCCAGTGACCAGGAAGGCGATGGACAGATGCCCACCGATGTCGAGTGCTTCAGGTGCGTTGACGGTCGTCTTGACTCTTCAGCCACGAGGTCCAGGAGGCGTTGTCGGCGACCAGGAGCAGGATTCGGGCTGGTACACGATGTCTGTCGAGTGCTGAGGTGTCGGCGACCGGATTGGACCCAACAAGCCTTGGCAGCGGCAAGTCTCGTTGCAGAGGAAGATCGTCGATGGTGCAGACCAGCAAGGTCTGGGGAACTCACCCAGCGAGGGTAAGTGAGGGCAGGCCTGGAGCAACCAGGATGCCAAGTAAGAAAAGATTGGCCTTCGTTAAGGGCTACTAGCCAACGGGCTAGTGACCGCGAAGGAGCCTCGAGACGCCGCACGTGGATCTGGCTCACAGGACACTCGTGGAGTGGAGGCCAGTGATCTTCGGTGCAGTTGGTGCTGGAGGCTAGGGCTACTCGGAGCCCAAAGCACGACTTCGGGGAGACCCAGAAGAGGATGCACTTGCAAATGTGCTCGGTGTCCAGGGTCACGGTCTCAAGTCACCCACGATAGCCACGGGCCTCAGCTTTGCTGGGGACTCAGGGTAGCCTCGGGAAGTCTGAGAATCCACCTCTGGTGATGCGATGACTTCGGCGTCCGACGGGAGCTTCAGAAATGCGAACCGGACAGATGCTTCTTTGGTGCCTGCCAAGCAGGGGAGTCACTCCTTGACCCCAAGGGAGATTCTTCTGTCCTCTAATCGTGAGTAGAGCGTCGAAGGTCCAGGATTCAGTTTCAGAGTTTCGTCCAGGGATAATCTAAAGTCCTAAGGACTGGGTTCCTATACTTATACTAAGGATAGGGTTGGACTACTCTGTGGCCCCACCTATGGGTGGGTCAGGGCAGAGGGGTGGCTACCCCCCTTTCCCTTTGTCCAGTTCGCGCCAAAGCAGGGGCTGTAAGCCCCTGATCCGGTTTGACCTGGGGTATGCACAGGGACACCAAGTGTGCCCCCAGTGCAGGACTTCAAAGCACCCGAAGTGCTCCCGCCCAGCCCCAATACACATTATCCTGTCTGGGGAGGTGGTCACACCTCCCTGGGACAGAAACCTATTGTCCAGGCCTCCCCTGCCGGAGTTTCGTCCAGCAGCAGGAGGCCAGACTCGTGTCTGTGGCAGCAGCATCCATTTTGTGATGCCAGGGCTTTGGAAAGAAGTTACCGGGCTAGCCAGAGTTAACATGTCTTTCCCTCTAGAAGGGTGGAATGCTACCCCCGCCGCCAGAATTGGCGGGGGGGATAGTATTCCAAGATGTTTGACACCAAACACGACATGTTTAGGTGCAGCCATTCCAAAGTTAGCATTTAACGCGAGGTTATAATGCGCTTAAGAGTATATGGTCAGGCTGCACTACAAACAGCATCAGAGAAGGGTCTCCGAACGCTGCAGAGGGGCCCTGCTCATGTAGGGGCACCCTCTCACATAGGAACCATGCACTCTGCCTTTAGGATTGATAAGGCCTGCCTTAGGAGTGACTTATAGGTTTATATGTGTGTATGTATTTAGTGATATAGGTAACCTATATCACAGTAAGAGGTGCATGCACCACCTTACCCAGGCTGCAGTAGCAGACCTGTGGTGTCAGTTTGGATGGCCTTCCAGGGGTGGCATAATACATGCTGCAGCCCCTGGCAGGCCTCTGAGGTGCCTATGCCCTTGGTACATAGTATACCATATACTAGGGACTTTTAAGGGCACTCCAGATTCCAATCAGTGATGTGCCTAAGGCACATGGAAATCATTTTAGAGAGGAAGCAGCTAGGCTGGGGTTCTGATTAGCAGGGCCCCAGCCAGACTAATGTCGAAAAACAGTGAAGCATCAGCAAAAAGTGGGGGTACCCATGTGAAGCAGATCCTACTCTCCTACACAACCCCCCCCCCCAAACGTAGGGACATTAAACTAACCTTGCCCAGTTAAGTCTTCATGTTCTAAGTGGAAATACCTAGAGAGTCCATCTGCATTGGCATGGTTACTCCCAGGTCTATGTTCCACTGTAAAGTCCATCCCCTGTAGGGAAATGGCCCACCTAAGCAGTTTGGGGTTTTCACCCTTCATTTGTTTTAGCCATAAGAGGGCTTATGGTCTGTCTGAACCAGGAAGTGTGTACCAAACAAGTATGGCCTCAACTTCTTCAGAGCCCAGACCACAGCAAAGGCCTCCCTCTCTATGGCTGACCAACGTTTCTCTCTAGGGGTCAGCCTTCTGCTAATGAAAGCTACTGGCTGATCCTGACCTTCTTCATTCAATTGTGAAGGACAGCCCCTACCCCCAATTCAGATGCATCAGTTTGAACAATGAACTTCTTGGAGTAATCAGGACTCTGTAGAATGGGAGCAGTGCACATGGCCTGCTTCAGGTCATCAAATGCCTTTTGACAGCTAACTGTCCACTGAACCTTTTGGGCATTTTCTTAGAAGTTAAGTCATTCAGGGGTGTCACTATTGATCCATACCCCTTCACAAATCTCCTATAGTACCCAGTCAGGCCTAAGAAGGCTCTCACCTGAGTCTGGGTAGTGGGAGCAGTCCAGTCCATGATGGTCTGGATCTTGCTCTGCAAAGGTTGAACCTGGCCTCCACCCACAAGGTGGCCCAGGTACACAACCTGACTCTGCCCTATCTGGCACTTAGTGGCCTTGATAGTCAGGCCTGCCTTTTGCAGGGCCTGTAAAACATTCCTGAGGTGGACCAGGTGATCCTCCCAGGTGGAGCTAAAGACAGCAATATCATCTAGATATGCTGCACTATAGGCTTCCAGACCTGTGAGAACTGTATTCACCAGCCTCTGGAAAGTGGCAGGTGCATTCTTCAGACCAAAGGGCATTACCACAAATTGATCATGCCCACTAGGCTTGAGAATGCTGTTTTGGGCTTTGCAGTATCAGCTAGTCTGATCTGCCAGTAGCCAACTGTCAAGTCAAATGTGCTGAGATATTTGGCTGAGGCCAAAGTATCTATGAGCTCATCTGCCCTTGGTATTGGATGGGCATCAGTCCTAGTGACTGCATTGAGACCCCTGTAGTCCACACAAAACCTCATCTCTCTTTTCCACCACTGGTGTGAGGTTTTGGCACAAGGACCACTGGACTAGCCCAAGGGCTATCTGAGGGTTCAATAACTCCCAATTCCAACATTTTCTGGACTTCAGTCCTGATACAGTCCCTGACATGGTCAGGTTGCCTATAAATCTTATTTTTAATAGGCAGACTGTCCCCAGTGTCCACTTCATGAGGGCACCAGGTGGTCTGACTGGGTGTCAGTGAAAACATATGTCTAAACTGATTGAGAACTTGCCTACAATCAGTTTGTTGCTGGAGTAGTGAGGCTGCCTGCCAAGGCTACACCATCTACTGACCCATCGTCAGGGTTCTGTGAGAGCAGGTCAGGGAGTGGGTCACTCTCTTCCTCCTGCCCTTCATCAGTAGCCATGAGCAAGCCCATGTCTGCCCTGTCCACATATGGTTTTAACCTGTTGACATGGAGAACCCTGTGGGGACTCCTGGGTGTTCCTAGGTCTACTAAGTAGGTAACCTCACCCTTCTGCTCAACAATAGTGTGGGGTCCACTCCATTTGTCTTGGAGAGCTGCTGGGGCCACTGGCTCCAACACCCACACCTTCTGTCCTGGCTGGTAAACAGTCAGAACAGCCTTTTGGTCATGCCAGGCCTTTTGAAGTTCCTGGCTAGCCTCAAGGTTTTTGGTTGCCCTTTTCATGTACTCAGCCATCCTGGAGCGGAGACCAAGTACATAGTCCACTATATCTGGCTTTGAGGGCTTGAGAGGTAACTCCCATCCTTCCTTCACCAAGCACAGTGGACCCCTCACAGGGTGGCCAAACAGAAGTTCAAAAGGGCTGTAACCAACCCCTTCTGAGGCACCTCC